>CM062818.1:1451252621-1451865404 GCA_031772625.1 Pinus tabuliformis | reverse complement strand
TCATTTTTTTCTTCTTCTTTTTTTCCAATTTTTTTTAATATCTAAAACCATCTACAACATAAAATAAATACATTGACACATAAATATGATAAAAGAACTAATATATAAGATGTATAATATCTTTTCTAGTGCTAAAATCACACATAACATTGAATCATGTCCTGAATAGTAAGTCCTGACTCCTGAGTCCCAACTCAGCCTCAAAATATCAACAAAAAATATAATAATGTATCTCATCATGTCATAGTGTCATATAGAATAAAATGAAGAAAATAACTAAAGTCTAATCCTATTGATTTCCTCTGCCCCTCTTGCGAGAAAATGCCACAGCTTTCCCTTTCCCTCTAGATGTAGATGTTGGTGCTGGTGGAGTTGGTAGTGGAGTTTGCTATGCTCTAGAAGCTGAAAAACTAGAAGTAGGAGCTATAGGAGGTAGACCACGTCCTCTACTAATGGCAGGGGTAGCCCGGGTAAGTGGTGTCACCTGGAAACATTACAATCTCCCAATCCTGAAATCCTGAAAAACTGATAAGTCTGCTGCATTTTGAATGAAATCTAAAATTCTACTTTCTCCATATGAAATCCAATGAGGCCGGAACCACTCTCAAACATCCTGAGTCATTTCATGGTAATGTTAAAAATTTAAGTAAAAAGATGAAAATGAAGATTAAGGAGAATGTCACTTTTACTTTAAGAATTTAACATTACCATGAATAGCATATCAATACTAGGGCCTAGACTTGATCATTAAGCTACCTCACTCAAAAATTATTTGTTTTTTTCAAAAAAAAATCGCAGCTTATGCAGGCAACGTTTTCTATCAACGGAATACGCGTTTTCCAGATGCACGACACGACGAAAATCGGCGAATACGTTTTACATTTTACAAGACACGATGAAAAACGTTTTCGACACGTTTTAGGCCGTTTACGTGTAAAATACGACACGGGACCTTGGAGGACGTGTCCTGTGACTTAGATTTCCACTATCAAAATCATGATTCAAACACTACCTCTAGAGGATTTTTTGAAATTTTTTTACTTAAATCCCCACCCCCACTACTTTTGACTCGAAAAATTAGTTGGTACGGAAATTTCTTACAATGACAGTACAATAGAGGACAGAAAACATATGGTCATCATGGCTTGGCTGCCTGCCCATCATGAGATTCATGACCCCATCGCCCAAATGGATAAGTGCCAGCACATAAGCTCCACTAACGGCTATGGTGTCGCAATCATGGGCGTCAACCATTCTGAAACCCGTCTTGTTACAAAGAATACACTGACAGGAAATGTTTCTAAAACATAAAGTTGGAGATAGAATATACGAGAAAGCCGACAACTAAATTTTGTATCTCATGAGTATACGAATTTATGTTGCACACCATAGTGGACTGGTTCAAATTTGCATTACTTTGAGATAAAATTTATATAATCCTTCAGTGCACGAACCTACAATCTCAGTCGTAGAATAATTTCGGTAATTGAATCATTCAGACATATTTTATATAATCCTTCGAGTGCACGAACCTACAATACCACTCGTAGATTAATTCCTACGAACCTACAATACCACTCGTAGATTAATTCCTTCGAGTGCACGAACTTTAAGAACGAAGGGACGATTACAATATTAAAAAACATGGAAAACGAAATGCTTATTAAGACGATAGCACGTCTTAGTAAGTTTCATCCGTACGAAAAGGATATGGGGTTTCAAAAGTCTTGATCTAGGGGCGATGCTGACCTAAGAGAAATCTACATCAACGTATGTTATCTTTTTAAAATGGTGCGGAGGGTTACGACCAGGCCAAGATATCACTGGTTTAGGTCTCAGGCTAGGAACGCCCGTGGCTTTATTACCGGCTTAGGAATTCTATTGGTTTGAATTCTATTGGCGCGATGCTGACCTAAGAGAAATGTGTTGTATTTAGCAAAATACAGATGCATTCCCTTCCATCTACATCAACGTATTGTATCTTTTTAAAATAGTGCGAAGGGAGACGACCTGGCCAAGATATCACTGGTTTAGGTCTCAGGCTAGGAATGCCCGTGGCTTTATTACCGGATTAGGGATTCTATCGGTTTGAACATGTGTTAAGAATGTCCTGTATTTGGATATCGAATATGTGATTAGTCCTAATAGAAAATATTCAAATTATTTTAATTTTTTTTAAATAATTATTATTTTGGAAAGTCAAAAATAATTTTATAATAATAATAAAATTTTAACAAGTATTATAATAATAGTAATTGAATGAAAGATCAGGGTTTATTGAAACTTAAATTGATATAAAAATGCATTCACTTAGAGCTTTATCAAAAATATTATAGTTTTAATTTTTAGTTTAGATTTATCTTAATTATAATTTTAATCACTAGTTTAGATTCATTTTAATTCTTGATCTATGAAAAGCTTAAAAAGATTACATCTTTTTTCATTTTAAAAGAGGTTTGTAGCTCAATAGATTTGATATCTCTTGATACTTGGTAGATCTAGACTTAAGATGGATTCATGTTGGTTTTATTACTAATTGTAATTATTAATTTTATATTTTAATTTTATGTAATTTGAACAAATCAAAATAATCCAATTTATTTTATTTTTTAATTTTAATTTATACTCGCCCGTCTATTTAGGTAATTACTTTTAGTCTTTTATTATTTTTTAATTGAGCTCATATCTAAATGTTTACAAAATTTACACAACTACAACATCTCCCCATAATGTTTTGCTTTCGAGTTAATTTTTAAAATGTTATAAAATAAAATTAAAGTAAAATATTTATAAAATATTTTGAATTTAAAATGAGTTATAGTTTTTGGGTATGACATTGGCCAATGGTAATGGGATGAAACATATTTACAAGTTAATAATATTCATGGTAAAATGTTGGGATTAAGAATTTTGTTATATTGTATGTTTATCGTAAGTATTACTTTTTAATTCAAAAAACGTTATATATATATATATATATATATGGTTTTTGGATACATGGTATTGTTATGTCATGGTGTTATAAGAAAACCTATTTAGAGGTTAATAATATCCATTGTAAAATGAGGGTGAATATTAATGGTTAAGAATCTCATTATATCTAATGATTATTATTGGAAAAATGATGTACAATGCATTAATCATTTATTTCTTGAATGCCCCTCAGCAATTGATCTATGGCATGAGGCATATTAATCGTTGGATATCAATTTGAGGTGGTCGGGAGAATCAATCCAAGATGTTTGGGAAGCGTGGTGGAATCATGCACACCCAACTAAAATCCACAATCCCCCTATATTGGTTTGTTGGTGTATTTGGATAGGAAGGAACAAATATACTTTTCAAGATTCAACTCCTAATTCGACCTTATCTGTCCCTAGCATCACTGCTCTCTACAATTTTTTCCACATGACGATCCCAAGCATCAACATAGGACAATTGTGACTGAGACCATATATAAATCTATTCCATGGGCTTACTTCAATGGTTCAGCAAAACTAAATGGTTGTGGTCGTAGCGTTGTCTTACATTTAAATGATGATCATTATTATAAAATGAAGATTGGATTAGGGAGAGGCACAAACAATTTTTTTGAACTTAACAACCTTCCACATCTTCTGATTTAGGTCTTTGAGAAAGTTATTCGTCACCTATAGATCTTTGGTGATTCAAATCTTATTATAAACTAGTTCAATATGCAAGTTGAATGCCACATGCACACACTCATGAATTTATTGGATGAAGTCCTATCATTAAAATCATGTTTTGATTATATCTCTATTTGACATATTTACAGGGAAAGGAAACAGATTTCCAACAACCTTTCCAAGGAGGCAGCACATCAACCTCATGGTTATTGGATGATATAGGAACACAATGGGCATGACTTTTATCAATATTTTCATAGGCCATTTATAGAGCAACATCCACAGGGGGCAACAATGCCCTAACTTTTACAGATTGTCTCTAGACCTTTAAAGTGATCTTATGTTTCTTTTTTGTATTGATAATAGATATTATATATTTTTTTGTTATCTATACTGTAAGCATTCAACTACAGTTTTGTATAATCCTTCTCATACTTTTTCAGTATGTGGCAGGGCCACCAGTTTTTGGCATATGCTCTCACTAAGCAAGTATGTCATACACTTCAATTCCTTAAACACAAGGGACATGGAGAGTCACGTTATTACATATTGATAGAAGAGATGTGTACCCTTGCAGGCCTGTAAGTGGAGATTCACTTGAAAATTATCAATTTATTTTTTATTTCATTTAATTGAAATCATTAATATATTAAATTTTTAACTATTTTTTTAAATAAAGAATGTAATTTACATTTAACTAAAATATATTATTTATAATTTTATATTAGAAAAATCTCAACAATTGCTTATTATATTTACTTTCTTTTGTTGTCTAAAGAAAAATACCATGTTAGTGAAACTCTTTTTTTTTTATAAGTAAGAGATGAACCTTCTATTAATCTGATCAAATTACATAATATACAGAGTGCCCCAGACAGAGGGCAGAAAAAAACCAGGGACCGAAGCTCAAAGAGGTTCCTGCAAACAGCTCAAAGTGGTTCCTCCAGCATCCACTAGACAGACCCGAAGGCAACAGAAAAAGGTCCACAAAACCGAATCCTCGTCATTGAATGCATAACCCTGATCCAACGGCCAACAATCAAAGGGACCCACAATCATGCAACAAGCATAAACAATCCTGGCCGTTGAAAGCAAAATCCTGAATCAACGGCCAGCGGGGATATCGCACAGATGAGAAGCAAAAAGGTTAACCTCACGATGAGAGCAGTTTTCTCTCACCTCTTGTTGCCACGTGTTACCTCCTGAGTGGAATCGCATGCAACTTCCCCAATACCAGATACCAGCCATGTCCCGCGTGATATACCACATACGGTTTTGGGGTTTTGTGTTCATGGTTTTGCGGAAAGCCCGGGGCCCATACAGGGACCCACAGTGGACCCCTCTTCCCCTTGCACATGGACCCAACCGCAGCTCTAAACTGGGTTCAATAAATAGCAACAGGTCTAGAACTCTAAGGCGACAAGCATGATGCATCACAGCCGTTGAATACATAAACCCGATCCAACGGTCATCAGGGATATCGCACGGTCGAGAAGCGCAGAGGTTAACCACATGATGAAAGAGGTTTTCTCTCACCTCTCGATGCCACATGTAACCCACTAAGTGGAATCACATGCACCTCCCAAAATACCAGATACCATCTGAGTCCCGTGCGAAATACCACTTATGGTATTGAGATCATGGTTTCGCAAAAAAAGCCAGAACATTCCCGTAGAACTTGCTGAGCCTTCCACCTGAAGTCACCAACAGAAACTCGTTGAGCCAAATACATCCAGGCAATCCGTTTTGCGTCATTTCCCGACTTGAAACCTTCATTATTCATTAAAAAGTTAAAAAAATTGACAAGAGCGACCATATCCCAAAATTGTAGACAAATTAGGTGATATCATCCTCCCTCCTGTCGCCCGAATCCCTTTGATCAGCACTGTTCAATCATAAATCCCAATCTTTGGCTGCTATGATGAAATAGTCCTCTCGTGGTTTCCCTTCAGGTAACAACTCCCATGCATGCTGAGAATCCCTGTCCTTATTGGCCACACCTTCGTTGGCCAACCGATCTGCAAGCATGTTTTCCTTCCTTCTAACATGAACAAATCTAATTGTTTTAAGGGTCTGCAAGTGAGAGTGGATACGGTGGAAAATCTGCAGTAGCTTCCAGTTCTTTGACACTTTATCTGGCGAAGTTCCATTGTGAATCTTCTTGGCTGCTTTGATGATTAATTCTGAATCTGCTTCAATGATAACATTCTATAAATTTGCCTCCACCAAGATTTCCAAGCATTGATCTAAAGCCAGAAGTTCAGCCATGTTATTGGTACCCTTTTCCAAGTGGCCATAGAAGATATGTTTTGTGTGCCCCTGAGCATCTCTTATAGCACCCCCAAAGCCAGCTTCCCCCGGATTGCCCTTAGAAGCGCCATCAATGTTTACTTTGAAGAAGCCCTGAGGAGGGGGCTGCCATCTACTATCCCCTGTGCTAATTGTTCTCACGTCCTTCCTTATTCCTTGAGGATTGATGGATTGAAGACCTAAATTAAGAATAATAATCTCCTCTTGAGGCAGAGGAGGATTCTTGGGAATTAACCTCAAAAGGCTCTTAACTGTTTCTTTAAGTTGTATTAGAATTTGACTGATCATATGCTGGGGTTCGCTGGCTTTATTTGTGAAGATCTGCATGTTGCATTCTTTCCAAATATTCCAAATAACAAAGCCTGGTACTAGCATCCAAGCTTTGTTGATGATCTCATTCTATGAGAAGTTCTTCCTCCAGTTTTTCAGAGTGTCGGATATGCTGAGATTGTCCCTGTCCGTTTGTCAGAAGCTTGATGCCACCCAATCCCATACCTTAGCAGAAAAAGAGCAGAGGTTGAGTAGGTGTTCAATCGTTTCCTCATGTGAGCCACATAGGTGACATTTGGAAGGGCCAATGAAACCTTTCTTTAGGAGGTTTTCCCAAGTTAGGATCTTCCTTTGATGCACAAGCCAGATAAACAGCTTTATTTTCATCCAGTGAGGAGTTTGCCAAAGTTCCTTCCAAACTTTATCAGCATTTACAAAGTTGAAACCTTTGATTGCTTGTTTTGCCTCTTTGAGGTTAAAGTTACCTTCGTTATTCTTCCCCCATCTTAATTGGTCGTGTGAAGAGGAAACTAGAATTCATCTGTGATTTATGTCCTTGGTGAGAGCCTCTGCCATGGCCTTCAAAGGACTCTCATCATTGTAACTTAGTTCCTTCCACTTCCTCCATTTTTCATTGTTCCTTCCCTGGTCCCAGAAATCTTTTACCATTAATAGGCCTTTGCTATCTGTGTATCTCTTGAGGGCTACCAGGTCAATCCTATTGAGGATGGGTTCCTATTGCCAGCTGTCCTCCCAGAATCAAGCTCGGATTTCCCAAAAACAATGCTACTGAACAATGCTTTTGTTCTCCCAAGCAAGGTTCCATATTTGTGATCCTCTAATTTGTCCTGTCATTCTAACAAGGTCCTTTTCCTGCCAGTGCTTGGCATACTTTTGTTTCCAAAGCTTGGCCTAGGGGGAATTTGGTTCCTTGATCCATTGCCACCAAATCTTAGCTCCGGAAACTTTATTGAGAGTATCTGGATCATGAAGTCCCAAGCCACCATGGCTTTTGGGCTTGCAGATCCTGTCCCAAACAACTAATACCCAATTTTTTTTCTCTTCCCCGCTACCCCATAGAAAGTCCCTTTGAATGTTCCTTATCTACCTCTTACTACCTTGAGGAGTAGGGATAGATGCAAACATGAAAATGGGAATGGCTTGCAAGACTGCTTGTGTGAGCACAAGTTGCCTTGCTAAGTTTAAAGATCTGTATGTCGATTCTTTGATTTTGTCCTGGAGCTTATTTAAAATTGGTTCCCATATTTTCTTACTGAGAGGTTTATTAGTGAGAGGAATACTAAGATATTTGGAAGGCAACTGATCCCTTTGAAAACCCAGAATTTTGGTAATGTTTCTTTCTATAGAAATATTTGTGTTAAAGAAAAAACTTTGGACTTATTTTGGCTTACCTCTGTGCCTGCTGACATAGCAAAGTTGTTTAAGATATCTTTGATTTCCCTTGCTTCCCTGACTGTGGGTATGCCCTGCAGCATAGTATCATCCACAAATTGTTGATGAGTATTAGCCTCTCCATTCAGGGTGAGCTTGATCCCCTGAATTCGACCTTCAACATTTTCCATTCTGATTGCCCTACCTAGCCCTTCCATCATGAGGACAAAGAGGAAAGGGGAGAGTGGATTGCCTTATCTGAGCAATCTGGAAGGTGTGAATGTATTTGAAGGGGCTCCATTAAGCAGAATGGAAAAGCTGGTCATGGTGACTAGTGCCATAACCCATCTTATCCAGTTTTGGTCAAATCCATATGCTTTCAGAGTAGCTCTGATATAAGACCAGCTGAGTTTGTCATATGCTTTCACAATGTCCAGCTGAATAATCATGCCTGCTTTCTTGTTGCTTTTGAGAGAGTGTACCACCTCATGTGCTTGGATGATATTGTTGAGAATTTGTCGTCCTTCCACATAACCTGTTTGCTCTTCGAGATGAGGGAGGGTAGTAGGGGCTTGAGTCTATTGGCTACCACCTTGGAGATGATTTTATACACCACATTACATAAGGCCATGGGTCTAAATCCATCCGGAGTCATAGCATTTTCCTTTTTGGAGATTAAAGCTATGAAGGAAGCATTCAGTACTTTCAGAACATTTTTGTATTTTCTTGAGTCTTCCACAACTTTGATGATATCCTGTTTGACTGTATCCCAGCAAGCTTTGAAGAAATCAACAATTGAATCCATCCGGGCCTGGTGCTTTTCCACTTTGCATTTCCTTGATCACCTCACTGACCTCCTCTTCCAAGACTGGCCTATTGAGATTGTGATTGTCCTCTCTAGTGACCAGCTTGGGGATATACTGGTTGAACTGATTAATGAACCTAGATCTATCCTCCATTGGCTCCTTTGCAATATTAGAGAAGTGTTGTACTAGATTCGATTCCATGTCCTTGTGGGAGACAAGCTCAACACCCTGAGAATCTTTAATCTTTGTGATTCTATTATGTGCCCTATGGGCCATAGTGGATTTGTGGAAGAATTTAGTATTTCTTTCTCCCTCTTTGATCCATTGAATCCTAGATTTCTGTCTCCAGAAAGTTTCCTCTTCTAAGCATCGATCCTCCCATTCTTCCTGCAAAGAATTAGTTAGCTTTTGTCTCTCTTCATTGAAGCCCTCTGTGATATTGATCTGATTGATTTCCTGGAGTTTCTGTTTGGTCTCAATTCTAGCCTTGAGGATATCGCCAAATTCCTTTTTGTTCCAAGCTTTAAGTTTGGATTTAATATATTTCAGTCTCTGCTAGAGCATGTACATTTTAGTGCCCTGGATATTTAGATCCTCTTTCCACCATTTGTCAATGTTACTAGTGAATTTGGGGTGTGAGAGCCAGGCATCGAATCTAAAGGGCTTGTTCCTCGGAGTGCCCATAAAGGTAGCTTCTAGCTAAACTGGCCAATGATCCAAACTTCCAAAGGGCAGAATGGACGCTGTGATGGTTGGTCCTGTGAGGAGGAGATCCTCAGAGACGATAAATCTATCAAGTTTTAAAGCCACTTGAGAAGCCCCTCCCCTTTTGTTGTTCCACGTGAAGGTTCCATTTATTGTCTCGATGTCCATTAGTCCCATGTTCATGATGAAATCTTGGAAGGCTTTAGAATCTCTGCCTAGCTGTCTAGTGCCTCCTTTCTTTTCTGAAAGAGATCTTATCATATTGAAATCACCTACAACTATCCAAGGCATGTTGGGATATCGTGCTCTTATATTTTCCAAGGAGGTAAGAAGCTTGAGTTTATCTACTTGCTTTTGGGGTCCATAAACATTTGTTATCAAATATGTTTCCTTATCACCTACTAGACTGAACACCAAATATAGATAGCTAAAGCATCCAGGATTCCAAATTTCTATGGATCGCACAGTGTAAGAATCCCACCTGCCGAGTTATTTGCATTGACATCTAAATACTAATACTTGATTAACCATTTATTATGAATTTCTCTTATTTTCTCCATTGAACATTTGGTCTCCTGAATAAAGATCATGTCTGGTTTTTCTTCTTTAATTTTGTTACTCAGATTCCTTTGTTTCCTTATGCTACCTAAACCTCTAATGTTCCATGTTGTAAGCTTCCTTAAGAAAGGTTAGTAAAGGAATAGTTGGTAAGATCTTTCATATTATCTGAGTTAATCAGTAGTTTTCCACATTCGTTTAGCAGTTCATTTTGTCTTTTCCTTCCTCTTTTCCTTCTTGAGTTTTTTGGAGATTGTACCTGTGAGTTCTCCATCGTTTTGACCCCACTTTGCTCCTGGCTTTCATGGTTTCTCTTGACACAAGTTCCCTTCGATTGTGCCCTCCATAGAAAGAGATGTTGAACTCGGTCATAGTCTTCTTTTGGTAAGGAGTCCACTCCTTTGTTCCTGCCTTGTTCCAGAAATAGTTCTAGATCCACATTTTCCCTGTCTAGAATCTCCTATAGTTCATGGTCCTCTGTTTCTGCCTCACTTGGAGTCATCTCATAGTATTTACTAATCTCCATGCAGCTTGGTAGATCCTCCTTCTGCTGGTTGTTTACTATGATATCCTCCATTTCAGCTTCCATTTCCTGCTCCTTGGATACGTTCTCCCTATCCTGGACTTTCTCCACGTTCTCCTCTACTTCCTCTAAGATTTTGAAACTATTGTCTCTTGTATTTCTGTCTTCAATGCTTTTCTTGTGTGGGTGTTTACCCCCTTTCCCTTTGGCCCCAATCTTGGTAAAACCCTCGTGATCTCTATCCAAAGGTGTTTTCCCATTGCCTTCCATATTGTTTGTTGGGCAGTCTCTAAATAGATGGTCGTGTTCATGACATTTGCGGCACCTGAAAGGTATGTGCTCATAGTCCACTGTTTGCACCCAATATTCATCATATACCTCTAAAATTATTGCTTCCGAAAGGGCTCCAGATAGATCCATTTCCACACATATTCGGGCAAAGGAGGTGTATTTACCTTTGAGAGTTACCTCTGATATCTTCAGAAAATGCCCCAGCTTGTTGCCTATGGTTTTCAAAGATTCTGGGAGCCAGTAATCCAGAGGTAGTGAGTATAGTCTGATCCAAACTAGTACAGAAGTAAATGTTTCACATTCCAGGACAAAGTTCATCATCCATGGCCGCATGTAGAGTCCTGTTGCAGCATAGAAATAAGGCCCTCCTTCAAACACTTTGTCTTTGTCCTCTAGGTTCGCGAACACCACCGTGAAGAAGCCCTTAGAACCCAGATGTAAATGTATTTATCCCTTTGGCTTCCAATGGCTCCTAATCCAGATGTGTAAAGCCCTCTCCGTTGGCCATAACCCCATGAACTTGCAGATGATCGCATGTTCTTTCATATGGTCCCTGTGCACTTGAATCGCAGGATCACTCAATACTACCCAGGGAATGATGCTCGATTTTGGTTTGCAAACTACCGTAGTTCTTGTGGAAGTCGTTTTTCCACTGTCGCCTTCCTTCTCGTTTTCTTTGCTTATTTCCTGTTGATTCCCTTCCTGATCCTAGGATTCTTTTCTTCAAATTGTCTCCTTGCCTCTTGCTTCTGAAATCTTTCCTGACAGTTTCTTGAAATGCTTTCCTCCTGCTTCCTTGCCTCCTGCTGTGACTACCTGACTATAGGAGGGAGTGGCGCTCCTCCCTACACATCACACCATGGAACCCTAATTCAAAACCCTAGCGTCAACTTCAATCCTTGTTCAAGTTGCAAACCCGTTTCATGTTAGTGAAACTCTTAATCGTAGCGAAAGGCCATAATTGGATAAGCTATCAAAGGCACCACGATTCTCCTTTACCACCTCCCTACGTTGTTGGGGTAATCCCTAGCAAAAGATTGCTTCAAAATTGATTTAATCTCCCTACAAGAGTCACGTACCCCCAATAGACGTTCCTTAAGTTCCCTTTACCACGGGATATTATGGAATGTAACACCTTCTATATTCATACTCAACTTAATCTATGAAGATTCACCAATCATGTGATGATAAGCATTCAATGTTTAGTCATGAAACTGATACTTCAACATTGGATTTCACAACATGTTCTTAATAAAGTTACTTATGTTTGATATGTAACCAAATCAGTAATTGATGGAGCTTGAACCATGCATGATTTCCAATTAATACATGTTTTCATTTCCAATTAATACATGTTCCAAATAAAGTTACTCAGGTTACTCACATATTGCAAATGAATAACTGATGGTGCTTGAACTCTGCATGATTTCCAATTAATACAGGTTCCAAATAAAGTTACTCGTGTAGTACAAATGACTAATCGATAGTGCTTGAACCATGCATGATTTCCAATTCATTAATTAATAGTGCTTGAACCATGCATGATTTCCAAATGATAATGGCTTGGAGATGGGTGAGACTAGAATCCATCCTTTTCCCATCTCTCAACCAGGCGTGCATATGCAATAATACCAAAACCTTTTGTTCAAAATATAATTTTATGAGTGAATTTTTTTAACCATCCCGGAATTGTATTGATTTAGAATCCATTATTTTCCCATCTCTCAACCATGTGCGCATATGCAATAATAACAAAACCTTCTGTTCAAAATATAATTTTGTGAGTGAATTCTTTTAACCATCCCTGATTTGCATTGATTTTGTTTTCATGGTTTTTAGGATGTCCTTTTTGCATATTCCCTATAGCTATTTTTTATAGGTTGGTATAGGTTTAACATCTAACTCTAGCCATTTTTTATTTTGAAATTATAATTTCAAAAGAAGATATTTTATGGTTTGAATTGTAGAAGCGTTGATGCAATACAAGAATAGTTTTTCATTTAATAATCTTTGTAATTTTTTAATCATCGGGAATGTGTTGCATGTCTTTGCATTGGTGTCATATTGTATGCATGGTTATATCCATGTGCAACTTGTATGCACTAGGGGTTGGTTTAGGGAAAGATCTCTATGGAATTTCTGTTGGGTTATTTTTTATATCTTTCGGACATTTTTTTGTTGGACATTTTTTTAAGGCATTTTTCAGTATTTTTCGTTTATTGATCTTTTTATCATTCTAATTTAAATTTGTTTAAATTATTGTGGTTGTAATCTAATCCAGATAAATGGATTAGGGTTTTGAATGTTATATTATGTTTGTATATTGCATTGTGAATGCTAAACTAATATAAAATTAGTGACAAGTTCATCTTTAAGTAGGTCTTCTACTTTTCTCATTTAAGGGATTTTAGGGTAATTTTTTTGTACTATTCGTAAGATTTTCTTTATATTTTTATTGAAAATTTATATATGCATTGTTTCACTTCATAGACTTAAAATTGATATGCATTTTGTGGTGGATATTCCATTGAAATTGTTGATCGAAATAGATTTCATATTATTATTGAATTCTTGTCCAAATAGATTTAATAATATTATTGAAAGATTTACTATATATCTTAATTTCTTTTAGATAACATATTCTTCATTTACTATTTTTATGCATAAATGAGTAAATTAGTTGAAATGAATGAAATATAGAATAAAAAAAAGTAAACATATCATCCATGATAGAGAAAAAAAATTATTGGGGAAGCGTTTATGGGATAAAATCAATCTAGAAGGTGAAAACCAAACTAGAAGGTGAGTTTTCTCTGTTATTTTTTCCTTGTTATGGAAATTTGTAGGTACAAAGAAAGAATTACTCTTTATCTATCATAAGCAAGGTTTCTACAAAACTTAACCAATTTTGGTTCTATTATCTAACTTCCTTTTCCTCACTTTTGTAGTCAACAACGTATTTTACATGGCCTGAAAGCCAACTAGGGGTAAGATTTGTCACTTCAACCCTCAACTAGGATTTGAACTTTCTAGTCTTCTTTGAAGTTTGCAGATGGATATATGCATAATCAATGTGGGATTATATGGAATCCACGTGTATTATGGTGGTCAAAATGCTAGGTCAACTTGATGGAACCATAAATTTTGCATACAATCTCCTTTTAATGTGTTTATTACATGGATGGAGAAGTTTGTGAGTATAGATTGTTGTCTCTAGGTCCAAAAATAAAATATGATTTTTTTGTCCCCAAAAAATTGGGTTTGATGCCTTAAAATGGATCTAGAAGGCCTTCAAATGGATCTGGAAGACATTTCAAACCCCAATTCTCCAAATTATGGATCTAGAAGACCTATCAAACCCCATTTCCTCAAATTGAGACCCATTGTTAAAATGAGCTTGAAAGTTGTTTCCTCAAATTTTGTCCACTTTAAAAGTATTAAGATAGATAACAAACAAAATATAATCCAATTTAAATAAAAATTTACTCTATTTTCATTTTTTATCTATTAAAACCTTTGGACCAATAATACAACAGAAGGAATACAATTTATTCTTGTATTTATACTATGATAAATGGTTTTTCACTATAAATATTTTTCTACAACATTAAAAAAACCAATCCCATGACAAAATTTACAAAATAAACATTAAATCCATTTTTTTTCTTTAATCATACATAACTATTTCTTCTTTCACATATGCAATATGTTTTGCAAACGTAGTTTCACTGGTCTGGGCTGCTACGTCCTATGTCGGGCGAGCGAAGAATCAGTATCACACATGTTCCTACATTGTAGTTTCTCTTTACATGTTTGGTCTATTATATTTTCTTCATGGAAGTTTCCCTTCAGGATTTTTTTATCCATAGAGCATTGTCTGAGATGGTGTGTTGGCGGGAGTGGGACCAGTTACTATACTACCTTGTTCACTTTATGGGAAATATGGAAGGCTCGCAACCACTGTGGTTTTCGTGGGTAGCATGTCCGCGTTCACCATGTATGTGCAAAAATTATAGGTTGGATCAATCATATGGAACCAAAGAGTCCTCACAACTAGGACATGTCCAGGCATCTCTCACCCCCTCACATTATTTTACGAGTGAGATACTTTGATAGAGCGATGCAAAGGGGGAAATGTGGGTTTGGGGGTGGCTCCGCTTGGATGTGCATACGTGTTACAGGTTGCATTGGAGTGCTGGATGCGGTACAAACACCAAGGTAGAGATGATTTCCCTCTGGGGCTTGTTGTGGTTTGTTAGAGGAAAAGCGATACAAAACATTCACATGTTCGGAGATTCATAGACCATGATCGATGGTTTCAAGGGAGCTTCACGATTTGACCCACCAGACCTTCGAGGATGGAGGCATTGCATCTATCCATTACTTGGCCTTTTTGGGAGCTATACGTTGACACATATATTCAGGGAGGCTAATCTGGTTACCAACAGTCTCTCCAATCAGGGTTTGCATGACCTAGAAGGTATCATGTTCTACTGTACCACCAAGGAAGGCAACTAGTGGGAAGAAGGACAAATCGACAATTTATAATCGATGGCTTTTTGTGTGTGTTTATGTCTATTTTTATGATGTTCCTTTGTTGAACCTTTGTGGACTTTTTAGGTGGTAGGATAAATATGTTTTGAAAATGACTGTTTTTGATATATGGTGAGGATTAATATCTTTTTTAAAATCTCCATTAAGATGTCTGTAGATGTTACTCTTCCAGATTGACTTGGTTGAATTATCATGGGGGGTGCAAGCTTATTTGTAACTGGGTTTTGTTTTAATATATATAAATCCAGTTAGGTTTTTTCTTTTAAAAAAAAGTTATGTTTTGCATTTCTGTAAATGATACAAAATTATTAAGACTTGAAATGAAATTTCAATCTCAATTTTTATGGTATGTAATATTATAGAAGGTTTTTCTAGGTAATATTTTAAATTTTGTGAAATTAGTTTTAAATATTTTTAAGCTAAATAATTTTAAAATTAAAATTTTGAAATTTTTTTAAAGTAATTTTTAACTTAATCTTCTTTTGTTTATGAAATTGTGTGAGTCTTTATAATTGTCATAAATAATTTTTCACTATAAATTTTTCTTTAAAATATTTAAAAAAACACATTCCATTAAAAAAAAAAATTACAAAATAAAATTAAATCCATTTATTTTTTCAATCGTACATATCTATTACAAATTTCTTCTTTTGCATATGCATTATGTTTTGCACTTCTGAAAATGATACAAAATTATTAAGACTTGAACTCAAATTGCAATCTCAATTTTTAGGATATGTAATGTTATTGAAAATTGATCTAGGTAATACTTAAAATTATGTAAACTTAATTGTAAAGATTTTTAAATCAAATAATTTTAAAGTTAAAATTTTGAAAATTACTTGATCAATTTACATTAGATTTACTTTTAAAAAACTGAAACTTAAAAATATCAAAGCTATCAAAATAACATTGTAAATACCCTTAGTCTCAGCCATACCAACTCTTCTACTTCACTAGTAATATAATTTAAATTTATATAACAAATAAAATTAAAAACATTTTTTTATTATCACTTTTGAAAGGAAAATGGATAATACTCTTCCCTTCACTAGTAATATAATTTAAATTTATATAACAAATAAAATTAAAAACATTTTTTTATTATCACTTTTGAAAGGAAAATGGATAATTTGAAATAAGATAACAAATAGGATCTCATTGAATTTAAATATCTTTTAAATTTTATATAAGATATATAAAAAAATATTAATTAGAATGTTGAGAAAAATATTAAAAAAGGTTTTTAATATGGATAGTATAAATGAAAGCATAAAATATTATAAAGTAAATTATTTTTTATTTATAGTTTTTTGTTAAGTTGTTTGTGTTATTTCAATTTGTGGCTTGAGAAATTATGATTTAGGGGCATTTAAGTTGTCAAAACTACTTGGAGATCGTATCTGACTTTGGCCACACTAGCCTTAAGCTCATTGGATTTTAGCATGTCTCCTCTCCTTAAGCTCACTAGATTTTAGCATGTCTCCTCCCCCTAGCACTAGCCCAACAACCCCCTTGAGGTTTGATCTTGGCCCCCTAGCAAGATGTTAGCATGTCTCCTCCCCTTAGCATGGGCGTAAAAACCTACCTCCGTGATGTTTGATCTTGGGTCGTCTTGCTAACGAGGCCCATCCTCAACCCACTGTGCTAGTGGGACTTCACTCCTTGAGGTTTGATCTTGGCCCCCTAGCAAGATGTTAGCATGTCTCCTCCCCTTAGCATGGGCGTAACAACCTACCTCCGTCATGTTTGATCTTGGGTCATCTTGCTAACGAGGCCCATCCTCAACCCACTGTGCTAGTGGGACTTCACTTTTTGTGACCCAAAGGAACCCAACAGCCCGTCTGACACGTAACTACTAGTAAACATCTCGGGTCTAGATGTGTCCTCTCTTTAAAACTAGTTCGCAAATATGGAGATTTGACCCTGGATCTCTCGAGTTTCAACAATTTCACATATCTCACATTACCAATTAAACTGCCCCAAAACAACTTTTATTTATAATTTAATCAAATAAAATTGAAATATATTTTCAAAATAAAATATAATTGTATTTTTAAAATACACTTTTATTTATAGTTTAAACAAATAAAATTTAAATATATTATGAAAGTATAATATAATTGTATTTTTTAAATTTAAATATTTTAGACTTATTATTTTTATTATAATAAAATTTTAAATTATCATTTTATATAGAGAGATCATTACCATTTTTTTTAACTTTGTATTCAATAAGTAATAAGAATTGAGTTGAGTAGTTGGTGTTCATTTATGTACATGAAATATATTTTTTAGTTTAAAATATTTACATAATTGTATAATGAAATTGTGTTTAAAAAAATAATCATAAATATAATAATATGATATTGTTCTAATTTATATGCCTACTCTCATTTCCCAACTCCGGAGAGATCCAGGTAAAAATGATATTCTATGATGATGATACACCACGTCAATATCAAATCGTCAGAAAATTATATACATAGTTATAATTTTTAAAAGGTTTACAGCCTTTGAACACCGCCCGTCGCCCTAAGCAAGTCCATTTCACACGGAGTGTGTTTCTCCTCCCGCCATCCTAAGAGAGGCACAAAACCTCCACTGTATCATCGACTTTAGTTGTGCATTTACATGCAATAAAAGCTCCTCATTTAAATAATAGGTAGCAACGACTGTCGCCGAGCGAGCAGGCGAAACGGAGACAAGAAAGCACCTCGACGAGTTGTGGAAATTGAGCAAAATTCACCGTCCTTGGCGTTCTGCATCTCACCCATTTCCCCGACGTGATGCGCCCCAACCAGGATTCTCGCCCTTTTATCGTTCCGCAAAGGCGGGCTTCCAGCCAATTTGCCATATATTCTTTAATAGCGACCACACCTCGATCTACCACTTGGGGAGGCGGCACAACCAGAGGATTCCCTTCCACCTTAAGAGACTGCAACTTTTCCAAGAGAAATGCAGTTATTTGACTGTAACTGACATTTAACTCGATGAGAGACGTGAGACCCCCGACCGATTCTGGGAGAGACACAAGATAGTTAAGATTGCTGCTGGGATCTAGGTACTCGAGGTTCATCAAGTTCTCAAGATCCAAGCGTGTTATGTGGACATCCAGAAAGCGGAGAGACATCATGTGGGAGGTGGAGAACGGAAGATGTGTGGACTTGTTGGAATGAACACACAGCTGCCGGAGGTTCAGCAGTTCGAACACCAGCCCCTCAGGCAGCGGTATGAGGCTGTTGAAATTGGCTATCAATTCTTCGACTGAACTGCATTTAAAATTAAATGTCACTGGTCATAAATCACAAAAGTTATCAGGGATTTGGTTAAGAAAAACTAGAAAGCCTGACAAGGTGATCAAGTGCGTACAATCAAAATCCCGATCGCCGCTGGAGTTGCGACTCACTCGCGAGTACTTTGCTAACTGTATTTGATAAGGCAGGTTAAGTTACTGCTATATATTATGGGAAGAGTTGGTACGGAAATTTCTTGCAATGACGTTACGGTATTGGACAGAAAACAGACAGAGATCATAGCTCCTACAGCGGCTGCCTGAAAAAATCAAAATAAAGAATGTCAGTGGTTTTTCTTGCAGCTGCTATTATGAAGGCTCTTTAACTAGATGTTGAAATCGTAAAAAAATTAAATGACATTTTTTTAATGAAAGGAAGTTGTCTCGTTAGAAAAAGACCAACCAAGATTGAAATCGTCATATAAGAATTGTTTTTGAATGTGAAAGCCATTCTCAAAAAATAAAAGGACCAAATTTGAAAGCCATTTTAGACAAAGAAAGAAAAAGACCAACCAAGCCATACAATTGTTGAAGATAATGGAGAATATGTAAATCTGGAGAGATTCTCCAAGTGGAGCTCCTCATGTATGAGCTACCCAGTTTATCATTAAAATTGATTCTTTAGTTTTTAACATGGTATCAAAGCTTCAGGGCTGGTGAGTCAAACGCAGTATGCTTTGATAATTTGAGTGAGTGGCTTGTGTGAAGAAAGCCTCGCATGGTGAGGAGGTGGAGTAACAGCACGATTTTATTGCATCATCGATGTTTCTGTTGGAAGGAGAGAATTGACCATCATGTATTCGAAGGGAAAAAAATTGATCACTGCTCATTTCTCGCGAGTCTATCCATCACTCTAGAAAATTGCGGATCTGAAAGCGAAAATTGCAATGGTCTGTGAAATGAGATTTTTGATAACTATGCATCGGCAACCCATGGCGTTCAGATCTGTTCAAAACTTCAATTGATTGAGGAGATCTGCAAGTGATTGGTCAGTGAGGTGCTGGAGCCCATCATGGGTGACGGAGTGTTACTGTGTCAAGCTGGGGTGGCCCATGTAATCAGTGGCGTCATGGGTAGATTGATGAGAGACTGCATTCTGTGGATACTGTGTGCTGGGAGGCCGAGCGATGGAGCAACATACCTGTGTGGAGAGAGGTCTGACACAAATCGAGGTGGTTTTGCGTTTTTCACAAAAAGAATCGTGGAATGTTGTTGTGGTTGAAGGAACTAGCAAGCAGAGGAGTCGTGGGTAGGCTACTCGCACAGTGGAGGACAAAGAATTCTATTGTTGCTAGTTGGCAGTGTCGAAGCAGTAGGCCAAAGGATGAGCAATGTTTGATTGGCATAGAACGAGTCCTAAGCTAAGGCTGAGTCCACATAGATCTGGTTCGTGTATCTCTAGATCTGAATGAGGGGCGAATTGTTTTGAAACAGAGGCTCTTGATTTCTGTAGCCACAAAGAAGACCCTAATCTACTTGATCCGAACTGGATCCATAAAGAACTGTCAAAAGAACTATGACTGCATCAAGTCGGGACAAACATCAAAGAATTCAAAACAACGATCAAAAAACCTTTGAACCAGTGGCAGTTGGTAGCCAACATGGAACGACAAGGACCTCGGTCAAAGCGCGCTGACCGAGTGTTACAGGGAAAAGTGTCTACACAGAACTGCTTATCCCACTAAGGTGTGGTAGCTACCTTAGAAACAAACAAAGTAAAGCTACTGTCGTTTTTCCTTTATGAAATATAGATGAGAGAAGAACAAAGAAGACCAACCTCTGTCCCACGCTAATCTCCTAGTTCGATTCCTCTCTCTCTTGATAGTCTTTCGCTACTTGCTCCCTTGTACACCCAGCTTCACAGAGTACCTGTAGGATCACAGTAGCATAACACTATACAAGAACATGGATCTATAATCATAAACAATCTAGGATCAGATGTAAATTGACCATACAAATGCATAAAACATAAATGACACAAGAGTATGGAGGAAAACTTGAATAGCTTTTATTGATAACCAAGAAAGAGCCAAGGGAGTTACAACTAGTTGTTCTGACCCAGCATCATCCTCTCAGCAGGTAAGCCCTTCTTCACCTCATACAAAGCTTAGATCACCCAACACTATGATGTTGTCTCAAGAAACCAACAGCAATTCCTTACAAGATGCCTAATTCCAGCCTCTGGATCTCTGGGATGAGGGATCCATATATAGATATCTGTAAGGGAGATGAGTCAGCTTGTGATTTGATTAGTGTCTTCCCTTTGATAGTTCTTGTTTCCACTTGGAGATTGATGATCTCTTACTCATCCTTGGTCGAATTCAGAGAGGCAAGTGTCACAGGAGAAGTTTCTGGAAGATTCCATGCCTCTCCACCTCGCGGATTGACACTGCCATTTGCCACTTCTCGCCCATCGCACCCCATAGAAGGGCTTTTTGAAATGCAACGCACCCACAGAGTGTACTTAGGTGAGATGCAACGCACTTTGCCTATGGAGCAGCTGAAATGATCCTGTTTTGACCATCTTTGAGCAGTTTTTCATGGAGAACTTCTGGGAGAAGCTGTAATCAGTTGACCTTGTTCCTTTAGGGGTTAGAACAACACTTTTAGGGACTTATGAGCCCTTGGTTTATGGAAATTTCATGCTTGGGGTTGCAGTGCCCAAAAATGTCTATAACAGTTGCCCCCTAAAGCATGAGGTCGTTAATCTTTTGATGTCGGGTGAAATGCTTTATTATGAGGATCCGAAGTTCTTTCAAGCTGGGAGGAGACCTGTAATAAGATACAATACAATACATTATCTTCATAATATTTTCATGATCTAGCTGAGGCGGGCATTCCCATGCTCAGCTTTATAAATTCATTTTCATGTACATAGGACAGACAATCGTCTGAGTGTAGACTGATGATTCTGGTAGAGCCATCATCCCTTTGATTGGATAATTATCTGTGCAGCAATGATGTACTTTTGATGTCTTTATTTCCCTGAATATATATCGCAGCCCAGATGGATGAAACTAGATCCGGGGTCTTCAATATCGTTCGATCTTCACTCAAAGTACAAGTCTATCCATGTGAGAGATGTTCTGGAGTCGAACATGGAAAGACATCGCCTGATTACCAGCCAATAATGTAAGCTGTTAACAGGTGCGAGAGGAATCACCGATAATGATAATGACCCTCAAGGTACTGCAGTACAATTCACGTGGTGTGAATAAAGGACTTGGCGTCGAACACCACGCAAAATCTTTCGGTTGAAGGCCATTGATGTAAACCTGTCGCCGGAAGTGAGAAACTTGCCATTGAGGCATGCAAGCTTCAAAGTACTAAACGGGGTGTTCCTAGATCGACTTCTTGGATAATGAGCTGATGTTGACAAGAAGCGATCCGTCACAGGAGGGCCTTAATGAATCCCACATCAATGACACGGAACGGAGCAAATGATTTTAATGGAGGTGAAAACGATCTGATGACATAAGGTTCAGGGCGGCGGTCATAAAAGAATGGAGTGTAAATGTATTGTAGCGGGTGAGACACAGGTGAATTCTCTGAATGACTTCTCTTGAACATATCGGCGACACTAACGTGATGGATTGGTAGCATTAACCCCAAATGTGGATGGTGTGATGGGACCATGGCGATGTGATCGGTGAATGAAACAACCCAACCCGACTTGGATGCGGAGTGAAAGTGTCATGTTCAAGAGCGACTTGCTACCAACAAAGTTTCTTCAAGTTTTCTTCCCAATTTTTCCCCAGTCATTGCTGACCAGTACCTCTTTATTTTTGTCAAGCTTGAGGAGGATAACATATGCTTGTTCTATAATTTTCCCTTCGGGCAAACCCATCGCTATGTTTTAACGAGCCTAGCGATAGTGAAACTCGTTCTTGTCTGCTATGGACAAGTTTGTCGCTATTAAGTTTTAACGAGTTTAACGACAAAGATAACTCGGTCCTTTTCAATTTTAGAGAGTCTGAAAAGGGATGTAAAGGAAACTCCAAAATTCCTTTTTCGTCATCTAATCCCTTAAGTCCGAAAAAGTATAAAACAATACAGAAGGGATGAATTTTCGATACTTTTAACGAGCCGAACAAAACAAGCGCTCGATCTTTTTGTGTAATAATCCCTCAGGTCCAAAAAGATTAAAATCTAAAGGAGGGATAGCACTTCCGGTCCCTTTAACGAGCTGGAGAGGCCAATGGCTCGGCAATCTTTTCATATTTTACGAGTCAGTTGAAAAGAGCTTAAAGGAGACTCGTCTTTTGAGGAATGAGTGATAAAATTGGGTAGCAGCTGATTCCAGGTAAGGTTTGGAATTTTCCAATCACGGCAGTGTTACAAGGATGGCTAGTGGGATCACTCTTCGCAGTTGTTCCTCAAAAGGGGTAAACAATCAAATGGAGGTGAATGATCGGCCAATACAGAGTGGAGGTAATGATGAGAACATGACCAAGGCTTTAAAGGCTGAAGTACTACATTCACGATGGTTATTTACCGGAAATCAGTTCATTTTTTTGATTGAGCTTAAACACCGGGGGAAACATTTTCTCATGACTTATGTTTATTTTTTAACAAGCTTGAACTATGTGCTAAAACTGCTCGATTAATCCAGTCGTATAATAAGAATGTCTCATATATGAAAACGGCAATTTTTAGAGTTTTGCCCCACATCCTTTCTTTATGCAAGTTAGAAAACGACCAATCCTACGAGTTTAAAGGGTTAGAGGACCTACAAATTTAAAAAATAAATAGTCGCTCTTTGCTTGCACGCCAAAAGGTTTGCATGCCCCCAGGTATAAAATAAAGTTTCAAGGTCACCTTTCATTCTACGGACAAAACATTTGTTTTATCAGGAAAGGTCTACCTCTTTCAAGTTACCAAAGATTGTTCTATTCACACCGCAAACAAAACACTTCTTCGGCAATGTCTACCGAAATAGAAAAAGGTGAGACAATCACTCACATAACTTTGACGAGAGAATCTTATTCCAGTCTAACCCCCTCTTCCAATCATGGACGGGAGTACAGTCCAGTCATATATCTCTCGCAGAAACCTACCCTATACCCGAAGTTTTCCTGCCGAAGCAGACCAGGGTGCATGCCCCCTGGGTTTCAGTCATGTCCCCCGAATCACTCGCGCTCATCAGGTGGACGGACTGGAGATTGATGAGACATTCCTTGTGTGAAAAGACCATATAGGGATGGTATATGACTATTTGTTATGCGTGATCCGGGAAATGAAAGTTGGTCTACGAGCTTGACCACTCTTCCTTCGTGCGGAAAACACATTACTCTAAAGAGTGATGAGACAATCGCTCCCATGCAATAAATATAGTCTCGTCCAAGGAGTATATTATAATCCAGGGGTCCTTGGACTACCATTACGTTCATGTGAACGGTTTTCCCTCTCAATGTTATGGGCACATTGGGAAGGATCCCTAACGGTCGACTGGTTCCTTTGTCAAAGCCTGTTAGATTTCTCATCTCAGACAAAAGCGATGGCAAACCAAGTGCTTTCCAAGCAGTCGAGGAAAGGGTACTCACAGAAGCCCCTTCATCTATGATGGTACCAGCCATAACCATTCTATATATTTGAGCAATAATTCGGAATGGTACACTAGCCAGTAAACGGGGTCTGCCTAGTTGATTCCAGTCGAAAGAAACAACTAGGTTGCTTGGAGGTGGGACCGAATAGACGGCCGGGTACGACTCTGACAAACTTCCTTCCTGCGGTAAAGGAATGGGTAAATTGCCCCCATGTTCATCGGAGTCTGTGCTTACGAAAAGAATTTGGACGGTGTCACCCTTATTCTCTTCTGTGACTGTATCATCTGAAGATGGAACCTTTGAAGGCAAGACCGGGTCAACTGCCGCCTCGACCTTTTGACTTTCGTTTGGTATGGGTTCAGATGGTTTGTCTTCAATGATAGATGCTTCGGCCGACCACCTGGGTGGGTCAGCCGGATTTTCAACTAGTGACGGACTCGGCAAGAGTTTTTTATATCGAGGAGGAAGTCGTAATGGTGAAACCGGACGATCGTCCAAAACTCTTTTAGCCTCGTCTAAGAAGGGACAACGGTGGACAGCATGATCGCCTTCACACAGTTTACA
Organism: Pinus tabuliformis; assembly: GCA_031772625.1. Classification (NCBI taxonomy): domain Eukaryota; kingdom Viridiplantae; phylum Streptophyta; class Pinopsida; order Pinales; family Pinaceae; genus Pinus; species Pinus tabuliformis. Next base: position 1,451,840,943 of record CM062818.1, on the reverse strand, counting down.
AGGAAATCTATATTTTCCTTTTTGTCCTGGGGCTTCACTTTCACTAGTCGACGGTGTGTTTTCAACATGATCATCAGAGGTTGACGACATCGGGTTGTGAAAACGAGGAGACCAGTCCCTTAAGATCTGAGAGATGCAAGGACAATCTCTATGATAGTGGTCTCCTTTGCAAATGACACATGGAGATTTAGGCCTAGTCGGTGCAGTGTGTGGATTTTCGCTAGACGACGCTTGGTTGCCCCCTTTCGCTTTTGGCTCCTTCTTCTTCTTCTCTTTATTCTTCTTTTCCTTCTTCTTCTCAGGTACTTGATATTTGGCTTTACCAACCCCATCAAGCGAAGAGGAAGGAGGAGAGGAAGAATTGGAGGAAGTAGAAGGTTGGTGGATAACTCTGGATTCGTCTAGTTGCTAACTCGATTGTTCAGGAATTGCAGTGTTCTGAATGATAGAGGTTGAGAAGAGCCATACGGGCAAGCCGATTTTCAATCCTGGAAGCGAAAATGTGGCCATATGGGGTGCACCAACATCTCCCCAAGAGGAGAAGGGACTAAGATTTCCTCCAAGGGGAATTCCTTGGTTGGTGGATTCCATTTTCTCAACCTAAGATCAATGTAGGAAAGGGTGATGATTATTCCGTTTAAAATAAATTTTAGACGCTTTGACACAACTTGTTTTTTCAATTTTAAAGAGTCAAGAAAAAATAAAATATCACTCTAGTCGCCTTCGATTTTTAATGAGCCTGAAGTGACAAGTGCTCAGATGGACCTTTTCCGTTAAGGAGTCTGAAAAGGAATGAAAGGGACTGCTCTAGAAATCTAGGTAGAGGGATTACCAAACCAATCGCAAAACTACAGAATACTTTTTACAGTATGGCAGTCAATCTTCCCGAATGCTGTGTTCAGTGCATTGCGATTGATAGGGCGGCAGACACGGCTTCCTATGGATAAAGGATTAAGCCTATTGTGGTCTCCCAAAATATACTCGACGGTATGTGGGAGCACAAGTCCGTACTGGCACTTATCGTCTCAAAGTGGAGGAATCACCCAACCATCAGTGAGAACAATAGTTACCAGGCTTTACGACGCCGGAATACGTCTCTAGCCTAGACTTCTAGATGTTGTGCGTTAGGTTCCAAAGCATTGTTATATTCATTAAATTTATTTTATAGTTGATCTTGCTTAAGAAATTTTCCTTTCAGGTTCACCGCGAGATGTAGATGTACAATTCCTAAAATGAAATCTAAGATGTTAAACAGTCTTTTATCTTCTTTGTGCAATGAAAATCCTAGCTACTAAGGAAAGAGAGACAGTATTCTTTCACAAAGAGCAAAGAGCACACACTAAATGCACTGTCCTAAATCAAACCAATCAAACAGTCTAAATGCAAATGCACATGCATGTATTTGTTTTCGGCTTTCTTAGTATGTGAATGGTAAAAAGAAAGCTAATGTGCAAATCTGAATTACTTTTCAAGCGACAATTACTAACAAGTTTCTTTTCAAAATAAAAAATGGAGACAATCACAACACTTTACGATTTGGAAATGAATACTTGCTTTCGACACTAGAAAAACTACAAATTCAGACCAAATACAATAGTAACAGGGTAATCGACTATTAATAGCAACCAAATTCTTTCCTATGACTGAAAACGACACTTGCGACACTTTCAAATCAAGGGACGACAATATAATTACGTTACTTTTTGCAAAGGAGAACTGAAAATTACTCAACAAATACACAAAAACATTTACAGTTCTTTTGCACAATGGAGGCGGAATACCAGCAAGGAAAAGGGGTTTCAAACAGAGATATACTGATTACAGGTAGCAAAATTCATGAATAGAACTGAAAAGAATGAATCACAGAAACCAAAACTGAACAATGCCTATTCTGATCAGCCCACCTGTAACACAGTGAACTTGAAATGCAGCGCACCTACTACACTCGGGAAGTGTGCTGAATTTCATATTCACAAAACAGAACCTGCGCTGGGCCAGAGACGAGACTTTGCTTGGGTTCCAGGTCACAGTTTGCAGTTCAGTTCATGGGTTTTGGCTGAGCAAATGGTAATCAGTAATGCAACAATCAGGGGTAGATCTAAGGAGGTTCTAAGAGCTACCACGAGGGCAATTAGAGAGTTTGTGAATCAGTTGTTTAAGTCATAAACAAATCCCAGAGATTGACTGAAGCGGCATTTGTCTACTTTGCATTTGCATAGCAAATGTAGTTCGAAAGCTACTTGGCTCGACTTCAGGCTCTGTCTGTAAGTTTATAAAATAAACAACAAGGAAGATAAACAAACAACCTAATTCGTCCCTAGTGGAGTCGCCATTTTGTTACAGGGAAAAGTGTCTACACATAACTGCTTATCCCACTAAGGTGTGGTAGCTACCTTAGAAACAAACAAAGTAAAGCTACTTTCATTTTTCCTTTATGAAATATAGATGAGAGAAGAACAAAGAAGACCAACCTCTGTCTCGCGCTAATCTCCTAGTTCGATTCCTCTCTCTCTTGATAGTCTTTCGCTACTTGCTCCCTTGTACGCCCAGCTTCACAAAGTACCTGTAGGATCACAGTAGCATAACACTATACAAGAACATGGATCTATAATCATAAAAAATCTAGGATCAGATGTAAATTGACCATACAAATGCATAAAACATAAATGACACAAGAGTATGGAGGAAAACTTGAATAGCTTTTATTGATAACCAAGAAAGAGCCAAGGGAGTTACAACTAGTTGTTCTGACCCAGCATAATCCTCTCAGCAAGTAAGCCCTTCTTCACCTCATACAAAGCTTAGATCACCCAACACTATGATGTTGTCTCAAGAAACCAACAACAATTCCTTACAAGATGCCTAATTCCAGCCTCTGGATCTCTGGGATGAGGGATCCATATATAGATATCTGTAAGGGAGATGAGTCAGCTTGTGATTTGGTTAGTGTCTTCCCTTTGATAGTTATTGTTTCCACTTGGAGATTGATGATCTCTTACTCATCCTTGGTCGAATTCAGAGAGGCAAGTGTCACAGGAGAAGTTTCTGGAAGATTCCATGCCTCTCCACCTCGCGGATTGACACTGCCATTTGTCACTTCTCGTCCATCGCACCCCATAGAAGGGCCTTTTGAAATGCAATGCACCCACAGAGTGTACTTAGGTGAGATGCAACGCACTTTGCCTATGGAGCAGCTGAAATGATCCTGTTTTGACCAGCTTTGAGTAGTTTTTCATGGAGAACTTCTGGGAGAAGCTGTAATCAGTTGACCTTGTTCCTTTGGGGGTTAGAACAACACTTTTAGGGACTTAGGAGCCCTTGGTTTATGGACATTTCATGCTTGGGGTTGCAGTGCCCAAAAATGTCTATAACACCGAGGCCCATGGAGACTGCCGGGAGGCGAAATTAGCCCCTGGGAGGCCCGAATCGGGAAACAGAGGAGGTTTCTGATGCATGATTGGCGAATTGTGCATCGTTGGGCGAAAAGGCTCGAAATGAAGAAGCCCCAAGCAATGGTCACATCGAGAGCCGGAGAACCGTGGACAAAAGGCGAAAAGAGCTAAAGTTAAAAGGCAGGACCCACTCCGAAACCGATGGTATTGATCGGGGGCTCCCTGAACGGTAAGCGGTTTTGGATGAAAGCGGAGCAATTCCACTCAGTGATCGACGCATGGCAATCGAAGGAGAGAGAAAACTGCCACTCATCGTGCACTAACGGTTGAGCAAGTCAACCGTGCGGAACGTGCGTATGGCATCAGATCTGGGGGTCCCAGATCTAACGGTTGAGATCGCGCTCGATGGGGAAGCGGAATCGATGAGGGATTAAGCCATAGTTTGTAAAGAATTTAAGGTCCGTTTTGACCGCCACGGTGGAGAAAGACTCATTCCACGACGTAACCAAAGAATTGAACCGATGAAGCAGGCTGGCGCAGTTACAAGAGGAGATGTGGCCACTCCCTATGAGCCTGATGATGACACTGAACAGGGAACTCCAAACGCAATTGTAGTAGGTGATTTGATGGAGGAACTGAACAGACATGAGCTCGAATGGCCTTAAAGCCATGAACAAAGAATAGAACACATAGAGAGAGACAAAGAAGAGGAACCAGGACCCCGAGAGGAGGACGAAACCTAGAGAAGAAAATAGTGAAGAAAAGCAGAAAGAAGACAGAGGGCTGAGCTGACCAAAGGCAGCATTGAGCACCAAAGAGCTTGAGAGATTCAAGCCATCCCCGAGAGGATCTGTCAGACCAGAAATTTCAAAGAGCTGGTAGGCAACAGAGTCTGTGCACTCCAGTGGCTTGGGGAATCCAAGGACCACCCTGCCAAGCAAATTTGTTTTAGGTGACTCATATTGAGCTCCTGCATTGTAATTATCTGCTTGAAACACAATAAAATAAGGCCACCACTGAGAGCTGGACCGGAGATGTAGCCCTGGAGAATAGGGTAAACTCCTTATTTATTTCTTATGTTCTTGTATTTGCTTACTGTATTTCTCTGATGTTTTCCCTTTTCAAGTGTCTGTGTATTTGCAATCTGATCAATCCGTTGCTTAAATAACATAGACACACACACCAGTATATGAGTTTGTAATACCTTTATTCAATAAATCTTTAACTGAGGTCACTCATAGGGTGATTATCAGATCAAGTGGTATCAAAACTTTAGGCTATAAGGTCAGACAAGCTTGTGTTAGTTTAGCTGTTGAATGCTCACTAGATCAAAGCTCAGATTAGGAGAAGGAGATTTGGTGGAAAATAATCCTGAAATTGGGAGAGTTTATCATCGGAAAACAATGTCAGAGGAAGGTTTTGTGGGGCCAGACCCTCAATTCATAGAAAGTTTCCTAGCTATAAAGTCTATAGTATAAGAAATGTATAAGGACTTTAGAAAGCATAAGGATGAAGACTCCTCGGGTTCTAAACAAGATAAAGAAGAATATAAGTCTCACTTCCATGACCACTTCAAGGGAAAAGGGAAAGAGGAAAGCTTTCTCACACCTCCTAATAGCCCTGTGCATAATAAGAAAGCATCTTTGATCAAGCTAGATGTTAAGTTTGATTTGCCTATATATGATGGAGAGCTAAATGCTAAAAAGTTGGACAATTGGATTAGACAAATTGATGTGTATTGCGGGGTACGAAACATAGACTCAGACAAGAGTAAGATTTAGCTGGCAAGCCTACGCCTAGGAGGCACTGCCTTGGTTTGGTGGGAAGGCAAGACCCAAGCTGATATGAAAAGACATGGTAAGACCATCTCTATCTGGAGTGAATTTGTTTATGCAATCAAAAAGCAGTTCTATCCATTGGCCTATACGAAACAAGCCATGATGAGTTGGCAAACTCTTCGGCAATTGGAAGGGCAAAGTGTGCAAGGGTATACTCAAGAATTTAGAAAGAGAACATTGATGTTGGGTATCTCATTAGACTCACCAGAGACTCTTTTGAAGTACATTGGTGGTCTACATAGCTACATGATGCATACCATCCTCATGTTTAATCCCACTAGTATAGATGAGGTATATGTACAAGCTACTCATCTAGAAGCTAGAAGAAAGAATGGAAATCCAGAAGTTGGGGGACCATCTCAACCCACTGCAAGCAAGAACAAGGAGAAAAGAAAGCAAAAGTGGAAAGCAAAGAAGACTAACACTGCACAGAGAAACAAAGCTTCATGTAGTCACTGTAGAAAGGATGGGCATGATGATGAGCATTGTTGGATTCTATATCCAGCTGAGACGTAAGAAGTCTGAGGGCAAGAAAAAGAAAACTACTGCAGCTATTCAGAAAGATTTGGGGTCAGACTCAGGAGATGAAACAACTATTGTAGCCACAAGTATAAAAGGTAAGAATTCTGAAGCATCTACTAGTAATTCTGCTCAATCTATTATTGATGAAGAAAATGAGAGAAAAAGACATGAGCTTTTCCATATTTCAGTTGTTTCCAAAAATCAAAATATTGAAACTTTGTTTGATAGTGGCTCACAAGTAAATCTAATTTCTAAAGCAATTGTAAATAAATTGGGATTAGCAACTACACCTCACAAGAAACCATACCCATTAGGATGGTTGAATGATAAAGCGCAACTACAAGTGACTAGACAGTGCAAACTCAAGTTTTCTTTTGGGTCACCATTTGTAGATGAGGTTGAGTTAGACATAATTCCTTTGGATATATGTGGAATTGTTTTACAAAGTCCTTACTTGTATGATAGGAAGGCTATTTTCTATAGAGCTGAGAACAAGTATCTACTTGTTAAAGATGGAATCAAATACTTTGTAAGAGCTCATAAGCTCAAGAATAATTATACTCTCATAAACTCAGGGCAAATGAAAAGAATGATAAATTCACGCAAACAATTCTTACTGACGGTTGTGAAGGAAAAGAAACCTGATAAAATCAATGTATTTGAGGGTTGTAATGCTAAATAGCAAGCTGATATAGAAAAGGTTGTTTCAGAGTATGATGTCTTATTTCAAGAACCTAAAGGTCTGCCACCAAAAAAGGGAATAGTACATGATATTATTTTGTAGCAAGATGTTCCATTGCCTAACATTGGAATGTATAGGTTGTTTGCTTTAGAGAATGCTGAAATCAAGAAGCAGGTGCAGGAGTTGCTCGAGAAGGGATTCATCAGGCCTAGCACATCACCATGTGGGTCATCAATCATTTTGGTGAGAAAGAAAGATGGCTCGTGGAGAATGTGCATTGACTATCGAGCACTGAATAAGATAATAATAAAAAATTGTTATCCCCTTCCTCACATAGATGATCTTTTAGATCAATTGAAGGAAGCTGTTTATTTCACCAAGCTAGATTTGCACAGTGGATACCATCAGGTCAGGGTTGCAAAGCAAGATGCATGGAAGGCTACTTTCAGAACAAAGCAAGGATTGTATGAATGGCTGGTTATGCCTTTTGGCTTGACCAATGCTCTTGCTACTTTCATGAGATTAATGAATGATGTACTCAGACCTTTTCTTGATAATTTTTTTATTGTGTACCTGCATGACATTCTGATTTTTAGTAAAATGTGGGAAGAACATTTAAAGCATGTTAAGCAGACACTAGATGTTTTGAAAAGAGAAAAACTTTATGTTAAACTCTCAAAATGTGAATTTGGAAAAACATCTCTAAACTACTTAGGTCATATAGTAGGGGGAGGTGAATTGAAAATAGATCCCTCTAAAGTGGTAGTCATTGTGAACTGGTCTAAACCCAAGTCTACTACATAAGTAAGAATCTTCTTAGGAGCAACACAGTATTGGAGGAAGTTCATTTCTAACTTTTCCTCAATTGCGGCTCCCTTACATGCTTTAACAGGATTGAATAAGGTGTTTCAGTGGGGAGGCAAACATCAGAAAGCCTTTAACATCGTGAAAGAAAATATTAGTATAGCACCTGTACTAGCACTACCAGATCTACAAAGACCGTTTGAGATCCAAATTGATGCCAGTGACTATGCCATGGAAGTAGTGTTGACACAGCACGATAAGCCCATATGCTATCATTCTGAGACTTTTAATCCTGTAGTAGTTAACTATCCTACATATGATAAAGAATTGTATGCATTAGTTCAGAGTGTGAAAAAGTGGAAACATTACTTAATGGGCAAAGAAACAGTGATACATACTGATCATCAACCACTTCAATATCTGCACTCCCAAAATAAGTTGCAGCAATCAAGACATTACAGATGGATGGATTTTCTACAACAGTTTCATTTAGTCATGAGATATATAAAGAGCATACATAACAAAGTTACAGAAATGTTATCTAGACCCATTATAAATGCATCTACCATACTTAAGCATAATTCTGTACTATATGAAAGCTACATTGAACAATATGCTTAGGATGTGGACTTTAAAGATGTATATGTAACTTTGAGTCAAGGCAAAAGAGTAGAAGAATTGGACTATCATATGAAGGACCAACTCTTATACCATTGTGGGAAACTTTGCATTCCACAAACTGAGCGAGTAAAGATAATTAGGGAAGCACAAACTTCTCGGATATCAGGTCAGTTTGGGGTAAGTAAAACAGTTGCACGGCTGCAAAGGTTTTGTTATTCGCCGAAAATGAATGAGACAGTTTCTAGATATGTAATATGGTGTGCTATGTGTGCTAAAAGCAAGCCCAGTAACAGAAAACTAGGCTTGTACACTCCATTGCCAGTTCCTTCTCACCCTCGGGAAATCGTTTCCATGGATTTTGTTGGAGTACTGCCTAAATCTAGGAAAGGTCATGATTATCTATATGTTGTTGTGGATAGGTTCAATAAAATGTGTATTTTGATACCTTGTAATAAACAAATTACAATTGAACAAACTGCAAAATTATTCTTTGAACGTGTATGGTTCATTTTGGATTACCCACTTCCATTGTATCTGATTGAGACACCCACTTTGTGGGGAAGTTTTGGTCGAGTCTATGGAAACTAATGGACACCAAACTGAAGAAAATCATAGCTTTTCATCCACAAATAGATGGTCAGACAGAAGTAGTTAACAAGATAGTGATCCAGTTACTGAGAGGATATTGCAGCAAACATCCTAAGCTTTGGGATGAACACTTGTGTTATGTGCAGCATGCTTACAACAAAGCAAAGCATTCTTCTACACAGAGATCTCCTTTTGAGACTTGTTTTGGTTTCACACCAAGGTCTCCTTTAGAATTTGTCTTTGGTAAAGATACCATGGTTGATGGACACAATGATGTGGACAGGGCAACTAGGTTCATTGAACAGGTCCAGGAGATCCACCAGGCAGTACAATAACAACTTGAAAAGAGCCAAGCTAAGTATAAGGCTAGGCATGACAAGCATCGGATCGAGCATAGTTTTCAAGTTGGTGACCAAGTCTGGCTATATATCAGCAAGGAAAGAATGCAAGGTGAAGGTAAAAAGCTAATGCCTATCAGGTATGGACCCTTTAGGATACTTGAGAAGATTGGTGAAAATGATTTTTGCCTTGATCTACCAGCTTACATGCACATATACTCAATTGTAAATGCAGATTGCTTGAGATTGTTTGAACCTTCAATGGTTGAGGACCCTAAAGAGCAAAGTCAATTGTCTTCTATTGATGACCTGCTACTTGAATATCTTAATGAATTGCAGGAAGACACAGTGTTGGATAGGAAGGTGAGGACAACGCGTAGGGGAGATGTTGAGTACCTCAGAGTTGGGCTCAAAGGTTCAAAGCCAAGCAGTGCAAAGTGGATTGAGATTGGGCAAGTGAGAAAGCAATACCCTCACTTAGTCGATGCTTGAAAACCAACTTTTGGTGGTCCAAAAGCTTTTTCAGTGGGAAGGCCGTGATCCAAATTGGATCCATAAAGAACTGTCAAAAGAACCATGACTGTATTAGGTCAGGACAAACATCAAAGAATTCAAAACAACGATCAAAAAACCTCTGAACCAGTGGCAGTTGGTAGCCAGCGTGGAACGACGAGGACCTCGGTCAAAGCGCACTGACCGAGGCCCATGGAGACTGCACGGGAGGTGAAATTAGCCCCTGGGAGGCCCGGATCGGGAAACAGAGGAGGTTTTTGATGCGTGATTAGCGCTAATTGCGCATCGCTAGGAAAAAAGGCTCGAAATGGAGAAGCCCCGAGCGATGGTCGCATGGAGAGACGGAGAACCGTGGACAAAAGGTGAAAAGAGCTAAAGCTAAAAGGTGGGACCCACTCCGAAACCGGCAGTATTGATCAGGGGCTCCTTGAACGGTAAGCAGTTTTGGATGAAAGCAGAGCGATTCCACTCAGCGATCGACGCGTGGCAAGCGAAGGAGAGAGAAAATTTCCGCTCAGTGTGCCCTAATGGTCGAGTAAGTCAACCACACGAAACGTGCGTATGGTGTCGGATCTAGGGGTCCCAGATCTAATGGTTGAGATCGCACCCGCTGGGGAAGCAAAATCGATGAGGGATTAAGTCACAATTTGTGAAGAATTTGAGGTTCATTTTGACCGCTATGGTAGAGAAAGACTCATTCCACAACGTAACCGAAGAATTGAACTGATGAAGCAGGCTGGTGCAGTTACAGGAGGACATGTGGCCACTCCTTGTGAGCCTGATGATGACACTGAATAGGGAACTCCAAGCACAACTGCAGAAGGCGATTCGATGGAGGAACTAAACAGACATGAGCTCGAATGGCCTTAAAGCCATGAACAGAGAATATAACACACAGAGAGAGACAGAGAAGAGGAACCAGGACCCCGAGAGGAGGACGGAACCCAGAGAAGAAAATAGTGAAGCAAAAGCAGAAAGAAGACAGAGGGCCGAGCTGACCAAAGGCAGTGTCGAGCACCAGAGAGCTTGAGAGATTCAAGCCATCCCCGAGAGGATCTGTCAGACCAGAAAGGTCAAAGAGCTGGTAGGCAACAGAGTCTGTGCACTCCAGTGGCTTGGGTAATCCAAGAACCACCCTGCCAAGCAAATTTGTTTTAGGTGACTCATATTGAGCTCCTGCATTGTAATTCTCTGCTTGAAACACAATAAAATAAGGCCACCACTGAGAGCTGTACCAGAGATGTAGCCCTGGAGAATAGGGTGAACTCCTTATTTATTTCTTGTGTTCTTTTATTTGCTTATTGTATTTCTCTGTTGTCTTCCCTTTCCAAGTGTCTGTGTATTTGCAATCTGATCGATCCATTGCTTAAATAACATAGACACACAGACCAGCATATGAGTCTGTAATACCTTTATTCAATAAATCTTTAACTCAGGTCACTCATAGGGTGATTATCAGATCACTACTCAAAAAATTTGAGAGTGAATGGTGCGGTGAGCCAAATTTGAGGGTGTCCGTGTATGGTAACATTTTTTAAAATGTTTTAGGATTTTTAATGTTGGTCACATACATTTAAAAAGGGAAGAGTTTTTTAAAAGGATTTTTTTGTTTGGTTTTTTTTTTTTTTTGAAACAAAGGGGCTCTCATTTTTTTAAATTCAATTGGAGCATGTTTTTTTAATTTGAATCTCAAGCTTTCACTTTGAGATTTCTCTTCGGATCTGGGATAGATCTAGTTTTATTTTGCTGGAGGTCATTTTTCTTTATCAAGATGAACAATAAGATGGTAGAGACTTATTTGAATGAGAGCAATAAGCTTGACGGTTCCAATTACTGCAATTGGAAATTTAAGTTGGAGACCCTGTTGGAGTGGCAAATTGCATGGGTGATTGCAACCAGTGATGAGTTGAAGCCGACCCTAGCTACAGGTGGATCAACAACAGCAATCCAGGACTGGGAAAAGACATAGACCAAGGAAAAGGTGCTGCTCAATTTTTCTATGAAAGATTGCATTATTCCTCATATTCGAGAATGTAAAGTTGCAACAGACATCTTGACAACTCTCAAAGACTTATACGAGATCAAGAACTCAAATCGCCCACTGTTTCTAAAGAGAAAGATTCTCTCCATTAAAATGGAGGAGAATGAATCAGTAGCAGTGTTCATCTCTCGTATCAAGGAGCTTAAGAATAATCTAGGAAAAATTGGAGAAACAGTATGAGACACTGATTTGGTCACGATTACCATGGATTGTATGACTGACGACTATCAGATGTTAATCACTGGGTTGAATGCAAGAGAAAAAACCCCCAAGTTTGAAGAATTGAAAGGGATCCTAATGCAGGAAGAGGGAAGGCGGATGACCCTGAAACCCCAGAGGTCAGATTTTTCCCTAATGGCAAAGAAGAAGCCCTTCAGAGGAAAGACAAATGCAGCAAACAAAAGCAGAGAAACCCCACAAAGAAATCCACCTCCATCTCAGGGTATATCTCCAAACAGAAGTGATTCTGGACCAAAATGTTTTTATTGCGGTAAATTTGGTCATGTGGCTAAACATTGCCGGAAGAAGTATGATGAAGGTCAATGGAGACATAAGAAGCATGCAGGCTATTTGGCTGATGCAGATCAAAATTTGAATATCATATTGTTTGTATCTGATTATGCGTTGTCAATTAAGGAGGATGAAGAAGAAATCTGGTTGATGAACTCAGGAGCCTCCTCCCATATGACAGGTAAGAGGCAATGGTTTAAAAACTTTAGAGAATCCAACACTGGTACGAAGGTCTACCTTGGAGACGAAACATGGTATAAAATTAATGGATTCGCACCAGTGCTGGATTCTCAAATACCTTGGAATGATTGTCCAAAACATTTTGGAGATCTAGAGAAATACATGATTTCGATGTGGGATCTTCTAGTGAACATAATTGTGCAATTACACCCCATTGTTCTTTATTTAGAAGCTTTGTCATGCTTTTAGAGTTGATTATCTTTACAGGTTTTCCTTTGATACCCCTCAATTCAACTTCCTTTACATCCCAAAAAAATTTCAAGAAAAGTTCTTGAAAATTAAAAGCTATCGTACCCAAAGATTTTAGCCATTAGACTCCTAGTAAAACATCAGCACCACCCATTGGAATGGAAAGCATCGGGCTACTCAATACATATTCTCCCATGGATAGCCTGATATTATGGCACTTTCTAGAGCAATTTATGGTTCCTCCAGTTGTAACCATCACTTGACACTTCGGTGCTGGATATAGGAAGCAATTCAATTCCTTGGCTATCTTACAATCAATAAAGTTATGGGTACTACCCGAACCAATCGACACTCTTACCTTTTTCTTCTTGGTATTTCCTTCTATCTTGATAGTTTGAGGAGTGGTAATTTCTTCCAATGCATGACAAGATATGGTCAGATTGATTTCTTGAGACTCGATGTGATCTTTCAATTCTTGAACATTTTTCTTCTTGATATGTCCTTCTATATTGATAGTTTGAGGAGTGGTAATTCCATCCAATGCATTACAAGATATGGTCAAATTCGTTTCTTCTTTCTCAATGTGATATTTCACTTCTTGAACATTTTTCTTCTTGATATGTCCTTCTATCTTGAGAGTTTTAAGAGTGGTAATTCTTTCCAATGCTTTACAAGATATGGTCGGATTCATTTCTTCTTTCTCTAGGGTTGGATCCTGGTGTATATACTCTTCTTTTGATGTTTTTTTATCATTTTCTTCCTCCTCTCCACAATCAATGTAAAATAATTTATTCTCAACACACTTATGACCTTCAATGTATTTGTTATCACAATTGTAACAAAGCCCTTTTTCTCTTTTTTCTTCCACTTGTTGTGGTGTAACCCTTGTAGGTTGTGGAAGGCTAGGAGAAACAACACTTCCATATTTATAATTGTGAGGGGTAAACTTCCTTGTTGCCCTAATTTTTCTTTCCACTTTGTAACAAAGCCCTTTTTCTCCTTTTTCTTCCAATTGTTGTGGTGTTGCTCTAAAGAATGTGTTGCTCATTGTAACCTCATAATGTGCTATCATTTCCTCCGTGAAAATTAGCCATGTAACAAGTTGTTTATGGGAACAAATCCCTTTATACCGTAAAAATTGATCTAGTTTTAAATATGAAGATGCACTACATACCTTTTTCAACAGTGGTACACCATGTAGATCAAAATATTGCTCCATCTGTAGTATCCAATTTACTAGATCCTTTCCATCAAATTTCCTCATATCATCTTTTATTGATTTCAAGAGCTTGATCTTGAAATGGCTATAACTCTATACTTTCAGATCTCAAAATTTTGAAATTGTCTCCTGCCGTAGCTCTCTGATTCCTCTTTCTAACCCCACAAGTCTGATTAGAATTTGATTCTCCAAGAAAGAGTTATGCCAAATCTCCCATGGTGACCTAATTATAGACTAGTTTAGTAGAGAAAACTTGTACGACGTGCCATGTGTCACTATTTCGACCTTAGTATATGAAAATGATACACAGAAAACTACAGTCTGTCCTATTTTTTCAAATTCTTACGAAAATTTAATCTGATGCTCAGAGCAAAAGTTATGACACTTTTCCCAAGGTGACCTATTTGGAATGTAATTCAGGGGTCTGCAAAAACCCTAACTTCTTCAGATTATATCTCCGAAAATATAGCGAGACAAGATTTGAAATTTAGAGCCGAGGTTCAAACCGATTTCGTCTCAAATGGGTTTCTTGTTTAAATTCTAAAGAGTTGTAGCGAAAGAGTTATAGCGAAAATTCCACGATGACCTGTTTTAGAGGAAATTCTGGAGCTTTCAAAAACCCTAACTTCCTCAGATCATATCTCCGAAAATATAGCACGAAAATATCTAAAATTTGAATGCGAGGTTCAGACCGATTTCTTCTCAAATGGGTTTTTTTTGTAGCTTTTGAAGCTTCGTAGCATAAATGTTATAGAGAAAATTCCATGATGCCCTGTTTGGGGTAGCGAAACCCTAGAATCCACAATTCTGATACCAAATGTTATGAAACCAACTCACAAAAAGATAGAAAAGATAGATTAATGCCTTAGAATTCAGCCTCTTCGAGGGGGAAACCTCGTTTACATTACACAAATGAACAATTCTTGGATGATACAAATGACAAGACCTCCTTTCTATAGATAGGAGTCTTAGGGGTCATAATATAATCAAAGTTGACATAACAATAATAATGTAAGGGCACAATAATAAAAATAGTGGGCTTCTATGCGGCACAATAATAACAATATGGGGACTACATGGGCACAACAATATAATAAGGGGGTTGTACTAATAACAATATGGGGTTACACTAGTAGTATAGGGACCTAACATATGGAGTGTGCCTGCATTATGTTGAAAGGTAAGAATCTGACCAATGGCTTTTGGGCAAAAGATGTAAACACTGTAGTGTATCTTAAGAATATGAGTCCTACTAAGTGTTTAGATTATAAAACTCCTTTCGAAGCATTGTTTGGCTTCAAGCTTGCAGTAAGTCATCTTAGAGTCTTTAGATGTAAGGCTTTTTCTCATGTCCCGAAAGAAGATAGGAAGAAGTTAGATTCAAAAGCCATTAAGTGTACTTTTGTTGGATATTGCAGTGATTTTAAAGCTTATAATTTCTTTAATCCTTCTACTCATAAGGTGTTTGCAAGCAGAGATGTGATATTCCATGAATAATTAGATGATGGCAACCCTGTTTGGAGTGATGAAGAATGGCATGTGCTTTTACTATTAGAAGAAGGTGATGAAACAGGAGCCGGTGAGTAGCGACAGCCGCAGTAACAACAACAACAGGCGAAAGAAGAAGTGGCTGGTTAAATTAGGTTTGAAACCAATCCGCAGAGAGGAGATTAGAATAGGTTTGAAGCCACTCCACCACTCAGGAGATCAGGTAGGAAAACTCAATTTCCAACAAGAAATAGGGAGAATTATTTTATAACTAGTATGTTAAGTGTTGTTGAACCCTCTAGTTATAAAGAAGTTAGTCAATATAGTGAATGAAGGGCAGCCATGGAAGAGGAATATGAATCAATACTTAAAAACAAAACTTGGGATCTAGTTGAATTACCTGAAGGCAAACAACCTATAGGTTGTAAATGGTTATACAAGCATAAATTTAAAGCAGATGGGAGTATAGACAAATATAAATCTAGGCTGGTTGCAAAGGGGTATTCACAGAAAGAAGGTATTAACTATGAGGAAACCTTCACCCCTATAGCTAAATTAAACACAATCAGAATGTTAATTTCTTTAGCTACCAAACATCCTTAGGCGATACACCAACTAGATGTGAAATATGCATTCTTAAATGGAGAATTAAAAGAAGAAGTGTATTTAGTGAAACCTGAGGGGTTTGTTAAACAAGGGGGAGAACATTTAGCTTATAGATTGAAGAAAGAATTGTATGGACTAAAACAGGCACCCAGGTCATGGTATGACAAAATTGATTCATTTTTCCTACAACATAGTTATAAAAGAAGCAAGAGTGAACCTAATCTATAAAACGTGTTTAACAAAGAGGGGCAAATTGTTTTGATTTATTTATATGTAGATGATCTTATCATTACAGGAAATGCAGATGAACTCATTAAAGAAATCAAAGAGCATATGTCACAGGTTTTCGAGATGAAAGACCTTGGAGAGCTACACTACTATTTGGGTCTGGAAGTCTGGAGGGACTCTGGCCAGACTTTTCTGTCATAGGGTAAGTATGTCAGGAGCTTACTGGAAAAGTTCAGAATGGATCAGTGCAAAGCTACAACAATGCCTTTACAACAGAATACCAAACTTCAAAATGATGATGGTTCTAAGGAGGCAGATGCAACATTGTATTGACAGATGGTTGAGAGTCTAATCTACTTGACTACAACTAGGTCAGATTTGGCTTATGAAGTCAGTGTATTGAGCCAATTCATGTTAAAGCCTCTTGAGAGTCATTGGGTTCCAGCAAAAGGCATCTTAAGGTATTTGCGAGGAACCTTAGACTTTCGTATTATTTATACTGATTCATTTGGTGCTAGATTGATAGGTTTTTTAGACTTCGATTGGGCTGGAAATGTAGATGATAGACGATCCATAACACGCTATGCATTTAGCATTGGGTCCATAGTCATTTCATGGAGAAGAAAAAAGCAAAACGCAGTATCCTTGTCTTTAGCAGAAGCTGAGTATCAAGCGATGTGTCCAACAACTTGTGAAGCAGTTTGGTTGAGGAGAATTCTCCATGATGCTGGAGCAGAACATAAGGTTGCAATAGTTATCAAATATGACAACCAGAACTATATCAAACTTGCAAATAATCTAGTATTTCATAAAAATACAAAGCAAATTGATACACAATTTCATTTTCTCAAGGAGAAAGTTTAGTCAAAGGAAATCCATATTGAATATTATAATACATGTGACAATGTTGTTGATATTTTCACTAAGCCTCTTGGTAGAATCAAGTTTGAATTGTTTAAGGAAATGTTAGGAATACTTGTGAACCCCTTTCTCCAGTAAGGGGGAGTGTTGAAGATAATGGAGAATATGTAAATCTAGAGAGATTTGGTTCACTAGAGCATTGGATTAGGAATTAGTTCCTACTTCTTAGGTAGTTGTTCTAACTTCCTAGATGTGTGAAAACTATATATATTTTTGATTGTAAGATGATTGATGTAAAGCATTCTACTAGAGGCAGTCTCGAGGTGGAGCTCCTCACTTGTGAGCTACCCAGTTTATCAATAAAGTTGATTCTTCAGCTTTTGACAACAACAATGGCTAGATCTAGTTTACACCATAGATGTATATTGCACATTACAATCTTTCCTTATTAGATATAGAAAATTATCCTATTAATTATATAAATTTTTGAATGTATAAAGCCTAAAGTTTTTAATGGAGATGAAAGCCTTTTGGTAGTATTGTTTGATTGGGCACTATGCAAATAAAATTTCAATTCCCTTGGTTGTTGCAGGTATATATTTGTTTCTTTTTCTTGTTTTAAACTACTTCATGTTGAACAAAATAGATATTATAAACTAGAAACAAAGGAAAATTAGAAATTATTTTCCATTATGCAAATAGATTTATATATTCAATAATGTAAGTCCAAATACTTTTAAGGATCATCTCATGTATAGAAGAAACATATGTTTACCTTTTTTTAATGGAATTTGAGAAAAATGTTTGCTTATTTATTAAGTTCTATTGAGATATTATAGTGTTTTAATGTGGTCACTATTTAAATTTTACAAATTGTAAATATTTAGAAGGACACTTTCATCTTGAATTTTTTTTTATAAAGAGTTTATTTAATATACATTTGTCAATAAAAGTACATTTTTTTTCATAACCTTTCATCTCCAAAGAATTAGATGAATATATGCCTTTCCAAATAAAATTAAGACCAACCCTTGAAATTTGATCACTAACTATGAATTTTCTTTATTCAAATATTGAATATATATAATTAGTCATAATAATAGTAAGTACCTAAATTATTTTAATTCTCTTTAGAAATATTTATTATTTATTTGAAAATTAAAAATAATTTTATAATAATATTAAAATTATAATCGTTTATAACTATAAAAATATTAATATAATATTAATTTAATTAATGATCCAGCTTTATTTAAACATTAAATTGATATAAAATATGTATCTATTTGAATCTTAACAAAAATAATTGTAATTTTAATCATAATCATTAAGTATATTGATATTTTATAATAAATCACATTATGTTTTTTTAATTTTTATTTTAACAAAATATACAAAATTATTTTTAAATTTGTGAATAAAGGTCATATTAATTTTCTCTATAATTCCAATTTTAATTTCTTATAAGACAAAACTAAATTATTTTTATTATTTTTAAATTTGTAAATAAAGGCGATATTATTTTTCTATTTATCATTTCAATTTTATGAGATGTTTCTAGTTTGTATCTTTTAAATTAAACATTTCAAATTAAAATGAAAATTAATTTAATAATTAATATAATTTATCATTTTAAAAATATTTTATAATTACAATTAATATATTTAAATGTAAAAATTAAAAATAATGTTGATGTAGGATATTGCAATTTAGTAATCATATTTAAAATAAATTAAAATATTATTAACAAAATATAAAAAATAATAATTTAAGTGTTATTAACTCTCTCACATATATTCAAAGGAGTTATTGAAACATGTGCAATGAAGGTTTGATCAACTAGATTAGTTCCAAAGGGAAAGGAGGTTATTTCATGGTTCTATAGTGTCACTTCTTTATTTAGGTATCTTTGAGGTTAGTGAGACAAGTGGCAATCTAGGCTAAGGAAATGGATGTATAGTCAGAAGATGGAGTTATGGGCTATGGTTGAGGTAATTGATTTTTCCACAAGCATTTCAAATGGACGAGGAATTCAAAGAAATCTTAGGATGTGTTAGAGACTTTACTATTAGCCTTTCAAACCTTGAGATCTTGAAGGAGGTTGTGCCGGGTGGAAAAAGGTTTGTCACATATGGGTCGGCTTACTCCTCTCATACTATCGCCAAAAGACTTACTTTGGCTTGAGTGATGGAAAAGTACAAAAGGATGATCTTCCATGCAATCTCTTAAAGGGGGATGTCAATGGCATGGCTCCCCAGCCAGGTCCAAAATATTTAAACAGTAATTGGTCTCAGTGACCAAAGGTTATGAACAACAAGTCCCTCCCAGTCAATGTTTAATCGAGGAAATAGAACATGACCCTCCCTATTATTGAGCATCAGAATTCTATATTTAAAATTTATCTTTAGGCTAAGTGTGTTCAGAGATGAGAGGGGGTTTTTGTCTTGTTCGAGGATTCGATGTGAGGTTGGGGAATGAACAAACCATGGCAGAAATAGGGTTAATGGAAAAATTTATGAATAAGCTTGTGTTCAAGTTGGGTTTATAGGATTCGGTGGAGTAGAATTAAATCCCCAAATTTGGTTATACACATCAAGTTAATCTATTGGTAAAATGATGTCTACATGTGTCTCTCAAGTGTACGGAAAATGCAAATGTTATAAGAGACAAGTTCTAGTTCTAGGGTACTTGAGCATTGTTCTCAAGAATAACCACCTAATCTCCCACCTCATAAATGAATCCTTTATAATTCAACATATCTGGGGATTTGTTTCCCAAATTTCCCCTTCCACTGTGGGCGAGGGATGTGTTGGAGTGACTTGTGAATTCCATTGGCAAATATATATTTTACAAGGAGATGATAAGTGGGGTGGTAGACCAAAGAGTGACTTGTAACATCCCCCTCCAACATTTACTCAATTTCAAGCTTCAAATATGGAAGTGGGGCCGACAACTGACATGTTTACTCATGTGAGGGTAAACATGAGATGAAGAGTTAATATGACATGACCCGACATCCAAGCTTCAAATATGGAAGTGGGGCCGACAACTGACAACTCACAAACATACCTTAAGGCTTACAGGACACTCAGGGGCCAAAGAACCACCCTAGGTGACCAAGCCCTAAGTTGAAGCTTTTTTTATATGAACTGGGCCTACAACTGCATGCATACACATGCAAGTGTGTTGTTATAAGCCTCCAACTGCATAGATAAGCCTATCTCACTTTGGTTATAGCCAAAATTCTCTAGTTCATGGGATGTGGTCCCAATATTTGAGCCACCTTTCCAGGTCAGTTGTGAGGCCATTGCCCATAACTTCCTATAACTTCTCAAAATGATAAATTACATCATAACAATTCCCATCATACAGATCTTGAATAATAACGTGACCTAACTAGGCCTAACCATAACATTCATTTCGTCAAACATATCGTGAACATGGAAGCTACATGTCACGAAGGAATATCTTATCATAATAGTCCGCAATTGAGTCTGAGAATGAACAAGAAATCTCTATGTCTTCTTCACATAGCTGCAATAACACTTGTTAGTCAATGCATTCATCAACCATTCAATATATTATCAAAACATGTAAAGATCCATAGATATAACACATCATATAAGTAGCATATAACCAACTTATAAACATATTAGAAACCATGGCAAGACACCCATAAGATAACCATCATAATCAACACATATGCTTGTGGATCACAATAGGAAATTACCTCATATTAACATATGAAAATTCCAACAAAACTAGGGACCTCCATATACCACCCCACAATAGACTAGGCTGAACCAAATATCTCTTTCAATAAGTCACCCTCGTTCCATATTCCATGAATGAATGTGGGATCTTATGGAATAAACTAAGAAAAAACCAAAATAGGGCTCCCAGTGGCCAAACTACCTCAATCCTCAACCACAGTGATTCCACCTCAAAGTTGGGCATCAACAACACCAACTAGATCGGTCTCTACCCAAGTTGTTCAGGGCTTCAGGAACTAGTAACTCAACCCATGACTTTCTAGGGCTCTAGAGAATTTTTCCAACCTAGCTCCAGGGACTATTAATTCCACCCACCAAGGGCTCTAGAGTGGTTGTCCCAACCTGGGCTTCAAGACAAGTAACTCAACCCAAGTTTTTCCGAGGATTTCAGAGTGTTTGTTCCAACTCACAACCATAAGGAACATGATCACCAATAAAAATAAAAAAAATCAAGTGGAAAACCCACAATATCATGGCTATCTGGGAAATGAGAAGGAAAAGCTAAAATCATTGTCAATCCAAGCAATCGTCCAGGCCAATTGATCTAGGTGGCTCCATATATGCTCAAAATTCAGAAGTGGCTTTGGAAAAGCTCAAAATCTAAAGTTGTTGGATTGAAGTGAAACTAGGGTCAGATCTAATATCTCGACACAAGATTTCCAACAACACAAATGACACCTCAATCCGAGTTTGTATGTGAAAGTTACGGCTGGTCAAAGTTTTGGTCAAACTAGGCCCAGTGGCAGCCACTAATGGTGCAACAATTTGGCATTTACTAGCACACAAATTTTGGCCGCTAGAAAGGGTGAATTTGTTGCCTCCTTAAATTGTCTAGTAATTCCAAAAATCAGGCGGATTTTTTTTGTCTAATTTGTTTATAAAAAACAAAAAAAATATATTAAAAAAGGGGCGGTGGGTTGCCATCCCCGCCAGCCCCATCCAATGGCTAGGATGTATTAAATAGGGTGGTTGGTTGTCAAACCCCTCCACCACATTATATTAACATGGACCGAAGGTCATTTTCATACGACGACACGGAGAAGGTAGGGTTTGAACCTGTCCGACTAAGCGGTCGACTCATCCAAATCAACCAAAAAAAAAAAAAAAATTAAGGATGGGTGTGGTGTGAAAATTCCTCAACCAAAATCCCTACTGCAGCAACTGATGATATTACTCCTATTTGTTAAATTCCTTTAAACAAATTACTTGCATTTTCCTACAACAAATATCGTAATACATACACTGTAGCTTTCACTTACTTAAATATTATGGGAAAACAAGAGACTAAGCAAGAAAGAAAATATGACACAAATGACACCGTTATTTTTGGACAAATGTCCCCGGAAAAGCCCAATGTAGGAAAAACGGTGCTGCAACTTAGAGGGATTTATATTATTAATCAGTAGTTTATGAATAAACTCTGCATGCCCTCCCAACAATCTAGTTACAGAGAAATACAACTGGAAGAGAAGAATTTTGACATTACCTCACTCTACCCGGCAAATCCAGGTTGTTCTGACAGTTGAATCAACTGTCCCCGGGTACAACTACGCTGCCTTTGTTTGAGCCCTTCTGGCTCAACTTCAAGCTCTTCGTGGACCCTTTTGACTCAGCATCAACCCCTCTAGTGTCTCTCTGCCTCTCTTTGTTGTGTATCCTAGGCTTTGGAGAAGATACTCCAACCCAACTATCCCTGCCCCTCAACTGCAAGAAATCTCCTCGATCAAAATTTCCTCCTGAGAACTTCTCACTTCATAAATTTGATCTCCTTATCTCTCATTGTGTTTTCCAAATGACCCTCAAGCTTCCTTAAATAATCTTCTCATTGACATTCAACGACCCAGATTAAAATATAATCAATGCCTAAGATAATTTTAGCTTGATCCTCATCTTCTTCTAGAAGTTACATCCACAATTAGATTAATACCCATTAATATTTATAATTTCCTAATTTTAGACTTAGGGGCCCATTAAAAAATATTAATTATTTTAATAAAATTGTTTCTGGGTGGAATTTCACAAAACGCTTTCCAAGTTCTTTGGAAATTATGTGCCCAAGCCTCCCTGCAAAATTTGAGGCCTATAGCACATTTGATGCTACCCCAAATCAACACTCCCTCTTAGCGAGGAATGTGCTCTAGCAATATACATTGCTGCATACTACTCTAACTCTGAAGCATCGTCCTCTGCGTTGCTGATGTCTGACATGCTATCCACCAACTACTACATTATTGTTGCAACTATATTGTTGTTGACACTGCCACTGTCAACACTGCATCCATACTACAACTTCCTCTCAAGTGTTGCATCTGTGCTATTGCTAGCACTGCCACTGCATTATAAATTGTTGCTGCTACTCCATAAACAATGGAAAAGAATCCAAAATTACTTAACTAACTGTGTTCAGTATGATACCATGTGAATGATGGAGCCTGACTGCTACTAGTCTGTACATTGACCCTCTGATTCTACTGCATTGTTGCTAACCTCTACTCTATGCCATCTGCACTTCTGCAAAGTTTTCTCTATGATGTTCAGTCTCTAGTGCTCCTAGCCACTACAACTGTCTCCTCGACACTCCTAGGCACCATCTAACACTAATCCATCTAGTTACTTCTGATCTAGGCTCTCATAGCAAGGTATTGATCGAAAAGGTGGACTCCTCAAGGCTCCTGCCCATCTATAGCTCTACGAACTACAACTCCAAATCATCCCACCACCATCCTGGAGTTATGTCGACTGTCATGGAGAAATCCTCCTCTTTGATATTTGTGGTAACAACCTTCAGATTGTGATTCTCATCCTTGTCCTTCTTCTTGAGAGGACACTGAATAGTGTAGTGACCCATCTCACCACACCTGAAACACTTGATCTTTGAGACATCCTTCTTACATCTCTGCTACTCCTACTATCCCTTCAATGCAAGAGATGCATTATCCTTCTCCTCCTTAGGCTTCAACCCACTGCTACTGCTCCCGTCAAGTTTAACCTTGACTTAGTCTCTCCTTAGCTACTTTTGTTTTAGAGCTTCCCAAATCTCATCCCAATTCGGCAAGGCTGCTCTGCCCAGGATACTCTGGACAAACACTTGCCACTCATCTAAGAAAAAATTGAGGGCCAGTCTAACCAACTCTAAATCTTGAGGTGTATGCCTCACAACAAACATTCCATCACGAGTCTCCTTAAGCTTCGTGAGGAATGGATCCACACACTCCCCCTTCTGCATCTAACCAAATCTCAGCTTCTGCTCCAAGTACATCTTTTGTTTCTCAGAAGATCCCTGATATAATGTAGATAATGTGTCCCACATCTCCTTATCAGTCCCTCTGCTAGCGATGTGATAGACCACATTATCCTTCACTCTGTCAAGGATCATTCTTTTTTCCTTTTCCTTTTCGGCTCGGTACTTCTTCAATAGATCCGCATCTATAGACACAACCACCACGTCTTGAGGGCATGCTCATCTACAAGAAATTACATTCTAGCCTTCCAAATGACGTAGTTGGATGCCACATCCAACCTGTCCTGATCCCTCAAACCATTGGTTTCCATTTCTACCAAAAATGTCGAAAATATCCTCTCTCCTCTATGCTACTGCTTGGCTAGCTTACGCACTCCGAGTTGGAGCTAGTAAAAATGTTACCCTTCTTGTTGCTCAGCTCTATATAATTCGAATTCCTTGTCTAGGAATTCTCTAAGGAAGAAAATCCCTCAACCGTGCTTCTCCTCTCTCCTTTGACAATGTTTTGCCCATCAAACTATTTGCAAAAAAATGTGTATCCCACAAGCTTCTCCTCACACTGAGGATTTAGCGATGCTCCCTCTGCATTGGAGAAAATGCAATCTAGAAGCCCTTCTCTCCCTCGACTCACTTGGAGAGAGACTACCTCGAAATTTCAGCCCTCCTGCTAAGAACTACACAAACACTCTTAGGTTTCAAACTGCTACCTCTTGCAGCTATTCGATCTCCTTTTCTTCTCAGCATTGGCTTCTCTAGAACTGCTCTTCTTGTTCCACCTATAGCTTTGATACCATGTGAAAATTCCTTAACCAGAATAACTACTGCAGCAACTGATGATATTACTCCTATTTGTTAAATTCCTTTAAACAAATTACTTGCAGTTTCCCATGGAAAATATCATAATACATACATTGCAGCCTTCACTTAATTAAATATTATGTGGAAACAAGAGACTGATTAAGAAGGAAAATACAACACAAATGATGTCATTAATATTGGACAAATGTCCCCAAAAAAACCCAATGCGGGAAAACCGATGCAACAACTCTGAGGGTTTTATATTATTAAGCAGTAGTTTCTGAATAGAACTTTGGATTACCTCCCAACAATCTAGTTACAAAGAAATACAACTAGCAGACAAGAATTGTGAGATTACCTCACTCTACCCGGAAAATCCTGGTTGTTCCAACAGTTGAATCAACTGTCCTCAGCTACAACTACGTTTCCCCTGCACAATAACTGTGTGGGCCTACGTGGAGCTCTCTAAGGCTCTATGTCAAATCAACTGGGAAATGTCTTGCATTCTAGAGCAGTTTCTAGCCATCCCGTCTTAGAAACATCATCTTCGCTGCAAAAATCGAACTTCTGCATGGGTGGCTAAGCTACCTCTACATGAGCTCCTCTCTCTCAATGCCAAGCTTTGCGTGGGCCCTTCTGGCTCAGAATCAAGCGCTACGCGGGCCCTTCTAGCTCAACGTCAACCCCTATGGTGTCTCTCTGCCTCTCTCTACTGTGTATCCTGGGCTCTGGAGAAGATACTCCAACCCAACTATCCCTACCCCTCAACTGCAAGAAATCTCCTTGATTAGAATTTCCTCCTCAGAACTTCTCACTTCAGAAATTCAATCTCTTGATCTCTTGGTGTGTTTTCCAAATGACCCTCAAGCTTCCTTAAATAATCTTCTCGTTGACATTCAATGGCCTAGATTCAAAGATAATCAATTTCTAAGATCATTTTAGCTTGATCCTCATCTTCTTCTAGAAGTTACACCCATAATTAGATTAATACTCTTTAATATTTTTAATTTCCTAAGTTTAGACTTAGGGGCCCATTAAAAAATATTATTTTTTTTAATAAAATTGTTTATGGTTGGAATTTCCCAAAACACTTTTTAGGTCCTTTGGAATACATGTGCCCAAGCCTCCGTGCAAAATTTGAGGCCTAGAGCACATCTGATGCTACCCCAAATCAACATGCAGTGGGTTTTGAACCCAGCCCACCCGCCAATTGATTACCATGTATAACAATATGCCAACCAACACACTTAGTAAGTCCACCACCTTTGAAATATTTAAACCCACAGAATTTTTCATTCGTAGAGGGGAGAGAGCTAAGTAGAGGACTGATCAGTAGAACTGAGAGACAATTTTGGGCATAATTTTCAAGACAAAGAATATTCTAAGGGACTATTCCCTAGAATATTCCACAAAATATTCCATGCAAAATCAGTGAGGAATCTAAAAGATTCTCTAGAGGGAAATAATTTACAGTGACATAATCATGCCAAGTTTATACTCAAACGTAACATAATTTCATAGAGAATGCGATGATGTGGTTTGTTTCCTCATTTGAGCAGTATATCTATAGTCGACCAACAAAAAAGAATCTTTGGGGAATCTTTGAGATTCTCGAGGGTCCAAATTTTGACAGTGTCAAAAAGGGGTCGAGTTTACAATCATTTGACATGATTTTGCACCACAAATTCAATGGTACAGTCCATTTTATCAGCAGAGCTGCGCATTTTCAAGACATCCCTGGAATTGGAGGTATATGATGTATTGATGCCATGTCTTTCTTTTGGTTTGCTGAAATGATAATTTTTTTGTTGATATCCTTGTTACCATTATGTTGAAGGATACATGTATTCCACGTCATGTGAGAATTTATTATCTTGTCATGCTGAAGGAGGGTCCATATGAGTGAGAGTTCCTATAGGATATTCTCGTGGAGAGACATGCCACTCTGGTTGAGTGAATTTATTCTTGTAATGACAAAGAATGAACCACATACTCATTATCATCTTACAACATTTAATAAAACGGCCTCCCCAATCTTCACACTGGGCCCGGAGATGTAACCCACACTAGGTGAATTTTGTTATTAATGTATGTGTGTCCTTTGATTTGATGGCCTTCATTATCTTTATTCTTGTTTAAAGTACGCACATGTGTTTTTTCATACTCTTTTACATGCAATTTTGCTAACTTCATAAAAGTAAAAGATCTTGGTTAATTCTGGTAGCAGAGAGATCCAGATCAAGTTTGGTATTAGAGAATTCTTCTTTCTAATGTGAATTGTGAGTGTGAATGACTGAACATGGAACTAGAAATAAAATGGAGGATGACAGAGATCTCTATGAGGCCTTCTACAGGATGGCCAACATGGTAGATTTATTGTATGCAGATTATGAGGAGAAAATGGAAGGAGAGAAACAAGAGAAAGAAAGAGAAGAGGATGATGCTCCATCTCCATCTTCCAGTGATTATTCATCTTCTTCATCGTCTTCTCATTATTCATGTGAGGAGATCAATCAGAGCCTTCAAGCAGAGAATGTTGAATTGAGGATACTTTAATGAGAAGAAAAAGAGGAGAAGCAGAGATTACAACATCAATTACAAGCCACAAAAGAGGCCTTGGAAAATTTGAAGCACAACGAAGGCTTAGTGAAGCCATCATCACCTGCTTTAGAACCAACAATTGAGGTAAATAATGTTGATCATTCTTTAGTTTCATTTTCACATGACATTATTTCTGTTGGAAGCCTTGAGGTACCCATTTCAGGGACCGACCTGAGACTAATTACCAAGATGGGATACACCAAAGGAGAGTGCTTGAAAGTAGCAGAAGCTTCCAAGGTATTTTCGAAAACATCAGGGAAAGAGAATGATTGGAACACATCACAATCATCCCATTATAGTGCACATTGCAGAGGAAGAGCTACACAAGCTCTCATCGCCATGATTGCACCAGAGACAACCAAGAGAGGTATAAAAAAGTTGAGTATTCTAAATTTCATTTTGATTACAAGCATATTGTCAATGATGAGCAGAAATCATGGCATAGAAAATCATGTATTTTTTGTGGCTTACATAACCACATGGTTTTCGAGTGCTGGAAGAGAATGGCAATAAGAAAGAGGACGAGATGTGAAAGTCCTTCTCCACATCCGAGAAGGAATAAGGTAAAACAGGTCTATAGGAAGAAGAGTTTTTGCAGTCATTGCAACAGAGATGGACATCAAAGAGCCATAGGTTGGAGGCTCCATCCATGGTAGCGTTTCAATGACAAAGCACCCATGCAGGAACCAATTGGTGGAAAAGTTGTTCAACAAGAAAATTCCCCACAGGGAGATGATGATCCATTCACTTTGATGAGTGAGAGATGGTTTTATTAGATATAGTAGCTTGTCATGGCTTCATTTTGTAAGTCATGTGTTGCGATATAATTGTAAAAGTGATGATGTGTTTTCCATCACTTATTAAAGCACCGATGATGTTTTTGACCTTTTATTGATAGTTGGGGTATTGGTTTCTATTATGATTTACACTTGACCAACAAGTATGTATTATAAACTCTTGGAAAGTATGGGGATGCTTGGGTCATGATTGGTCATGTAATTGAACATGTAGTTTGTGTAAATTGTACTATAGGTTTGTAGATGCAGGTGTCGGCTCATTAGTTATGGCTCTAACGAACATGGGTTAAGGAAAAGGAAGTGTGACCTATTAGGTAACTTGTTGTGCTAACAACGTAACACAATAGTTGCAGATTATGTTCACGCTTTTCGAGGATCAAAAGCTCCTTATTGGGGAGGAATGATCTAGGAGGCTCAAGAAATGCTTAGAATTTAGAATTGGCTTTGGAAAATATCAAAAATCAAAGTTTTTTATTGATGTGAAACTAGAGTTAGATTGAAGATCTTGACGCAAACTTTCCAACAGCGTGAACAACACCTCAATCTAAGTTTGTATGTGAAAGTTATAGTAGG
Organism: Pinus tabuliformis; assembly: GCA_031772625.1. Taxonomy (NCBI): domain Eukaryota; kingdom Viridiplantae; phylum Streptophyta; class Pinopsida; order Pinales; family Pinaceae; genus Pinus; species Pinus tabuliformis. The sequence continues at coordinate 1,451,812,480 of CM062818.1, read as the reverse complement.
ACAAAGTTTTGGTCAAACTAGGCCTAGTCGCAACTACTAACGCGAAAAAAAATTGGCATGTACTGGAAAACAAATTCTCGCCATTGGAATAGGTGAATTTGTCACCTCCTTAAATTTTCTAGCAACTGCAAAAGTCGGGGGGGATTTTTTTTTATCTAATTTGTTTATAATTTTTTCTAATTTTTTTTGTTTAAGGGGTTGCAGGCCGCCACCCCCGCCCAACCGCTAGCATGTATTAAATAGGGTGGTGGGTGGTCTAACCCCACCATCGCATTATATTAAGATAGCCTGAAGGCCGTTTCCATACGAAGACACAGAGTCGACGGGTTTTGAACCTGCTCGGCCCAGTTGGCCAACCTACCCAACAGGTGGCTCCACAAATCAACAAAAAGAAAACAACAAACATTAAGTATGAGTGTAGTGGGTTTTGAACCTGGCCCACCCACCAATTGATTACCATGTATACCAATACGCCAGTTGACACACTTGGTAACTTTGCGACCTGTTATCACTAAAAATTCTGTTGCTAAAATTTTTTATCCTAGCTTAAGGACAGGGTGTTTTCGCAGCGCATAAATTCGTTAGCAAGTTTTGCAGCGCCATCTGTTTTAGTGATTTCGTAGCGAAAACATTGACCTTGCATTGGCTGCGCTACGAAATTGGGAAATGACAGATATTTAAGGGAAACTTCTAGAAGCACTACACAAAGCTGCACATGTGACATTGGCAAGCTGCCTTCCAAATTGCCCAATTGCTCAAAGAGAAATCCAGATCCTTTGTTCCTCCCTGCACCGAAACAATAATTTGAGTGGATTGATTGTGTATAAAGCTGATAGTTAAATTGAAGTATACTTGTATTGGTTTAATGTTCTCATTAGCAGTTGCAAAACAGTGTCTATGGTTTAGTGGCTAATCTTCTGGGTAAATCAAATAAGAGTTTGTGCAGTCTTCAATAGTTTATTCCCTTCTGTTGGGTGATAATGATATAAGAGGGGAGTCTCATATTAAAGAAGTGACTGGTGAAGAAGCAGATGCTTTCAGAGGAAGACTCATTCGTAGGCTTACATCTGTCATTGTGCACCATGTACAAACATTTTGGAGATTAGCTCTTTTGATATTCAATGGGAAGTTCGCTAAGGTAGGTTCAACAAATGGCGCTCCTGGTTCAGTGAAACATGAAGAGACTGCTAGACAAAACTCCTTTGAAGACGGCCTTGGTGACATAAAGGATTCAAATCATTCCTTGGAGGAAGTTGTTGGAATGGTACAGGACATTATATCTGTTTATGAAACTAAGGGAAGGCTGCGCATTTGATCATGAGGCACGAATGGATGCTCTATATTGCCATGTCCGTGAACTAGCATGGAGAACGCGCATAAACTGTTTGACAATATCAGCATTAGAATTTTCTCTTATGGAATGCAGTGATTAAAAGCCAAGTGTCAAGTGGTTTTTATAAGGATTTGATTGCCACAAGGCCGCCATGATTAGTGACACCGGGATAGAGATGTGGCACAAGGGCTGGAATTATGTTAGCTAGTGTCGTTAAAAGATGAGTGCGTATTGAATAAAAACAGAAGAAGGAGAAAAATCAGTCCGGATTAATATAAGCCGTGGCTGGAAAAATGAAAATACCAAGGGCGAGGGCACTGTGGATCATGGTAATAATAATTCAGTGCCTTCGTCTGGTTCTTTCTCCATGAATTCTCGTTTTTCTAACGCTGCAGCTAATTCGCCTGTGCCTAAACCAATTTCAAATGGTAAAAATTCCAGCGTTCCGCGGGTTTCGAACCAGGGACCTATAGTGCACTGGATAATAAGAATTATAATATTCATTCAGCAGCTCGCAGCAGGGAGAGCGCTGAAAATGAGACTGCGAATGGTTTAGGAAATTGTAATTGGTGGACGCAAAAATGCGAAGAATGTGCATGCAATCATGTTGTTGGAGGGTAAAGATCGCCAAAGCTTTGCAGAGGTGAAAAGGTCAGAAGATCCATACTCTGATTTCAAGTGTTCCATGGCTCAGATGATTCTTGAAAAGAATATCTATCAGCCCTCCGAATTGAGAGGGGTTCTGGAATGCTTCCTGTCCTTGAATTCTCCAGAGCACCATGGGATTATCGTGGAGGCTTTCACGGAAGTTTGTGTCAATATTTCGTGTATTCTGTCGGAAGGAACTTGATGGATGGACTGCCATTGCCAAGCGCGGCAATAATTGGTCATATGTATATTGTGGGTCATTGTATTTTTGGTTTTGTCAAAAGAGCATCAATGTCAGATTTGCATAATAGCGCTCGGAAGGAGGAGGTTCAGAGAATATCTCAGAATCCAACTTACAACAGCAAGGGTTTCATCTATGGTCGTTGCTTCAGAGGTGATGGAAGCATTTGATGTTCGCATGCTCAAAGATCCCCCAGGGCTCAGACATGTTATGGAAGAAGCAAAGGAGCACCACAACGTGAAATATGTCTATGTGTGGCATGCCCTTGCTGGTTACTGGGGTGGGGTCAAACCAGCTGCAGCTGGAATGGAGTATTATGATTCCTCCCTCGCTTATCCTGTCCAGTGTCCTGGAATTTTGGGCAATCAACCAGATGTTGTTTTGAATAGTTTTTCAGTTTATGGATTAGGCATTGTTCATTCGAAGAAGGTTTACAATTTCTGCAATGAGTTACATAGCTATTTGGCATCGGCTGGTGTTGATGGTATTAAAGTTGATGTTCAAAATATCATTGAAACTTTAGGTGATGGTCATGAGGGTCGTGTGTCTATTACAAGGCAATATCATCAGGCATTAGAAGCTTCAATTGTTCGCAATTTTCCTGATAATGGATGTATTGTTCATATGTGCCACAATATTGACGGGCTTTAGAGTGCGAAGCAAACAGCAGTTATAATTCAGGCATATATTTCCTCTGTTGCTTACAATACCTTGTTGCTGGGAGAATTCATACAACCAGATTGGGATATGTTTCATGACTTACATCCAGCAACTGAATACCATGGTGTTGCTCGAGTTGTCAGAGGCTGTGCAATTTATGTCAGTGAAATTGGAGCACTTTGCCAAATAGTGGTGACCGGAATATACTCTTTGAATGATTTCCTTTCTGCGCTAGTTATGATTTTTTCATTCAAATCCATATTACAGTTTCAGGTGAAGATGATTTTTGGAGTTGGAGAGGGCTATTTTGTATACAGTGAGCAATATATTAGTCTGTGATGGCCTTGAAGAGGATCATGATAATGTTAACAGAAATCTTCATATACACAGTTTGAAGAAGGAGCACGACATCGTCTTGCTATTGTGCACAGTAAGTCGAAGGCCTTAGCTGGGCTAAATGGTATGAAAATGGAAAACTCAAACAAACTGGAAAGCTGGACTATTCACCCTCTCCGACAAGGAAACCATTGCAAGCTACGAATGGAATATCACATTCATCTGTAGAACGGTTGATAATCAGTGTAGAGGCTCAAGTGGAACAGATACATTGGTGGTTTTTATAGTGGAATGTTAACTGCTTGGATGAGGTTGAAATGTCCAACTTCATCAGCGCCAATATTGCAATTTGAAGACATTGTACCCTCTGTTATATTCTACAACCTTGTTTGAGGCTATTAACCATGCTCATTTACAGGTTGTTCTCATAACCTTGTCCAAAGCATCAATTAGGCATAGTGACTTTTTAAAGGCAGGGAAGTAGACTGTGTTTTTTAAAAATCACACAGCAGTTTCGTAGCGCGCTACGAAACTGCTGTAGGTGATGATTTTAAGCGCAGAGCAGCTATTGTGATACTGTGAGCGGGAGTTGAGGAAGAGAAACACCTGTCTATCAATACCACCTTCAGCACATCAGAAACATGGCAGCATTCCATACCTGGGATTATTAAAAGATTTGGGAACATGCTGCTACACTTTCGGAGAATGTTGGGAGACAGAGACCGTTAAAATAGAGCACGTCTTTTGGTCAATTAATGAGCCATCAGCGCTTTCAAGCATCCAAAGTCAGCGTTCCTTGCATCTTTAGCTCAGCCATCTCAGCCTAACTGAAGGAGGACAGCTGTCAAGGATCCAAGAAGAATCAAGCATACGAGGAGAATGGAATTAGTGTTTTAGTTTGATTAGGATTTTGTGTAATTACAGCTCAGCATGTTTGTAATTAATGAATTAGTTAAATAGCATGTAGGAGTAGTTAATAGGGCCTTCGAGCCCATTCTAGAGAGAGAGGAATAGATTCCTATAAAGGGATCAGATTAGGATGTAATAGGGGTTGGATATTTTATACAAAAACAGAGTTTTATTTGGGCCATTGTAAAGACTTATTACAGTAATAGTAAAACAGTGGTTGTTTCTTCTCAAGATTCTCAATGGATTATTTTGTTCAAATGTGATGGTGGTGTATTCTCTCAATGTTCTTTTACAGCCTTGTTATAGCATAATCACTCAGAATTCATTTTTAATGCTCTGACTTCCTGTATGTTTAGCAAGCTGTGGCTTATGTGAAATATGTTTGAACATCTGATGCAAAGAGCCTTGACTTCCATGAAATGACTGTACTTTTGTTTATTAAATGTGTGAGACTCCATAGCCCAATGAAGACCAAATTTGATGTGTGTCCAACCAGCTTTATTTTCATAAGTGTGTGAAGAGTTAGCCCTCTGTTGTTGTGATTGATTTCTATCAAAAGTCTGTGAGAGAGCCCTCTCTGACTAGGAAGGCTAATTCCTAGTCTAAAGTCTGGTTGAAAGAGTTACATAAAATCTTACTTGGTTGCAGCCCTTAGTACTGATTTTGTGATAACATTTTGGTGCGTCTGCCGGGAGCCTGATGATTACTCATTCCCGAAATTTGAAGATTGGATTTCTGAAGGTAGCAGGAGTTCAAAATGATTTTCGAGGCTGCAAAACTACCTTGGCGACTCCATTGTTGAAGAATTCAAGGTTTATACATTCATGGTGATTCCACTGGAGTTATGAAGGACCCAGAAGCTGCCATTCTTAGTTCAAGGTATGCATGCATAGATTTCTCAGGAATTCATGGTTTCCCAAATCATTTTCCCAAGGATGCATATTTTCTAAGGAATGTTACCAAATTTAATGGAGAAGATTTGAGTTTAACTCTGAAGCATATCACAGATTTCTGTCAATTTTCAAAGCTTCTTAGGGTTAAACATGAGGATGTTTTCATAAGGTTATTTTATGATTCACTTCAAGGGAAATGCAAACAATGGATTGAAAGTTTTCCTATCAAATCCATTAAGTCATTTCAAGACTTATGGCTTATATTCTTGGAGGAATGGATAGATAGGTCAGAGTTGGTGACAGACTTCCCCTCAGTTAAAGGTTTCAAACAATGGAATGATGATCATAGTAAAGAAGAAACAAATGAATCTTTTTCTTTGTCATTATCCTCATATCTAAAATCTTTTGACTGCAAGGCAGAGGATAGGATGAGATTTTTGGATGAATTTGCTGAAGACCTTGAAAAAGAAATTGAAGGTTTAGAAGGACAAATTCAGGCATACAGTTTTCATGATCATGATCATTATTCTCAGAAGTTTTCTATGGCAGAACGCAAGGAGACTATGCTGGTTCCTTTCTCTTTCACGATTGAGGAACTGAACACTGTGGTTGAAGATCAGTTTGCACAGCTAGAAAGTTACAAGGAAAAACAAGCTGGTCATGTATTCTGGGATCCTGTAGCTGATTACATGGAAGAGTTTTACTCTCCAGTATTTCATTTTTTCAAAGAAGATCAGAGGCAAATTCAGTGGCAGCGGTCATCAGACTATCATATTAGCTCTGAACTCCGATGCGGTCAAAGGACTCAAATGTCAGATAAAATAGAGGATTGGCTACATTGGAAATTTCATATTGATTGAGCAGAAAGAAGTTGAAATTGTTAGGTAGGTAGGTAGATACAAATAAGCTCAAGGTCAACTGAGCATTTTTCAGTAGAAGTAGTTTTCTTTCTCCTACAGTCATGCTTGTCAAGCAAATTTCTGTTTGTCACAAATGGATAAAGCACTGGACCTGCGAGTTCTTAGTGCACCACAAGGGCACACTATCCCAAGTGGAGCCACTGTTATCACTAAAAATTCTGTTGCTAAAATTTTTTATCCTAGCTTAAGGACAGGGTGTTTTCGCAGCGCATAAATTCGTTAGCAGTTTTGCAGCGCCATCTGTTTTAGTGATTTCGTAGCGAAAACATTGACCTTGCATTGGCTGCGCTACGAAATTGGGAAATGATAGATATTTAAGGGAAACTTCTAGAAGCACTACACAAAGCTGCACATGTGACATTGGAAAGCTGCCTTCCAAATTGCCCAATTGCTCAAAGAGAAATCCAGATCCTTTGTTCCTCCCTGCACCGAAACAATAATTTGAGTGGATTGATTGTGTATAAAGCTGATAGTTAAATTGAAGTATACTTGTATTGGTTTAATGTTCTCATTAGCAGTTGCAAAACAGTGTCTATGGTTTAGTGGCTAATCTTCTGGGTAAATCAAATAAGAGTTTGTGCAGTCTTCAATAGTTTATTCCCTTCTGTTGGGTGATAATGATATAAGAGGGGAGTCTCATATTAAAGAAGTGACTGGTGAAGAAGCAGATGCTTTCAGAGGAAGACTCATTCGTAGGCTTACATCTGTCATTGTGCACCATGTACAAACATTTTGGAGATTAGCTCTTTTGATATTCAATGGGAAGTTCGCTAAGGTGGGTTCAACAAATGGCGCTCCTGGTTCAGTGAAACATGAAGAGACTGCTAGACAAAACTCCTTTGAAGACGGCCTTGGTGACATAAAGGATTCAAATCATTCCTTGGAGGAAGTTGCTGGAATGTTACAGGACATTATATCTGTTTATGAAACTAAGGGAAGGCTGCGCATTTGATCATGAGGCACGAATGGATGCTCTATATTGCCATGTCCGTGAACTAGCATGGAGAACGCGCATAAACTGTTTGACAATATCAGCATTAGAATTTTCTCTTATGGAATGCAGTGATTAAAAGCCAAGTGTCAAGTGGTTTTTATAAGGATTTGATTGCCACAAGGCCGCCATGATTAGTGACACCGGGATAGAGATGTGGCACAAGGGCTGGAATTATGTTAGCTAGTGTCATTAAAAGATGAGTGCGTATTGAATAAAAACAGAAGAAGGAGAAAAATCAGTCCGGATTAATATAAGCCGTGCCTGGAAAAATGAAAATACCAAGGGCGAGGGCACTGTGGATCATGGTAATAATAATTCAGTGCCTTCGTCTGGTTCTTTCCCCATGAATTCTCGTTTTTCTAACGCTGCAGCTAATTCGCCTGTGCCTAAACCAATTTCAAATGGTAAAAATTCCAGCGTTTCGCGGGTTTCGAACCAGGGACCTGTAGTGCACTGGATAATAAGAATTATAATATTCATTCAGCAGCTCGCAGCAGGGAGAGCGCTGAAAATGAGACTGAGAATGGTTTAGGAAATTGTAATTGGTGGGCGCAAAAATGCGAAGAATGTGCATGCAATCATGTTGTTGGAGGGTAAAGCTCGCCAAAGCTTTGCAGAGGTGAAAAGGTCAGAAGATCCATACTCTGATTTCAAGTGTTCCATGGCTCAGATGATTCTTGAAAAGAATATCTATCAGCCCTCCGAATTGAGAGGGCTTCTGGAATGCTTCCTGTCCTTGAATTCTCCAGAGCACCATGGGATTATCGTGGAGGCTTTCACGGAAGTTTGTGTCAATATTTCGTGTATTCTGTCGGAAGGAACTTGATGGATGGACTGCCATTGCCAAGCGCGGCAGTAATTGGTCATATGTATATTGTGGGTCATTGTATTTTTGGTTTTGTCAAAAGAGCATCAATGTCAGATTTGCATAATAGCGCTCGGAAGGAGGAGGTTCAGAGAATATCTCAGAATCCAACTTACAACAGCAAGGGTTTCATCTATGGTCGTTGCTTCAGAGGTGATGGAAGCATTTGATGTTCGCATGCTCAAAGATCCCCCAGGGCTCAAACATGTTATGGAAGAAGCAAAGGAGCACCACAACGTGAAATATGTCTATGTGTGGCATGCCCTTGCTGGTTACTGGGGTGGGGTCAAACCAGCTGCAGCTGGAATGGAGTATTATGATTCCTCCCTCGCTTATCCTGTCCAGTGTCCTGGAATTTTGGGCAATCAACCAGATGTTGTTTTGAATAGTTTTTCAGTTTATGGATTAGGCCTTGTTCATTCGAAGAAGGTTTACAATTTCTGCAATGAGTTACATAGCTATTTGGCATCGGCTGGTGTTGATGGTATTAAAGTTGATGTTCAAAATATCATTGAAACTTTAGGTGATGGTCATGAGGGTCGTGTGTCTATTACAAGGCAATATCATCAGGCATTAGAAGCTTCAATTGTTCGCAATTTTCCTGATAATGGTTGTATTGTTCATATGTGCCACAATATTGACGGGCTTTACAGTGCGAAGCAAACAGCAGTTATAATTCAGGCATATATTTCCTCTGTTGCTTACAATACCTTGTTGCTGGGAGAATTCATACAACCAGATTGGGATATGTTTCATGACTTACATCCAGTACCTGAATACCATGGTGCTGCTCGAGTTGTCAGAGGCTGTGCAATTTATGTCAGTGAAATTGGAGCACTTTGCCAAATAGTGGTGACCGGAATATACTCTTTGAATGATTTCCTTTCTGCGCTAGTTATGATTTTTTCATTCAAATCCATATTACAGTTTCAGGTGAAGATGATTTTTGGAGTTGGAGAGGGCTATTTTGTATACAGTGAGCAATATATTAGTCTGTGATGGCCTTGAAGAGGATCATGATAATGTTAACAGAAATCTTCATATACACAGTTTGAAGAAGGAGCACGACATCGTCTTGCTATTGTGCACAGTAAGTCGAAGGCCTTAGCTGGGCTAAATGGTATGAAAATGGAAAACTCAAACAAACTGGAAAGCTGGACTATTCACCCTCTCCGACAAGGAAACCATTGCAAGCTACGAATGGAATATCACATTCATCTGTAGAACGGTTGATAATCAGTGTAGAGGCTCAAGTGGAACAGATACATTGGTGGTTTTTATAGTGGAATGTTAACTGCTTGGATGAGGTTGAAATGTCCAACTTCATCAGCGCCAATATTGCAATTTGAAGACATTGTACCCTCTGTTATATTCTACAACCTTGTTTGAGGCTATTAACCATGCTCATTTACAGGTTGTTCTCATAACCTTGTCCAAAGCATCAATTAGGCATAGTGACTTTTTAAAGGCAGGGAAGTAGACTGTGTTTTTTAAAAATCACACAGCAGTTTCGTAGCGCGCTACGAAACTGCTGTAGGTGATGATTTTAAGCGCAGAGCAGCTATTGTGATACTGTGAGCGGGAGTTGAGGAAGAGAAACACCTGTCTATCAATACCACCTTCAGCACATCAGAAACATGGCAGCATTCCATACCTGGGATTATTAAAAGATTTGGGAACATGCTGCTACACTTTCGGAGAATGTTGGGAGACAGAGACCGTTAAAATAGAGCACGTCTTTTGGTCAATTAATGAGCCATTAGCACTTTCAAGCATCCAAAGTCAGCGTTCCTTGCATCTTTAGCTCAGCCATCTCAGCCTAACTGAAGGAGGACAGCTGTCAAGGATCCAAGAAGAATCAAGCATACGAGGAGAATGGAATTAGTGTTTTAGTTTGATTAGGATTTTGTGTAATTACAGCTCAGCATGTTTGTAATTAATGAATTAGTTAAATAGCGTGTAGGAGTAGTTAATAGGGCCTTCGAGCCCATTCTAGAGAGAGAGGAATAGATTCCTATAAAGGGATCAGATTAGGATGTAATAGGGGTTGGATATTTTATACAAAAACAGAGTTTTATTTAGGCCATTGTAAAGACTTATTACAGTAATAGTAAAACAGTGGTTGTTTCTTCTCAAGATTCTCAATGGATTATTTTGTTCAAATGTGATGGTGGTGTATTCTCTCAATGTTCTTTTACAGCCTTGTTATAGCATAATCACTCAGAATTCATTTTTAATGCTCTGACTTCCTGTATGTTTAGCAAGCTGTGGCTTATGTGAAATATGTTTGAACATCTGATGCAAAGAGCCTTGACTTCCATGAAATGACTGTACTTTTGTTTATTAAATGTGTGAGACTCCATAGCCCAATGAAGACCAAATTTGATGTGTGTCCAACCAGCTTTATTTTCATAAGTGTGTGAAGAGTTAGCCCTCTGTTGTTGTGATTGATTTCTATCAAAAGTCTGTGAGAGAGCCCTCTCTGACTAGGAAGGCTAATTCCTAGTCTAAAGTCTGGTTGAAAGAGTTACATAAAATCTTACTTGGCTGCAGCCCTTAGTACTGATTTTGTGATAACACGACCTTTGAAATATCTAAACCCCATAGACTTCATCATTTGCGGAGGGGAGAGCACCAAGCAGAGGACCAAGTAGTGGAACTGAGAGCTATTTTTGGGCATGATTTCTGAGACAAAGAATATTACAGGGGAATATTCGATGCAGAATCAGTGAGGAATCTAAAATATTCCCTAGTGGGAAAAAATTCACAGTGACAAAATCATGCCAAGTTTATACTCAAACGAACCAAAATTTTGTAGGGAACGTGATGGTGCAGTTTGTTTCCTCATCTGAGTAGCAAACCTAGAGTCGACCAATGAGAAGGAATCTTTGGGGAATCTTTGAGATTCCCAAGGGTCTAGATTTTAACAGTGTGAGAAAGGGGTCAAGTTTACAATCATTCGACAAAGTTTCGCACCACGAATAAGCCGGACTTCAAAAATATTACTCTCGCATCTATAACTGCTTCGGGTCTAGTCTTTCAATCACAATCAGCGCTTTGTGGAGGATAGCCCTTTGGGCATTATGTGATGGGCAGATGCAATAGTCATTAAACCAAAGCACAATGTTACAACAGGTCTGCATATATGTATCGCAATCGAGGGTTTGGGGTGATGGCACATAGCCGAACCACCGAATTCCACTGTCGCTGATATTTATGCCTACTCCGATAGTGTATTCTGCATACACATATATAAGCTCTACCTTTTCGCTCCGATAGTGTATTGCATATATGTATGGTTTTATGCCGCTGATAGTGTATATAACCCTATCTCTGTTTTGTCTCTATTAGTATTTTTTGATAGTCAGACACGTGAATTGAATTAACAGAATATATGGCCGAAAGGGGAAAAACAACAGCATGGTGCAACCGAACTAACATAAATGGTCATGGAACATCGCTGGCATGACCGAGCCACCTGACAGCACAACAAAATTACCAGAATTTGGTTACTGTGTTGTTAGAAAAAGAGACCTCTGGTTCATGTCTGTCTAATTATGGCATCAAGCAGTTAGAAGCTAGAGGGGATAGATTAAGACATCTCAAGCCTCAGAGAGCCTGAGAGCATTGTAAAAAGCCTATAAATGTTGAAAGATAGAAGTATCAAAGGTTCAACTTTTGGAGACTGTGGATACTCTATTCCTTCCAACGTCTCATCTTCATTCCAGTAATACAAGCTTCTTTTGTTGTTACATGTTCAATTCCCATCTTCTCCTCTGTTCTAAGCTTGCACTTGAATAGGTTATTCATGTTTTCTTCTGTATCTAATGTCAGATAACTATCATCTTATCTCTGCGTTGATAAATTAGATTTGCAAGCTTCATTTACTTTCTGTAGCTAGCCATTCATATGTGTTTATGAATGTATCTACTGGTATAGTCAGGATGCTCCATCTATTCATTGAATCTATAAATTATTGAGCATTAGTGGTCGAAAGCCTTGTCAAGCTGAGGGTGTTCATGCATGTCTTAAGTGAAAACAGAGATGAACAGTCATCTAACTTGATCCAAACCCCAATCCATTCCAATAGTTTAGAGAATGATATTGAAGATTTAGATGTTGCCAGGCATCTCTGAGCTACAACCTAGGAGATTTTCCTGGAGTGCTAACATAATTGGCACCGATGCCAAGGAGAGGAGACTGAAGCTCAGCTTCCCTGGGGGATGACATAGATCCAGCTTTGATGATAGACAAAGTCTAGACACTATTTGGGTTGTAATCATCTATCTGGTGACTCTACTGGAGGACGAACCTCTTGGCGACTCCACTCCATAGTTTTGGCTCAGTTTGTGAGGAATACTCGGAGAAATCCTCAGGAACCATGAGCTGACCCAGTACCTGACCTTGAAAAAATCATCAAAGAAAGAAAGGCGTTGCAGAAAGGAGCATCAGGTTCAGGTAGCTCTAAACAATATCGTATATCTCTTTAAGAAAATCTTGTAATAGAACAAATACATGTTGAGAGTATAGCATTTAATACTAGCAGTGAAGAAAAAATCTCAGAGATTCATAGAGCTCCTTATTCTTTAGGTTCTCCTTTCATTGTAAGCCCAAAGGAAGCCTCTCCTCCTATCTGTCATACTCCTTTAGTCTTACCAGTCACTCCTCAACCCTCTGTCATTCAGACTTCCAGTACCCTTATAGCCACCACAGCTATGGCAACACCTACCAAAATGGAAACAATCATAGCTGCTAGGTATGGACCTCTAGTACTGCCCACTCCTTTGAATGCCATGCCTAATGGAGAATATTAGAAGTATAGGCCTAGGTTCACTGGGACTAAAGGTGTTACAGCTGAGGAACATCTTGAATCATTCTGTAGCTATGCTGATAACCTGGACATTAGTGAAGATGATGTATGGATGAGAGTATTTGTCCAAAGTCTAGATGGAGCAGCTAGAAAATGGTTCAGAGAACTGACCCCAAGGTCTATAGCAGATATTGAGGCTTTAGATGATGCATTCCTAAAGCATTGGGGGGATACGAAGGATCTACTCTACTACCACACTGAGTTTGGGAACTTAAATAGGGAAAATGGTGAGTTGTTGTCTAATTTTAATAAGAGGTTTAACCGCATGTACAGCAAGATACCAGTTGAAGTAAAACCCACCACTACCTCTGCTAAACTCACCTATGCTAGTGCCTTCGATTCTGACTTCTGTCTACTGTTGAGGGAGAGACGATGTGCTACCTTGGCTGATATGCAGGATACAACCTTGGAAGTATAATCAAACATCATGGGTACAGAGAAGCTCAAGGGGAATATTGATAGAAGGAGACAGAGGGGAAAATATTCATCATCTTTAGATCCCAAGATAGATAAAATTACCAAGATGATAGAGTCATTAGCCTCTGAAATCTCCAAATTAAAGGTTGAGCAGCACCCTGGCAAAGGAAGAGTTCTTAATATGTTTGCTCCTAGAAACCCAAATCCATATAGAAAAGCTAATGAGCAATTGCAGATTCTGCAAAGAAGCAAAGATGCCAATGAAGACCAAAGGGTGAAGACCCCTTTCCAAAATGTAGTCATGGAGGAAAAGCAGTTTCAAGAAGATGATGAGATCCATTTTCTGGAAGACAAAGGTAGTGCCTCCTGTTTGATCTCAGCTACCTATGAAAAGTCATTTTTCAATGACCAGATCAGCCAAGAGTGGGATGGTGGAGCTGTTCTGAAAACTGATGATCAACACAGATATGATCTGAGGTCAAAGATGAATAATGCCAAGGAAACTCTTGTTTAGAGAGTTGTTGTCCCTACAATACAACAAGCTAAAAAGCAGAAACGACCGGCAGTTGATCCCATCATCCTCAAAGCTCCAACTCATGAGGTAAGAGGCCTTGACAAGTCTCCTTCTCCTTTCAGTTTTGAATCAGAAATTCAGAATCTAAGCATATCTATACCTCTGATTGAACTAGTGAAGAATGAGTACTTCAAGAGATCTATCCTCGAGGCCCTTGAGCCTAAAACCATCCAAGCCTCCACTGACTATGTAAATCTGCAAGACGACAAACCAGCTATTGTTCTCAGTCCAATGATTGAAAATTGTGATGACAGCTCCCCATAATTCTATGTCTCTTTGACTATTCATGACAAAATCCTTCACAACTGCCTTCTAGACACAGGAGCCATCCATAATCTAATGCCCAAGGCTGTCATGGATGAGTTGGGTCTTGACATTACCAAGTCTTATCATGTCCTGTTTTCTTTTGACTCTAGAAAATTGAAATGTTTGGGATTAATCAAAGACCTAGCCATCACCTTGTGTCGGCTACCCATGAAGATCATGATGACGGATATTTTGGTAGTAGATGTACCCCCCAAGTTTGGCATGTTTCTTTCCAGAGGTTCGATCAAGAGATTAGGTGGGACATTGCAAAATGATTTGTCCTATGCTACTGTCCCAGTTTTTGGAGGTGAGAGTAGGAGATTATACAAAGAAGCTCAGTTGGCTTATATCATCAGTGATGAAAGGAATCCCACTAATCATCCCATCTATGCTATCGACACTGATTTCGAAGCCTGTATTCTTCAGATTGAAGAATTCCAGTTGGCCTCCATGCAGCTTAGGAAACCAGTTTGCCAGATCATAAAGGAAGAAGGCCCACAAATTTGGGACATGTTCTTTGATGGAGCTTGCTCTAAGGAAGCTGCAGGGGCAGGGGTAGTCCTTGTATCCCCCACACAAGAATGCATTCATTTATCTTTCAAGTTAACTTTTCAGGTCACAAATAACATAGCAGAGTATGAAGCCTTGATATTGTGCTTAAACGCTGCTAAAGAAATGGGCATCAAAGGTCTGAAGGTGTTCGAAGATGCAAACCTTATCATTCAACAGGTGAACAAAACTTTCCAAGCAAAGCATCCAAGGCTGAAAGCATACAGAGATGAGGTATGGAAGCTCACGGGTTATTTTAATAGTTTCAGCATTTCTTACATCCCTAGAATGAAGAACCAACTTGCCGATTCCCTTGCTGTGTCTGCTAGCACGTTTATTCCTCATTTTCCTCCTAAATTGACTTATGAAGTTCAGGTGAAATATAGACCATCTCTGCCTGACAATGTCAAATACTGGAAAGTTTTTGAAGATGATGATGAAATTAATAGGTTTTTACAAGTCATTGATGAATTTTCTGAAATGCATATTGACCAAGAAAATGAAACCATTGAAGAATGCAACTAGTCAAAGCTAAAGGACAAGATTGGTCAGGATAGCATTGTTCAGCTGCCTAGTAACCATATACCCAAAGGATTGGTGCCCCTAGAGAAGCTATTTGATCATAATGATGTACCTTATAAGCCTACCAAAAAGGAAAATGAGTCTACAATTCATAGACATAATGTAGGGAGTCCGGCCCATCCAAAGTACATAAATCTGTCCACTCACTTGTCTTCTGCCCAAAGTTCCAAGTATTGCACCCTGATCAAATAATTTGCTGATATTTTTGCTTGGGAGTATAGTGATCTTAAGACCTATGACACCAACATCATCCAGTATAAGATTCCACTGGAGAAGAACACCATCCCTTTTAAACAGAAATTAAGACCTATCAACCCTCTCTCATTGCCTCTGATTGAAAAGGAAATCAAGAAGCTGTTGGATGCCAAGATCATAGTTCCCCTAAGGTATTCAAAGTGGATAGCTAACCTTGTGGTAGTAAGAAAGAAGAATGGAGAAATTAGGCTCTGTGTTGATTTCAGGAATCTGAACAAATGCTCTAAAAAGGACAACTACCACCTGCCTAAGATGGAACACTTGCTGCAAAAAAGTTTCAGGGGCTAGAGTTATGTCTTTCTTAGATGGATTTTCAGGTTACAATCATATTGTTGTACATCCAGAAGATCAGGAAAAGACCACCTTCACTACCCCTTGGGGCACTTTCATGTACTCCAAGATGCCTTTTGGACTGATGAATGTTGGGGCTACTTTTCAGAGGGCCATGGATATAGCCTTTGTGGGAGAGAAGGACAAGTTTGTCCTTATTTACCTTGATGACATAACAGTCTTTTCCAGCAGTCATAAGGACCATTTGTAGCATTTGAAGAAGGTGTTTCTAAAATGCAGATGGTTTGGAATTTCTGTGAACCCAAAGAAGTCACAGTTTTCTCTAGAAGAAGGAAAACTTCTGGGACATATTGTTTCTGTTGAAGGTGTGAAGATCGATCTGACGAGAGTTTAAGCAATTTAGACATTGTCCATCCCCAAGTCAAAAAGGGACATTCAATCTTTCCTAGGAATGATTAACTTTGTCAAGAGGTTTATTCCAAACTTTGCAGAGCTAGTGAAGCACATCACTTCCATACTAAAGAAAGGATCAGAAATAAAATGGACAGATGGTGCAAGAAGCTCTTTTGAAGCCATCAAACAAGCTATCATGGAAGCTCCCACTCTAATCAGCCCAAATTATACCAGGGAGTTTTATATCTTCTCTTTTGCCTCTTATGATACACTTGCAGCAGTTCTATTGCAGAAAAACGATGAAGGTGTAGAACACCCTGTGGCCTTTTTCAGTAAAACTCTGAGGGACGTCGAACTAAGGTATGACCTTATTGAAATACAAGCTTATGCTCTCATAAAATCTTTAAAGGCATTCAGAATTTATATTCTGCATTCCAAAGTGGTTGTGTATGTACCTTCAGCCTCAGTAAAAGATGTCCTAACTCAGCCAGATATTGATGGAAAGAGAGCTAAATGGATTGCAAAATTCATATAGTTCAACATAGAGGTGAAGCCCACCAAGCTTGTCAAAGTCAAAGGCTTGGCTAAGCTTATGGCTAAGGAAACTTGCAGTTTGTTAGACATCAATTTCATGGGTTCAAATTCAGGTGGTGAGCGAACAGAGGAAGCAGCAGAAGAGCAAGAGCAGAATTAGTCTTTGGCTAAAAATCTAGCCACCTGTGAATGGTATTCCAATGTAATTCATTTTTTGCAGAAGCTAGAAGTCCCTCTAGGGCTTAGCTCAAGTCAAGCCCGAGCCATTAAGCTCAGATCAGCTAAATTCTGCATTAATAAAAACCTGCTTTATTGGAAATACCCATCAGGGATCCTCTTGAGATGTCTAGACAAAGGACAATCTGTGGAAGTCACACACCAGTTCCATTCTAACATTTGTGGAGGGCATCATTATTGGAAAACCACAGCCCACAAGATCCTGAGAGCTGGGTATTATTGGCCTACTTTGTTTTCTGATATGTTTTCTTTTGTGAAGTCTTGTGACAAATGTCAAAGGTTTGCAGGAAGATGACAACTAAAATCTCTGCCCTTGAAGCCAGTACATGCCAATGGTCCCTTCCAGCAGTGGGGCTTGGACTTCATAGGTGAGATCAATCCACATTCCATTGGCCATCACAAATGGATCTTGGTAGCTATTGATTATTTCACCAAATGGATTGAGGCTATACCCACTAAAAATGCTAAGCATCAGGTTATCATAAAGTTCTTGAATGAGAATATTTTCACTAGATTTGGTTGCCCAACCAAACTAGTCACTGATAATGTAGTAGCTTTTATGGCAGAAGAATTGGTGGACATGTGTGAATTCATGGGCATTCAATTGGTGCATTCTACCTCATATTATCCTGAAGGAAAAGGCCTGGAAGAATCATCTAACAAGAGTCTTGTAAGGATAATGAAAAGATTGTTGGAGGACAACAAAAGGAACTAGGATTCGAAGTTGAAGTTTGCACTATGGGCTGACAGAGTTACCAACAAGTAGTCCATAGGAGATTCTCCATTTAAGCTGGTTTATGGCACTGATGTTGTTTTTCCTATCCAGGTGATTCTCCTTGTGGCCGAATTCTTGCAAGAAGAAGAGGATGAAGAGAACGACATGGCGAAGAGAGTGAGTAACTTGGTTGAATTACAGCAGATCATAGAACAACTGGTTGAGAAGTCAAGAATTCATCAAAAGAAGATCAAAGAAACCTTTGATAGAAAGGCAAAAATGGACAGTTTTCAGGTTGGTGACTAGTTTCTCAAATGGGATGCACTAAAGGAAAAGAAGGGCAACCATGGTAAATTCGATGCCTTATGGACGGGACCGTTTGTCATCGCTCAAGTTTAGATGAACAATACATTATTCTGCACAATTTAGAGGGGGAAGGTGTTTTTGATGGCCCAGTCAATGGGTGATTTTTGAAACTTTACTTCATTTGAGGCTTTAAGGCCTTAATATTGTAATAGGTTTTTTTTCAATTATGCAAATAAACTCCATGCCCAATGGAACACTAGGAGAATTTTTTTTTTTTTTGGTTTTTACTGGAAAGGCAGTAGTCTGCAGTCCTTGAAACCTCACATGGAGGCTTTCATCCCCAGAAGGAGCCAGTGTTAGCCCTGGGGTGCACTGCTGCTATTTTAACGGAAATATCCCCTATTTTATCCCCGATGCTCCACGTCTCCTCTTGCTTTGCTTTGGCCATAAGCCAGACTTAAAAAATATTACTCTCACATCTATAACTGCTTCGGGTCCAATCTTGCAATCGCAATCAGCACTTCGCGGAGGACAGTGATGGGCAGATGCGATAGACATTAAACCAGAGCACAATGTTGCAGCGGGTCTGCATATATGTATCGCAATCAGGGGTTTGGGGTGATGGCACATAGCTGAACCACTGATTTCCACTGTCGCCGATATTTATGCCCACTCCGATAGTGTATTGCATATATGTATGGTTTTATGCCCCCGATAGTGTATATAGCCCTATCTATATATGTTTTGCCACCGATAGTGTTAAATGCATATATATATGAGTTTTGGCCTCTGATAGCTCTGTTATGCTCTTTTCTCCTCCGATAGCTCTCAATAGCTCCCGATAGCTCTATTTTGGCTCTGTTAGTATTTTTTGACAATCAGACAGGTGAACTGAAATAACGTAATATATGGACGAAAGGGGAAAAACAAAAGCATAGTGCAGCCGAACCAATAGAAATGGTCATGGAACGTCACTGGCACAAGCGAGCCACCTGACAGCACGTCAAAATTACCAGAATTTGGTTACTGTGTTGTTAGAAAAAGAGACCTTTTGCTCATGTCTGTATAATTATGGCATCAAGCAGTTAGAAGCCAGAGGGGATAGATTAAGACATCTCGGGCCTCAGAGAGCCCAAGAGCATTGTAAAAAGCCTATAAATGGCTGAAAGTTAGAAGTATCAAAGGTTCAACTTTTGGAGAATGTGGATACTCTGTTCCTTCCAGCGTCTCATCTTCATTCTAGTAATACAAGCTTCTTTTGCTGTTACATGTTCAATTCTCATTTTCTCCTCTGTTCTAAGCTTGCACTTGAATAGGTTATTCACATTTTCTTCTATATCTAATGCCAGATAATTGTCATCTTATCTCTGTGTTGATAAATTAGATTTGCAAGCTTCATTTACTTTCTGTAGCTTAAGCCATTCATATGTGTTTATGTATGTATCTGTTGGTACAGTCAGGATTCTCCATCTATTCATTAAATCTATAAATTATTGAGCATTAGTGGTCGAAAGCCTTGTCAAGATGAGGGTGTTCATGCATGTCTTGAGTGAAAACAGAGATGAATAGTCATCTAACTTGATCCAAACCCCAATCCATTCCAATAGTTCAGAGAACGATATTGAAGATTTATATGTTGTCAGGCATCTCTGAGCTACAACCTAGGAGAGTTTCCTGGAGTGCTAATAGTTCCTATAGGAGAACATCTCGTGGAGAGACATGCCACTCTGGTTGAGGGAATTTATCCCTGTAATGACAAAGAATGAACCTTTCACTGCGCAGTTTCTGAGCACAGTGAGGTCTGTGTAGTTTATGGGCTCAGTGTTGGGTTTTTGCTCCATAATTGTGCATTTCTAGAGCTCAAGGCTCACTAGCAGTCAAGACTGTGCAATTCCCAACAACAAGGCCAGTTGCCCTCAAGAATTGTGTAGTTTTCTGAGGCAAGCCAAGAACTATAAAGGGACAAAGTCAGGAGATCGGCTTGTGGGTAAGAAAATCAACTAAGTGAGCAACCACAAGCCAAGATGAAAAGGATAAGTCTCAATTGAAGCATGGATAACTAGATCAGTGCAAGATGAGTTGTTGTGGTTTAGAAGGAAGGCTCCAAAATCAAAGCATAGGAAATAATTTGGAGGGTGGTTGTAGCCACTACAACATAAATTTGCAAGTTGATTTCTCCCTTTTGTTCCACTTCAAAAATATTGTAATAGATGACAAACAATATAATGATCTAATTTAGATTAAAAAAAAAACAAATTATATTCTAATTTCATTTTTCCTTAACAATAAATCATAAAAAAAAAAAAGAAATATAAATTATTCTTATATTTTGATTAATGGTTGGTTTGTGATTATAAATTTCCCAAAAAATTAAAAAACACATTTCATGATAAAACTTACAAAATAAACATTAAATTAAATTTGTTTTTTTTTTAAAGTTGACCTGAGTTTAGATTCTCAATTTTTAGGGTATGTAATATTATAAAAGACCAATGAAGGTGATATTTTAAGTTTGGTGAAATTGGTTTTAAATATTTTTAAATTAAAAATAAAAATAAAAATAAATATTATAAAAGATCAATGAAGGTGATATTTTAAGTTTGGTGAAATCGGTTTTAAATATTTTTAAATTAAAAATAAAAATAAAAATAAATATTTTGAATATTCTTTTAAGGCAATTTTTAACGTAATTTAAATTGATGCAAAAAATAAAATAAAAATTATTTTTTATTATATAAATGTTTTATAACATGATAATTTATTATATGAAAAACAAAGTTCATACATGATACTTTATTATATGAAAACAAAGTTCATACATTTAAAAATTAATGAACAATTGATAGAGTATTTATTTTTACACAGCAAATGCTTAATTTGATATGGAAAACAAATGAGATTTCATTATTAGAATATTATTGTTATTTGATTATATATATATATATATATATATATATATAGATATTATTTTTAATTTGATATGGAAAACAAATGAGATTTCATTATTAGAATATTATTGTTATTTGATTATATATATATATATATATATATAGATATTATTTTTATATTTATCAATGAATAGGAAAAAATTATATATATATAAAATATTTGAGAAAAATATTATAAATAATTTTTAAAATGGATGGTATAAATGAAAACATAAAAGATTATAGAATAAATTATTTTTATTCGCAATGATCTTAATAAATTATTTTTAGGATCATTGTGGAGGAATGCCATAATGATAAATCTAATCTCTTTTGTTGCTTTGTGGACTTTAGAAAGGCTTTCGATACGGTTCCTAGAAACAACCTTTGAAACAAATTAGAAGAGCTAAAGGTTCCTTTTGAGTTGACAGCTACCGCTATAAGGTTATATGAGAATGTAATTGCCAGGTTAAAGAGCAATGAGGGGTGGTCGAAAGATATTAAGTGCAACATCGGAGTTAAAAAAGGTTCCCCCCTCTCCCCTACCCTATTTGGCATTTACATTGACAAACTAGAAGGTTGTTTAGAGGAAGTAGGATGCGTTGGCACGATCTTAGTTGGGATAGTCATCATCTTTCTTCTCTACGCTGATGATATTGTTCTTCTCACAAGGTGCCCATCTAATCTTGATAAGCAACTTATACTTCTTAAGGATTTCTGCTCTGCAATGGGTATGATTGTTAACACTGACAAAACAAAAGTTATGATTATCAAATCCATGAAGGACATTTACGCTAATTTTATGTATGACAATAGTAACTTGGAGGAAGTGTCTTCCTACAAGTACCTAGGAATTGATATTCATCACAAGCTCAACTGGAACTATAGCATTGAGAAAAGGATTAATGGGGGATGGAAAGCTTATTTTGGTCTTGAAAATAATTGTAAAATGAAAAATCTCGTAATGTGGTATAGAAAGAAGTTCATCTTTGAAACTTTATTCACTCCGGTTATCTTATATGGATGTGAGGTTTGGGGTTGTAGCATCTCTAGAGAATCCTGGAGAAATATTGAGCAAATATAGAAGCGTTTTATAATGTATAACCTCAAAATTAAAAGCAACACACCCTATCCTATTCTCCTTATAGAAGTGGGTCTTTTCCCTATCGAGAGCCTAGCTATGACTAGGCTTCTGTTGTACAAGCACAAACTCAATAACATAGGAGACCATAGACTTCCTAAGCTAGCTTTAAATTCCAACCAAAACCACCTAAGGCTCAAACAAGGTTAGTATAAAGACACCAGGGCCTAGTTAAACCATTGGGAGATCGAGGAGAATGTTGCATTGCAAAACATTAATAACATTAAAAATATTGTTACTTCTAAGTTCAAAAAAAAAATGTGGTGTGAGAAAGATTTAGCAGCTAAAAGAAAATTAAGATATTATAAGGAGGTCATCAACCCCACCCTAGAAGATCAAAAGCATCTCTCTGTTTTAACTAGCACACCATGGATGGAAAGGTTCTGCCATCTCTGTGAGAATACGAACATCGAGGATTAAAATCACTTCCTCTTAGAGTGCCCAGCGTACAGCCACATTAGATCTCAGTTTCAAAATCTTTGTTGCAATACTGACCTTCCTAGCCTTTTACGTTGTCAAAATTACAGTGAGCTTGGGAGGATTATCTCCAAGCTTTTTGAGTATAGGAATAAAATCTTAAATCAAACTAAATAATTCGTTTCTTTAGGTCCCATAGACCAAAGTTTCGTCTCAGTGGACCATAACCACCACCATCATCATCATCAATATATATTTTAAAATAAAATATAATTATATTCTTAAAATAAAAATTAGGTATTTTTGTTATTATAAAATTTTAAATTATTATAATTTTTTAAACTTAAAATTAATTAAACATTATTTACATTACATTTTGAAAACTTTATATACAGTATGAAGTAAGAATTGAGGTTTCTTGACCGAGAAGTAGTTGGTGTAACTATTTAACATTATTTATTACATTTTGAAAACTTTATATACAGTATGAAGTATGAAGTAAGAATTGAGGTTTCTTGATTGAAAACTTTATATACAGTATGAAGTATGAAGTAAGAATTGAGGTTTCTTGACCGAGAAGTAGTTGGTGTAACTATTTAATTTGTAGTTTTGATTGAATGTATTGTAACCAAAATGTACACGAATATATATAATTTTTAATTTAATACTTAAATTATTCAAGTAATTACATGATATTTATTTTTTAATAATAATAAATAAAATAAAAATAATAATACATTATTCTTAAAAATAATAACACAACTACCATCTTTATATTTACTTTTTCTAATAACTACCATCTTTGTATTTAGTTGAAAACCTATTTTTTATGGATACTAACTTCAACTCCCACTCTTATTTCCGAACTCCGTAGAGATGCTTGATAAAATGATATTCTATGAATATCATACACATATTACAGTCGATATCAATTCATCAATAAATTTTATGTATATTTATAATTTTTACCCACGCCGACGTGGTGGTTTACTGCCTCTGAGCAGCACCCGTGGCCCTAAGCAAGTCCGTTTCACACCAGAGTGTCTTTCTCCTCCCACCATCCGAAGAAACAGGCACACAACTAGGAGGACAAAGTTATTTTATGGGCATGCTATCGACCCATAAATGCGACCGAGTAGTATATATTCACAATTGGATAGAAATAAGTATATTATAAATACATTATCTAACCGTTAACATATACTGCCCAAATACATTTATGAATAATAACATAGCAAATAAAACTTACTTATTTTATGCGCACTATACGATATTTACAGAAAACATTTTAAATTCTTAGATCAAACAACACCATTGGTATTGTTAAGGAAATCCCGATTGACGTTGGAATCACAAGTACTTTGTTAACTATATTTTATAAGCAAATATAATGGCGGTAGTCTAATGAGATTGTTTTTTATTTAAAAGATAGAAATTTTAGTTATATTTTGAAAAAATCTAAAAGATGGAAATTTGAGTTATATTTTGAAAAAATTTGATAAGAAATTTTATAAATTCAAATAATAGTATTAAATTTCATAATTTTAAATGCCCTAAAAAAATTTTAATGATGTAAAATCTATTTTTAACATAAAAACATGATTAAATACTATTTTTACAAGTTTTTTTAAAAAAATTTACCCAAATTCCAACTAAACCATCCACTATTCCTCCCGCCAAACCGTCCACAATTCCTCGGCCTAAGATTAGAAGAGTTAGTTGGCTCCTACAGTACGGTATAGGACGGAAAACATACGGACATCATGGCTCCTACCGCGGCTGCCTGCCCACATGAGATTCATGACCCCATCGCCGACAAAGCCGAATAGAATATACGAGAAAGCCGACAACTAAATTTTGTATCTCATGAGTGCACGAATTTATGTTGCACACCATGACTGGTTCAAATTTGCAGTACTTTAAGATAAAATTTATATAATCCTTCGAGTGCACGAACCTACAATCTCAGTCGTAGAATCATTTCTGTAATTGAATTATTCAGACATATTTATATAATCCTTTGAGTGCACGAACCTACAATACCACTCGTAGATTAATTCCTACGAATGAATCATTTATAAACTTTAAGAACGAAGGGACGATTACAATATTAAAAAACATGGAAAACGAAATGCTTAGTAAGACGATAGCACGTCTTATTTAATTTTCCACATGACACTCATTCTTAAGTTTCATCAGTACGAAAAGGATATGGGGTTTCAAAAGTCTTGATCTAGGGGCGATGCTGACATAAGAGAAATGTGTTGTGTTTAAAATGGTGCGGAGGGTTACGACCAAGGATATGGGGTTTCAAAAGTCTTGATCTAGGCGCGATGCTGACCTAATAGAAATGTGTTGTGTTTAGCAAAATACAGATGCATTCCCTTCTATCTACATCAACGTATTGTATCTTTTTAAAATAGTGCGAAGGGATACGACCTGGCCAAGATATCACTGGTTTAGGTCTCAGGCTAGGAATGCCCGTGGCTTTATTACCGGATTAGGAATTCTATCGGTTTGAACATGTCTTGTACTTGGATATGGAATATGTGATTAATCCTAAAAGAAAATATTCAAATTATTTTTTTTTTTTTTTAAATAATTATTATTTTTGGAAAGTCAAAAATAATTTTATAAAAATAATTTTATAATAATAATAGAATTTTAACAAGTATTATAATAATAGTAATTGAATGAAAGATCAGGGTTTATTGAAACTTAAATTGATATAAAAAATGCATTCACTTAGAGCTTAATTAAAAATATTATAGTTTTAATTCTTATTTTAGATTTATCTTAATTATAGTTTTAATCACTAGTTTAGATTCATTTTAATTCTTGATCTATGAAAAGCTTAAAAAGATTACATCCTTTTTCATCTTAAAAGAGGTTTGTAGTCCAATAGATTTGATATCTCTTGATACTTGGTAGATCTAGACTTAAGATGGATTCATGTTGGTTTTATTACTAATTATAATTATTAATTTTATATTTTATTTTTAATTTTAATTTTATGTAATTTGAACAAATCAAAATAATCCAATTTATTTTATTTTTTAATTTTAATTTATACTGGGCCCGTCTATTTAGGTAATTACTTTTAGTCTTTTATTATTTTTTAATTGAGCTCATATCTAAATGTTTACAAAATTTACACAACTACAACATCTCCCCATAATGTTTTGCTTTCGAGTTAATTTTAAAAATGTTATAAAATAAAATTAAAGTAAAATATTTATAAAATATTTTGAATTTAAAATGAGTTATAGTTTTTGGGTATGACATTGGCCAATGGTAATGGGATGAAACATATTTACAAGTTAATAATATTCATGGTAAAATGTTGGGATTAAGAATTTTGTTATATTGTATGTTTATTGTAAGTATTACTTTTTAATTCAAAAAACGTTATAAAAGATATATATATATATATATATATATATATATATATATATATATATATATATGGTTTTTGGATACATGGTATTGTTATGTCATGGTGTTATAAGAAAACCTATTTAGAGGTTAATAATATCCATTGTAAAATGAGGGTGAATATTAATGGTTAAGAATCTCATTATATTGTAAATATTAATTTTTCTAATGATTATTATTGGAAAAATGATGTACAATCCATTGATCATTTATTTCTTGAATGCCCCTCAACAATTGATCTATGGCATGAGGCATATTAATCATTGGATATCAATTTGAGGTGGTCAGGAGAATCAATCCAAGCTGTTTGGGAAGCCTGGTGGAAACATGCACACCCAACTAAAATCCAAAATCCCCCTATATTGGTTTGTTGGTGTATTTGGATAGGAAGGAACAAATATACTTTTCAAGATTCAACTCCTAATTCGACCTTATCCGTCCCTCACATCACTACTCTCTACAATTTTTGCCACATGACGATCCCCGACATCAACATAGGACAATTGTGACCGAGACCATATATAAATCTATTCCATGGGCTTACTTCGATGGTTCAGCACAACTGAATGGTTGCGGTCATAGCATTGTCTTACATTTAAATGATGATCATTATTATAAAATGAAGATTGGTTTAGGGAGAGGCACAAACAATTTTTCCAAACTTAACAACCTTCCACATCTTCTGATTTAGGTCTTTGAGAAAGATATTCGTCACCTCCAGATCTTTGGTGATTCAAATCTTATTATAAACTAGTTCAATATGAAAGTTGAATGCCACATGCACACACTCATGAATTTATTGGATGAAGTCCTATCATTAAAATCTCGTTTTAATTATATCTCTATTTGACATATTTACAGGGAAAGGAATCAGCATTCCGACAACCTTTCCAAGGAGATAGCACATCAACCTCGTGGTTATTGGATGATATAGGAACACAATGGGCATGACTTTTATCAATATTTTCATAGGCCATTTATAGAGCAACATCCATAGGGGGCAACAATGCCCTAACTTTTATAGATTGTCTTTGGACCTTTAAAGTGATCTTATGTTTATTTTTTGTATTGATCATAGATATTATATATTTTTTGTTATCTATACTGTAAGAATTCAACTACAGTTTTGTATAATCCTTCTCATACTTTTTCAGTATGTAGCAGGGCCGCCAGTTTTTGGCATATGCTCTCACTAAGCAAGTATGTCATACACTTCAATTCCTTAAACACAAGGGACATGGAGAGTCACATTATTACATATTGATAGAAGAGATGTGTACCCTTGCAGGCCTGTAAGTGGAGATTCACTTGAAAATTATCAATTTATTTTTTATTTTATTTAATTGAAATCATTAATATATTAAAATTTTAACTATTTTTTTAAAATAAAGAATATAATTTACATTTAACTAAAATATATTATTTATAATTTTATATTAGAAAAATTTCAACAATTGCTTATTATATTTACTTTCTTTCGTTGTCTAAACAAAAATACCATGTTAGTGAAACTCTTTTTTTTTTGATAAGTAAGAGACGAGCCTTCTATTAATCTGATCAAATTACATAATATACAGAGTGCCTCAGATAGCAAGGGTGGAAAAAAACCAGGGGCCGAAGCTCAAAGTGGTTCCTCCAGCATCCACTAGACGGACCCGAAGGCAACAAAAAAAGGTCCACAAAACTGAATCCTCACCGTTGAATGCATAACCCTGATCCAATGGCCAACAATTAGAGGGACCCACAATCGTGCAACAAGCATAAAAAATCCTGGCCGTTGAAAGCAAAATCCTAAATCAACGGCCAGCGGGGATATCGCACAGACGAGAAGCATGGAGGTTAACCACACGATGAGAGTGGTTTTCTCTCACCTCTTGTTGCCACCTGTTACCTCCTGAGTGGAATCGCATGCAAGTTCCCCAATACCAAATACCAGCCATGTCCCATGCGATATACCACATACGGTTTTGGGGTTTTGTGTTCATGGTTTTGCAGAAAGCACGGGGCCCATACAGGGACCCACAGTGGACCCCACTTCCCCTTGCACAAGGACCCAACCGCAACTCTAAACTGGGTTCAATAAACAGCAACAGGTCTGGAACTCTAAGGCGACAAGCATGACGCATCACAGTCATTGAATACATAAACCCAATCCAACGGTCATTGGGGATATTGCACGGTCGAGAAGCGCGAAGGTTAACCGCGGGATGAAAGCGGTTTTCTCTCACCTCTCGATGCCATGTGTAACCAACTGAGTGGAATCGCATGCACCTCCCAAAATACCAGATACCATCTGAGTCCTGCGCAAAATACCACTTATGGTATTAAGATCGTGGTTTCGTGAAAAAGCTAGAACATTCCCATAGAACTTGCTGAGCCTTCCGCCTGAAGTCACCAACAGAAACCCGCTGAGCCAAATACACCCAGGCAGTCCATTCTGCGTCATTGCCCGACTTGAAACCTTCATCATTCATCCAAAAGTTAACAAAATTGAGGAGAGCAACCATATCCCAAAATCGTAGACAAATTAGGTGATATCATCCTCCCTCCTGTCGCCCGAATCCCTTCGATCAACACTGTTCATCCATAAATCCCAATCTTTGGGTGCTAGGATGAAATAGTCCTCTCGCAGTTTCCCTTCAGGTAACAACTCCCATGCATGCTGAGAATCCCTGTCCTTATTGGCCACACCTTCGTTGGCCAACTGATCTGCAAGCATGTTTGCCTTCCTTCTAACATGAACAAATCTAATTGTTTTAAGGGTCTGCAAGTGAGAGTGGATACGGTGGAAAATCTGCAGTAGCTTCCAGTGCTTCGACACTTTATCTGGTGAAGTTCCATTGTGAATCTTCTTGGCTACTCTAATGATTAATTTTGAATCTGCTTTAATGATAACATTCTGTAAATTTGCCTCCACCAGGATTTCCAAGCATTGATCTAAAGCCAGAAGTTCAGCCATGTTATTGGTACCCTTTTCCAAGTGGCCATGGAAGATATGTTTTGTGTGCCCCTGAGCATCTCTTATAGCACCCCCAAAGCCAGCTTCCCCCGGATTTCCCTTAGAAGCACCATCAATGTTTACTTTGAAGAAGCCCTGAGGAGGGGGCTGCCATCTACTGTCCCCTATGCTAATTGTTCTCACGTCCTTCATTATTCCTTCAGGATTGATGGATTGAAGACCCAAATTAAGAATAATAATATCCTCGTGAGGCAGAGGAGGATTCGTGGGAATTGACCTCAAAAGGCTCTTAACTATTTCTTTAAGCTGTATTAGAATTTGATTGATCATATGCTGGGGTTCCTGGCTTTATTTGTGAAGATCCGCGTGTTGCGTTCTTTCCAAATATTCCAGATAACAAAGCCTGGTACTAGCATCCAAGCTTTGTTGATGATCTCATTCTCTAAGAAGTTCTTCCTCCAGTTTTTCAGAGTGTCGGATATGCTGAGATTGTCCCTGTCGGTTTGTCGGAAGCTTGATGCCACCTAGTCCCATACCTTAGCAGAAAAAGAGCAGAGGTTGAGCAGGTGTTTAATCATTTTCTCATGTCAACCACATAGGTGACATTTGGAAGGGCCAATGAAACCTTTCTTTAGGAGGTTTTCCCAAGTTAAGAATTATAAAACTATATATGGCTGATATACGTCAGAATAGGTTAAGAATGGCCAGAATTAAATGGTCACTAGTGATCATGAAAAGGCCAAAAGAGAAAGTTATCAGACGAATGGTTTTGAAACGTTTAACAATTCCTCAACTTAAATCTACCGGATTTGTCGGAAGAAACACGAGTCAACTTTCATGGATTTGGAACCACTAATATGAATGCTGGAACACATTGGAAGTCGGATGAATTTGAAACGATTTTGTAATTGAAATTGTTATTTCCTCCATGACCTAAAACCACTGGATGAAGGGGGAAGGCAAAGGAATCATCATTCATTAATATTCATTAATCTAGTTTAACGAATTTAATGTTAATAAAAAAAAAACAGAAAGTAGTTTATAGTTTCATAATAACAATTAATAACATGGGCTAAATAGTCAGATACTTAAATCAATTAATATAGATTTATTTAATTATCATAAAATTATTTTAAAAATGAAAATTTATTTATATTTGATTGTTATTACAAATTTGTTTTAAAGAGTATGAAAATAAAATGAATTTTAACAAATAAATTAAATTATAGTAAAAAATTATAAAATCATATTTAATATTAATAAAAATTATTAATAATAAATTAACATGATTATCAATTTAATTAACAAATAACTAAATAAATGAAGAAATTTTAATATTAATATTTATATTTTTCGAGGAATATATTCAATTGTCTTTTACAGATAAATTTGGCAAGAAAAACTATCTTTAAAAATATATCTACTATAATTTATATAGAAAATGTAAAACTTCATAGACAAGATCCGAACAAAAACACTATCAAGACATTATAATTGTGTTTAGGTGGGATTGGATTCTCCACCCCTACAATGCAGAATTGCAATTAACAAAACACCTCAATTTGCGGATCAATAAAACCTAAATTGAGTGGATTCTAAAACTTAACACTAACTTCAATTCAGTGTTTTACTTTAACTTAACTATATTTAAACCAAGTGGCAAGTACTAGGCACTTTGTAGCACTTGTTTATATAAACTATAATATACCTAATAATTATTAATTATGACTAAAGCTATAATATTTTTATTAAATTGAAAATAAATACATCTTTTATATTAATTTAATGTTTAAATAAACTTTGATCTTTAATTATATTACTATTTTTTTTGTAAGCTTGGTAGTAACTTTCCATTCATTCATTTCAATAATCAGGCACATCACAATCATATAAATTGTTCAGTGGCCTTAACCTACCTAGTGGGAAACTAGGTTTGTTGGCCACCAAATTGTATTATAAGCCATCCATAACATAAATAGTCTGAGCTTGTCTATCCAAGCCTTGTAAGAATTATACCCTGTAAACCATCTAGTAAGCATAAAACTATAAACATAAATGCTACCCGACATATACATCGAAATATAAGCCAAAAACGATCAAACATGACTTCCAACATCTAGTCATGTCATGATTCCACCAAAGCAGGATCTTTTGCAGTTGAACCTCGTAATTCAGATTAAGGCAAACATGGAATATGGTGCTCTATGTGGCCAAGGCAAACATTTCGGTGTTGCAACTAGAGTTGAATTAGCTGGAGTTCTTTTTGAATGTCTCTGAGACCCAGATCAGAACCCACATTTGCTACTATGTTGAGGGAAGATGCCATTGCTTTAGCCACAATACATTTCATAAGCCAAAAGAGATGAACAGATTGTTTATACAAAGTGAGGTGGTAATGGGCATAATAAGGGTCAGGGACCAAATCACTCCAATCCTCTGTCGGCAGCTCGAGCTCAGCTTTCAAGTTTAAATCTACCTCCCAGGTCGAAATCAGCTACTTCACCTGGTCGGGGTCCCTACGCAATAGGCCTGGACTATATTATGTAAGATCTCAACATCTGTTTTCCTCTTGCACTGGCGCGTAGTCTTTCCGGACGTCAAGCCTGTTTCGTTTCCCTTACCACCTGGATTCTTGCGACCACGTTCTCCACGGCCAGAGGCACTACCACGAAGAGTAGTCTTCGCCATTATGAGCAAAATCGAACCACCCTTCGTTAGACTTCTCTCACCTTCCCACATTCAAGAGCCAGCCCACTGCGCAGATGCCAGAGGGAGAAGCGGCTTAGGCGGACTTTGAGTAACAACAATAGAAAAAACCATCCGAAAATCAAACATAAACTTAATGGAAGGGCATAAGAACATAGATAGCATTTGACAACACTACACCACACCAGTAATCCATCGCCCAAGCCAATACGCAGATACAAACAAGAACCCTCCCGAGTGTGAGGCACCATCTGAATGAGAACAGAGGCTTCCGTGCACCCTTGAGACTAGAGTCCGTAGACTTGACCCTTACCAAAAATCTAAACCCTTCCTCTCCACAGCGTTTTCCAGTGCAATTCTGGCTTGAAATGGAAAAGCCCATATTCAACATCAAGGGAAAACATCATAAAAAATATTCAGAAACCAGTAATCATGCCCATACGGGATAGTAAATTGCTAAAAATTATGGATATCGACATAACAGAGTTGAGAAAGCCAAAGCTTTTAGTCACAAAAACTTCCAAATTAATCATTGTTCCTTTTTCCCTCCAAATCCGAGGTGAATCACGAATTGCAGCCCTCAACCCAGGGTATAGGATGAGCATAAAAACATACCAAACTATGTGTGCCAACCTAGAGCAGAGATGGGCTGGGACAAAGTGTTCTCCCCACGTTCCAAGTGTCACGAACTAGCAAACAGTTACCTTAGGCTCCCTAATATACCCGTGACACCAATTCAACGGCCCGACAAATGTTCTTAAATAAATCTCCACTCCCACCACCTGTAAGGGTAGTGGTTTGCCGAACTTCACGTTGTGGATCCAATGAGATCTACGACACTTCACAACATTAAGACGGAGAGCATGTGAGGGCGTGGAAGAGACCACCCACCATCCCAAACATTTAATCTCTTAATCATGTCGATGATCCCCAGACCAATCTCAACCTGCCTCACACCCAAATTGAAAATTAATTATATTATGATTATAATAATATTTTTATAAATATAATTTATGATAGTTTTATTATTAATTAATTAATTAATTTTTTTTTTCAAAAATAACAAATAATTTTAAAATTTAAAATAATTTGGATATTTCCTATTATCACTGATCACCTATATTCCATATCTGAATCCATGACATTCATAACACATGTTCAAACGCATGGAATTCCCAATCCCTTTACGTCGATTATAAGAATGGAAAAACCCCACGAGCATTCCAACCTACACCCTAAACCAGTGACATTGTGGCCTTGTTGTATCCCTTTGCACTATTTTAAAAAAGTACATCCTGTTATTGTAAAACATAATGCATCTGTATATTGTTAAAAAGCGCATTTCCCTCTAGTCAACATCCCACAATTTTGAAATATACAACCATCCATGAAGACTTTTGAAACCCCACTTTTCGTACTCGACATGTTATGTTACACTATTATCTTTATCAAACTTAAGAATGAGTGTCGTATGGAAAATTAAACAAGACGTGCTATCGTCTTGCTAAGCATTTCATTTTCCATGTTTTTTTAATATTGTAATCGTCCCTTCGTTCTAAAAAGTTTATAAACGATTCATTTGCACAAATTAATGTACAAGTGACATGGTAGGTTCGTGCACTCAAAGGATTATATAAAATACATCTGAATGATTGAATGATAGAAATTAATGTACGAGTGATAATGTAGGTTCGTGCACTCAAAGGATTATATGAATTATATATCAAAATTCTGCAAATTTGAACCACTCATTTGCAACAAGAGAGACTAGAGAGACTAGTCCAGTATGGTGTGTAACTATGAATGATGAGCATAATTTAGTTGTTGTCTTGTGTATATATTCTAACTCTAATTTTTAGTCCAATAAGGAAGGAAAAAATCTGATTTTATGGTTTCAAGGAGGGTAGAACTAATCTTTTTTGGGAAAAACAATCCCAAATTATTTTGGAAGGAGCTCCAACTGAAAAAGATACAAATTGAAAATAATATTATAGCTTCTAAATGGTTTGACTATGCAAGACAACTCTATGAGCAGGTTCCCAAGGTTGACCCTCCCCCCTTGGTCAACACAGATACTGAACTCTTCACGGTACAAGAGGTAGAGATGGGTATCAAGAAGTTGGGTGTTGGAAAAACAAAAGACTTAGTTGAACTCCAAGCAGAATATCTATAGTGGGGCTCAAAGATTCT
The DNA here is from genome assembly GCA_031772625.1 of Pinus tabuliformis. Taxonomy (NCBI): domain Eukaryota; kingdom Viridiplantae; phylum Streptophyta; class Pinopsida; order Pinales; family Pinaceae; genus Pinus; species Pinus tabuliformis. The sequence continues at coordinate 1,451,778,877 of CM062818.1, read as the reverse complement.
TACACCTCACATTACAAAATATTCAACAACATCATACAACAAGGGCTCCCCACAGATTGGACAACTAGTCTCGCAATAGCTCTTTTCAAGAGTGATGACATCAATAATTCCTCCAATTATAGGACCATCATGATAAACCCTTTGTTTGTAAAGCTATTTGGAAGCATGCTAGAAAACAAAATTAGTAAGTGGGCAGAAGAAAGAGATAAGCATGCTAAAGGGCAAGCAAGTTTTAGACCTAAACATTCCACAGTTGATCATTGCATAACTTTAAGGCACATCATTGAAAAAGTTTGGGAGAACAAGGAAGAAGTATTTTGTTGCTTTATTGATTTCAAAAAAGCATTTGACTCGGTTCCTAGGGATAAACTTTCGCAGAGAATGGAGGAACTTGGGGTTCCTAAGCATTTGAGAGCAGTTGTGCATAGGTTGTATGAAGAGGTGAAAGTCAAAATTAGAACTTCAGTAGGCATTTTTGAAAGTTTTAGAAGCGATATCGGGATCAAGCAAGCTTGCCCACTGTCTCCTACCCTTTTTGGTTTATATATCAACAAGCTTGAGGGGTGGTTAAATTCACAAGTGGGTGATGGTATCTATTTGTGCAAGTTTGTTATAAGGCTTCTTTTGTATGCAGATGACCTTATTCTGATTGCTAAATCGGCTCTTGGTTTGCAAGAGCACTTACTATCCCTTGAGCATTTTTGTAGAAGTGTGGGGATGCAAGTCAATATCAGCAAAAACAAAAGTAGTGGTCTTCTCTAAGAAAAGAAAACATAACCAGCATAAGTTCTACTTTAAAGGCAACATTCTGGAAGAAGTTGCGGATTACAATTACCTCAGAATTGACTTCAACAAAAATCTAAGCTGGAATGGTTGTAGAAAGAAAAGAACTTTGGGGGGTTGGAAAGCATTTTATGCTTTTCAAAATAGGTGTAGAGAGATATAGTTATGGGATTGGAAGACCACTCAAACTCTTTTTGGGCTTCTAGTGATTCCAGTGATTCTCTATGGTTATGAACTGTGGACTAGCAATACCTCCGACATGCGGTGGGGACAAATTGAGAAAATTCAGAGGCGTTTGATTACAAACAAATTTAAGATTAAAAGTGCAGTTTCTTATGATATATTGTTAAGTGAAACAAGGACTGCTCCTATTGAAGCAATTGCTATGGTGCAAGTCATAAGGTATTTAAAAAAAATTGAGCAAATGGAAGAGGGTAGATAGTCTAAGGTTGTCTTTAATGATAGATTGTGCATGAGCAAAAACACTTGGATGCAGCGAAATAACAAATGGTTTAGTAAATGGGGTATTCGCTTGAGCGCGTGTCCCATAAACAACAAAGAGATAAAAGCTTTTGTTATGGAAAAGTTCCACAAACGTACTTTGGATAAGGAGCTAGGAAGAAAGAAAAATCACTATATTGAAGTTTTTAATCCCACTCATAATCATCAATCAAAGGCATACATAGAGGCCAATATTTCTTGGAGAGCCAAAATTCTTATTGCTTAGTTAAGGATTAATTCTCATCAAGTCCGTCGTGAAATAGGGCGCTGAAAAAGGCCAAAGGAAGTGTGAGAGGAAAGGGTATGCACTTTTTGTTCTTCTGAAAAAGTGGAAACAGAGAAACATTTCATTTTAGAATGTGAGGCTTTCAAAACAACAGGGAAAGTTATGCAGAGATGTTGGCTGCTAGCTTTTGGGATAATTTATTTAGTGAGGGGTTTGTTGAAAAACTGGAGGCATTTATTGTGAAGCTTCATAGTTCATTCTTTCCTTTTAGAATGTGAAGCCTTCAAAAACAACAAGGAAAGTTATGCAGATACTCTGGCAACTAACTCTTGGGATAATCTATTTAGCAAAGGGTTTGTCGAAAAATTGGAAGCATTTATTGTGAAGCTTCACAATTCTTTTCTCCCTTCTTTCAAGACAGACTTTAGAATTGTTGACATCCTGATCGTGACACTATTGGCGTTAGTGGATCTTATGAGCTGTCACTTATCCATTTGGGCGATAGGATGATGAATCTCATAATGAACAGGCGGCCCACGGTGGGGGCCATTATCGCCGTCCGTTTTCCGGCCAATACCGTACCGTCATTGCAGGAAAGTTCCGTATCCACTAACTCTTCCCATTATATATCCAGTAACTTAACTTGCCTTGGCACATACAGTTGGCAAAGTACTCGCGATTCCAAAATCGATCGGGATTTCTGTTATAGGCGGTCTTGATCACTTTGTCAGAGCTTTGAGGTCACTAAATTTCGTGAACACCAGCAGTGGCTGATGTTTCGTCCAAGAATTTAAATTAACCTTCCTTCCAGATGGGCTTTAGAATCGTTGACCTCCTGATCGCGACACTATTGGCGTTAGTGGACCTTATGAGCTGTCACTTATCCATCATGAATTTCATAATGAACAGGCGGCCACGGTGGGGGCCATTATCTCCGTCCGTTTTCCGTCCAATACCGTACCGTCATTGCAAGAAAGTTCCGTACCCACTAACTCTTCCCATTATATATATACCAGTAACTTAACTTGCCTTGGCACATACAGTTGGCAAAGTACTTGCGATTCCAAAATCGATCGGGACTTGGGTTATAGGCAGTCTTCATCACTTTGTCAGGTAAGTAAATTTCGTTAGCAGCAGCAGTGGCTGACGTTTCGTCCAAGAATTTAAATCTTCTTTCTGTAATATCATACAAAGCTCGTAAAATATCTTTGCCTTCTTGCCTGAACTTTTTGTTCTGGTTCCAAGATTGAGATGTATTTTGAATTTCCATAGACTCACTATCCGTAGGTATGCAACAACTGTGACATCTGGACTTCGTGTTTGCCTAAGAAATCCAAAATTTTGTTTCAATTCGGGAGAAATCTGTGTCTACACGGCAGATCTGAACGAAGTCCGATAGAAAATACTATAAATTGACGAATTGTGTTCCGACTTTAAGATGACAGCCGTTACCGAGATGCCTATTATAGCCATCGGAGGTCTTAGCGCCCGAGCCGATACTTCTCTGCTGGAGCAACCTCACCAAGCTTTGGCCCGCATCGAGTCAGAGTTATGCCAGAAATTGAAGGTCATCGCCTCTCTTTCATGTCCGCTGGGCATGGATGAGGTTCACTGGGAGTCCGCAAGGGTAAGTCCTGCCTATTATGTCGAGTATTAGTATCTGCAATGTTTCGAATGTCTGTGTTAGCGGTTATTGCTGTCAGTGCAGGTACAGATGGAAATTCAGGCCAAGAAAGACGCAGAAAAGGAAAAGATTCCATACGAAGCCGTTCTAAAGCTCACGGAGCAGTACCAAATATATGGGAATCCTATGATAGATGGGAAAACCCTAGCCACGAAGTCGAAGGAGGACGCTAAAATGCTCTCGGATAGCCACACATCCGAATTTCAAGAGGCCGAAAAACAAATTGTAGCACTGTTAAATCAAGATTCTCATAAAAGCTCCTCTCATAAGCTCGACCTTAGCGGGCTTCTCCTTCACAGTGTTCCACATGAAATAGGGAAACTGTCATCTACACTCGCCAAGCTTGACCTTTCTAATAATAACTTACAGGTAAATTGTTTCAAGACTATTATTTATTAGCAGTCGGCTGGAATCTCTCACCTCAAATTGACGCTGATTCAATTGTTTATTGCAGGTTTTGCCTGATTCTGTGACAAGTCTTGTGAATCTTACTCATTTGGACATTCAGTCAAACCAGCTTACATCGCTACCGGATTCCATCGGGCGTCTTGTGAATCTTAAGGTTTTCAATGTTTCTGGGAATTCTCTTGCTGCGCTTCCTGATAGTATTGAAAGCTGCCGGTAGGCTAATCAAAGCATCTGAGAGTTGTCTTTGTAATTTCTTTTCACTCAAACCCCCGCCATTTTTTCTGATTTTTGACCGGTGACATTTAATTTTTATTTCAGTTCACTGGAAGAATTGATGGCCAATTTCAACCAACTCATACGGCTGCCTGAGGGGCTGGGGTTCGAACTGCTGAACCTCCGGAAGCTGTGTGTTCATTCCAACAAGCTCACACATCTTCCCTACTCCACCTCCCACATGATGTCCCTCCGCTTTCTGGATGTCCACACGAACAGGCTTGGAGGCCTTCCAGAAGATCTTGAGAACTTGATGAACCTCGAGTACCTGGATCTCAGCAGCAATTTTAACTATCTTGTGTCTCTCCCGGAATCGATCGGGGGTCTCACGTCTCTCATCGAGTTAAATGTCAGTTACAATCAAATCACTGCATTGCCTGCGTCTATTGGGCGCTTGGAAAAGTTGCAGTTTCTTAACGTGGAAGGGAATCCTCTAGTTCTGCCCCCTCCCCAAGTGGTAGATCGGGGTCTGGACGCTATTAAGGAGTACATGGCAGATTGGCTGGAAGCCTGCCTTGGCGGAACGAATGGCGGGCAAGAATCGTGGTTGAGGCGCATAGCGTCGGGGAAATGGGTGAGATGCGGAACGCCAACCTCTGATGTGTTGGCAGGAGGTTTGTCGAGGCGACTGCTTGGAAGAGGGGACGGCGACTTTTCCTCAATTTCCACACCTCGTAGACGTGCTTTCTTGTCTCCTCTTCGCCTGTTTGCTCCGCGACATTCGTTGCTGCCTCTTGGTTCTTTGGCCACACCTAAGCGGACTCCGTATAGCGGTTATTCTGTGAACTCTAACGGCCGGCTGTTCTGCTTTAAATGAAGAGATTTTGTTGCATGTAAATACAAAAATAAAGTCGATGATACTAGGGAGGTTTTGTTTCTTGTTTCTTCGGCTGGGTGGAGGAGAAAGACACCGTGTGAAACGGACTTGCTTAGGGCCACGGGCGGGGCTCAGAGGCGGTAAACGACATTGGCAAGGGTAAACTATATATAATTTATGATGAATTGATGTCGACTGTAATATGTGGTGCATCATCATCATGGAAGGAGTCGGGAAATGAGAGTGGGAGGTGTCGTCAGTATGTATAAAAATAGTTTTTCTTTAATCTGTAATTTTTCAAAGATGGTAGATGCGTTATTATTTTAAAGAATAATTATGTAAATAATTTAAATACTAAATTAAAAAGTATATATATTCACGTGAGAATACATTCACTAAAAGTTACAAATTAAAAATTAACACCAACTGCTTTTACGCCAAGAAACCACAATTCTTCCTATTGTATATAAAATTTTCAAAATATGATGTAAATAATGTTTTATTTATTTTAAGTTAAATTTTTTATAATAATTTAAAATTTAAAATTTTATAATAACAAAAACCAATTTTTAAACCAATTTTATTTTTTAAATTCGGTAAAATTATTTTTATCATGTTTAATTTCTCATCTCCATCAAAGATAAAATAAGATTTGAATCCAAAATTTCTATATAAGTAAAACTAAAACAATTAATTTGTATTTAAAAAATATAATTATATTTTATTTAAAAATATATTAATATTTTATTGGATTAAAATATAAATATAAATAATTTATTTTGTAATATTTTATCTTTTCATTTATATTATCCATATCATTCTTTTATCTTTCATTTTTTCAAAATTATTTTTTATATTTTCGTAAAAAAAAAAATTATTAATTGATAAATATAAAAATAAATAAAAAAAATAATATCCTATTTGTTACCTCAAAATTATTTTTTATATTTTCGTAAAAAAAAAATTTATTAATTGATAAATATAAAAATAAATAAAAAAAATAATATCCTATTTGTTACCTCCCGTCAAATTGTGCATTTTTTTAAGTAAATACTCTATCCATAGTTCATTAATGTTTAAATGTATGAACTTTGTTTTTTCCTATAATAACTTTGTTTTTCCCTATAATAAATTATTATATTGTTATAAACTATTTCTAAAATAAAAATTACATTTTATTTCATTTTTTTACATAAATTCAAAATTATTTAATTTAAAAATATTCAAACTAACTTCACAAAACTTAAAATATCACCTTTATCAGTGTTTTATAATATTAAATACCCTAAAAATTGAGATTCTATAACTCATGTCATCTCCTAAAAAAACATTTTTTTTAAATTAATGTTTAGTTTATAAATTTAGTCATGAGATGTGTTTTATTAAATTTTTTAGGAAAAATTTATATCTACAAACCATTTATCAAAATATAAGAATAAGTTATATTCTTACTTTTCCAGGATTTATTGATAAAAGAATTTAATAGAGGAAAAATGAAATTAGTATATATATATATATATATATATATATATATATATATATATTTTAAACTGGAGCATTATATTGTTTGTCATTTATTTTAATATTTTCAAAGTGGAAAAATTTGGAAGAATCAAGTTGCAAGTTCGCTTTCATGGTGAGTCTCAATTTGAAGAATTAGAGTTTGAAACCTTACATATCCATTTTGAGGCATCAAACAAAACCTCTTGGGAACAAAAGTTTCCTAATTTTTAATTGGATCTAGAGACATCAATCTATACTTAGAGATCTCTCCAATTGTGCAATAAACACATTAAAAGGAGTAGGTAAGCAAAGTTATGGATTCAACAAGTTGGCCTAATATTTTGACCACCATAATACAAGTGGATGTCATATAATCCCTCATTACTTATGCATATAAGGCTATCCATATGTGGAATTCAATGAAGACTATAAAAGGTTCAAATCTGTAACACCAGTTGAAGGTTGAGGATACCAAATGTTACCATTAGTTGGCTATTACCCGATGTTAAATATCAAGTCATTCCATGGGAGAATGAGGGGTCCCATTCCATGTTATTGTATTTTGTTCCAAAGTTGAATAAAAAAATAGAGAACAGGAAGATGGATAATAGGAAAAAAAAAGAATTAAAGTTATCTAGCATCCTTGCAGAGGATAGTAACATAATAGAGAATACTTCTTGGATTGTACTTGCAAATCTCCATACCATTGAAAAAGTAACATAATAGAGAATACTTCTTGGATTGTACTTGCAAATTTCCATACCATAGAAAAATAACAGTGAAGTTTCACCTTCAAGTTTGGATTTATCCCATAAAAGCTTTTTGTAGACAATTTTCTTAGTGTTGTGGATGATGTGTGTATTTCTTCTTATCATATATTTAATAAAAAATATGTGATCTAAAGAGAATTAAGATACACAATTAGTATTTCAAAAGTATTATTAAATCTATATTAAGAACAATTAAAAATATAATAATAATATCAAACTTATTTTGATGAACAATTCCAATTAGATATCCACCATAACTTACAAATCAGTTTTAGGCCTATGAAGGGAAACAAAACATATATATTTTTAATTAGGATAAAAAGAATAATCAACTGCATACAATTAGTACATAAAGATATACCCTAAAGACAATTGAGAAAAGTAAAAAACCTACTTCAAAATGAACTTGTCACTACATTTTATATTAATTTCACCATTCACAATACAATTGATCCTAACTCATTTACCTAAATTATATTACAACCATAACTCTTCAAGAACAAATAAATAACAATGAGCAAAAATACCAAAAAAAAAATGTACCAACTCTACTCTAAACCCTTAAAGGAGGGCCTAAAGTAACTCCTAAGGCATTCAACTGACACATGGATATAGCCATGCATAGACTATGATACATGCAAAGGCATACAACATATTGCCAACCAATAAAATATTATAAAAATTATTAAATGCAAACTACTCTGGTATTCTATCAACCCTTCTGCAATTCGAAGTAGCACTATGGAGTTAAGATACGCAGAAATAAAAAGAGATCCTCCAAAAGTTGATAACAAAATAAATACAATTCCGGGATGGCTAAAAGAATTCACAGATACAATGATATTTTTAACCATAATATCTTTAACCAAACGTTTTGGTACTATTGCATTTGCATACATGGTACGGAGATGGCAGGAGGATGGATTCCTGTCTCGCCCACCTCCCAGCTATTATCAATTGGGTTCAAGCAACTCATTTCTAATGCATCGAACATTAATAACATTATTTGCAACATGTAGTGAAATCCAAAGTTGAACTATCACTTTCATAGCTAAACATCAAATTCTTATCACGACAAGATTGGTGAAATTTCATACATTAGATTCCAAGCTCCTATCAACTGGAAATCAGGCATGATTCAAGCAACTCATTTCTGATTACTCATTTCTAATATATCGAGCGTTAGTAACTTTATTTGCAACATGTTGTGAAATCTAATGTTGAAGTATCAGTGACATGACTAAACATCAAATACTTATCATCGCATGATTGGTCGATTTTTAGACATTTGCTTGAGAATGAATATATAAGGTGGTATATTCCATAATATCCCATGGTAAAGGAAACTTAAGGAAAGCCTAGAGGAGGCATGTGATTCTTGTAGGAGCTTAGTTCAGTTTTGAACTCATCTCTCGAATTTGAATAGAAAAGCCAAGATAGAGTAAACTAGGGAATACCCGAACACGATAGGGAGGTGGTAGAGGAGAATTATGGTACTTTTGATATCCTACCCAATTATGATCTTTCACTATGATTAAGAATTTCACTAATATAGTATTAATAGGGTATTTTTATTAGGCACAAGACACATGTAAGTATAATAACCATGGTTAGAGATTTTTATATTATAAAATTATAAATAAAATATTTTTCTAAATGTAAATTATATTTTTTATTTTAAAAATAATTAATTAAAAATTTAACATCCATGAATTGAATTAAATTTCAAAAAACAAGAAAAATAGATACTCTCTATGTGAATCTCTACTCACGGGGCTTGCGAGGATACACATCCCTTGGTATGAACACCAATGAAAGAACTAAAAATGTACATCATACATTATAATTCCTTAAACATAAGGGACATTGAGAGCCACATTATTAGTCCTTTAATCATCGGGGATTATAGTGTTTGTCTTATGGTCAAAGTGTATTGTCTTTCAATTAATTTGCCAAGTTTTTGTAACCTTAACCAAAGTTTTGAGAAAATGTTGAATATTCCTATTTTCCCATAAATTCAAAAATATTTTTCTATTTTTTGGAGATCTTATTTCTAATTTTCCATTGGCTATGCGGGCCTTGATGTGACATAATTTCTCTGGTAGGGGGCGATTTACTTTGGGTATCTGTCATCTCCTGAAAAATCATTTTAAAATAAAAAAAGACTAATTTTGTAAGTGGTTATTCCGTTAGTAAGTGCTCTGACACTGACATTGTTATACCTGACATTGCTAATGCTATGCCCAATGATGCTAGAACTCATGAGGTTGCATGTTTCTAATGTAAGCGACGGGTTTGAACAAACATGCAGAGGAAAATTTTATTGTGTGGAGTGCAGAGATGCAAGCAATGGTAAAGTTAAAAATTTGACATATTTGATTAAAACATATGTTCAGAGAGGAATGAACATGAAGATGCAGAAGGATAAACATAGACATTGACAATGACACTAACACTAACATGCAAACTCCTAGTGCGTTTACCTCTTATGTCATTTTAAACATTTACAAATTGATTTGTGTGGGAGAACGGGTGTATAGAGTCATTAATTTGTGTGGAATGAAGAGTGTTCATAAGAGGGGTTATGTGTGAGAGAATAGGTGTTTGAAGCCATTAATGTATGTGGAGTAAAGAGTGTGCATAGGAGGGGGTATGTGCAGGACAATAGGTCTATGGAGTCGCTAATGTGTGTGAAATAAATGGGGATACAAAGGGAACCTTTTACAGTAGAAATGAAATTATTTTAACTTTAAGAAAAAACTTAGTACCCAATATTAAATGGAGTTTGCTTTTAATGCATGTGAGAAAGAAGCGTTGTGTAGGAGAACATTTGTGTGGAGCAAGGAAAAAAAACTTTGATTTGTAGTGCTCATCATTTCTGTATGCATTTCCCCTTTGCACACTTCTTCCACATACCTTTCAAAAAATTAATGAGCGGTATTGGCTTATTAAAGTTTGGGAGATAAAAAGTTTGGTTTCCATGTATATCAAGTTATGTTGATGTGGCTCTATTTATTTGATATCAGGATGCAAAGGAGCTATGGAAAAATTGCTTTGTCAATGACCCATTGTGTGGTTTTTAAAATTTTGTTTGAAAACCTAGGTTGTTTAAAAATTATGTCAAAGTAGACACAATAATTATTGGTTCTCACAATTTTTGAATACTATGTGCATTTGTGATCTCTCATTTGCGAATTAAACGCTTATTATCTAATATTAAATGAAATGTCTTTTTAATTCATGTGGGGAAGAATTATTGTGTGGATGAATAGGTGTGTGAAGCAGGGAGTAAAAAATTTCTCCCGAAATGTGTTGTATCTCCGCATACATTCCCCCTCCACACACTTTTTCTCCATATCTCCCTCTCGTAGAACACTACATATTAATCAATTAATTAATTGTTTTGGCTTATTGAAGTTTAGGGTATAAAAAGTTCGGTTTACATGTACACTTTATTTGATTTGGGGATATAAAGGAACTGTGGAAAAACTGCTTTGCCAGATCTAATGTTATGGCTTCAATCATTTAAAAACTATATCAAAATAGAAATGATGAATCTTAGTATTCACGCTTCCTCAATACTACTCTCTTTCACAATGTTTGGTACTTCTGCATACATTTGTATATAGTTGTGGTGTGCATTTTGGCTTAATCATGCATGTGAGGAAGAATTTTTGTGTAGGAGAATGGGTGTGTAGAGCAACGAATATAAAATTTATTCCGCAATGTTCTATATTTCCGCATACATTTCTGCACACTAAATATTAATCAATTTATTAGCTTCTTTGGCTCATTAAAATTTGATACATGAAAAGTTTGGGTTACGTGTATAGCAGGTTCAAAATAAGGGTCGAAAATTAACTGTCCCCACTGATATGTCCATGTTGGCTCGTATTATTTAAGTTTCTCAAATACTAAGTTCATTTGTGATTTCACATTTGTTAATTAAATGGTTATTATCTAATATTAAATGAAGTGTCTTTTTAATGTATATGATGAAGAAGTGTTGCACAAGAGAATTGGTGTATATAACAACAAACAAAAACTTTCATTCGCAATGCTTGTGTCTCCACATACATTCCCCTTGTGCACACTTCTACCGCACACATCCCTTCTACATAACACTACATATTAATCAATTAATTAACAGTTTTGGGTTATTAATGTGTGTGAGGAAGAAGTGTTGTGTGGGAAAATGGGTGTGTGAAGCAAGGAATAAACTCTTTCTTTGGTAATTTTATGTACCTCCGCATATTACATATTAATTAATTAATTAGTGGTTTTGGCTTATTAAAATTTGGGGCATGAAAAGTTTGGGTTATTTGTATATTGACTACAGAATAAGGGTGTGTGATTAAGTTTCCCCACTACTATGTTGACAAGGGTTCATTTTACTTGAGCTTGTTTGAATACTAAGTGCATTTGTGATTTCACACTTGTCAAGTAAATAGTTATGACCCTATATATAAATGAAGTGTCTTTTTAATGCGTATGAAGAATAAATATCTTTTTTGTTGGCAACTAATTACTCATAGGCCTCTCCAAACTATCTCTAGCATCAAGCCATACTGTGTTCTCTGAGGCCCCAAGCCATTTCCCCTCAACCCTACACTACAATAAGAAGCATCAACCCCCCTTAGTTCATTGTGCATTGCAACCCATGGTAGTTGGGTTATAATTTACTCACATGCATCCAACTACATGGAGTTGGCCATGCCACCCTCTCCATTTACTAAGGTCATCTTTGCAGAGTGGCGGGCAGGGCCCCTAAACCCACTATGCTCCTTAAGTAGCACGCTCATTGATGACTCATTTTATGATAATTATTGATATCTCACTACATATATAGAGTTTAAGATATCATTGATATTAGTAAAAAAAAATTACAGATAAATATTCATATATTTCATGTGAGAAATATATATATTTTGGTTCATTACATGAGAGTTCATCATGTCACATGAGGGGATTGACCTCAGTGGGGAGGATCCCAATTATTCTTCTCAACCACTTGAGATAAACCCAATTCACTAATATTAACTATTATATATCTAATTAATTAATTAACAATTTTTTTTTTTCCCTTTTAAATATTTACTAATAAGAAAGTGAAGTAAAGGAATATAACATTGCAAAATTTCAATACCTTAAAGAGATATTATACGTGTTTAATTTTTTTTTTCTCGCGGAAAAAAAATAATATACTTATTATTTACATGAATCAAATTATACAAAGAGAGGTTCAATAATAAGCAAATGTATCAAAAGAATAATAGAAATGGCTTCTAGTCGAATGAACTAGCTAGGATAATATACACAAATAATTCTTTACCATTCTATAACATGGGTAGAAAACAACTTTAATGCTTGTAGCCAGAAAATAGGAAGGCCAAAAATTTTCCCCCAAGTTTACAACAAGGACAATCACTTCTCTATGATGCCTAATAAGGTGGTTTCCAAGACCTCCATCTACCCTATTAGTAGGTTGATGACTTTTTCAGAAAATTGACCAATTAGGAAGTTGTGTTCTCAATGAATATGGAATATTCTAAGATCCTCAAAAAATGGCTCCATATACCTAGTCTTATGTTTCTATGGTCTCATAATTAAGTTGTTTAAAGAAATAATAACATTTGTCTTATCAATGGCCACTTCAGAGTCACCAAATAGTTGCAATATTTTCGTGTTTCATTTTTACATGAAAAACAATGTGAACCATAACCCCACAAGGTATGCTTTGTTATTTGTGCTCATTCCCAATCCTAATCTAAAGGAAAAGGAGATATCAAACTTTAGATAAAAGATGATGCATGCTCCACATTTATCAGGGGATCCATTCTTCACTTTTCCAAAGAAGGCCCAAAGCAACTCTCTATCTATCAATGGGATAACAAGAACCCATGTAGGTTTAATGTGTCGCTCCTCTTTGAGATCATAAAATCTTTGCTTGATTTTGTACACCGCTCAAGAAATATTGACTTCCTAGTCATCGAATACGATCCTATTCCAGGAAAGAAAATATTCCACATAACAAGGCAAGGTAGGAAAGTAAAAGTAGCAGGTAAAGGCGATGTCAACCAATTGGAAATAAACTCAACAAGAGTATAACCCTCCCATACTCTAGGACATTGCAATTCGAATTGAATAGTCTTCCAAATATGGATGAAAAAGTCACACTTGGAAAAAATATGATCCATAGTCTCTAAATCCTTTTGACATAGTGAAAACCACCTCGGGCCTAGCCAATTTTTTTTTGCACGTTGTCCTATTTTAAAATATTGTTATGGAGTGTTCACCAAACAAACAACCAAATTTTGAGAGTGAACTTCCAATTCCATATTATAGTGTACCATCGAAAATGACTTATCCCCTATTCATATTCCTCCACTACTTCATAACTAGTTTGACCATGAAGATTCCATTCAATTTATGTCTAGCCCACAAAAATAAGTCTAAACTTTTCTTTAGGTAAATTTCATTCTATGCTAAGGATCTAATAAGGGAAGACCATTCATTTACATGATCAACTAAGAGACCCAATACGTGTGTTTTATACCACTTCTGTGGAGGGTCAACATCATCTATATAGGATGCATTTGCAAGGGTTTTGATGCCTCTAAACTTTATATATAACATAAGATTTAATGATAACCTCTTGAATCCATCCCTAACAATCCAAGTATCAACTAATAGATCGATACTTTGTTCATCGCCCGTCTGTCATGATAAATATTTTTTAATGATTGGGTAAGATGTTGTCAGGGCCTACTAGACATCTTACCCCCTTTGTACCAATTTTTAATTTGATCTTATTTATTTAGTGACAATATTTTTCCTCCCATAATTTCCCTCATAAGTCTACCCCACAGACCTATATCTAACATACATCTCCAGAGCCTTTTTCTGCTAGACCTTTTCGAAAGGAGAAAATATTATTTATCCCCCATCCTTCAGCCTTCTTCAACTTTGTTAACAAATTCAAACTTTCTATAGTGTAACCAAGTTTCCTTCTACATTTCCATAGGAAAGAAAAGCACAACCTTCACATTTTCTCCAGAATAGCATTGGGTAATCTAGCGACTACTAACCAGTAAATTGATATTCCTTCTCGAACAAATTTAATAAGGATAACTTGATTGCCTAGAGTGAGCCAATGAATTCACCATTGAGTAATCCTAGATTCAACCTTCTTTACTAACCATATCCAATATGTGGTTCTATAATTGTTAGATTTCAGTTGATAACATAAGTATTTTAGACCAACTTCCTAAGGATAAAAATGAAAAGGAAGTAAATATTTAATATCCATCAAAAGGTGATCTGAAATTCCATTATAAAGGAAAAATGATTTCATGTTACTTAGTAGTGTGACTTATGACCATTTTTTCGCTTTTCTATAAACATTAACTGAATCACACATTTAATTAGAAACACATCACAATGTATTAGTAACAAATAACATGTGCATAGCCACAATCATATGAGCAACAATACTAATGATCATATAACTATGATATCAGCAATGCATAAAGCATAAACCATCACAACACATAACAAAAATGCATCAATAATCACATCACACGAGAACACCATATGCAAGGTAGAAACCACAAGTGTAAAAACCATTATCGATAGATAGTATTTTTTGTCATCTCTTATATTATCAGAAAATTATTTTCCATCTGATTCACTGGAGACCACCAATGTGCAATCCTCTACTTGCAAAGTAATGTGAGTCACCACACACTAGGAAGCCACCACTCCCATAAACCATGCAAACCATCACTTGTTGAGGGTCATCACCCTCTTTAGTTTTCCAACCACCACTAGAAGGAGGACTTTACTCCCTAAGCGAGTTGTCTGACATCTACTGGAAAGAAGCCACTACTCCCTTTGCAATCCACCACTCGCATACCCTCTCCTTGCAACACTAAATGCCCCAACGTTTAAAACCTCATTGACCTCATTTGAAAATATTTCACACTGGGCCCATATAATTTGCATACAATAAACTATGAGCATCTTTTCATCAATTTCCAAATTGGACTCATGATGACTCTAACCTACAAACTCAATCCAAAACCAACTAACTCCTAGCTCTCTCTCACACAACCATACACCATAATCACCAAGACAACCCTCAATACATCAAAAAAATATCATCACTATACAACAAAATTATAAAAAATGTTCAACAACATACATACATGCTATGGCTCTCATACATACAAATCTACTCTTAATATAACCAAAGACATATACTCAAAACTCCAGCAACACCACCACACATCAAATATCCTACATACACACTCAATACATCTCCATTATTAGCATAAACAAATATGAATACAACAACTCATCGATGTAATAAAATAATAGCCATACAAAACATAGATACAATGCTATAGTCATTCAAATAGAGTCTTTTCCTATCCCTGTTAGGGGGGTGGTAGCCCGCCTACATGGGATTTGGAGGAACACCTTGCGATTTTTTTTTCTCTTTATGCAAACACAATAATATTTGGGTGGACCCAAGGATGGTGGGAATAAACATCCATGGTTTTATGCACGGGTTTTGCACATGGTTTTAGGCATGATGGTTTTCTGCCCATGGTATTTTGTAGATCTAGTCAAGGGAACTATGGTTATGTTCTAATCCAGGGTTATGGATTGGGGTTTATGACTTCTTCAACATGTATATATATATATTTTAATATTGAAAGGAATAGAATGAAAAATCAATCTGCTAGTCCTAGTTTTTGGATCTAGTGGAAAATCTCTTTATATATTTTCTTGATGTTCTCGACATTGTATACTTTTCTATTTTAAGAATTCATTTGTAGGTAATTTATGTATAGGGTTAAAACCTACATTTCCCCTACAAACACAAATATATCAGTCACACAACCAAGAAGCCACACTATCCTCTTTCTTTATACCATACACACACATTGGATCTCCCTTGAATATACCATTAGTTTCAACAATAAAAAAAATCTGATCCAATTCTTTACCCTTAATTGACCTCTTCTACAATCACTACATACTTTGTCTCAGTTATGAGATCGAACTCTCCCTCTATTACTGACCCCTTCATGCACCTTACTGATCTCTGCATACTCGTCTTAAGCCATTGACCTCTTTGTGTTCACATGCTTCAATAGCTCAAGCTCTAGCATCTACATAGACCTTTTCTTAACTTTATGCACACTATGTATCCTCAAATTGATCCATTGGTTCATATATTTAAACTATTTGAACCATTCTATCCACTACACAAGGAATCATTGCATTCACACCTTAATCACTAACCAAATCAATTATTCAAACTTTAGATTAAGTCAATCGAACTTTCAACCCAAAAACATGACCAAATATCTTGGTTTATGCCACTTGAATACACTATAAAGTGCACATAATCCAGAAAATCCACTCAAAAGTAGTAATGTAGGTCCTCCTTTTGGGAAGTTCATTTCTAACACTCCTAATGCACTAAGAACTTGCATTATAACATATGTTTTCTTTAGGTTACCTATGTTACCCTATATAGGGCTCTCTTCATGCTCATAACCTCACTTTCGAGGGTCTCCAAAGCATGTTAGACCTCCCACACCTTCTTCAGACCCTGTCATACCTCCTCCAACTCTTTTACATGATCAAGAACTTCATCATAAGTGACTATCTTGCCAAACACATATGGATCTTGAGTGAGGATCATGAATACATAGTTAGATAAACAATGGCTAAACACCCCTGCATGGATCAACATATATGCATCAATTCAACACCTCTACATCAATCATACATACCACAAACCACAAGAACCAACATCATCTGGTTGACATCAATGATATGAAAAACGATGCTAAGTCCATATTGACATCAATGCCAACACTAAAATGCCATCAATGGTAAAATAAACAATGTTAAGTCCCTATTGACATCAATGCCAATGCCACAATGCCAACATGCTTCCCCTTTGGAATTAATGTCAACCTCAACCTGATCTCCATAACTTTGAGGCTAATCTCAAAACTCTCTCCATATTACACACTCTTCCATATTTCCATTCTCTCTCCCCTTTGACATCAATGGAAAAGGGAAATGCCAACACTAAAGAAAAATGCAAACAGATACTAAAAGAAATAATCCCCCTAAAATGTTCAACACCATGCTAACTACAAGATGAACATATTTCCCCTAAACATGTAATGGGGTTGTAACCATCTTCTCCATACTACTGCATATTAACATTAGCTACTGCAAATACCTCGTTGGAGTAAGGAGGAGGTCACCAACCAAATCAAAACACCATACACCTCATGGAAAAATGATACATAATGAGAATACAAGGCTAATACATGAGATAAACGGATTAATCAATACAAAATGCATGGCTATACCAATGACTCCATACGCCCACTCATGAAAAAACCATATCAAGACTCTCTTCAATGCATGCTTGACACCAAGACAAGTTAAACATCAAGACCAATTGATGAATGAAATAATGTTACAGGGTTGATCTTGCTCATGTGAGAGCATATCTGTCTGATTTAAATTGTCTAATATAATACATACCAAACACCTCTCTCTCTCATACTCGTCCAACACAATGATTGCATAATAGGATGCATACAAGGATAAAATATATATATCCACTCCTATGCATGGCTATTTACCAAGACATGACCCAATACTATTAGAACACTACTATACCAATATAAGTACATGGCTGAATCGTGTTTCCCTACACCCCATGATTAATTATAACAACAATCTATAACTCTCACACCAATGCATGAACAATTCTAAGAAAACATAACCAATGAAAATAATGATCATAAATAATTGCATTTTGAGCTAATTCTTATCTTCCAAATCACAATGACAAAAAGACAAATGAGTGAAAGTATGGCTAAATGTATAGCTCCCCCTAAGCTCATGGCCTTGTGGACCTGTATGGGAAAGCAAAATCATGATCAAACATGTTGTTGCTACTACAATTTGTACACATACCCATCATGATGCCATATTACTACTCATCAACAACCCACCATGTTACCTCATTCGGGTATATTCTACCATGCACTCCCCTGGAGGTTATGAAGGCCTCACAAGCATTTTTGCAATCTAAAATATATGTCATGCAAGAAAGAACTACAATAGGGGTTGATTTCTACCAGTTAGAATTTGATGATGAATAATATTTATTTTATATCTTATTTTTTCTCACTCTTCCCTTCAACACATACACATCATCCTGTGTCTTGAATCCTTTAGTGATCATTCTCTTTAAAGCTTTTTTTTGTATGAAACAACCTTTAGATTTGAAGACCACTTCCTTGCCTCCATCAACGATATGGATCATACTCAAAATATTGTGCTTTATACCCTCAATGAGCCTCACATCAGCTGCATTGGTCTTCGCATCACCAAGGTTGGCCTTTCCTTTCCCCAACATTCTTGTTGGTTCATTACCCTAAAAAAAACATGGCCACTCTTAGTTCTCTTCAAAAACAAAAATATCCTCATGTATCCTAACATATGGTGGGAAAATCCATTGCTAATGTACTACCTATTATTATAATCACATGAGCATAGGGTAATACCACACTTTCCTAATTTCTCTTCCTTCTTCTTCCACGTGGTCCTTCACTTCTTCTTTGTTTGAGCACTCTCCTCTTTCTGCACCTTTTGACTGGATGGCTTGAAGAATTTGAACAGTCTACAATCTTTGTCCATGTACCTGAAATTGTGGTGCACATAACACTCCACAGGACCAATATATGATGCCAAGGTATCTGATCTTCTATTTATCATGTTGGATCTCCATCTCATCATGTTAGAACTACAATCAATGGACTTATGGCCAAATAAGTTACAAGAATAACAATAACCATTAAAATAAATTGTATACCTAAAGGTGAGTCCTCTTCTTTGTTGTTCAAATTGGTGCATATATGTGTGCATTTTGCTTCACCAAGTAGCTGCCACATGTTAGACATTATGATAGATAAAGCACTTGATCTCTTCCATCAAGGGGGTAAGAGGAATTTTGTCTCCTCTTTTGAATCTTGCCACTATCAACTCTAAAAGTGAATGATCTTCTGGATGTAAGTTCTCCTCTTTGTTATCTTCTTGGGTGTTGTTGGTGGATTTATTGTTTCTTTCCTTACTTGTTGTCATTGCTGGTCCCATACTTCCTTGTAGGCTTCTTCGGTTCTTCATTGTTTTTTTTCCTGGTTGTGAACTAGACTCTCCAAAGCCAAGTTTGTATATGTTCATAGGATATATTTAGATCTAAGGCACACTATCCAAGAGTTTTCTTCTCTTATCTTACTTCAGCTAATCATTTTTCTATTTCCTCATGGAGACCACTTCACCTTCCAACTTTTCAATTTGGCCTTCATTCTCCTTTTACTGATTGGTCAAGACATCCTCTATTCCTTTGGCCTCCTGCAACTGGATCTTCAGGATATGGATCTCCTCTCTAAGTTCATTCTCATTTTCATCAAATATATGAAAAATCTTTTCATGATACCTACACGCAGTTGTTAGCATACTCACTTCAATAGGTAATTTCTCAATCACCACCATTACCAATTCATATCCTTCCTTAAGGAGCATGTAATAATTTTCTTAATCACTAAGAAAATCATCATATATGTCAAATTCATACTCAAAATTAAATCATCCATACTTTTACCTTCAAATTTTTTCTCTTGTAGCACAAATGTTCATTTGAAGCTAAATTAATATCTGATTTGTCACTATGATCTATTGCACCATTCACACTAGGGTCATTTATTCCTTTAGGTTAATTCTCTTCCTTCTTTAGGCCCTTCTTCTTTCCTTTCTTTTTGTTGATGTTCTCAAATTCACCATTGTTGCTACTACTATCACCACCAAACATGATCTCCAATTTGTCCCACATTTCTTTAGCATATTTTAAATTGCTTATTTCCTCCATGTGCATATTATGGAGATTATCATAAATGATGCATCTTGCTTGAACATCCTACTGCAATACATTAGATGAAAGTGGATCCTCACCACATCCTTCACATACAAACTCCCAAATATTAAATCGACAAGGTAATAATTGATATTTGACCTTTTCATGCCATACCTTAAAATTTGCAACAGTGAGGGTAGATACTCCTAGAGGATTAATTCTCGAGAAATAAAATAAAATAAATTGCAAAGTCCTACCAACACTCCCTAGATCTACTCTCCAATGATTAAGTTGCAACCAATAGCCTCACTCTGATACCTCTTGTTAGAAACCTTGAACGCTATTGAGGGGGTGGGCGGGGGGGGAGGGATCGTCACTATGAATTATGGCCAGTTTTTTCCTTTTCTTAAACATTAACTGAATCACACATTTAATTAGCAACACATAATAATGTATTAGCAGTAAATAACATGTGCATAACCAAAATCATATGAACAATAATACTAATGAGCATATAACCATGAGATCAACAATTCATAAACCATAAACCATCATGACACATAACCAAAACACATTAATAATCACATCACACAAGAAAACCAAATGCAAGGTGGAAACCACAAGGCTAAAAACCACCATTGGCAGATATTCCTTGTCGTCATCTCTTCTAATATCATAAAATTATTTTACATGTGATTCACTAGCCACAACAAGTGTGCATGCCTCTACTTACAAAGAAATGTGAGACACCACTCACTATGAAGCCATCACTCCCATAAACCATGCAGGTTGTCACCTGCTGAGAGCCACCACCCTCACTAGTTTTCCAACCACCGCTGTAAGGAAGCCTCTACTCCCTGAGCAAGTTCTCCAACATCTACTAGAAGGAAGCCACTACTCCCTTGGTAATGCATCAATCACTTGCAAGACTCTACCTACAAAATTGAAGGCTCCAACCTTCAAACCCTCATGGATCTCATTTCAAAATATTTCACACTGGGCCCATATATTTTTCATACGATAAATTATGAGCCTCTTTTCATGAATCTTCATACTGGAGTCACAATGAATTTAAGCTGAAAAATAAATAAATAACCCACTAATTCATAGCCCTCTCTCACACAACCATACAAAATACTTAGCAGATAAACCCTCACTACATTGGCAACATATCATCACTCTACAACCCAATTATCAACAATGTTCTTCAACATATACACAAGCTATGGCTCTCATATAGTCAACCATACCAACACACAACCTCTCACAAATACAACTTTGCACTTAATACAACCAACATCATACACAAAACTCCTTCAACACCACTACACATCAGATCTCCTACATACACACAATCAATACATCTCTATCAATAGTATAACAAATATAAATACAAGAACTTAGCCATGTAACAAAAAAATAAACATACAAAACATAGATACAATGTTATAGCCATACAAATGAAATATTTCCCCCTACAAACACAAATATTTTAGTCACAGAACCAAGAAACTAGATTATCCTCTTTCTCTCTGCCATACACACACATTGGATCTCCCTACAATACACCATTAGTTTCAATAATCAAAATAATATGATCCAAAGCTTTATGCCCCTAATCGACCTCTGCTACAACCACTAAATACGTTTTCTCAGTCATTGGATAGAACTTTTCCTCTATTAATGACCTCTTCATGCACCTTACTAATTTCTAGATACTACTCTCATGTGATTGACCACTATATGTTCATAGGCTTTAGGAGCTTGACATCTAACCTCTGCATAGACCTCTTCTTAACATTATGCGCCCTATGTAACCTCACATTGATCCATTGGTTCATTTATTTAAATTATTAGAACCATTATTTCCACTACTCAAAGAATCAATGTATTCACACCTTAATCACTAACTAAATCAAGCATTCCAGCTATAGATTAAGTCAATCAAAATTTCGATGCAAAACCATGAGAAAATACTATGGTTTATGCCACTAGAATTCATTGGAAATCATGTGGAAATTGCACAAAATCCGGAAAAGTCAACTCAAAATAACTAACGCATGTATTCCTTTCAGAAAGTGCATTACTAATGCTCCTAATGCATTGGGGACCTACATTATAATATAGGTTTTTCTCAAGTTACCTATGTTACCATATATAAGGCTCTCTTTATGCTCATAACCTCACTTGCAAGGGCCTCAAAACCCTATCACAGCTCCTACACCTTCTCCAAACCCTGCCATATCTCCTCCAACTCCTCTACATCATCAAGAACTTCATCACAAGTGACTATCTTTTAAAACACATATGCATGAAGTTACGATCATGAAGGCCTAGTTGGCCAAACACCTCTGCATGGATCAACATCTCTACATCAATTCAACATATATGCATCAATCATACTAAACAAAAACCATAAAATCCACCATCATCAAGTTGACGTCAATGGTAAGACAAATAATGCTAAGTCCATGTTGACATCAATGTCAACGCTACAATTCCATTAGTTCTCCACTACCCTATGGATCCATGTCCAAAAATAACAACATCATACATCATTAGAAGTCGTAATAGTTTGATTAAGAGTATTGAATACCTTTTAGTTTAGTGTTCCTTATGGCATCATTCACCTAGATTCTCAATCCCTATGTTACTAATATATATAAGAAATGATACAACATGCATCAATGTCTGACTCCCCTCATTGCCTTGAAGAACTTTGTATGTGATTCGTTCATCAAAATAACAGAGTTAGCTGAGGAAACTCAAGCCATAATCCAATTAATCACTTCTAATGAAAGGTTGATTTCCAAAAGGATCAACCTTAAAAATATCTAGTTAACCCTCTCATAAACCTTTACTAGATCTAGTTTCAAGACCAAATCCAACGAATTCTTTTCTTTCATACTGTGAAGTCCCTCCTATGCGATTCCAATGGTATCAAGTATCCATTGATTGAGAAAAAGCCTAAATTTTTCTTGTCATATACCTTGTGAAAATAATTCTCTTAATTTATCAGTGAGGATTTTATCATTAAGTTTGTAGAGGAAGTTACATAATGAGATGGGCCATAAGTCCAAGAAAATCCTTGGATTTGAATTTTTAGAAATTCATGTGATGAACGTTGTGTCTAGAGCACTTGAAAATCTTACCTTACTCTAATCTCCTCCATGACTCTTACTATGTCAAAGTCCAAGAATATGGAGAGGGGGCAATTGGGATGGTCTAATGATCGAGTGCTCCATAGGAAAAATAGGGTGGAATTCCATAGGAGTTTAGTGACAAGAGGTCAAGGATACCAAAGCTTCATGGTCCATAACTAAAAGTATTACTGGAGAAGCTCTACTCTCTAAATAGGGAGTAACAAAATCATCCTATGACCTAAATTAAACAATAAAACATGAAGTAGGCTTACCTATCGACAAAGTTTCCTTTGACGATGCTGATGAACTACAGAAATGAGAACCATGAACCTCATACCATCTTGGTCTATTCAACTTCCACATCATGAACCTGTATTGTTGTTGAGCACTAATAGAATGTTTTTCTCTTAACATTGAATTATGGTTCCTCCTCTCATCCAAGAAAAACTTCTAGTTGTATAAGAGGAAATTCCTCCTAAAGTGTCCTGCCTCAAACAACAAGAACACTCAAAAGGAACCCTATAGTAGTCTATAGGTTTCTTTAACACCTGCCCACCCCAATCGATCTCCAACTCAAAAATCAATCATTTGTTGAGGTTGGTATCTATAAGGACTTTATCCTTGTAATAACCTTTGGTTGATTTTCCATGTAATTAAAATAAGATCAATCTCATGGGACATGTATTCCAAGCTGAATGGTGGGAAAAACATCATAGTGGTTGTCACTTTCGGTTTATTAATAGCTAAGGAAATTGACAAAGGCAAAGAGGCATTAATTGGCATTTATTTATGAAAATAAACGAAAATAGAAGAAAAGGAAGGTGAAGAGACAAAAATTTGCATGAGAGGGTAATTAGAGGAAAAATAAAGGAAAATGAAGAAAATAGAGGCCTCAATGATAAAAAAGGATTCCATGAATCAGTTCATGGTATTTTGATGGTTTTTGGGTAGATCTCTCTTCTATTCTCTCATTCTCTCACACTCTCAAACACTTAGGGTATTATTGGAGCATTCTTTGAGCACTTTGGCATACGTTGGATTAGGAGAAAGAAGGAAAAGGAAAGCATGAAAGTGTAAGGGAACAAGTGAATAAATATCTACAACTAGATTGCTTTGTAGGTAACAGGTTACATATGTGATTTCCTTACTGATTTATGGATGCATGGTATATGCATGTGCTTATTTAGCTATGTGTTGTCATTGGCATGGAGGATTTTCTGGATTGATAGTAGTTTTGGTGTTGCCTTTACATTTCCTGGATAGCCATTGTGTTGTGGGTCTTCCACATGATTGCTTTTCTGAGTGGTGATCATGTTCCTTATGGCTGTGGTTGGAACAAATGCTCTAGAAGCTGTGGAACAACTTGGGTTGAGTTACTAGTCCTGGAGCCTAGGTTTGGAAAAATGCTCTAGAGCCATTGGTGGGTTGAGTTACTAGTCCCTATAGCCAAGTGGGTAAACACTCTTGAGCTCTAGAAGGCTATGGGTTGAATTACTAGTTCTTAGGACCCTAAACAACTTGGGTTTTCTTTTTTCTTTTCTTCTTATTCTTCCCCTTTATGTTATTAGGGTCTTGGGAATTGGTTGGGAACGAGGAATTTGATGGATCTTGGGGAGTGTTGAATGAAACCCAATAGGTAATGTAAGACCCAGATGAAGCCCGATGCATGTATAAGGCAACTAAAGGAAAGAATATTACAATGAGCTTGATTGGTTGTGTCCATTGGGGTAAATGGATGGTGGTAGGAAAAACATGAGAAAGGTAACAAGAAAGGTAAAGTAAATGGATTTGAGATGTTAGATGTATTTCCTATGTTGGGAATGGTTGTTCTCAATGTTGTGCATGTTATGCACTAATAAAGGGATTTCTCTTAACCTTGACCTTATGATATCTGGTAATTATGTTGTGATCATGATTATGTTGATGTCTATATATGTATATATGTATGTATGTATTTCGTTGACTTACAAGGTTGTCAGGGATCATGATTTATTTATGATAACTTTTATATGTATATATCTATGTATGTATGCCATTGTCTGACAAGGACGTCAAGGATCATGCTTGTGGAGGAATGATTGCTTATGCAGGTGAATTGCATGAAGATGTTCCTGATATTAAGAGGAATCAAGTGAGAAGAGTAACCCTGATAGATCTATGAGGTTAGTATCATGTGGATATGAATTGATATTATATGCTTATACTATGCCTTTGTTTATGTTATGGACATGTAATAATGAGGGATACATCAGAGGAATGAAAGCAATGTGATCTTCGAGATGTTAGGACAAGCATGGACAGTGGAAAGACACTAGAAGCAAGGTTGCTTGGTAGAGAGAGTGTGGTCTCTAGGTGTACAATACTATTGTTGTGTATATATGCTACATGTGTTGTGTATATGTGGTGTTGTATGCATGTGGTGTTGTGTACATGTTGTGTAGGTGCTTTTGTGTACATGTGATGTTGATGTCCATGTTGTGCAAGTGGTGTTGTGTACACATTGTGCAAGTGGTGATGTGTACATGTGGTGTTGTGTACACGTTATGAAAGTGGTGTTGAGTACATGTGGTGTTGTGTACACATTGTGTAGGTGGTGTTATGTACATGTTGTACATGCAGTGTTGTGTGCATGTGGTTCTATGTACATGTTGTACATGTGGCGACGTGTACACATTGTGTAGGTGATACTGTGTACATGTGGTGTTGTGTACATGTGGAATTTTGTACACATTGTGCAAGTGGTCTTGTGTACATGTTGTCTTGTGTACATGTTGTACAGGAGGTGTTACATGGTGTACATGTGGTGATGTGTAATTGTTGTAAATGTGGTATTGTGTACATGTTGTGTTGTTTAAATGTGGTATTGTGTTACGTGTATTATGTAATTGTTTTATCATGACATCTGTATTCATTGTGTTGTACACCGGGTGTAGGTGTATGTGTTGTGTTTTACACCGGGTGTAGGTGTATGTATTGTGTTTTAAAACGGGTGTAGGTGTATTTATTGTGTGGTGTTGTATGTCGTGTGTGCATGGATGTGGGTGATGTACACTGTGTGTATGTTTACGTGGTTGAAGAGAAGGCATCAGGTGCTTTCCAGCTGTAGTAACTGATCCGATGTGTGTACGAAAAGGATAAAGAATGAAGGTAGAAGCAAAGAACCATTTGAAAGATAAGTGCAAGTATTTTATTTCAATTTGTAATTATGCATATGATCTATGCTTTGATTTATGATGATTGCATGTGATTTATGATTTCAATTTATGACGATTGAGTTTTGAGCTAACCAGATATGATATGTTTATACATGATAATTTGATTTAAGAGCTAGTTTGACTTTTTATGATAAGAAGTGCAGGTGTACCCTATTGAAGGACCACCAATGAGGTACGACTTTAATTTATTTCAATTCCTTTTTAGTCTAATGGAAATTATGTGCTTGGTAGAGTAAGTAGGAAAATGCTCGGTTTGGGTGGTTAGGACTAGCCACTAGAAAATAAGAAACAACAATAAAAAGTAATTGGAACATGCAACAATATGATGGTAAATCATTTAGGAGTAGGACCATTATGGGACATTGGTACCTAATAGTTTCCATTGATTTCCATGAGAATTCTATGACCAGTATGATGGTTTTACGGTAGGGATATGCCTTGATTTTTTAACCTTCCTATGCAAGGAAACCTTGCTGAGGGATGGATCACCCAATGGAGTATATAACAAAGAAGGGGATGCCATCAAAACTTGGAATGTGCGTGACTACACACAAAGGGGTGACTGGATTGCTCGAGGGACTGTGTAGTAGAGAAGGGAAGGCCTGAGAATGAATTTTTTTTGGTCATTAACATTGACAGATGGAATTAGAAGCACATTGGTAGTGTGCCCTGGAAAAATGAGCTAGAAAGTGTTCACTGAGATAAAAAGTAGCGCCATCATCATAGCGTTGGACATTGGATGCATGTTTGACTTTGGATGTGGATTCTGTATTTCCCAAGAAGGAGGTGAATCTTAGTATTATTCTGAGGGAATAGGTGTGACCCTATGGACTACATTGTTAACTGATGCAGACATCATATCATTTTAATTTATTGTTAGAGAAAATGTGCATATGTGTGTGTATATTATTCTAAATATTGTATCAAGTTGTGGTTATAAAGCCCCATAGACAGTATGATTATTTGTTGGCTGAAGAAAATGTGAATGAGTATATATGTGGTTGTTATTGTAAATACCGTAATGAGTTGTGTTATAAAGCTCTAGTAAATAATATGATTGTGATTTTTTCATCAGTGGTCATTGTCAATACTACAACGAGTTGTGTTATAAATCTCCATAAGAGTTATGCTTTATTTTCAATGGTTTTCTAGCCATAGGTGTCATAGAACATCGAGAAAAGTGTTCCCCCAAGGGGGAGGGGTTTGTAACAGCCCTTGGCTGAATTTCCACGTAATTAAAATAAGATCAAGGCCATGGAACACATATTCCACATTGAATGGTTGGTAAAACATCATAGTGGTTGTCACTTTTGGTTTATTAATGGCTAAGGAAACTAGAAAAGGCATTGGAAAAGGAAAAGAGGAATCAATTGGCATTTATTTATGGAAATAAAGGAAAATAGGATAAAATGAAGGTGAATATACACATATTTTCATGAGAGGGAAATTAGAGGAAAAATGAAAAAAATGAAGAAAATAGAGGCCTCAATGATAAAAAGGCTTCTAGGATCAGTTCATGGTATTTTGACAGTTTTTGGGGAGAGATATCTTCTATTCTCTCATTCTCTCACACTCTTGAACACTTATAGTATTCTTGGATTAGTCTTGGAGCACTTTGGCATACATTGGATTTGGAGAAGAAGGAAAGGGAAAAAAGAAAAGCGTAAGTCAATAGGTGGATCAACAACTATATATGGATTCATTTCTAGGTAACAATTTTCATGTGTGATTTCCTTGTTGATTTATGGATGCATGGTATATGCATGTGATTATCTGGTTGTGTTTTGGCATAAAGGATTTCCTAGATTGACAGTGGTTTTAGTTTTGCCTTTCCATTTATTGGATAGCCATGGTGTTTTGGGTTTTCCACATGATTATTTTTCTTATTGGTGCTCATGTTCCATATGTTTTTGGGTTGGAAAAAAATGCTCTGGAAGCCCTAGAACAAATGGGTTGAGTTATTAGTCTTGGAGCCCAGGTTGGGACAACCGCTCTGGAGCCCTTGGTGGGTTGAGTTACTAGTCCCTAGAGATAGGTTGGACAAATGTTCTAGAGAATTGAAAGGTTGTGGGTTGAGTTACAAGTTCCTAAAGCCCTACACAGCTTGGGTGGATGTCGATCTGGTTGGTGTTATTGATGTCCGACCGTGAGGTGGAATCACTGTGGTTGAGGGTTGAGGTAGTTTCACCTCTAGAAGCCCTAGTTTGGTATTGTCTTGGTTTATTCCATGAGATCCCACATTCATTCTTGGAATATGGAGTGAGGGTGATTGGATGAAAGAGAGATTTGGTTCACCCTAGTCTATGGTCAAGTGGTGTATGGAACTCCCTAATTCGGTTGGCATTTCATATGCTAATATGGGGTAATTTCCTATTATGATCCACACACATATGTGTTAATTATTACGGTTATGTTATGGTTGTCTTGTCATGGTTTCTAATATGTTTATAAGTTGGTTATATGATAGTTATATCATGTGTTATATCTATGTCTCTTTACATGTTTTGATAATCTATTAAATGGTTGATGAATGCATGGACTAACATGTGTTATTGCAGCTATGTGAAGAAGGCATAGAGCCTTCTTGGTCATTTTCAAATTAATCTTATACTATTATGATCATATATGGATTCATGACCTGCATCTTCCATGTTCATCATATGTTTGACGAAATGTTTGTTATGGTTAGGCCTGATTAGGTCAAGTTATTGTTCATGTTTTGTATGATTAGAATTTTCATGATGTCATTTATCATTTTGAGAAGTTACACATAGTTTTGGGCAGTGACCTCGAGGTTGATTTGGAAAGATGGCTTAGATATTGGGACCACACCTTATGAACTAGGGAATTTTGGATATAACTAAATGAAATAGGATTTTATGTCTACTTGGAGGCCTATAATGACAATCTTGCATGCTTGTGCATATGGTCATGGGTCAAGTTCAGAGAAAAATAGCTTCAACTCAGGGTTTGGTCACTTGGGGTGGTTCTTTGGCCCTTGAGTGTCCTATAAGCCTCGAGGGATGTTCGTGAGTTATCCGTTTTCGGTCCCACTTCCATATCTAAAGCTTTGAGGTTGGGTTATGTCATGGTAACTCTTCAGCTCATGTTTACCCTAGCAGGCTAGTGAAATTTGGTAAATTTTGGAGGGGGGTGTTACAAGCCACTCTTTGGTCTACCACCCAACTTATCATGTCCTTGTAAAATACAAATTTACCAATGAAATTCATAGGTCACTCCAACACATCTGTCATCAACAATGGAATCGGAAAGTCGGGAAACAAATCCCCATATATGTTGGATTGCAAAGGATTTAGTTCTAAGGTGGAATATCGAGTGGTTGTTCTCGAGAACAAGGCTTAACTAGCCTAGAACAAGAAATTGTCTCTTATAACATCTACATCTTCCTTACAGTTGAGTGACACATAGAGACATTCTTTTACCAATAGATTAACTTGAAGTGTATAACCAAAGATGGAGATCCAATTATGCTTTGCCAATTCCTCTAAAACCTCCTTGAACACATGCTTATTCATTAAATTTTCGACTAACCTTGTTTCCACCAAATTTGGTGCATTCTCCATCCTCACATCGAATCCTTGAAAGAGACTAAAACCCTCTCTCACCTCTTAACACACTTATCCTAAAGATTAATCTTAAATATAGAGTTTTGATGCTCAATAATAGGGAGGGTCATGTTTTATGTTTTTGATTAAGCATTGATTGGGAGGGACTTGTTTCCCATAACCTTTGGACAATGAGAGAAATTAGTGTCCAAGTTTTTGGACCTGGTTGGGAAACCATGCCATTGACATCCCCCTTTAGGAGATTGCATCGAAGAACATCCTTGTGTCCTTTTCCATCATTTAAGCCAAAGTAAGCCTGTTGGTGATAGTATGGGAGGAATAAGATGACCTAGCTAAGACAAATATTTTTCCACCTGGAACAACCTCCTTCAAGATCTCAGAGTTTAAAAGGCTAATAGTAAAATCTCTAACACATCCTAATATTTCTTTGAATTCCACTTCCATTTGGAACGCTTCTAGCAAAAATCAATTATCTTAGCCAAAGTCCACAACCTCACCTTCTTCCTAGTCATCCATTCACCTAGATCACAAGGTGACACTAACCCTGAAACAACCTCCTTTCCCTGATGAAACCCTCATTGTATGTGTTTCAAGAACTCCTTTGAATATGTATGAGTTAATAACACTTGCGAGTTAATTTTTTTATATTTTCAAATAATTTTGTTAACAATAATTTAATTTATTTTAAATATGATTATTAAATTGCAATATTCTATATTAATATTATTTATAATTTTTACATTTTAATATATTACTTGCAATTGTAAAATATTTTTAAAATGCTAAATTATATTAATTATTAAATTAATTTTCATTTCAATTTGAAATATTTAATTTAAATGATACAAAGAAGAGATATCTAATAAAATTGGAATGATACAAAGAACATTAATATATCTTTTATGAACAAATTTAAAAAATAATAGAAATAATTTTGTATATTTTTTAAGAAAAAATAAAAAAAAAAGGTAATGTGATTTATTTTGTCATTAAAAATCACATCATAAGAAAAACGTCTATGTGTTTCGAACTAACTATCTAGTGTTATTCATCATCAAAACAATACGGAGAATCAAATATAGGCAATAGATTAAATAGGAAAATTAATATAAAGACCCTCAAAATTATAAACAACTAGTAAAAGTTTTTATAAATTAAAATAATAAATAAATAGATCAAATTTTTTATTTTGATTAAATAATTAAATTTAATATTAATTAATTGAATCAAATTCTAAAAATTAACTCAAATAAATGAAAATATAGATTAGTTCAAATCTTTAAATAAATTAGAATTAATTGGAATGAAAAAAATAATATTCTAAATTTTTAAGGTTTTAAATTTTTAAGAATGAGGAAAGGAGATTCATAAGGATAACCGATTAGAAAAAGTAAAAAAGATAAAATAGAAAAAATGAAAAATAATAATAAATAAATAAATAAAAAACCTAAAGTTCAATAGGAAAGAAAAAGTTTTGACTTAATCTATATTCTCATCTAATTTTTAAGATTTGACTCAATTAATTAATATTAAATTTAATTATTTAATCAAAATAAAAAAATTGATGTATTTATTGATTATTTTAATTTATAAAAATCTTTATTAATTTAGTCTTTATTTTTATTTAAATTTAAAATAATAATAAGTATTAAAATTATAAACATTTGACTTAATCTATTTTTGACTTAAAATATTTTCAAAATTATTTTTCAAACTAGCCTCTTTTTTTTACAGTTAAAATTTGTGAGAATTTCCACATTAATCTCTCTATTTTTTACAGTTAAAATTTTTGAGGATTTCTACATTAATCTTTCTATTCAATCTAATGCCTAGATCAGATTCTTTGTTAAATTTTTTTAGGGTCTCTACATTCATCTCCCTATTTAACCTCTTAGATCACATTAGATCAGATTCTTCGTTAAATTTTTTGAGGGTCTCTTCATTAATCTCTCTATTTAACCTACTGCTTAGATCACATTCTCCATCTTGTCGTGACATCTTTCACTGAAAGTTTTCTTATATTCAATTTTAATATTATTATAAAATTAATTTTAATTTTCAAAATAACAATAAATATTTCTAAAGAAAATTAAAATAATTTAGGTATTTACTATTATTATAACTAATCACATATATCCAATATCTTAATATAACAAATTCATAGTTAGTGATCAAATTTCAAGGGTGTCCTCCTAAATTTTTACAATTTTTAAAATTTAAGAAGTGGCTACATTAAAGCACTATAATATCTCAATAGAACTTTGTGAACAAGAAACATTTTTCTCAAATTCCACTAAAAAGAGGTAAACATATGTTTTTTCTATTCCTAAATGATTCTTAAAAGTATTTGGACTTACATCATTGAAGATATAAATCTATTTGCACAATGGCAAAGACTTTCTAGTTTTGTTTTGTTTCTAGTTTATAATATCTATTTGGTTCAACTTAAAGTAGTTCAAAACAAACAAGACAAACAAATATATACCTTCAACAACCAAGCGAATTGAAATTTGTTTTTCATAATGCCAAGTCAAAAAATACAAACAATAAGTTTTCATCTCCATTAAAAACATCAGGCTCTATAGATTCAAAAATTACATAATTAATAGGAAAAATTTCTATATCTAATAGGGAAGGATTGTAATGTGCAATACACTTCTACAGTGAAAACTATAGATTCAAAAGTTTACATAATTAATAAGAGAATTTTCTATATCTAATAAGGAAATATTGCAATGTGCAATACACATCTACAGTGCAAACTAGAGCTAGTGGTTGTTGCATGGTTTGATTGGTCTTTTTCTTTCTTTGTTGAGGTTGGATTTCGAATTTGGTCTTTTCAGTTCTTGAGGGTGGCTTTCACATTCAATAACAATGCTTATATGATTATTTCAATCTTGGTTGGTCTTTTTCTACTAATGTCATTTCCTTTCGTTAAAAAATGTCATTTAATTTTTTTACGATTTCAACATCTCATTAAAGAGCCTTGGTAGCAGTAGCTGCTTGAACAACCACTGACACTCTTTAATTTCTGGATGTCAAATGGAGTGAATGAAGTAGGAGACATGATAACAACTATATGATTAGCCATGGGCATTTTATATCTTATGGGAAGACCAATGGAGGAAAAAGAATATTAAGTTGTAACCCTGTATGCAAAACTTTGCAATCTTCTATTGTTTGGTTATTAATAGAGTTTTGCAATTTCATTTCAACCCTAGAGAGTTCTCTTCAGTTCAAAACACTACATAGTTTGATGGGAAGCATACTTATTATTTCTCTGTTACCAGCCATTTCTTTCACTTTAAAGTATTGAGCTATATGCTTTCAATAGCTAGAAAGTTAATAAAGAGAATTCCCTTGAATGAGGGAAAGAGAAGAATAGTTTTAAATAAACTCTGATTTTACTAAAGTTGTTTATAATGTTAATTTGTATGTTTTCGAAAACTATAGAGTTAATTATCAGAAAACGCTTTCGAGATAAGGGAAGAAATACAACGTTTTAAATATAGCTTGATTTTACAAATTATGGGTTTCCCCTGTGGCTTACTATCACGAAGGGAATGCCTTTATGATAAAGAAACATTGTCCTAAGATTTAATTGAAATTACTATCAGGAAGGGAATACCTTGTCATGATAAAGAAATGTTGACATAAATATTTAAATGAATTTGGTAGTTATGTAAAGAAACACTAACCTAAAGATTGGATTCGATGGTGAAATGAGATAAAAGGAGATTTATATGTTCCTTGCTTTCACAAACTACCTCACTAGACTTTATTTTACATTTATTTTCTTATAAATATTATAGAATACCTTGAATCTATGAAAAACACAAAAATCTCCAAAAGGCTTAGGTTGAGGAATTGTGGGGGATATCATTCCAATTCTTGGTTGAATCTGGGAAATTTATGGTGCACCTCAGTAGAGAATTCAAGAATTTGGCACTTGGAACCTATTTCACCTTAAAATTTAGATAGGCCATACGTGCATAAGAGCTTATATTTATACATATTGAGATGGAGCCTGACTTTGAAACCTGAAAAATCTTAGATACTTGTTGTCTAGTGGAAGGAGCTTCTAGATCAATGAGTTTTTCTACCACAGAAATTTCTAATGGCATAAGAGTTAGAATTTGAATTTGCATATCCTCAAAAAGGGACAATTTTGAAATATACAACCCTACAACAAGACTTTTGGAAGCCCACCTCCTTTTGGTACTCCACATATTATATTACATTATTATCTTTATGAAACTTAGGGAGTGTCATGTGGAAAATTAAATAAGACGTGCTAGCATCTTACTAAGTATTTTATTTTGCATGTTTTATAAAAACTATAATTGTCCCTTCTAAAAGTTCAGAAATGATTCATTAGTAGAAATTTAGTAGAAATTAATCAAGGAGGGAGATTGTAGATTTTTGCAGTCAAAAGATTAAGCTAAACCTTTTATTAAACTGTGGTTCTTAAAGTTATGCGTTGAGCACGAGAGTGGGATTAAAAAGAAGTACGTGGTATACTGCGTGGAAAATAAGTGGGAAATGGTATTTCTCTAATTTGCACGATTAACCTAAGCTGGTGACATGTAGCACGAGATAACCACTTTTCTCGCGCGCTCTCAACCTAATATCGGTCGTGCAAGAATTCACGCGAGATTGTGCAGTAGCCGTTGGATCAAACAAGATAGATCGACAGTGGAGATCATCTGGGCTAGTTGGCGCGTGATATGACGTGATATTCATTGGATTTGAAGAAGCTAGATCAATGGTGGAGACTGAAGCACTCAAGGAGTAAGAAGTCAAAGTGGGACTGATGGTAATTGGTCATCTTAGAGGGACCCTTGGGAGAAAGTACACGCATATAATCTATTTAACGCACACCTGATTGGTTTTTAAGTAAACCATTAGTCTAAGTTTAGACTACCATATCAATTTTGGTAACCATCCACATCACCTTCCCCTCTCCTCGACCCTCCCCTCTTGCACCTGACCCCTGTTCCTCCCCTCCTCGAGTCACTGCCCCCCCTCACTCCCTTACCCCCTCCCTAACCGATGCCCTCCCGCTCCCTCATCCCCCTCACCTCTCCCCTCCCAACCGGGGCCCCCAACATGCGGCCTCCAGTCGTTGGCTGGGTTCTCGGGTGGGGAGGGAAGGGCGGTGAGGGAGGGGGGCAAGGTGGGGGTCGAGGAATGGGGGAGCGTGAGGGGGGGGGGAGGGAGCAGAGGGGTGGGAATCAGGGGAGGGAGGGGGGTCAGGGGGTGTTGTGGGTGGGGGGCGGGTGGGGCGGGGTGATCGAGGGAGGTGAGGGGCGGGAGTTGGGGGGGTAGGGAGGGGGGTCAGGGGGTGTTAGGGGGGTGGGCGGTAAGGGAGGAGGGCGAGCGACAGGGGTCGGGGGAGGAGGAGGGGTTGCGACTATTTTTTTTTAATATATATATATATATATATATATTTTATTTTTTATTGTTTTTTTAATATATATATATATATATATATATATATATATATATATATATAGATAGATATATAATTTTTATTTTTTTTCTTTTAATTTTATTTTATGTTATTTTTTTTATTTTTATAATTTTAATTTAAAAAAAAATCTTAAATATTTATTTTATTTTATTTTGTTTATTTAAATTATTTAATTTAAATATTTTTTTATTTTTTATTTTAATTGATTTTTTTTAGTTTTAATTTTTTTTCCTTAATTTCTTTTGGTAATTATTTTAAGTTGTTTTTTCTAATGAGGTTTTTATTTTTAATTTTTTTTTTAACTTAAAAAAAAATGTTTTTAGATTTTTGTTTTTGATTTAATTTGTTTTTCTTTAAATTATTTTTTTTTTTTTTGAAATTTTTTTTTTTTTTTTTTTGTTGCATTAATTTTTTATTCAATTTTTTTTATTTTTACGAGTTAATTTTGGTTTTTTTTTTTTACATTTATATAGGTTTTTTGGTTTTTTTGTTTTATATATTTTTTGTATTTGTTTTTTTGTCATGTTTTTTTATTTTTATTTTTATGCTTTGTTACTAACATGAAAATCACCAACATTTAAAAAAAAAAATTCCACACTTGATTCATTAGAAAATTTAAAGTGTAAAAACTAAGCCCTTTAAACAAAAATGGTTGATGGTCATCAGCACTTTTCAAAATCAAGATGAAAATCACTAACAAAAAAAAAATGTTCACACTCGATACATAAAAAAATTTAGGTGTAAAAAATAACCCCTCTAAAAAAATGTGTTAATGTTGCATCACCACTTTTCAAAATAAGCATGGAAATCACTAACATTTAAAAAAATGTTCATATTTGATACATAAAAAAAAAAATTAAAGTGGAAAATATACGCTCCAAAAAGGAAAGGTGTATTCTGAATCACCATTTTTCAAAATCGAGTGATTTTTTGCTACCTCAAAAAAATGGGTACTAGGGCATTTTCTCATTTGATCCGTAACTATGTTATGGAGGGATGAAATGGTACCATAACCCGTGGGTCCCAGGAATTAGGTGGCATTGGGATCTAGGTGAATCTATTGAGGAAAGGATTGGCTAGAGGACTCTTTGGATCCAGGTATCAAAGTATCCATTCAGGATCATTTAGCATGGAGGCACAGGATAACACTTTGGTTTGTATGGGATCTTGCCATTAGTATACATATGCTTTTGTCATGGATAGAAGTGGATTGCTTGAGGACAAGCAATCTTTCGGCAAGAGGATTTGTAATATTCCCTTTTCTTGATATGGTCAAAGTGGACAGAATCTACCCATGGTGTTTTCCATGGTATTTTCGCATGGTATCAACCCATGTTATTTGCCTTCATTTTTCGAGGGAAAATAATAAAATAAGGTTTCTAGAGAGTCCATCAAGCAAGGGAAAAATTTAAGGATGCAAGTTTATCTTAAAGTTTAGCAACCTTGGGCGAATCTTACTAGTCCCTAATATCTAAATTTTAAAATGTTTGATGATAACTTTATAAAAATGTTTAAATTTCTAATTATTTTATATTAGACAATATATAATATTGGCAATTTTTAAGGTAAAATGATTTTATACTATAAATTTTGGGTGAATTCATTTTTAGAAAAATGGAGATTGGAGAATTTTTTATTTTGGAAAAAGCATGGAATATTAGCCCACCTGTGAATATTAGCATTTAAAATTTTGCCTGCATCAAGCCTATAAAAGGGGACAGGAGCTAGACAGTGGGATCATCAGAATTTTTTTATCTTATTGTGTTTGTTAAGAACTTGGCGTGGCCAGTTCCACTTTGATCCCTGGATGGAAACCTCATGGTGAATATGTTTGGTGGATCCATCCAAGATTTACAAAGGTTCTTCAATGTCTTAGATTAGTCTTCAATGAGCATTAGTGCATGCCATTGCAGGGGCTCCAATCTAATTTGTATGGGTATGCATTTTTTTTTCCACTATTAATATAAATAAGAAGTTGTATGTTTCAAGTCCCCTTGTGTTTAGTGTTTTGATTGCAAGCATTTTTAATTCGAACATTAAAGTGGGCTAGATCTGTTAAAATTTTTAACCTTTGGGATCCTACAGAGCAACGAACTAGTGGTTCAAGCCTCCCTTGTAGACAAATATGAAAATGGGTGACTTGATTCTTTTACCAAATAGGAAATTTGCTCTAACAATCTTGTAGCATGTGGTAGCTACAGAGTCCTTATTTTACGACCAACGACAGTGCACATGGCTTGGATATGACCAACTGCACTATCTCAGATAAGATGTAATCACATTATTTGGATGGTTGTTCGACCCTTCTCCCTAACCCACTGCTGTTGCAATGGCCATCACAACCACCACATCCAAATCGTCGGATTAACACATCGCTATTATTATAATTGTTTGTGGTCTCAGTCTTCGTCTATACCTATTTCCCTACTATGAGATTTCCACATATAGATCATATGCCTTTGTTGCCCCTATATAGTTTGCTTCATGACCAATGACTTCAATTGTGATCTAAGGATCTTTACATACTTATTCTACGTGACAATGCCTAATGTTGTATATGGCTTCCAAGTGACCCCTTGCTCTGTTGATCCTGCCACACGTAGACCTAGATATTTATGCCAATTATTAATCATTTCTTCTTTGTGGGAAATTCACATACATAATGGCCCCTTGATCCTATCGAGCCATTGGTTGAACATGTGCATAGCCTTAAATTTGGGTTTAGATCTTAGCATGATCGGGTAGATATGAGGCTTCTCAACTAACTTTACAATCCTCGATGTTGATAACTATTTCCTATCAACCTTCAATACAATGGTCCTTTCCTAATCCACGGTGTTGATGTAGTTATTATGTACATGGTCCCTTGGCTCTATCGAAAAATCTAGAAAATAAGGTTCGACAAAGACAATGATCTTGGCCCTTTCGTGGCATGGCTCCTTCAAACAACCTGCTCAATTCCTGGAGAGAATTTCCTGCTCTTTAGCTTTCCTCCACGATACAATGGGTGACTCTTATAACAATGATTCTATCTATTGTGATATGCAATTAGTGTATGACCTCTCAGCTGCAAACCAACGTATAAACTTCCTTTAACCCTATGTTGTGGTAGTTTATGGCTTCTCGACCTTCAGATCTATGATGATTCCCCGTTGTGTTCCATCTTGATTCCAATTGGATCATTGTATTATTTTCCATCCATCTTGATGCATTTGGAGTGAAAAAAAAGTGGAGGAATCAGCTCAAGGGATTTTACGGTGGGACCTAGTTTGGCGAAATGGGATCTGAAACCTTATGGGAATGTTTTGAGGCATCAAATGATATTTTTAGGAGTAAAAATTTTCCTCTAAAGCACACAACATTTTCATGCTATTCTACACACATAGAGATTTCCAACGTTGCAAGAATCACGTCAATTAGAGTTTGTACGCAAACGTTATGCCACTCAGACGTTGACCTCCCTATTTTCACACCTATAGTTGGGGAGGATGCCACGTCAACCCCCATTATTTATGGAAAAGGGGCTACCAACATGTTTGTGATGTAAACTACTCTAAAAGAGTCTATTTTATAACTCTAGTTAAGAGTTGATGTAGTCAAACTTAACCACTAGTAGGCTATCGAGTTGTGTTATAACCAGGCCACTAGGAGGAAGAGGCATTCCATTATTTTGAGAGAATTTTGTTTCATAGTTGAGAAAACGTAGACAGGAGAGATAGGAGGTAGAGCACATAGAGAGGATCTTCTCACTGTAGCAGCCCACAGGCCGGAGACATTACTTCTTGTATTTGCAGCCATATTTCCAGACACAGAAAGAGAGCGAAGCGATGTCACCTTCCAGTTGGGTTTTCTCCTAAAAGTGTTTAGCAGATAACATATCTTTTGTATTATGTGTGTGTGAGATTATTTTTCCATTCTCTAATTTTCTTCTTGATTTACGTTTACATGCATACACGATTTACAATTAATTTTACAGATTTTGAAATTAAATAAAATTGTATTAGTGTAGAATCCAAAATTTTTAATATAATATTATTGGATCTATTGTGATGAACTGTCAAGTGGAATATCCATGGGTTTATGGATCATTTGGTATCAGAGTAGGTTTCTTTGGGTATTTTATAGAGATTGTAGGGATCTAGATTGGCGAGGCCAAAAATAATAAAACCCTAATCATGGGCGATGAATCTGTAAACGAACCTCGTGATCTTGTAGAGGTGAGGTTTTCACGTCTCGAAGAACAAATCGTGGATATAAACTGTAATGTCAACCTCCTCATGGCAACCCCAAGAAATAAGCTTGGGAAATTTGGAGAAGAAGGGGGTTCAAATGTAGAGGAAAAATTAAAAGGGGGTCAGGAGACCGGGAAGACACAGATAACCAAACGACGAAAGAACCTGGAAACGATCAACCCAATTTGAGTGTCATGAACCAATCCCTATTTAAAGTGGAAGCAAAAGTTGATATCAATCCATACCACAACAATATTGACTCTCTGAAGCTGAGCCATTGGTTGCAGCAACTGGAAGTTTATTTTAGTGTCCATCAGATCGAGGAAGGACAAAAGATCTCATTCACGCAACTGAAATTGGAGGGTCATGCACTGACCTGGTGGGAGAGCCAGATGGAAACCCCGAGGTTGGAGGGAGAACCTCTAGTGAATAAGTGGGAGGATTTCAAAACCCGCATTAAGTCATAGTTTGATCCCATAAGGTATGTGGAAGACTAGTGGATCCGGTGGCATTACCTCAGGAAAAAGCCAGGCCAAAGCGTGAAAGAGTAAACCACAAAATTTAGAAAGATGGCTATAATGTTGGGTATCTCTCCAAAGAACCCAGATGTACTCGTCAAGTATTTGGGGGGTATGCACCACTATTTGCATGAGCAAGTGATGTTTTTCAAGCCCAAAGTGGTGGATGCGGCTTGTGTATAGGCACAGTACCTAGAGAACATAGGCTTGAAAAGAGAGCAATCGAGTGGATCGAAGCAAACATATCAACAAGATGCTTCTAAGAATGGGAAGAAGAAAAAGGGTGGAAAAGGTAAAAGATGGGATCCACAACACACCAGTGAAAAGATCCTAGCAAACACTGTAACCACTACAACATTGATGGCCATACAGAGGAGAAGTGTTGGAAGTTGCATCCAGAGCTAAACCTAAAGAAAAAGAAGAAATATAATAAGAAGAAGAATCTCATGGCCACTGATTCGAGCAACCAAGTTGAAATCAGCTTAGACGTGGATGAGAAGATCATCTCTACATCATTGCAAAAGGAGGTGAATCCGAGTAGGCTTCAGCAACAAGAAGAGAAAGAAATGACCAAACTCTTCCATGTAAAGATAGAGGTGAAGAAGAAGAAGATTGATCAAATCTCATTGCAGCAGATCTAGTCAAGAAATTAGGGATAGAAGTTTGTGATCATCCAAACCCATATCCACAGGGATGGGTACATAAGGATGCAGAGTTGAAGGTAAAAAAATAATGTAAAATTAGATTTGCTATCAGTGTTGATTTTATTGATGAAGTAGAACTGGATGTGGCTCCCCTTGATGTATGTGGAGTCGTGTTTGGGAGTCCCTACATGTACATGTGTGATGCAATATTCATGAGGAGATATAACTAGTATCGGCTCATCAAGGATGGAAAATCATTCATCATCAATGCACATAAAGGCAAGTCAAAAATATCACTTGTAAGTGCCAACCAAGCTAAGAAATTGATCAGTTCCAGCAAGAAGTATGTTTTATTGTTTTTAAGAGAAAACCAATCTATATAGGAGTCAATAAGAGGCAAGGCATCCCTAGAGGGGTGTGCTAAGAAACAAAAACAACAATTGGAGGAGTTTTTACATGCATACAATGAAATGTTCCAAGAGCCTAAAGGGATGCCCCCTAAGAGAGAAGTGGAGCACGAGATCCAGCTATTGCTAGACTCCCCATTGCCAAATATTGGGTTGTACAAGCAGTCTGTTATAGAAGCAAGAAGGTGAAGAAACAATTGTGGCAACTGCTGGAACAGGGTGTCATTCAACCAAGTACATCACTATGTGGGTCACCCATCATTATTGTTCCAAAGGAGGATGGGACTTGGTGGATGTGTATAGATTACAGGGTGTTGAATAAAGTCACACTCAAGAATAGATACCCCTTGCCTAGGATAGACGATCTGCTAGATCGGCTGCAGCAAGCAAAGTATTTCACCAAGCTAGACTTGAAGTTTGGATATCACCAAGTTCGAGTCAAAGAAGAAGATATATGGAAGATTGCTTTCAAAACCAAGCAAGGTTTGCATGAGTGGTTATTTATGTCATTTGGCCTATGTAATGCACCAACTACATTCATGATATTAATGAATGATGTACTACAC
Source organism: Pinus tabuliformis (assembly GCA_031772625.1). Lineage (NCBI taxonomy): Eukaryota > Viridiplantae > Streptophyta > Pinopsida > Pinales > Pinaceae > Pinus > Pinus tabuliformis. Next base: position 1,451,737,169 of record CM062818.1, on the reverse strand, counting down.
CCTTTTATAGATTCATTTTTTGTTATCTATTTGGATGATATATTGGTATATAGTGCTACTTGGGATGAGAATATTTCACATTTGACGTAGGTGATGGAAACAATGAAGAAGCACCAGTTGCTAGAAAATCTCAAGAAGTGTGAGTTTGCGCAACAGTCCTTGGTGTATTTGGGATATGTGATTAGTGGAGGAGAATTGAAGATATATCCTTCCAATATGGAGGCCATCATAAAATGGTTGGTGCCTACTAATGTTACTAAGGTTAGGAGTTTCATTGGAGCAACACAATACCTAAAGAAATTCATAGCCTCGTTTTCAATGATAGCAGCACAGCTCCACGCCATAACAACAAGTGGCAAGAGTTTCCAGTGGGGAAAAGCGTAGCATAAGGCTTTTGATGTGTCAAAGAAGAATATCAGTGAAGCAACAGTTTTGGCATTACCAAACTTGCAACGACCCTTTGAAGTGGAGACATATGCAAGTGGGTATGCTATGGGAGTTGTCTTGATGTAAGGAGGAAGGTCCATTTGCTACCATTCTGAAGTATTTGATGGGGCAGTTCTTAACTACCCTACCTACAATAAGGAGCTCTATTTCATGGTGCAAGATCTGAAGAAGTGGAAGAATTATCTGATGGGAAAGGAGATAATAATCCACATATATCATGAGTTGTTATATACCCACAAGCCTAGAATAAGCTACAATAGACGAGGCATTACAAGTGGATGGGGTTTTTACAACAGTTCCATTTGGTGATCAAGTATAAGAAGGGCAACACAAACAAGTTTGTCGATGTGATTTTAAGGCCACCCACATCAATGATTATAGATTTTGGGACTCTTATGCACAAGGAGTCATTCACCCATGATGCATACAGAGAGGCATATTCAAAAGATGAGGACTTCAAGAAGGTGTATCAGTAGTTGCAGAGTCAGATTCATGTGCATGAGGGTGAAAATGCCATTGACTAACATCTTCAGGATGGGCTACTCTACAGGCTGGATAAGCTATGTGTTCCTAAAGGTGAGTGTTTGTAGTTGATTATAGAGGCTCACACCTCCAAGGTTGCAAGGCACTTTGGTGTAGGGAAGACCATGGCTAACTTGTAGAGGTATCTATATTGGTCCAAGATGCAAGAACAAGTAGCTAGGTTCATAAGAGGATGCATGCTTTGTTGTACCAACAAGCCTAGCAACAGGAAATAGGTTCTGTATCATCCCTTACATGTACCTCGTCCTTGGAAAATCATTTCCTTGGACTTTGTGGGAGGTTTACCGACAACTAGGAAGGGACATGACTACCTATTGGTGGTAGTTGACAAGTTCAACAAGATGTGTGTTTTGATGCCATGTAAAGAGACCATCTGCGGACAAGAAGCAACAAACCTGTTCTTTGGAAAATTCTGGGTACACTTTGGGATACCAAGGAGCATCATTTTAGATAGGGATACAAGATTTCTTAGTGCATTCTAGACTACATTGTGGGAGAAGATGGACACAAATTTGAAGAGATCTAGAGCATTCCATCCACAAGCAGATGGGCAGACAGAAGTAGTCAACAGGACATTGGTACAACTTCTAAGGGGTTATGACCAGAAGCATCCGAAGACTAGGGATGAAAATTTGGTATATATACAACATTCTTATAATAGAGTGGTCCACACTTCTACAGGAAAGTCCCCATTTGAAACTTGTTCTGGATATTTTCCACCTTCACCTTTGGATATTTCATATGGGTAGTAAGGAGGAGTGAAGGAAGACATTACAGGAGGTGCTTTGAGGGTTGAAAATTCTATAGAGAAGATCAGGCAAATCCATCTACAGGTACAAGAAAGACTGCAGAAGTTGCAGGTATAAGGCTAGGCATGATAAGCATAGAATAGAGAAATTATTCATGGTGGGAGACAAAGTATGACTACAGTTAAACAAGGAGAGGTTGTAGGGGTCTGGGAAGAAAATCAAGGCTCTAAGATATGGTCCTTTTGAGATACTAAAAAATGTGGGTGATAATGCCTATCGACTCAATTCACCACCATATATGCACATTTACTAAGTTGTAAATGTAGAGAATTTGAAACTCTATGAGCCTTCCATGCTAGATCACGAAGAGGAATAGACCCTACCTTTTGTGGAAGATTTGGCACCAGACGCTCAGGCATAGTTCACAGAAGATACATTTTTGCAGAAGAGGTCCAGAACTACAAGACAAGGGCAAAAAGACTTTTGGTAGATTGGGTTGAAGGGAAAACCTCTAGGCAAAGCTAAATGGCATACTAGAGAGAAGGTGGAGGAAAAATTTCCTCACCTCATTTAGTAAAAGCTTTTGGGGACCAAAAGCCTCCCAAAATGGGGAGGTGTGATCTAAATTGGACCATTATATTGTTTGTCATCCATATTGATGCAGTTGGAGTGGAAACAAAGTGGAGGAATCAACTTACGGGACCGAGTTTGGCGAAACGGTGTTCAAAACCTTTTTGGAGCATTTCGAGGCATCAAATGACATTTTTGGGTCTAAAACTTTGCCTCTCAAGCATTGATAATTTTCATGTTATTCTACACACACAAAGATTTCCAACGATGTAAGAATCGCGTCAATTAGACTCTGTATGCAAAAGTTATGCCACTCAGAGGTTGACCTTCCTATTTTCACACCTATACTTTGGGAGGATGCCACGCCAACCACCATTATTCATGGAAAATTGGCTAGCCACGTGTTGTTTTATGTAAAAGACTCTAGAAGAGTCTATTTTGTAACTCTAGTTAAGAATTGATGTAGTCAAACTTAACCAATAATAGGCTATCAGGTTGTGTTATAACCGGGCCATTGGGAGGAAGAGCCATTCCATTCTTTCGAGAGAATTTTGTTCCATAGTTGAGCAAAGATAGCCAGAAGAGATAGGAGGTAGAGCACATAGAGAGGATTTGTGCATTGTAGCAATCCACGGGCCACAAATATTACTTTTTTGTATCTACAACCATATTTCCAGACAGAGAGAGAGCGAAGTAGCCTCACCTTCCAGCTGTGTTTTCTCCTGAAAGGATTTCCTAGAGAGAATATATTGTGTGTTATGTGCGTGAGATTATTTTTTCGTTCTCTATTTTTTTTGTTTGATTTACTTTTACATGCATGCACTAATTACAGTTAATTTTATAGATCTAGAAATTAAATAAAACTATAATAGTATAGAATCTCTGATTTTGATAATATTATCATATCCAATGTGTTGAAATGTCTAGTGGAATATCCACGACAGTTTACAGATCATATGTGATAGATGTGCTTGGCCTCACAGTCTTCCAACCCTTCTTTGATGTATGGTTGTGACCATTTGCTACAAGAAATATGTGTGTGACCTTAAAACCTTAAACAATGCAATAAATAATCACTATATACAATAGCAATGATTTAAAACATGGCCCCTAACAATAATTGATAATAGCCTGTGGCCCTCTGAATTTGATAGGGGCTCTATCTCTCCTGGGAGGATCAGATCTCAATCATCTAATAATCAGATTCTTTATAACAAGGCACATATCCAATCTTGAAATCTTTCACCCTAGCTAAATCACCTCCAAAAATAATTATGGAAAGTAAGAGACCAACTAGGGTGATATCGAGTACCACCAAAGACGAAAAATGTCGGCTAGGGTTAAAAATAAATCCACCAAACCTATGACAAGAGTTTTCAATCCTGCAAATAAAAATTTGTTCTGCTAACAAAACCCTAAGGCTGATAGGATGCACAACTCTGATACCACTATAGGATCCCAAACGTTAAAATTTTTAACAGATCTGTCACACTTTAGTGTTCGACTTAAAAATTCTTGCAGTCAAAACACTAAACACAAGGGGATCTCAAACATGCAACCTCTTATTTATATCAATAATTGAAAAGAAAGATACATTCTCATACAAATTAGATTGGATCCCCTGTAATGGTACGCACAATTACTCATTAAAGACTAATCTAAGACATTGAAACACCTTTGTGAATCTTGGATGGATCCACCAAACAAATTCACTGCAGATTTTCCATCCCAGGATCAAAGTAGAACTAGGCACGCCAAGTTCTCAACAAACACAATAAGATAAACAATTCCAAATAATCCCACTTTCTAGCTCCTATCCCCTATTATATGCTTAATGGATTCTCTAGAAAACTTACTTTATTGTTTTCCCTCGCAAAATGAAAGCAAATACTATGGGCAAATACCATGGTAAATACCATGGATAGATTCTGTCCACTTTGGCCATATCAAAAAAAGGGAATATTACACAAAAACCTTTGGACACTTCAACCTATAAACATATATTTAAATGATGAACCACACCATTGAAAGGAAGGTGTAATGATTTAATTCAAATCAAGCCCATTGGTCTTTATCTTTTGAGTCAATCCATTTTTGACAGGTGGAAGTTTTCATGTTTGTTTCTTAACATAAGAGATGAGCGATTGCCCGGGAAATAGACAATAAGAGTAAATTTTCCATCCCAGTTTCTCAATGGTGATTCCTTCCATCATTGTCCATCGTTTTTATGTTGTTTTTACTACTGCAATCCATATATCTTTCAGATCTTGAGACAATGTGTTATCATAGAGATTTTTTGGGAAGATCTAAGATCACATTTCCCGTATTCAAGAAAATGTTGTAAGTTAGATTGATTGCAAATTTCATTATAAGTTAAAATACATAAAACTAATTTTTTCTTTTGTATTCAATATTTGTTTAAAGGAGAAAATAGTTTTTTGATAGAAAAAGGAGAACATAGTTTAATTTTGGAAGAAAACATTATTTTTTTATCATTTTGAATACTTTAATGCATAGTTACCAAATTCGAATTAAAATTCGATTAGATATAGAAAAAAATTGGACTATTAGGAATATCCCTATTACCACTACCGAGTTTATTTAACTTTCGTACCGAATTGAATTCTACCGAATTATCGACCGAATTTAACCGGCCGAATTTCCGAATTCTTCACCTAGATTCGGCCGAATTTGGTAAGTATGCTTTAATGGAATGCCCCTTTCACTCATTTTTCTAGCTCGTGGTTATATTCTGCGCGTTGGGTGCATTGTATACACCTAAGCACAGATCAATTAAAAAGGCACTTCGTAGAATTCTAGAAGGCAAAGGAATGATCTTCATTAATCTCGTTTAAGGAATTTAATGTTAATAAAAAAAAGAAAAAGTAGTTTATAGTTTCATAATAACGATAAAAGACATGTGCTAAATAGTTAGATACCTAAATCAATTAATATAGATATGTTAAATTATCATATAATTATTTAAAAAATGAAAACCATTCCTTTATATTTTTCAGGTATTTATTGTTATTACAAATTTGTTTTTAAATAGTATGAAAATGTCAGGTATTTATTGTTATTACAAATTTGTTTTAAATAGTATGAAAATGAAATGGATTTTAATCAATAAATTAAATTATAATAAAATATTTGTATCATTTTATTTAATATTAATAAAATTTATTAATAATAAATTAAAATGATTATCCATTTAATTAATAAATAATTAAATAAATAAAGAAATTTTAATATTAATATTTATATTTTTTAGGAATATATTTATAATTTTGAAAAAAATATATTTATCTATACAGAAAATGTAAAATTTTATAGATAAGATTCTCAACAAAAACATTATCAAGATATTATTATTGTATCTAGGTAGGATTGGATTCTCCACTGCTACAATGCAAAATTGTAATTAACAAAACACTTCAATTTGCACATCAATAAAATCTAAATTGGATGGATTATAAAACTTAACGCTAACTTCAATTCAGTGCTTTTACTTTAACTTAACTATATTTAAACCAAGTGGCAGGTTCTAGCCACTTTGTAGCACTTGATTATATAAACTATAATATACCTAATAATTATTAATTGTGACCAAAACTATAATATTTTTATTAAATTTCAAATAAATACATCTTTTATATCAATTTAATGTTTAAATAAACTTTTATCTTTAATTATATTACTAATCTTTTTGTAAGCTTGGCAGTACTTTTCCATTCATTCATTTCAATAATTAGGCATGTTACAATCATATAAACCATTCGATGGCCTCAACCTGCCCAGTGGGAAACCAAGTTTGTTGGCCACCAAACCGCATTATAAGCCATCCAAAACATAAATAGTCTGAGTTTGTCTATCCAAGCCTTATAAGACTTATAGTCTGTAAACCATCTAGTAAGCATAAAACTATAAATATAAATTCTACTCGACATATACATCAAAATATAAGCCAAAAATTATTAAACATGACTTCCAGCAATTAGTCATCTCACGATTCCACCGGAGCATGATCTTTTGCGCTTGAACCTGGTAATTCAAATTTGGGTAGACATGGAATATGGTGCTCTATGCAGCCAAGGCGGACATTCTGGTGTTGCAGCTAGATTTGAATTAGTTGAAGTTCTTTCTGAATCTCTAAGAGACCAAGATCCAAATCCACATTTATAGCTATGTTGAGGGAAGAAACCATTGCTTTAGCCACAATAAATTTCATACGCCAAAAGAGATGAACAAACTGTTTATACAAGGTGAGGTGGCTGCAGGTATAACCAGGGTGAGGGATCAAATCACTCCAATCCTTTGTCAGTAGCTCGAGCTCAACGTTGAAGTTTAATTCTGCCTTCTAGGTCAAAATCAATTGCTTTACCTGGGTCGAGGTCCCTATCCAATAGGCCTAGACCATATTCTATAAGATCTCAACATTCGTTTTCCTGTTGTGTTGGCACAGAGTCTTTCCGGACGTCGCGCTTGTTTCCTTTCCCTTACCACCTTGATTCTTGCGACCACAACCTCCACGACCACAGGGACCACCACGAGGAGGAGTCTTCACCATTATGAGCAAAATCGGACCACCCTTCGTCAACATTCTCTCACATTCCCACATTCGATAGCCAACCCACTGTGTAGAGGCCAGAGGGAGAAGCGACTTAGGCAGACCTGGAGTAACAACAATACAAAAAACCACTCGAAAATCAAACATAAAATTAATGGAAGGGCATAAGAACAGAGGTAGTGTCAGATGACATTGCACCACACCAAAAATCCATCACCCGAGCCAATATACAAATACAAATAAGAATCCACCCGAAGTGTGATGCACCATCTGAATGAGAACAACGACCCCCGTGCACCCCTGAGACTAGAGTCTGTAGACTCAGCCCTGACTAAAAATTTGAACCCTTACTCTCCACAGGGTTTTCCAGTGCAGTTTTGGCTTGAAATGGAAAAGCCCATATTCAACATGCAAAGGAAACATTATAAAAAAGATCTGGAAACCAGTAATCATGCCCATACAGGATAGTAAATTGCCAAAAAAGATGGATATCGACATAACATAGTTGAGAAAGCCAGAGCTTTTAGTCACAGAAACTTCCAAATTAACCATTGTTCCTTTTCCCCTCCAAATGCGAGGTGAATCACGAATTGCAGCCCCCAACCCATGGTATAGGATAAGCATGAAAACATACCAGACTATGTGCGCCAACCTTGAGCAGAGACAGACTGCGACTGAGTGTTCTCCCTGCATTCCAAGCACCACGAGCCAACACATAGTTACCTTAGGCTCCCTAAGATACCTGTGACACCAATTCAACAGCCGGACAAATGTTCTTAAATAAACCTCCACTCTCACCACTTGTAAGCATCGTGGTCTACCCAACTTCACGTTGTGGATCTGCTGAGATCTATGATGCTTCACAACATTAAGACGGGAGAGCGTGTGAGGGCGTGAAAAAAACCGCCCACCATCCAAAACATTTAATCCCCCAATCATGTCGACAATCCCCAAGCGAATCTCTATATGCTTCACATCCCAATCGAGAGTTAATTATATTACTATTATAATAATATTTTTATAAATATAAATTATTATAATCTTATTACTTAATATAACAAATAATTTTAAAATTTAAAATAATTGGAATATTTCCTATTATAACTGATCACATATATTCCATAACCGAATTGAGGGCATTCATAACACATGTTCAAACGCATGGAATTCCTAATCCCTTTGCGTCGATTATAAGGGGGGAAAAATCCCACCAGCATTCCAGCCTAAACCCTAAACCAGTGACATTCTGGCCTTGTTGTATCCCTTTGCACTATTTTAAAAAAGTACACTCCGTTATTGTAAAACATAATGCATTTGTATGTTGTTAAAAACAACACATTTCTCTTTAGTCAATATCCCACAATTTTGAAATATACAACCATACATGAAGACTTTTGAAACCCCACCTTTTCGTCCCGGACATATTATGTTGCGCTATTATCTTTATCAAACTTAAGAATGAGTGTCAAAAGGAAAATTAAACGAGACGTGCTATCGTCGAGAAATTTAATTTTCCATGTTTTTTTTAATATTGTAATCGTCCCTTCGTGCTAAAGTTTATAAACGATTCATTTGCACAAATTAATCTACAAGTGAGATTGTAGGTTGGTGCACTCAAAGGATTATATAAAATACATCTAAATGATTCAATCGTAGAAATTAATTTACGAGTGAGAATGTAGGTTCGTGCACTCAAAGGATTATATGAATTATATCTCAAAATACTGCAAATTTGAACCACTCATTTGCAACAAGAGAGACTAGTCCACTATGGTGTGCAACTATGAATGGTGAGCATGCTTTAGTTGTTGGCTTTCCCGTGTATTCTAACTCCAACTTTTAGTTTAATAAACATTTCCTATCACTGTATTCTTCGTAACCAAACGGCCTTTAGAATCGTTGACCTCCTGTTCGCGACACTATTGGTGTTAGTGGACCTTATGAGCTGTCACTAATCCATTTCGGCGATAATGATCAGGCGGCCCCGGTGGGGGCCATTATCTCCGTTCGTTTTCCGTCCAATACAGTACTGTCATTGCAAGAAAGTTCCGTACCCACTAACTCTTCCCATTATATATATACCAGTAACTTAACTTGCCTTGGCACATACAGTTGGCAAAGTACTCGCGATTCCAAAATCGAGCGGGACTTGGGTTATAGGCAGTCTTCATCACTTTGTCAGAGCTTTGAGGTAACTAAATTTCGTTAACAGCAGCAGTGGCTGATGTTTCGTCCAAGAATTTAAATCTTCTTTCCGTAATATCATACAAAGCTCGTAAAATATCTTTGCCTTCTTGCCTGAACTTTTTGTTCTGGTTCCAAGATTGAGATGTATTTTGAATTTCCATAGACTCACTATCTGTAGGTATGCAACAACTGTGACATCTGGACTTCGTGTTTGCCTAAGAAATCCAAAATTTTGTTTCAATTCGGGAGAAATCGGTCTCGACTCGGCAGATCTGAACGAAGTCCGCGAGAAAATACTATAAATTGACGTAATGTGTTCCGTCTTTAAGATGACAGCCATTACCGAGATGCCTATTATAGCCATCGGAGGTCTTAGCGCCCGAGCCGATACTTCTCTGCTGGAGCAACCTCACCAAGCTTTGGCCCGCATCGAGTCAGAGTTATGCCAGAAATTGAAGGTCATCGCCTCTCTTTCATGTCCGCCGGGCATGGATGAGGTTCAGTGGGAGTCCGCAAGGGTAAGTCCTGCCTATTATGTCAAATATTAGTATCTGCAATGTTTCGAATGTCTGTGTTAGCGGTTATTGCTGTCAGTGCAGGTACAGATGGAAATTCAGGCCAAGAAAGACGCAGAAAAGGAAAAGATTCCATACGAAGCCGTTCTAAAGCTCACGGAGCAGTACCAAATATATGGGAATCCTATGATAGATGGGAAAACGCTAGCCACGAAGTCGAAGGAGGACGCTAAAATGCTCTCGGATAGCCACACATCCGAATTTCAAGAGGCCGAAAAACAAATTGTAGCACTGTTAAATCAAGATTATCACAAAAGCTCCTCTCATAAGCTCGACCTTAGCGGGCTTCTCCTTCACAGTGTTCCACATGAAATAGGGAAACTGTCATCTACACTCGCCAAGCTTGACCTTTCTAATAATAACTTACAGGTAAATTGTTGCAAGACTATTATTTATTAGCAGTCGGCCGGAATTTCTCACCTCAAATTGACGCTGATTCAATTGTTTATTGCAGGTTTTGCCTGATTCTGTGACAAGTCTTGTGAATCTTACTCATTTGGACATTGAGTCAAACCAGCTTACATCGCTACCGGATTCCATCGGGCGTCTTGTGAATCTTAAGGTCTTCAATGTTTCTGGGAATTCTCTTGCTGCGCTTCCTGATATTATTGAAAGCTGCCGGTAGGTTAATCAAAGCATCTCAGAGTTGTCTTTGTAATTTCTTTTCACTCAAACCCCCGCCATTTTTTGTGATTTTTGACCGGTGACATTTAATTTTTATTTCAGTTCACTGGAAGAATTGATGGCCAATTTCAACCAACTCATAAGGCTGCCTGAGGCGCTGGGGTTCGAACTGCTGAACCTCCGGAAGCTGTGTGTTCATTCCAACAAGCTCACACATCTTCCCTACTCCACCTCCCACATGATATCCCTCCGCTTTCTGGATGTCCACACGAACAGGCTTGGAGGCCTTCCAGAAGATCTTGAGAACTTGATGAACCTCGAGTACCTGGATCTCAGCAGCAATTTTAACTATCTTGTGTCTCTCCCGGAATCGATCGGGGGTCTCACGTCTCTCATCGAGTTAAATGTCAGTTACAATCAAATCACTGCATTGCCTGCGTCTATTGGGCGCTTGGAAAAGTTGCAGTTTCTTAATGTGGAAGGGAATCCTCTAGTTGTGCCCCCTCCCCAAGTGGTAGATCGGGGTCTGGACGCTATTAAGGAGTACATGGCAGATTGGCTGGAAGCCTGCCTTGGCGGAACGAATGGCGGGCGAGAATCGTGGTTGAGGCGCATAGCGTCGGGGAAATGGGTGAGATGCGGAACGCCAACCTCTGATGTGTTGGGAGGAGGTTTGTCGAGGCGACAGCTTGGAAGAGGGGACGGCGACTTTTCCTCAATTGCCACACCTCGTAGACGTGCTTTCTTGTCTCCTCTTCGCCTGTTTGCTCCGCGACATTCGTTGCTGCCTCTTGGTGGTTTGGCCACACCTAAGCGGACTCCGTATAGCGGTTATTCTGTGAACTCTAACGGCCGGCTGTTCTGCTTTAAATGAAGAGATTTTGTTGCATGTAAATACAAAAATAAAGTCGATGATACTATGGAGGTTTTGTTTCTGGTTTCTTCGGCTGGGTGGAGGAGAAAGACACCGTGTGAAACGGACTTGCTTAGGGCCACGGGCGGGGCTCAGAGGCGGTAAACCACACTGGCAAGGGTAAACTATATATAATTTATGATGAATTGATGTCGACTGTAAGATGTGGTGCATCATCATCATGGAAGGAGTCGGGCAATGAGAGTGGGAGGTGCAGTTAATGTGTATAAAAATAGTTTTTCTTTAATCTGTAATTTTTCAAAGATGGCAGGTGCGTTATTATTTTAAACAATAATTATGTAAATAATTTAAATATTAAATTAAAAAGTATATATATTCATGTGAGAATACATTCACTCAAAGTTACGAGTTAAAAATTAACACCAACTGCTTCTACGTCAAGAAACCACCATTCTTCATATTGTATATAAAAATTTCAAAATATAATGTAAATAATGTTTTATTTATTTTAAGTTAAATTTTTTATAATAATTTAAAATTTAAAATTTTATAATAACACTAATAAATTTTTAATTTTTTTTTTTTTTTAATTTTATAATATTATTTTTATCATGTTTAATTTCTCATCTCCATTAAAAATAGAATAAGATTTGAATCCAAAATTTCTAATTCAATAAAACTAAAACAATTAATTTATATTTAAAAAATATAATTATATTTTATTTTAAAATATATTAATATTTTATTTGATTAAAATATAAATATAAATAATTTATTTTGTAATATTTTATCTTTTCATTTATACTATCCATATTATTTTTTTATCTTTCATTTTTTCAAAATTATTTTTATATTTTCGTAAAAAAAAATTAATATATGATTCTTTCTTATTAATTGATAAATATAAAAATAAATAAATAAAATAACATCCTATTTGTTACTCACGTCAAATTGTTCATTTTTTTTTAAGTAGATACTCTATCCATAGTTCATTAATGTTTAAATGTATGAACTTTCTTTTTTCCTATAATAACTTTGTTTTTCCCTAAATAAATTATTATATTGTTATAAACTATTTCTAAAATAAAAAGTACATTTTATTTATTTTTTTACATAAATTCAAAATTATATTAAACAATTTTCAATATTTAAATTTCAAAATTATTTAATTTAAAAATATTCAAACTAACTTCACAAAACTTAAAATATCACCTTTATCAGTGTTTTATAGTATTAAATACCCTAAAAATTGAGATTCTATAACTCATGTCATCTCTTAACAAAGCATTTTTTTTAATTTAATGTTTAGTTTATAAATTTAGTCATGAGATGTGTTTTATTAATTTTTTAGGAAAAATTTATATTTATGAACCATTTATCAAAATATAAGAATAAGTTATATTCTTACTTTTCTAGGATTTATTCATAAAAGAATTTAATAGAACAAAAATAAAATTAGTATAAGTTTTTTTTATTTAAACTGGAGCATTATATTGTTTTTCATTTATTTTAATATTTTCAAAGTGGAAAAAATTAAAAGAATCAAGTTGCAAGTTCGTTCTAATGGTGAGTCTCAATTTGAAGAATTAGAGTTTGAAACCTTACATGTCCATTTTGAGGCATCAAACAAAACCTCTTGGGAACAAAAATTTCCTAATTTTTAATTGGATCTAGAGACATCAATCTATACTTAGAGATATCTGCAATTGTGCAATAAACACATTAAAAGGAGTAGGTAAGCAAAGTTATGGATTCAACAAGTTGGCCTAACATTTTGACCACCATAATACAAGTGGATGTCATATAATCCCTCATTACTTATGCATATAAGGCTATCCATATGTGGAATTCAATGAAGACTCTAGAAGGTTCAAATTTGTAACACCAGTTGAAGGTTGCGGATACCAAATGTTACCATTAGTTGGCTATTACCCGATGTTAAATATCAAGTCATTCCATGGGAGAATGAGGGGTTCCATTCCATGTTATTGTATTTTGTTCCAAAGTTGAATTAAAAAATAGAGAACATGAAGATGGATAATAGAAAAAAAAAGAATTAAAGTTATCTAGCATCCTTGCAGAGGATAGTAACATAATAGAGAATACTTCTTGGATTGTACTTGCAAATTTCCATACCATAGAAAAAGTAACATAATAGAGAATACTTCTTGGATTGTACTTGCAAATTTCCATACCATAGAAAAAATAACAGTGAAGTTTCACCTTCTTGTTTGGATTTATCCCATAAAAGCTTTTTGTAGACAATTTTCTTCCTGTTGTGGATGATGTGTGTATTTCTTCTTATTATATATTTAATAAAAAATATGTGATCTAAAGAGAATTAAGATACACCATTAGTATTTCAAAAGTATTATTAAATCTATATTAAGAACCATTAAAAATATAATAATAATATTAAACTTATTTTGATGAACAATTCCAATTAAATATCCACCATAACTTACAAATCAGTTTTAGGCCTATGAAGGGAAACTATATATATATATATATATATAATTAGGATAAAAAGAATAATCAACTACATACACTTAGTACACAAAGATAGACAATTGAGAAAAGTAAAAAACCTACTTCAAAATGAACTTGTCACTACATATTATATTAATTTCACCATTCACAATACAATATATATATATATAAACATTACCGGGCATCCAAGGTCCTAACTCATTTACCTAAATTATATTACAACCATAACTTTTTAAGAACAAATAAATAACCATGAGCAAAAATACCAAAAATAATGTAACAAATTTTTTGAAGGCTCTACTCTAAACCCTTAAAGGAGGGCCTAAATTAACCCCTAGGGCATTCAACTGACACATGGATATAGCCCTGCATAGACTATGATACCAATGCAAAGGCATACACCATATTCCCAACCAATAAAATATTACAAAAATTATTAAATGCAAACTACTCTGGTAGTGTATCAACCCTTCTGCAATTCGAAGTATCAATATGGAGTTAAGATACGCAGAAATAAAAAGAGATCCTCCAAAAGTTGATAGCAAAATAAATACAATTCCGGGATGGCTAAAAGAATTCACAGATACAATGATATTTTTAACAATAATATCTTTAACCAAACGTTTTGGTACTATTGCATTTGTACACATGGTACAGAGATGGCAGGAGGATGGATTCCTGTCTCGCCCACCTCCCAGCCATTATCAATTGGGTTCAAGCAACTCATTTCTAATGCATCGAACATTAATAACATTATTTGCAACATGTTGTGAAATCCAAAGTTGAACTATCACTTTCATAACTAAACATCAAATTCTTATCACGACAAGATTGGTGAAATTTCATACATTAGATTGAGTATGGATATAGATGTTAGATTCCAAGCCCCTATCAACTGGAAATCAGGCATGATTCAAGCAACTCATTTCTAATATATCGAGCGTTAGTAACTTTATTTGCAACATGTTGTGAAATCTAATGTTGAAGTATCAGTGACATGACTAAACATCAAATACTTATCATCGCATGATTGGTCGATTTTTAGACATTAGCTTGAGAATGAATATATAAGGTGGTATATTCCATAATATCCCATGGTAAAGGAAACTCAAGGAAAGCCTAGAGGAGGCATGTGATTCTTGTAGGAGCTTAGTTCAGTTTTGAACTCATCTCTCGAATTTGAATAGAAAAGCCAAGATAGAGTAAGCTAGGGAATACCCCAACACCATAGGGAGGTGGTAGAGGAGAATTATGGTACTTTTGATATCCTACCCAATTATGATCTTTCACTATGATTAAGAATTTCACTAATATAGTATTAATATGGTATTTTTATTAGGCACGAGACACATGTAAGTATAATAATGATGGTTAGAGATTTTTATATTATAAAATTATAAATAAAATATTTTTGTTAAATGTAAATTATATTTTTTTATTTTAAAAATAATTAATTAAAAATTTAACATCTATGAATTGAATTAAATTTCAAAAAACAAGAAAAGTAGATACTCTCTATGTGAATCTCTACTCACGAGGCTTGCAAGGATACACATCCCTAGGTATGAACACCAATGAAAGAACTAAAAATGTACATCATACATTACAATTCCTGAAACATAAGGGACATAGAGAGCCACATTATTAGTCCCTTAATCATCGGGGATTATAGTGTTTGTCTTATGGTCTAAGTGCATTGTCTCTCAATTAATTTGCCAAGTTTTTGTAACCTTAACCAAAGTTTTGAGAAAATGTTGAAAATTCCTATTTTCCCATAAATTCAAAAATATTTTTCTATTTTTTGGAAATCTTATTTCTAATTTTCCATTGGCTATGTGGGCCTTGATGTGACATAATTTCTCTGGTAGGGGGCGATTTACTTTGGGTATCTGTCATCTCCTAAAAAATCATTTTAAAATAAAAAAAGACTAATTTTGTAAGTGGTTATGCCGTTAGTCAGTGCTCTGACACTGACATTGCTAGTGCTATGCCCAATGATGCTAGAACTCATGAGGTTGCAGGTTTCTTATGTAAGCGATGGGGGTTGAACAAATATGCAGAGGAAAATTTTATTGTGCGGAGTGCGGAGATGCAAGCAACGGTAAAGTTAAAAATTTGGCATATTTGATTAAAAGATATGTTCAAAGAGGAATGAACATGGAGATGCAGAAGGATAAACATAGACATTAACAATGACACTAACACTAACACACAAACTCCTAGTGCGTTTACCTCTTATTTCATTTTAAACATTTACAAATTGATTTGTGTGGGAGAACGGGTGTATAGAGTCATTAATTTGTGTGGAATGAAGAGTGTTCATAAGAGGGGTTATGTGTGGGAGAATAGGTGTTTGAAGCCATTAATGTGTGAGTAAAGAGTGTGCATAGGAGGGGGTATGTGCGGGACAATAGGTGTATGGAGTCGCTAATGTGTGTGAAATAAATGAGGATACGAAGAGAACCTTTTATAGTAGAAATGAAATTATTTTAACCTTAAGAAAAAACTTAGTACCCAATATTAAATGGAGTTTGCTTTTAATGCATGTGAGAAAGAAGTGTTGTGTAGGAGAACACTTGTGTGGAGCAAGGAATTTTTTTTTTGATTTGTAGTGCTCATCATTTCTGTATGCATTTCCCCTTTGCACACTTCTTCCACATACCTTTCAAAAAAATTAATGAGCGGTATTGGCTTATTAAAGTTTGGGAGATAAAAAGTTTGGTTTCCATGTATATCAAGTTATGTTGATGTGGCTCTATTTATTTGATATCAGGATGCAAAGGAGCTATGGAAAATTTGCTTTGTCAATGACTTATTGTGTGGTTTTTTAAATTTTGTTTGAAAACCTAGATCATTTAAAAATTATGTCAAAATAGACACAATAATTATTGGTTCTCACAATTTTCGAATACTATGTGCATTTGTGATCTCTCATTTGCGAATTAAACACTTATTATCTAATATTAAATGAAATTCCTTTTTAATTCATGTGGGGAAGAATTATTGTGTGGATGAATAGGTGTGCGAAGCAGGGAGTAAAAACTTTCTCCCGGAATGTGTTGTATCTCCGCATACATTCCCCCTCCACACACTTTTTCTCCATATCTCCCTCTCGTAGAACACTATATATTAATCAATTAATTAATTGTTTTGGCTTATTAAAGTTTAGGGTATAAAAAGTTTGGTTTACATGTACATTTTATTTGATTTGGGGATATAAAGGAACTGTGGAAAAACTGTTGTGCTAGATCTAATGTTATGGCTTCAATCATTTAAAAACTATATCAAAATAGAAATGATGAATCTCAGTATTCACACTTCCTCAATACTACTCTCTTTCACAATGTTTGGTACTTCTGCATACATTTGTATATAGTTGTGGTGTGCATTTTGGCTTAATAATGCATGTGAGGAAGAAGTTTTGTGTAGGAGAATGGGTGTGTAAAGCAACGAATATAAAATTTATTCCGCAA
Organism: Pinus tabuliformis; assembly: GCA_031772625.1. Classification (NCBI taxonomy): domain Eukaryota; kingdom Viridiplantae; phylum Streptophyta; class Pinopsida; order Pinales; family Pinaceae; genus Pinus; species Pinus tabuliformis. The sequence goes on along the minus strand of CM062818.1, from coordinate 1,451,720,070 downwards.
TGTTCTATATTTCCACATACATTTCTGCACACTAAATATTAATCAATTTATTAGCTTCTTTGGCTCATTAAAATTTGGTACATGAAAAGTTTGGGTTACGTGTATATCAGGTTCAAAATAAGGGTCGAAAATTAACTGTCCCCACTGATATGTCCATGTTGGCTCGTATTATTTAAGCTTTTCAAATACTAAGTTCATTTGTGATTTCATGTTTGTTAATTAAATGGTTATTATCTAATATTAAATGAAGTGTCTTTTTAATGTATATGATGAAGAAGTGTTCCACGGGAGAATTGGTGTATATAACAAAAAACAAAAACTTTCATTCGCAATGCTTGTGTCTCCACATACATTCCCCTTGTGCACACTTTTACCGCACACATCCCTTCTACATAACACTACACATTAATCAATTAATTAACAGTTTTGGGTTATTAATGTGTGTGAGGAAGAAGTGTTGTGTGGGAAAATGGGTGTGTGAAGCAAGGAATAAACTCTTTCTTTGGTAATTTTATGTACCTCCGCATATTACATGTTAATTAATTAATTAGTGGTTTTGGCTTATTAAAATTTGGGGCATGAAAAGTTTGGGTTATGTGTATATTGATTGCGGAATAAGGGTGTGTGATTAAGCTTCCCCACTACTATGTTGACAAGGGTTCATTTTACTTGAGCTTGCTTCAATACTAAGTGCATTTGTGGTTTCACATTTGTCAATTAAATAGTTATGATCCAATATATAAATGAAGTGTCTTTTTAATGTGTATGAACAATAAATATCTTTTTTGTTGGCAACTAATTACTCATAGGCCTCTCCAAACTATCTCTAGCATCAAGCCATATTGTGTTCTCTGAGGCCCCAAGCTATTTCCCCTCAACCCTACACTACAATAAGAAGCGTCAACCCCCCTTAATTCGTTGTGCATTGAAACCCATGGTAGTTGGGTTATAATTTACTCACATGCATCTAACTGCATGGAGGTGGCCATGCCACCCTCTCCATTTAATAACATCATCTTTGCAGAGTGGCGAGCAGGACCCCTAAACCCACTATGCTCCTCAAGTAACACCCTCATTAACGACTCATTTTATGATACTTATTTATATCTCACTACATATATAGATTTTAAGATATCGTTGTTATTAGTAATGTTTTTTTACAAATAAATATGCATATATTTCATGTGAGAAATATATATATTTTGGTTCATTACATGAGCGTTCATCATGTCACATGAGGGTTCATCATGTCACATGAGGGGATTGACCTCAGTGGGGAGGATCCCAATTATTCTTCTCAACCACTTGAGATAAACCCAATTCACTAATATTAACTATTATATATCTAATTAATTAATTAACAAAAAAATATTTTTTTCCCTTTTAAATATTTAATAATAAGAAAGTGAAGTAAAGGAATATAACATTGCAAAATTTCAATACCTTAAAGAGATATTATACGTGTTTCATTTTTTTTCCTCGTGGAAAAAAATAATATACTTATTATTTACATGAATCAAATTATACATAGAGAGGTTCAATAATAAGCAAATGTATCAAAAGAATAATAGAAATGGCTTCTAGTCGAATGAACTAGCTAGGACAATATACACAAATAATTCTTTACCATTCTATAACATGGGTAGAAAACAACTTTAATGTTTGTAGCCAGAAAATAGGAAGGCCAAAATTTTTCCCCCAAGTTTACAACAAGGACAATCACTTCTCTATGATGCCTAATAAGGTGGTTTACAAGACCTCCATCTACCCTATTAGTAGGTTGATGACTTTTTTAGAAAATTGACCAATTAGGAAGTTGTGTTCTCAATGAATATGGAATATTCTAAGATCCTCAAAAAATGGCTCCATATACCTAGTCTTATGTTTCTATGGTCACATAATTAAGTTGTTTAAAGAAATAATAACATTTTTCTTATCAATGGCCACTTCAAAGTCACTAAATAGCTACAATATTTTCGTGTTTCATTTTTACATGAAAAACAATGTGAACCATAACCCCACAAGGTATGCTTTGTTATTTGTGCTCATTCCCAATCCTAATCTAAAGGAAAAGGAGATATCAAACTTTAGATAAAAGATGATGCATGCTCCACATTTATCAGGGGATCTGTTCTTCACTTTTCCAAAGAAAGCCCAAAGCAACTCTCTATCTATCAATGGGATAACAAGAACCCATGTAGGCTTAATGTGCCACTCCTCTTTGAGCTCATAAAATCTTTGTTTGATTTTGTAGACCGCGCAAGAAATATTGACTTCCTAGTCATCGAATACGATCCTATTCTAGGAAAGAAAGTATTCCACATAACAAGGCAAGGTAGGAAAGTAAAAGTAGCAGGTAAAGGCAATGTCAACCAATTGGAAATAAAATCAACAAGAGTATAACCCTCCCATAATCTAGGACATTGCAATTCGAATTGAATAGTTTGCCAAATATGGATGAAAAGGTCACACTTGGAAAAAATATGATCCATAGTCTCTAAATCCTTTTGACATAGTGCAAACCATCTCGGGCCTAGCCAATTTTTTTTTGCACGTTGTCCTATTTTAAAATATTGTTATGGAGTGTTCACCAAACAAACAACCAAATTTTGAGAGTGAACTTCCAATTCCATATTATAGTGTACCATCGAAAATGACTTATCCCCTATTCATATTCCTCCACTACTTCATAACTAGTTTGACCATGAAGAGTCCATTCAATTTATGTCTAGCCCACAAAAATAAGTCTAAACTTTTCCTTAGGTAAATTTCATTCTATGCTAAGAATCTAATAAGGGAAGACCATCCATTTACTTGATCAACTAAGAGACCCAATACGTGTGTTTTATACCACTTCTGCGGAGGGTCAACATCATCTATATAGGATGCATTTGCAAGTGTTTTGATGCCTCTAAACCTATATATAACATAATATTTAATGATAACCTCTTGAATCCATCCCTAACAATCCAAGTATCAACTAATAGATCAATACTTTGTTCATCGCCCGTCTGTCAAGATAAATATTTTTTAATGATTGGGTAAGATGTTGTGAGGGCCTGCTAGACATCTTACCCTCCTTGTACCAATTTTTAATTTGATCTTATTTATTTAGTGACAATATTTTTCCTCCCATAATTTCCCTCATAAGTCTACCCCACAGACCTATATCAAACATACATCTCCAGAGCCTTTTTCTGCTAGACCTTTTGGAATGGAGAAAATATTATTTATCCCCCATCCTTCAACCTTCTTCAACTTTGTTAACGAATTCAAACTTTCTATAGAGTAACCAAGTTTCCTTCTACATTTCCATAGGAAAGAGAAGCACAACCTTCACATTTTCTCCAAAATAGCATTGGGTAATCTAGCGACTACTAACCAGTAAATTGATATTCCTTATCAAACAAATTTAATAAGGATAACTTGATTGCCTAGAGTGAGGCAATGAATTCACCATTGAGTAATCCTAGATTCAACCTTCTTTATTAACCATATCCAATGTGTGGTTCTATAATTGTTAGATTTCAGTTGATAACATAAGTATTTTAGACCAACTTCCTAAGGATAAAAATGAAAAGGTAGTAAATATTTAATATCCATCAAAGGGTGATATGAAATTCCATTATAAAGGAAAAATGATTTCATGTTACTTAGTAGTGTGACTTATGACCATTTTTTGGCTTTTCTATAAACATTAATTGAATCACACATTTAATTAGAAACACATCACAATGTATTAGTAATAAATAACATGTGCATAGCCACAATCATATGAGCAACAATACTAATGATCATATAACTATGATATCAGCAATGCATAAAGCATAAACCATCACAACACATAACAAAAACGCAACAATAATCACATCACACAAGAACACCATATGCAAGGTAGAAACCACAAGTGTAAAAACCATTATCGATAGATAGTATTTTTTGTCATCTCTTATATTATCAGAAAATTCTTTTCCATCTGATTCACTGGACACTACCAATGTGCAATCCTTTACTTGCAAAGTAATGTGAGCCACCGCACACTAGGAAGCCACCACTCCCATAAACCATGCAAACCATCACTTGTTGAGGGTCATCACCCTCTTTAGTTTTCCAACCACCACTAGAAGGAGGACTTTACTCCCTAAGCAAGTTGTTTGACCTCTACTGGAAGGAAGCCATTACTCCCTTCGCAATCCACCACTCACGTACCCTCTACTTGCAACACTAAATGCCCCAACCTTTAAAACCTCATTGACCTCATTTGAAAATATTTCACATTAGGCCCATATATTTTGCATACAATAAACTATGAGCATCTTTTCATCAATTTTCAAATTGGACTCATAATGACTCTAACCTCCCAACTCAATCCAAAACCCACTAAGTCCTAGCTCTCTCTCGCACAACCATACACCATAATCACCAAAACAACCCTCAATACATAAAAAAAATATCATCACTATACAGCCAAATTATAAAAAATGTTCAACAACATACATACATGCTATGGCTCTCATACATACAAATCTACTCTTAATATAACCAAAGACATATACTCAAAACTCCAGCAACACCACCACACATCAAATATCCTACATACACACTCAATACATCTCCATTAGTAGCATAAACAAATATGAATACAACAACTCATCGATGTAATAAAATAATAGCCATACAAAACATAGATACAATGCTATAGTCATTCAAATAGATTCTTTTCCTATCCCTGTTAGGGGGTGGTAGCCCGCCTACATGGGATCTGGAGCAACACCTTGCAATTTTTTTTTTTATGCAAACACAATAATATTTGGGTGGACCCAAGGATGGTGGGAATACACATCCATGGCTTTATGCATGGGTTTTGCACATGGTTTTAGGCATGATGGTTTTCTGCCCATGGTATTTTGTAGATCTAGTCAAGGGAACTATGGTTATGTTCTAATCCAGGGTTATGGATTGGGGTTTATGATTTCTTCAACATGTATATATATATATATATATATATATATACATTTAACATTGAAAGGAATATAATGAAAAATCAATCTGCTAGTCCTAGTTTTTGGATCCAGTGGAAAATCTCTTTGTATATTTTCTTGGTGTTCTCGACATTGTATACTTTTCTATTTTAAGAATTAATTTGTAGGTAATTTATGTATAGGGTTAAAACCTGCATTTCCCCTACAAACACAAATATATCAGTCACACAACCAGGAAGCCACACTACCCTCCTTCTTTATACCACACACACACATTGGATCTCCCTTGAATATACCATTAGTTTCAACAATAAAAAAAATCTGATCCAATATAGGTTACCTATGTTACCCTATATAGGGCTCCCTGCATGCTCATAACCTCACTTTTGAGGGTCTCCAAAGCATGTTAGACCTCCCACACCTTCTTCAGGCCCTGTCATACCTCCTCCAACTCTTTTACATGATCAAGAACTTCATCATAAGTGACTATCTTGCCAAACACATATGGATCTTGAGTGAGGATCATGAATATATAGTTAGATAAACAATGGCTAAACACCCTTGCATGGATCAACATATATGCATCAATTCAACACCTCTACATCAATCATACATACCACAAACCACAAGAACCAACATCATCTGGTTGACATCAATGATATGAAAAACAACGCTAAGTCCATATTGACATCAATTCCGACACTAAAATGCCATCAATGGTAAAATAAACAATTTTAAGTCCCTATTGACATCAATGCCAATGCCACAATGCCAACATGCTTCCCCTTTGGAATTAATGTCAACCTCAACCTGATCTCCATAACTTTCAGGCTAATCTCAAAACTCTCTCCATATTACATACTCTTCCATATTTACATTCTCTCTCCCCTTTGACATCAATGGAAAAGGGAAACACTAACACCAAAGAAAAATGCAAACAGATACTAAAAGAAATAATCCCCCTGAAATGCTCAACACCATACTAACTACAAGATGAACATATTTCCCTTGAACATGTAATGGGGTTGTAACCATCTTCTCCATACTACTGCATATTAACATTAGCTACTGCAAATACCTCATTGGAGTAAGGAGGAGGCCACCAACCAAATCAAAACACCATACACCTCATGGAAAAATGATACATAATGAGAATACAAGGCTAATACATGAGATACACGGATTAATCAATACAAAATGCATGGCTATACCAATGACTCCATACACCCACTCATGAAAAAACCATATCAAGACTCTCTTCAATGCATGCTTGACACCAAGACAAGTTAAACATCAAGACCAATTGATGAATGAAATAATGTTACAAGGTTGATCTTGCTCATGTGAGAGCATATATGTTTTATTTAAATTGTCTAATATAATACATACCAAACACCTATCTCTCTCATACTCGTCCAACACAATGATTGCATAATAGGATGCATGTATATATCCACTCCTATGCATGACTATTCACCAATACATGACCCAATACTGTTAGAACACTACTATACCAATATAAGTACATGGCTGAATCATGTTTCCCTACAACCCATGATTAATTATAACAACAATCTATAAATCTCACACCAATGCATGACCAATTCTAAGAAAACATGACCAATGAAAATGATGATCATAAATAATTACATTTTGAGCTAATTCATATCTTCCAAATCATGATGACAAAAAGATAAATTTGCTATAAGACAAATGAGTGAAAGTATGGCTAAATGTATAGCTCCCCCTAAGCTCATGGCCTTGTGGACCTATATGGGAAAGCAAAATCATGATCAAACATGTTGTTGCTACTACAATTTGTACACATACCCATCATGATGCCATATTACTACTCATCAACAACCCACCATGTTACCTCATTCTAGTATACTCTGCCATGCACTCCCCTGGAGGCTATGAAGGCCTCACAATCATTTTTGTAGTCTAAAATATATGTCATGCAAGAAATAACTACAATAGGGGTTGATATCTTCCACTTAGAATTTGATGATGAATACTATTTATTTTATATCTTATTTTTTCTCACTCTTCCCTTCAACACATACACATCATTCCATGTCTTGAATCCTTTAGTGATCATTCTCTTTAAAGCTTCTTTTTGTATGAAACAACCTTTAGATTTGAAGACCACTTCCTTGCCTCCATCAATGATATGGATCATACTCAAAATATTGTGCTTTATACCCTCAATGAGCCTCACATCAGCTGCATTGGTCTTCGCATCACCAAGGTTGGCCTTTCCTTTCCCCAACATTCTTGTTGGTTCATTACCCTAAAAATAACATGGCCACTCTTAGTTCTCTTCAAAAACAAAAATATCCTCATGTATCCTAACATATGGTGGGAAAATCCATTGCTAATGTACTACCTATTATTATCATCACATGAACATAGGGTAATACCACACTTTCCTAATTTCTCTTCCTTCTTCTTCCACATGGTCCTTCACTTCTTCTTCGTTTGAGCACTCTCCTCTTTCTGCACCTTTTGACTGGATGGCTTGAAAAATTTGAACAGTCTACAATCTTTGTCCATGTACCTGAAATTGTGGTGCACATAACACTCCACATGACCAATATATGAGGCCAAGGTATCTGATCTTCTATTTATCATGTTGGATCTCCATCTCATCATGTTAGAACTGCAATCAATGGACTTATGGCCAAACAAGTTACAAGAATAACAATAACCATTAAAAGAAATTGTATACCTAAAGGTGAGTCCTCTTCTTTGTTGTTCAAATTGGTGCATATATGTGTGCATTTTGCTTCACCAAGTAGCTTCCACATGTCATACATTATGTTAGATAAAGCACTTGATCTCTTCCATTAAGGGGGTAAGAGGAATTTTGTCTCCTCTTTTTAATCTTGCCACTATCAACTCTAAAAGTGAATGATCTTCTGGATGTAAGTTCTCCTCTTTGTTATCTTCTTGGATGTTGTTGGTGGATCTATTGTTTTTTTCCTTACTTGTTGTCATTGCTGGTCCCATACTTCCTTGTAGGCTTCTTTGGTTCTTCGTTGTTTTTTTTTCCTGGTTGTGAACTAGACTCTCCAAAGCCAAGTTCATATATGTTCATAGGATATATTTAGCTCTGAGGCACACTATCCAAGAGTTTTCTTCTCTTATCTTACTTCAGCTAATCATTTTTCTATTTCCTCATGGAGACCACTTCACCTTCCAACTTTTCAATTTGGCCTTCTTTCTCCTTTTACTGATTGGTCAAGACATCCTCTATTCCTTTGGCCTCCTGCAACTGGATCTTCAGGATATGGATCTCCTCTCTAATTTCATTCTCATTTTCATCAAATATATGCAAAATCTTTTCATGATCCCTACATACAGTTGTTAGCATACTCACTTCAATAGGTAATTTCTCAATCACCACCATTACCAATTCATATCCTTCCTTAAGGAGCATGTAATAATTTTCTTAATCACTAAGAAAATCATCATATTTGTCAAATTCATACTCAAAATTAAATCATCCATACTTTTACCTTCAAATTTTTTCTCTTGTAGCACAAATTTTCATTTGAAGCTAAATTAATATCTGATTTGTCACTATGATCTATTGCACCATTCACACTAGGGGGTTTATTCCTTTAGGCTAATTCTCTTCATTATTTAGGCCCTTCTTCTTTCCTCTCTTTGTTTTGATGTTCTCAAATTCACCATTCTTGCTAATACTATCACCACCAAACATGATCTCCAATCTGTCCCACATTTCTTTAGCATATTTTAAATCGCTTATTTCCTCCATGTGCATATTATGGAGATTACCATAAATGATGCATCTTGCTTGAGCATCCTACTACAATACATTAGATGAAAGTGGATCCTTGCCACATCCTTCACATACAAACTCCCAAATATTAAATCGACAAGGTAATAATTGATATTTGACCTTTTCATGCCATACCTTAAAATTTGCAACAGTGAGGGTAGATACTCCTAGAGGATTAATTCTTGAGAAATAAAATAAAATAAATTGCAAAGTCCTACCAACACTCCCTAGATCTACTCTCCAATGATTAAGTTGCAACCAAGAGCCTCACTTTGATACCTCTTGTTAGAAACCTTGAATGCTATTGAGGGGGTGGGCGGGGGGGGGGGGGGAGGGATCGTTACTATGAATTACGGCCAATTTTTCCCTTTTCTTAAACATTAACTGAATCACACATTTAATTAGCAACACATAATAATGTATTAGCAATAATAACATTTGCATAACCAAAATCATATGAACAACAATACTAATGAGCATATAACCATGAGATCAACAATTCATAAACCATAAACCATCATGACACATAACCAAAATGCATTAATAATCACATCACACAAGAAAACCAAATGCAAGGTGGAAACCACAAGGCTAAAAACCACCATCGGTAGATATTCCTTGTCGTCATCTCTTCTAATATCATAAAATTATTTTACATGTGATTCACTGGCCACGACAAGTGTGCATGCTTCTACTTACAAAGAAATGTGAGACACCACTCACTATGAAGCCATCACTCCCATAAACTATGCAGGTTGTCACCTGCTGAGAGCCACCACCCTCACTAGTTTTCCAGCCACTGCTAGAAGGAAGCCTCTACTCCCTGAGCAAGTTATCCAACATCTACTAGAAGGAAGCCACTACTCCCTTGGTAATGCATCAATCGCTTGCAAGACTCTACCTACAAAATTGAAGGCTCCAACCTTCAAACCCTCATGGATCTCATTTCAAAATATTTCACACTGGGCCCATATATTTTTCATACGATAAATTATGAGCCTCTTTTCATGAATTTTCATACTGGAGTCACAATGACTTTAAGCTGAAAAATAAATAAAAAACCCACTAACTCATAGCCCTCTCTGACACAACCATACAAAATACTTAGCAGATAAACTCTCACTACATTGGCAGCATATCATCACTCTACAACCCAATTATCAACAATGTTCTTCAACATATACACAAGCTATGGCTTTCATACAGTCAACCATATCAACACACAACCTCTCACAAATACAACTTTGCACTTAATACAACCAACATCATACACAAAACTCCTTCAATACCACTACACATCAAATCTCCTACATACACACAATAAATACATCTCTATCAATAGTATAACAAATCTAAATACAAGAACATAGCCATGTAACAAAAAAGTAAACATACAAAACATAGATACAATGTTATAGCCATACAAATGAAGTATTTTCCCCTACAAACACAAATATTTTAGTCACAAAACCAAGAAACTAGATTATCCTCTTTCTCTCTACCACACACACACATTGGATCTCCCTACAATACACCATTAGTTTCAGTAATCAAAATAATATGATCCAAAGCTTTATGCCCCTAATTGACCTCTGCTACAACCACTACATATGTTTTCTCAGTCATTGGATAGAACTTCTCCTCTATTAATGACCTCTTCATGCACCTTACTAATCTCTAGATAGTACTCTCATGTGATTGACCACTATATGTTCATAGGCTTTAGGAGCTTGACCTCTAACCTCTGCATAGACCTCTTCTTAACATTATGTGCTCGATGTAACCTCACATTGATCCATTGGTTCATTTATTTAAATTGTTAGAACCATTCTGTCCACTACTCAAAGAATCAATGTATTCACACCTTAATCACTAACCAAATCAAGCAATCCAGCTATAGATTAAGTCAATCAAAATTTCGATGCAAAACCATGAGAAAATACTATGGTTTATGCCACTAGAATTCATTGGAAGCATGTGGAAATTGCACAAAATCCAGAAAAGTCAACTCAAAATAACTAACGCGTGTATTCCTTTTAGAAAGTGCATTACTAATGCTCCTAATGCATTGGGGACCTACATTATAATATAAGTTTTTCTCAAGTTACCTATGTTACCATATATAAGGCTCTCTTTATGCTCATAACCTCACTTGCAAGGGCCTCAAAACCCTATCAGAGCTCCTACACCTTCTCCAAACCCTGCCATATCTCCTCCAACTCCTCTACATCATCAAGAACTTCATCACAAGTGACTATCTTTTAAAACACATATGCATGAAGTTAGGATCATGAAGGCCTAGTTGGCCAAACACATCTGCATGGATCAACATCTCTACATCAATTCAACATATATGCATCAATCATACTAAACAAAAACCATAAAATCCACCATCATCAAGTTGACGTCAATGGTAAGACAAATAATGCTAAGTCCATGTTGACGTCAATGTCAATGCTACAATTCCATTAGCTCTCCACTATCCTATGGATCCATGTCTGAAAATAACAACATCATACATCATTAGAAGTCGTAATAGTTTGATTATAGTAGAGTATTGAATACCTTTTAGTTTAGTGTTCCTTATGGCATCATTCACCTAGATTCTCAATCCCTATGTTACTAATATATATAAGAAAGGATACAACATGCATCATTGTCTAACTCCCCTCATTTCCTTGAAGAACTTTGTATGTGATTCGTTCATCAAAATAACAGAGTTAGCTGAGGAAACTCAAGCCATAATCCAATGAATCACTTCTAATGAAAGGTTGATTTTCAAAAGGATCAACCTTAAAAATATCTAGTTAACCCTCTCATAAACCTTTACTAGATCTAGTTTCAAGACCAAATCCAATGAATTCTTTTCTTTCATACTATGAAGTCCCTCCTATGCGATTCCAATGGTATCAAGTATCCATTGATTGAGAAAAAGCCTAAATTTTTCTTGTCATATACCTTGTGAAAATAATTCTCTTAATTTATCAGCGAGGATTTTATCATTAAGTTTGTAGAGGAAGTTACATAATGAGATGGGCCATAAGTCCAAAAAAATCCTTGGATTTGAATTTTTAGAAATTCATGTGATGAACGTTGTGTCTAGAGCACTTGAAACTCTTACCTTACTCTAATCTCCTCCATGACTCTTACTATGTCAAAGTCCAAGAATATGGAGAGGGGGAAATTGGGATGGTCTAATGATCGAGTGCTCCATAGGAAAAATAGGGTGGAATTCCATAGGAGTTTAGTGAAAAGAGGTCAAGGATACCAAAGCTTCATGGTCCATAACTAAAAGTATTACTAGAGAAGCTCTACTCTCTAAATAGGGAGTAACAAAATCATCCTATGACCTAAATGAAACAATAAAACATGAAGTAGGCTTACCTATCGACAAATTGTCCTTTGACGATGCTGATGAACTACAGAAACAAGAACTATGAACCTCATACCATCTTGGTCTGTTCAACTTCCACATCATGAACTCGTATTTTTGTTGAGCACTAATAGAATGTCTATCTCTTAACATTGAATTATGGTTCCTCCTCTCATCCAAGACAAACTTCTAGTTGTATAAGGGGAAATTCCTCCTAAAGTGTCTTGCCTCAAACATCATGAACACTCAAAAGGAACCCTCTAGTAGTCTATAGGTTTCTTTAACACTTGCCCACCCCAATCGATCCCCAACTCAAAAATCAAACATTTGCTGAGGTTGGTATCTATAAGGACTTTATCCTTGTAATAACCTTTGGTTGATTTTCCATGTAATTAAAATAAGATCAATCTCACGGGACATGTATTCCAAGCTGAATGGTGGGAAAAACATCATAGTGGTTGTAACTTTCGGTTTATTAATAGCTAAGGAAATTGGCAAAGGCAAAGAGGCATTAATTGGCATTTATTTATGAAAATAAAGGAAAATAGGAGAAAAGGAAGGTGAAGAGACAAAAATTTGCATGAGAGGGAAATTAGAGGAAAAATAAAGGAAAATGAAGAAAATAGAGGCCTTGATGATAAAAAGGATTCCATGAATCAGTTCATGGTATTTTGACGGTTTTTGGGTAGATCTCTCTTCTATTCTCTCATTCTCTCACACTCTCGAACACTTAGAGTATTCTTGGAGCATTCTTTGAGCACTTTGGCATACGTTGGATTAGGAGAAAGAAGGAAAAGGAAAGCATGAAAGTGTAAGGGAACAAGTGAATAAATATCTACAACTAGATTTCTTTGCAGGTAATAGGTTACATATGTGATTTCCTTACTGATTTATGGATGCATGGTATATGCATGTGCTTATTTAGCTATGTGTTGTCGTTGGCATGGAGGATTTTTTGGATTGATAGTGGTTTTAGTGTTGCCTTTCCATTTCCTGGATAGCCATGGTGTTGTGGGTCTTCCACATGATTGCTTTTCTGAGTGGTGCTCATGTTCCTTATGGCTGTGGGTTGGAACAAATGCTCTAGAAGCCTTGGAACAACTTGGGTTGAGTTACTAGTCCTGGAGCCTAGGTTGGGAAAATGCTCTAGAGCCATTGGTGGGTTGAGTTACTAGTCCCTATAGCCAAGTGGGTAAACACTCTTGAGCTCCAGAAGGCTATGGGTTGAATTACTAGTTCTTAGGACCCTAAACAACATGGGTTTTCTTTTTTTTTCTTCTTATTCTTTCCCTTTATGTTATTAGGGTCTTGGGAATTGGTTGGGAATGAGGAATTTGATGGATCTTGGGTAGTGTTGAATGAAACCCAATAGGTAATGTAAGACCCAGATGAAGCCCCATGCATGTATAAGGCAACTAAAGGAAAGAATATTACAATGAGCTAGATTGGTTGTGTCCATTGGAGTAAGTGGATGGTGGTAGGAAAAACATGAGAAAGGTAACAAGAAAGGTAAAGTAAATGGATTTGAGATGTTAGATGTATTTCCTATGTTGGGAATGGTTGTTCTCAATGTTGTGCATGTTATGCATTGATAAAGGGATTTCTCTTAACCTTGACCTTATGATATCTGGTAATTATGTTGTGATCATGATTATGTTGATGTCTATATATGTATTTATGTATGTATGTGTTTCATTGACTTACAAGGTTGTCAGGGATCATGATTTATTTATGATAACGTTTATATGTATATATCTGTGTATGTATGCCATTGTCTGACAAGGATGTCAAGGATCATGCTTGTGGAGGAATGATTGCTTATGCAGGTGAATGGAATGAAGATGTTCCTAATATTAAGAGGAATCAAGTGAGAAGAGTAACCCTGATAGATCTATGAGGTTAGTATCATGTGGATATGAATTGATATTATATGCTTATACTATGCCTTTGTTTATGTTATGGACATGTAATGATGAGGGATACATCAGAGGAATGAAAGCAATGTGATCTTCAAGATGTTAGGACAAGCATGGATAGTGGAAAGACATTAGAAGCAAGGTTGCTTGGTAGAGAGAGTGTGGTCTCTAGATGTACAATACTATTGTTGTATATATATGCTACATGTGTTGTGTATATGTGGTGTTGTGTACACATTGTGTAGGTGGTGTTATGTACATGTTGTACATGCGGTGTTATGTGCATGTGGTTCTATGTACGTGTTGTACATGTGGCAATGTGTACACATTGTGCAGGTGGTACTGTGTACATGTGGTGTTTTGTACATGTGGAATTGTGTACACATTGTGCAAGTGGTGTTGTGTACATGTGGTCTTGTGTACATGTTGTACAAGAGGTGTTACATGGTGTACATGTGGTGATGTGTAATTGTTGTAAATGTGGTATTGCATTATGTGTATTATGTAGATGTTTTATCATGACATATGCATTCATTGTGTTGTACACCGGGTGTAGGTGTATGTGTTGTGTTTTACACCGGGTGTAGGTGTATGTGTTGTGCTTTAAAACAGGTGTAGGCGTATTTATTGTGTGGTGTCATATGTTGTGTGTGCGTGGATGTAGGTGATGTACATTGTGTGTATGTTTACGTGGTTGAAGAGAAGGCATCGGGTGCTTTCCAGGTGTAGTAACTGATCCAATGTGTGTACGAAAAGGATAAAGAATGAAGGTAGAAGCAAAGAACCATTTGAAAGATAAGTGCAAGTATTTTATTTCAATTTTTAATTATGCATATGATCTATGCCTTTGATTTATGATGATTTCATGTGATTTATGATTTCAATTTATGACGGTTGAGTTTTGAGCTAACTAGATATGATATGTTTATACATGATAATTTGATTTAAGAGCTAGTTTGACTTTTTATGATAAGAAGTGCAAGTGTACCCTATTGAAGGACCACCAATGAGGTATGACTTTAATTTATTTCAATTCCTTTTTAGTCTAATGGAAATTATGTGCTTGGTAGAGTAAGTAGGAAAATGCCCGGTTTGGGTGGTTAGGACTAGCCACTAGAAAATAAGAAACAACAATAAAAAGTAATTGGAACATGCAACAATATGTTGGTAAATCATTTAGGAGTAGGACCATTATGGGACATTGGTACCTAATAGTGTCCATTGATTTCCATGAGAATTCTATGACCGGTATGATGGTTTTGCGGTAGGGATATGCCTTGATTTTTTGACCTTCCTATGCAAGGAAACCTTACTGAGGGATGGATCACCCAATGGAGTATATAACAAAAAAGGGGATGCTATCAAAACTTGGAATGTATGTGACTACACACAAGGGGGTGACCAGATTGCCCGAGGGACTGTGTAGTAGAGAAGGGAAGGCCTGAGAATGAATTTTTTTTGGTCATTAACATTGACAGATGGAATTAGAAGCACATTGGCAGTGTGCCCTGGAAAAATGAGCTAGAAAGTGTTCACTGAGATAAAAAGTAGCGCCATCATCATAGCGTTGGACATTGGATGCATGTTTGACTTTGGATGTGGATTCTAGATTTCCTAAGAAGGAGGTGAATCTTAGTATTATTTTGAGGGAATAGGTGTGACCCTATGGACTACCTTGTTAACTGATGCAGGCATCATATCCTTTTAATTTATTGTTAGAGAAAATGTGCATATGTGTGTGTATATTATTCTAAATATTGTATCAAGTTGTGGTTATAAAGCCCCATAGATAGTATGATTATTTGTTGGTTGAAGAAAATGTGAATGAGTATATATGTGGTTGTTATTGTAAATACCATAATGAGTTGTGTTATAAAGCTCTAGTAAATAATATGATTGTGATTTTTTCACCAGTGGTCATTGTCAATACTACAACGAGTTGTGCTATAAATCTCCATAGGAATTATGCTTTATTTTCAATGATTTTCTAGTCATATGTGTCATAGAACATCGAGAAAAGTGTTCCCCCAAGGGGGAGGGGTTTGTAACAGCCCTTGGTTGAATTCCATGTAATTAAAATAAGACCGAGGTCATGGAACACATATTCCACATTGAATGGTTGGTAAAACATCATAGTGGTTGTCACTTTTTGTTTATTAATGGCTAAGGAAATTAGAAAAGGCATTAGAAAAGGAAAAGAGGAATCAATTGGAATTTATTTATGGAAATAAAGGAAAATAGCATAAAATGAAGGTGAAGATACACATATTTTCATGAGAGGGAACTTAGAGGAAAAATGAAAAAAATGAAGAAAATAGAGGCCTCAATGATAAAAATTCTTCTAGGATCAGTTCATGGCATTTTGATAGTTTTTGGGGAGAGATATCTTCTATTATTCATTCTCTCACACTCTTGAACACTTATATTATTCTTGGATCAGTCTTGGAGCACTTTGGCATACATTGGATTTGGAGAAAGAAGGAAAGGGAAAAAGGAAAAGCGTAAGTCAATAGGTGGATCAACAACTATATATGGATTCATTTCTAGGTAACAACTTTCATGTGTGATTTCCTTGTTGATTTATGGATGCATGGTATATGCATGTGATTATCTGGTTGTGTTTTGTCATTGGCATAGAGGATTTCTTGGATTGACAGTGGTTTTAGCTTTGCCTTTCCATTTCTTGGATAGCCATGGTGTTGTGGGTTTTCCACATGATTGTTTTTCTTATTGGTGCTCATGTTCCTTATGTTTTTGGGTTGGAAAAAATGCTCTGGAAGCCCTGGAACAAATGGGTTGAGTTATTAGTCTTGGAGCCCCGGTTGGGACAACCGCTTTGGAGCCCTTGGTGGGTTGAGTTACTAGTCCCTGGAGACGGGTTGGACAAATGCTCTAGAGACTTGAAAGGTTGTGGGTTGAGTTACTAGTTCCTAAAGCCCTACACAACTTGGGTGGATGTCGATCTGGTTAGTGTTATTGATGTCTGACCATGAGGTGGAATCACTGTGGTTGAGGGTTGAGGTAGTTTCACCTCTAGAAGCCCTAGTTTGGTTTTGCCTTGGTTTATTCCATGAGATCCCACATTCATCCTTGGAATATGGAGTGAGGGTGATTGGCTGAAAGAGAGATTTGGTTCACCCTAGTCTAAGGTCAAGTGGTGTATGGAACTCCCTAATTCGGTTGGCATTTCATATGCTAATATGGGGTAATTTCCTGTTATGATCCACACACATATGTGTTGATTATTATGGTTATGTTATGGTTGTCTTGTCATGGTTTCTAATATGTTTATAAGTTGGTTATATGATAGTTATATCATGTGTTATATCTATGTCTCTTTACATGTTTTGATAATCTATTGAATGATTGATGAATGCATGGACTAACATGTGTTATTGCAGTTATGTGAAGAAGGCATAGAGCCTTCTTGGTCATTTTCAAATGAATCTTATACTATTATGATCATATATGGATTCATGACCTGCATCTTCCATGTTCACCATATGTTTGATGAAATGTTTATTATGGTTAGGCCTGATTAGGTCAAGTTATTTTTCATGTTTTGTATGATTAGAATTGTCATGATGTCATTTATCATTTTGAGAAGTTACACACAGTTTTGGGCAGTGACCTCAAGGTTGATTTGGAAAGATGGCTCAAATATTGGGACCACACCCTATGAACTAGGGAGTTTGGGCTATAAGTAAATGAAATAGGATTTTATGTCTATTTGGAGGCCTATAATGACAATCTTGCATGCTTGTGCATATGGTTGTGGGCCAAGTTCAGAGAAAAATAGCTTCAACTCAGGGTTTGGTCACTTGGGGTGGTTCTTTGGACCTTGAGTGTCCTATAAGCCTCGAGGGATGTTTGTGAGTTATCCATTTTCGGTCCCACTTCCATATCTGAAGCTTTGAGGTTGGGTTATGTCATGGTAACTCTTCAGCTCATGTTTACCCTAGCAGGCTAGTGAAATTTGGTAAATTTTGGAGGGGGGTGTTACAAGCCACTCTTTGGTCTACCACCCAACTTATCATGTCCTTGTAAAATACAAATTTACCAATGAAATTCACAGGTCACTCCAACACATCCGTCATCAACAGTGGAAGCGGAAAGTCAGGAAACAAATCCCCATATATGTTGGATTGCAAAGGATTTAGTTCTAAGGTGGAATATTGAGTGGTTGTTCTCGAGAACAAGGCTCAACTACCCTAGAACTAGAAATTGTCTCTTATAACATCTACATCTTCTTTACAGTTGAGTGACACATAGAGACATTATTTTACCAATAGATTAACTTGAAGTGTATAACCAAAGATGGGGATCCGAATCTGCTTTGCCGATTCCTCTAAACCCTCCTTGAACACATGCTTATTCATTAAATTTCTGACTAACCTTGTTTCCACCAAATTTGGTGCATTCTCCATCCTCACATCGAATCCTCGAACGAGACTAAAACCCCCTCTCACCTCTTAACACACTTATCCTAAAGATTAATTTTAAATATAGATTTTTGATGCTCAATAATAGGGAGGGTCATGTTTTATGTTTTTGATTAAGCATTGATTGGGAGGGACTTGTTGCCCATAACCTTTGGACAATGAGAGCAATTGGTATCCAAGTTTTTGGACTTGGTTGGGAAACCATGCCATTGACATCCCCCTTTAGGAGATTGCATCGAAGAACATCCTTGTGTCCTTTTCCATCATTTAAGCCAAAGTAAGCCTTTTGGTGATAGTATGGGAGGAATAAGATGACCTATCTGAGACAAACCATTTTCCACCTAGAACAACCTCCTTCAAGATCTTAGAGTTTAAAAGGCTAATAGTAAAATCTCTAACACATCCTAATATTTTTTTGAATTCCACTTCCATTTGGAACGCTTCTAGCAAAAATCAACTAGCTTAGCCAAAGTCCACGGCCTCATCTTCTTCCTAGTCATCCATTCACCTAGATCACAAGGTGACACTAACCTTGAAATAACCTCCTTTCCCTGATCAAACCCTCATTGTATGTGTTTCAAGAACTCCTTTGAATATGTGTGAGTTAATAACACTTGAGAATTAATTTTTTTATATTTTAAAGTAATTTTGTTAACAATAATTTAATTTATTTTAAATATGATTATTAAATTGCAATATTCTATATTAATATTATTTATAATTTTTACATTTTAATAGATTACTTGCAATTATAAAATATTTTTAAAATGCTAAATTATATTAATTATTAAATTAATTTTCAATTTAATTTGAAATATTTAATTTAAATGATACAAAGAAGAGATATCTAATAAAATTGGAATGATACAAAGAACATTAATATATCTTTTATGAACAAATTTTAAAAATAATAGAAATAATTTTGTATATTTTTAAAGAAAAAAAAAAGGTAATGTGATTTATTTTGTCATTAAAAATCACATCATAAGAAAAATGTCTATGTGTTTTGAACTAACTATCTAGTGTTGTTCATCATCAAGACAATATAGAGAATCAAATCTAGGCAATAGATTAAATAGGGAAATTAATATAAAGACCCTCAAAATTATAAACAGCTAGTTTGAAAAATATTTTTTATAATTTCTTAAGTGAAAAATAGATTAAATCAAACATTTATAATTTTAGTACTTATTATTATTTGAAATTTAAATAAAAATAAAGACTAAACTAATAAAAAAATTTATAAATTGAAATAATAAATAAATAGATCAAATTTTTTATTTTGATTAAATAATTAAATTTAATATTAATTAATTGAATCAAATTCTAAAAATTAACTCAAATAAATGAAAATATAGATTAATTCAAATCTTTAAATAAATTAGAATTAATTGGAATGAAAAAATAATATTCTAAATTTTTAAGAATGAGGAAAGGAGATTCCTAACGATAACAAATTAGAAAAATAAAAAAGATAAAAATAGAAAAAATGAAAAATAATAAATAAATAACTAAATAAATAATCTAAAATTCAATAGGAAAGAAAAAGTTTTGACTTAATCTATATTCTCATTTATTTGATCTAATTTTTAAGATTTTACTCATATTAAATTTAATTATTTAATCAAAGTTAAAAAAATTGATGTATTTATTTGTTATTTTAATTTATAAAAATCTTTATTAATTTAGTCTTTATTTTTATTTAAATTTAAAATAATAATAAGTATTAAAATTATAAATATTTGAATTAATCTATTTTTTGACTTAAAATATTTTCAAAATTATTTTTCAAACTAGCCTTTTTTTTCTTACAGTTAAAATTTGTGAAGATTTCCACATTAATCTCTCTATTTTTTGGAGTTAAAATTTTTGAGGATTTCTACATTAATCTCTCTATTTAATCTAATGCCTAGATCAGATTCTTCGTTAAATTTTCTGAGGGCCTCTACATTAATCTCTCTCTATTTAACCTACTGCTTAGATCACATTCTCCATCTTGTCGTGACATCTTTCACTGAAAGTTTTCTTATATTCAATTTTAATATTATTATAAAATTAATTTTAATTTTCAAAAAAATAATAAATATTTCTAAAGAAAATTAAAATAATTTAGGTATTTACTATTATCATAACTAATCACATATATCCAATATCTTAATATAACAAATTCATAGTTAGTGATCAAATTTCAAGGGTTGGTCTTAATTTTATCTGGAAGGGCATATATTCATCTAACTCTTCAAAAATGAAAGGCTATAAAAAATATATACTTATATTGACAAATATATATTAAATAAATCCTTTATAAAAAAAAATTGTCAGAATGAAAGTGTCCTCCTAAATTTCTACAATTTTTAAAATTTAAGAAGTGGCTACATTAAAGCACTATAATATCTCAATAGAACTTTGTGAACAAGAAACATTTTTCTCAAATTCCATCAAAAAGAGGTAAACATATGTTTTTTCTATTCCTAAATGATTCTTAAAAGTATTTGGACTTACATCATCGAAGATATAAATCTATTTGCACAATGGCAAAGACTTTCTAGTTTTGTTTTGTTTCTAGTTTATAATATCTATTTGGTTCAACTTAAAGTAGTTTAAAACAAACAAGACAAACAAATATATACCTTCAACAACCAAGGGAATTGAATTTTTTTTTTCATAATGCCCATTCAAAAAATACAAACAATAAGTTTCATTTCTATTAAAAACATCAAGCTCTATAGATTCAAAAATTTACATAATTAATAGGAAAAATTTCTATATCTGATAGGGAAAGATTGTAATGTGCAATACACTTCTACAGTGCAAACTATAGATTCAAAAGTTTACATAATTAATAAGAGAATTTTCTATATCTAATAGGAAAATATTGCAATGTGCAATACACATCTATAGTGCAAACTAGAGCTAGTGGTTGTTGCATGGTTTGATTGGTCTTTTTCTTTCTTTGTTGAGGTTGGATTTCAAATTTGGTCTTTTTATTTCTTGAGGGTGGCTTTCACATTCAGTAACAATGCTTATATGATTATTTCAATCTTGGTTGGTCTTTTTCTACTAATGTCATTTCCTTTTGTTAAAAAATTTCATTTAAATTTTTTACAATTTCAACATCTCATTAAAGAGCCTTGGTAGCAGCAGCTGCATGAACAACCACTGACACTCTTTAATTCCTGGATGTCAAATGGAGTGAATGAAGCAGGAGACCTGATAACAACTATATGATTAGCCATGGGCATTTTATATCTTATGGGAAGACCAATGGAGGAAAAAGAATATTAGTTGTAACCCCGTATACAAAAATTTGCAATCTTCTGTTGTTTGGTTATTAATAGAGTTTTGCAGTTTCATTTCAACCCTAGAGAGTTCTCTTCAGTTCAAAACACTCCATAGTTTGATGGGAAGCATACTTATTATTTCTCTATTACCAGCCATTTCTTTCACTTTAAAGTATTGAGCTATATGCATTCAATAGCTAGAAAGTTAATAAATAGAATTCCCTTGAATGAGGGAAAGGGAAGAATAGTTTTAAATAAACTCTGATTTTACTAAAGTTGTTTATAATGTTAATTTGTATGTTTCGAAAACTATAGAGTTAATTATCAGAAAATGCTTTCGAGATAAGGGAAGAAATACAGCGTTTTAAATAAAGCTTGATTTTAAAAATTATGGGTTTCGCCTGTGGCTTACTATCACGAAGGGAATGCCTTTATATGATAATGAAACATTGTCCTAAGATTTAATTGAAATTACTATCAGGAAGGAAATACCTTGTCATGATAAAGAAACGTTGACATAAAGATTTAAATGAATTTGGTAGTTATGTAAAGAAACACTAACCTAAAGATTGGATTTGATGGTGAAATGAGATAAAAGGAGATTTATATGTCCCTTGCTTTCACAAACTACCTCACTAAACTTTATTTTACATTTATTTTCTTATAAATATTATAGAATACCTTGAATCTATGAAAACACAAAAATCTCCAAAAAG
Organism: Pinus tabuliformis; assembly: GCA_031772625.1. NCBI lineage: Eukaryota > Viridiplantae > Streptophyta > Pinopsida > Pinales > Pinaceae > Pinus > Pinus tabuliformis. The sequence continues at coordinate 1,451,697,552 of CM062818.1, read as the reverse complement.
CTTAGGTTGAGGAACTGTGGGGGGTATCATTCCAATTCTCAGTTGAATCTGGGAAATTTATAGTGCATCTTAGTAGTGAATTCAAGAATTTGGCACTTGAAATCTATTTCACATTAAAATTTAGATAGGCCATACATGCATAAGAGCTTATATTTATACGTATTGAGATGGAACCTCACTTTGAAACCTGAAAAATCTTAGATACTTGTTGTCTAGTGGAAGGAGCTTCTAGATCATGAGTTTTTCTGCCACAGAAATTTCTAATGGCATAAGAGTTAGAATTAGAATTTGAATTTGAATTTGCATATCCTCAAAAAGGGACAATTTTGAAATATACAACCCTACAACAAGACTTTTGGAAGCCCACCTCCTTTTGGTATTTCACATGTTATATTACATTATTATCTTTATGAAACTTAGGGAGTGTCATGTGGAAAATTAAATAAGACGTGCTAGCATCTTACTAAGTATTTTATTTTGCATAATCATCCCTTCTAAAAGTTCAGAAATGATTCATTAGTATAAATTTAGTAGAAATTAATCGAGGAGGGAGATTGTAGATTTGTGCAGTCAAAGGATTAAGCTAAACCTTTTATTAAACTGTGGTTCTTAAAGTTATGCATTGAGCATGTGAGTGGGATTAAAAAGAAGTACGTGGTATATCGCATGGAAAATAAGTGGGAAATAGTATTTCTCTAATTTGCACGATTAACCTAAGCTGGTGACACGTAGCACGAGATAACCACTTTTCTCGCGTGCTCTCAACCTAATATTGGTCATGCAAGAATTCACGCGAGATTGTGCGGTAGCCGTTGGATTAGACAAGATAGATCGATGGTGGAGATCGTCTGGGCTAGTTGGTACGTGATATGACGCGATATTCGTTGGATTTGAAGAAGCCAGATCAATGGTGGAGACTAAAGCGCTCAAGGAGTAAGAAGTCAAAGTGGGACTGATGGTAATTGGTCATCTTAGAGGGACCCTCGGGAGAAAGTACACGCATATAATCTATTTAACGCACACTTGATTGGTTTTTAAGTAAACCATTAGTCTAAGTTTAGACTACCACATCAATTTTGGTAACCATCCACATCACCCCCCCTCTCCTCGACCCTCCCCTCTTCAACCTGACCCCTATTCCTCCCCTACTCGAGTCGTTGCCCCCCCTCACTCCCTTAACTCCCTCCCTGACCGCTGCCATCCCGCTCCCTCATCCCCCTCACTGCTCCCCTCCTCCTCCCCCTTCCTCCTACGTTCCCCGACCCCCACCCTCTCCCCCTCCCCCTCCCTCACCGACCTCCCCTCCCCATCGGGGCCCCCAGCATGCGGCCTCCAGTTGCTGGATGGGTTCTCGGGTGGGGAGGGGAGGGTGGTGAGGGAGGGGGGCAAGGGAGCGGAGGGTTGGGAGTCAGTGGGGGGGGGGGTGGGCGAGGGAGGTGAGGGGCGGGAGTCAGGGGGGCAGGGAAGGGGGTCAGGGGGTGTTAGGAGGGTTGGGCGAGGGTGGCAAGGGGTGGGCGGTAAGGGAGGAGGGCGGGCGATGGGGACCGGGGGAGGAGGAGGAGGGGTTGCAGTTGTTTTTTTAATATTTATTTTTTATTTTTTTAATATTTTTATTGTTTTTTTAATATCTATATATATATATATATATATATATATATATATATATATATATATATATATATATACTCTCTTTTAATTTTATTTTATGTTATTTCTTTATTTTTATAATTTTAATTTTAAAAAAAATCTTAAATATTTATTTTATTTTATTTTGTTTATTTAAATTATTTAATTTAAATATTTTTTTATTTTAATTGATTTTTTTAGTTTTAATTTTTTTGTAATTATTTTAAGTTGTTTTTTTCTCATGAGGTTTTTATTTTTTATTTGTTTTTTTTAACTTAAAAAAAGTGTTTTTAGATTTTTTTTTTGATTTAATTTGTTTTTCTTTAAATTATATATATATTTTTTAGAAAAAAAAAAACATTTTTTATTTACTTTTTATTTTTTCCATTAATTTTTTATTCATTTTTTTTTTTTACGAGTTAAATTTGTTTTTGTTTTGTTTTTTTTTTTTTTACATTTATATAGGTTTTTTGTTTTTTGTTTTATATATTTTTTGTATTTGTTTTTTTTGTCATGTTTTTTTTATTTTTATTTTTATGCTTTATTACTAACATGAAAATCACCAACATTTAAAAAAACAAATTCCACACTTAATTCATTAGAAAATTTAAAGTGTAAAAACTAAGCCCTTTAAACAAAAAGGGTTGATGGTCATCAACACTTTTCAAAATTAAGATGAAAATCACTAACAAAAAAAAATGTTCACACTTGATACATAAAAAAGTTTAAGTGTAAAAAATAAGCCCTCTAAAAAATTGTGTTAATGCTGCATCAACACTTTTCAAAATAAGCATGGAAATCACAAACATTTAAAAAAATGTTCATATTTGATACATAAAAAAAAAAAAAAATTAAAGTGGAAAATATACGCTCCAAAAAGGAAAGGTGTATTCTGAATCACCATTTTTCAAAATCGAGTGATTTTTTGCTACCTCAAAAAAATGGGTACTAGGGCATTTTCTCATTTGATCAGTAACTATGCTATGGAGGGATGAAATAGTACCATAACCCATAGGTCCCAGGAATTAGGTGGCATTGGGATCCAGGTGAATCTATTGAGGAAAGGATTGGCTCGAGGACTCTTTGGATCCAAGTATCAAAGTATCCATTTAGGACCATTTAGCATGGAGGCACAGGATAACACTTTGGTTTGTATGGGATATTGCTATTAGTATACATATGCTTTTGTCATGGATAGAAGTGGATTGCTTGAGGACAAGCAATCTTTGGGCAAGAGGATTTGTAATATTCCCTTTTCTTGATATGGTCAAGTGGACAGAACTACCCATGGTGTTTTCCATGGTATTTTCACATGGTATCAACCCATGTTATTTGCCTTCATTTTTCGAGGGAAAATAATAAAATAAGGTTTCTAGAAAGTCCATCAAGCAAGGAAAAATTTTAAGGATGCAAGTTTATCTTAAAGTTTAGCAACCTTGGGTGAATATTACTAGTCCCTAATATCTAAATTTTAAAATGTTTGATGATAATTTTGTAAAAGTGTTTAAATTTCTAATTATTTTATATTAGACAATATATAATATTGGAAATTTTTAAGGTAAAATAATTTTATACTATAAATTTTGGGAAAATTCATTTTTAGAAAAATGGAGATTGGAGAATCTTTTATTTTGGAAAAAGCATGGAATATTAGCCCACCTGTGAATATTAGCATTTAAAATTTTGCCTGCATCAAGTCTATAAAAGGGGACAGGAGCTAGACAGTGGGATCATCAGAATTTATTTATCTTATTGTGTTTGTTAAGAACTTGGTGTGCCCAGTTCCACTTTGATCCCTGGATGGAAACCTCACGGTGAATATGTTTGGTGGATCCATCCAAGATTTACAAAGGTGCTTCAATGTCTTAGATTAGTCTTCAATGAGCATCAGTGCATGCCATTGTAGGGGCTCCAATCTAATTTGTATGCGTATGCATTTTTTCCCCACTATTAATATAAATAAGAAGTTGTATGTTTTAGGTTCCCTTGTGTTCAATGTTTTGATTGCAAGTATTTTTAATTCAAACATTAAAGTGGGCCAGATCTGTTAAAATTTTTAACCTTTGGGATCCTACAGAGCAACGAACTAGTGGTTCGAGCCTCCCTTGTAGACAAATATGAAAAAGGGTGACTTGATTCTTTTACCAAATAGGCAATTTTCTCTAACAATATTGTAGCATGTGGTAGCTACAGAGTCCTTATTTTACGACCAACGACAGTGCACATGGCTTGGATATGACCAACTGCATTATCTCAGATAAGATGTAATCACATTATTTGGATGGTTTCTCGACCCTTCTCCCTAACCCACTGCTGTCGCAATGGCCATCACAACCACCACATCCAAATCGTCGGATTAACACATCGCTATTATTATAATTGTTTGTGGTCTCAGTCTCCATCTATACCTATTTCCCTACTCTAAGATTTCCACATATAGATCATACGCCTTTGTTGCCCCTATATAGTTTGCTTCATGACCAATGACTTCAATTGTGACCTAAGGATCTTTGCATACCAATTCTATGTGACAATGCCTAATGTTGTATATGGCTTCCAAGTGAACTCTTGCTCTGTTGATCCCGCCACATGTAGACCTAGATATTTATGCCAATTACTAATCGTTTCTTCTTTGTGGGAAATTCACATACATAATGGCCCCTTGATCCTATCAAGCCATTGGTTGAACATGTGCATTGCCTTGAATTTGGGTTTAGATCTTAGCATGATTGGGTAGATATGAGGCTTCTCGACTAACTTTATAATCCTTGATGTTGATAAGTATTTCCTATCAACCTTCAATACAATGGCCCTTTCTCGATCCACGATGTTGATGTAGTTATTATGTACATGGTCCCTTGGCTCTATCGAAAAATATAGAAAATAAGGCTTGATAAAGACAATGATCTTGGCCCTTTCGTGGCATGGCTCCTTCAAAGAACCTGCTCAATTCCTGGAGAGAATTTCCTGCTCTTTATCTTTCCTCCACGCTACAATGGGTGACTCTTATAACAATTATTCTATCTGTTGTGATATGCAATTAGTGTATGACCTCTCAGCTGCAAACCAACATATAAACTTCCTTTAACCATATGCTATGGTAGTTTATGGATTCTCGACCTTCGGATGTATGATGATTCCCCGTTGTGTTCCAATTGGATAATTATATTATTTTCCATCCATCTCGATGCATTTGGAGTGAAAAAAAAGTGGAGGAATCAGGTCACAGGATTTTACGGTGGGACCTAGTTTGGAGAAATGGGGTCCAAAACCTTATGGGAGTGTTTTGAGGCATCAAATGATATTTTTAGGAGTGAAACTTTTCCTCTAAAGCACATAACATTTTCATGCTATTCTACATACATAGAGGTTTCCAACGATGCAAGAATCACGTCAATTGGAGTCTGTATGCAAACATTATGCCACTCAGACGTTGACCTCCCTATTTTCACACCTATAGTTGGGGAGGATGTTGCGTCAACCCCCATTATTTATGGAAAAGGGGCTACCCACATGTTTGTGATGTAAACTACTCTAGAAGAGTCTATTTTATAACTCTAGTTAAGAGTTGATGTAGTCAAACTTAACCACTAGTAGGCTATCGAGTTGTGTTATAACCAGGCTACTAGGAGGAAGAGGCATTCCATTCTTTCGAGAGAATTTTGTTCCATAGTTGAGAAAAGGTATACATGAGAGATAGGAGGTAGAGCACATAGAGAGGATCTGCGCACTGTAGCAGCCCACAGGCCGAAGACATTACTTCTTGTATTTGCAGCCATATTTCTAGACACAGAAAGAGAGTGAAGCGATGTCACCTTCCAGTTGGGTTTTCTCCCGAAAGTGTTTCGCAGATAGCATATTTTTTGTATTATGTGTGTGTGAGATTATTTTTCCATTCTCTAATTTTCTTCTTGATTTATGTTTACATGCATACACAATTTACAGTTAATTTTACAAATTTTGAAATTAAACAAAATTGTATTAGTGTAGAATCCAAAAATTTTAATATAATATTATTGGATCTATTGTGCTGAACTGTCGAGTGGAATATCCATGGGTTTATGGATCATTTGGTATCAGAGTAGGTTTCTTTGGGTATTTTATAGAGATTGCAGGGATCCAGATTGGTGAGGCCAAAAATAATAAAACCCTAACCATGGGCGATGAATCTGTAAACGAAACTCGTGATCCTACAGAGGTGAGGTTTTCGTGTCTTGAAGAACAAGTTGCGGATATAAACCGTAATTTCAACCTCCTCATGGAAACCCCAAGAAATAAGCTGGGGAAATTTGGAGAAGAAGGGGGTTCAAATGTAGAGGAAAAATTAAAAAGGGGGTCAAGAGACCGGGAAGACATAGATAACCAAACGAAGAAAGAACCTAGAAAAGATCAACCCAATTTGAGTGTCGTGAACAAATCCCTATTTAAAGTGGAAGCAAAAGTTGATATCAATCCATACCACAACAATATTAACTCTCTAAAGTTGAGCCATTGGTTGCAGCAACTGGAAGTTTATTTTAGTGTCCATCAGATTGAGGAAGGACAAAAGATCTCATTCACGCAACTGAAATTGGAGGGTCATGCACTGACCTGGTGGGAGAGCCAGACGGAAACCCTGAGGTTGGAGGGAGAACCTCTAATGACTAAGTGGGAGGATTTCAAAACCCGCATTAAGTCAAAGTTTGATCCCATAAGGTACGTGGAGGACCAGTGGATCCAGTGGCATTACCTCAGGCAAAATCCAGGCCAAAGCGTGAAAGAGTACACCACAAAATTCAGAAAGATGGCTATAATGTTGGGTATCTCTCCAAAGAACCCAGATGTACTCCTCAAGTATTTGGGGGGTATGCACCACTATTTGCATGAGCAAGTGATGTTGTTCAAGCCAAAAATGGTGGATGCGGCTTGTGTACAGGCATAGTACCTAGACAACATAGGCTTGAAAAGAGCGCAATCAAGTGGATCGAAGCAAAAGGATCAACAAGATGCTTCTAAGAATGGGAAGAAGAAAAGGGTGGAAAAGGTAAAAGACGGGATCCACAACACACCAGTGAAAAGATCCTAGCAAACACTGTAACCACTACAACATTGATGGCCATATAGAGGAGAAGTGTTGGAAGTTGCATCCAAAGCTAAAGCTAAAGAAAAATAAGAAATATAATAAGAAGAAGAATCTCATGGCCACTAATTCAAGCAACCAAGTTGAAATCAGCTTAGACATGGATGAGAAGATCGTCTCTACATCAGTGCAAAAGGAGGTGAATCCGAGTAGGCTTCAGCAACAAGAAGAGAAAGAAATGACCAAAATCTTCCATGTAAAGATAGAGGTGAAGAAGAAGAAGATTGATCAAATCTCATTGCAGCAGATATAGTCAAGAAGTTAGGGCTGGAAGTTTGTGATCATCCAAACCCATAACCACAGGGATGGGTACATAAGGATGCAGAGTTGAAGGTAAAAAAATAATGTAAAATTAGATTTGATATTAGTGTTGATTTTATTGATGAAGTAGATCTTGATGTGGCTCCCCTTGATGTATGTGGAGTCGTGTTTGGGAGTCCCTACATGTACATGTGTGATGTAATATTCATGAGGAGATATAACCACTATCGGCTCATCAAGGATGGAAAATCATTCATCATCAATGCACATAAAGGCAAGTCAAAAATATCACTTGTAAGTTCCAACCAAGCTAAGAAATTGCTCAGTTCCATAAAAAAGTATGTTTTATTGTTTTTAAGAGAAAATCAATCTATATAGGAGTCAATAAGAGGCAAGGCATCCCTAGAGGGGTGTGCTAAGAAACAAAAACACCAATTGGAGGGGTTGTTACATGCATACAATGACATTTTCCGAGAGCCTAAAGGGATACCCCCTAAGAGAGAAGTGGAGCACGAGATCCAGTTATTGCTAGACTCCCCATTTCCAAATATTGGGTTGTACAAGTAGTCTGTTATAGAAGCAAGAAGGTGAAGAAACAATTGCAACAACTACTGGAATAGGGTGTCATTCAACCGAGTACATCACTATGTGGGTCACCCATCATTATTGTTCCAAAGGAGGATGGGACTTGGTGGATGTGTATAGATTACAGGGTGTTGAATAAAGTCACACTCAAGAATAAATACCCCCTGCCTAGGATAGACGATCTGCTAGATCAGCTGCAGCAAACAAAGTATTTCACCAAGCTGGACTTGAAGTTTGGATATCACCAAGTTCAAGTCAAAGAAGAAGATACATGGAAGACTGCCTTCAAAACCAAGCAAGGTTTGCATGAGTGGTTATTTATGTCATTTGGCCTATGTAATGTACCAACTACATTCATGATATTAATGAATGATGTACTGTGCCCTTTTATAGATTCATTTTTTATTATCTATTTGGATGATATGTTCGTATATAGTGCTACTTGGGATGAGAATATTTCACATTTGATGTAGGTGATGGAAACAATGAAGAAGCACCAGTTGCTAGAAAATCTCAAGAAGTGCGAGTTTGTGCAACAGTCCTTGGTGCATTTGGGATATGTGATTGGTGGAGGAGAATTGAAGATATATCCTTCCAATATGGAGGCCATCATAAAATGGTCAATGCCTACTAATGTTACTGAGGTTAGGAGTTTCATTGGAGCAACACAGTACCTAAGGAAATTCATAGCCTCGTTTTCAACGATAGTAGCACAGCTCCACGCCATAACAACAAGTGGCAAGAGTTTCCAGTGGGGAAAAGTGTAGCATATGGCTTTTGATGTGTCAAAGAAGAAGATCAGTGAAGCAACAGTCTTGGCATTACCAAACTTGCAATGACCCTTTGAAGTGGAGACATATGCAAGTGGGTATGCTATGGGAGTTGTCTTGATGCAAGGAGGAAGGCCCGTTTGCTACCATTCTGAAGTAATTGATGGGGCAGTTCTTAACTACCCTACCTATGATAAGGAGCTCTATTCCATGGTGCAATATCTAAAGAATTGGAAGCATTATCTGATGGGAAAGGAGACAATAATCCACATGGATCACGAGTTGTTATAGTACCCACAAGCCCAGAATAAGCTACAACAGACGATGCATTACAAGTGGATGGGGTTTTTACAACAGTTCCATTTGGTGATCAAGTATAAGAAGGGCAACGCAAACAAGTTCGTCGATGTGCTTTTAAGACCACCCACATCAAATATTACATATTTGGGGACTCTTATGCACATGGAGTCATTCACCCATGATGCATACAGAGAGGCATATTCAAAATATGAGTACTTCAAGGAGGTGTATCAGTAGTTGCAGAGACAGATTCATGTGCATGATGGAAAAAACACCATTGACTAACATCTCCAGGATGGGCTACTCTATAGGCTGGATAAGCTATGTGTTCCTAAAGGTGAGCATTTGTAGTTGATTATAAAGGCTCACACCTCCAAGGTTGCAAGGCACTTTGGTGTAGGGAAGACCATGGCTAACTTGTAGAGGTATCTGTATTGGTCCAAGATGCAAGAACAAGTAGCTAGGTTCATAAGAGGATGCATGCCTTGTTGTACCAACAAGCCTAGCAATAGGAAACAGGGTCTGTATCATCCCTTACATGTACCTACTCGTCCTTGGCAAATCATTTCCTTGGACTTTGTGGGAGGTTTACCGACAACCAGGAAGGGACATGACTACCTATTCATGGTAGTTGACAAGTTTAGCAAGATTTGTGTTTTGATGCCATGTAAAAATACCATCTACAGACAAGAAGCAACAAATTTGTTCTTTGGAAAAGTCTGGGTACACTTTGGGATACCAAGGAGCATCATTTTAGACAGGGATACAAGATTTCTTAGTGCATTCTAGACTACATTGTGGGACAAGATGGACACGAATTTGAAGAGATCTAGAGCATTCCATCCACAGACAGAAGTATTCAATAGGACATTGGTACAACTTCTAAGGGGTTATGACCAGAAGCATCCGAAGACCAGGGATGAAAATCTGGTATATATGCAACATTCTTATAATAGAGCGGTCCACACTTCTACAGGAAAGTCCCCATTTGAAACTTGTTCTGGATATTTTCCACCTTCACCTTTGGATATTTCATATGGGTAGTAAGGAGGAGTGAAGGAAGACATTACAGGAGGTGCTTTGAGGGTATAGAGAAGATCAGGCAGATCCATCTACATGTACAGGAAAGACTGCAGAAGTTGCATGTGAAGTATAAGGCTAGGCATGATAAGCATAGAATAGAGAAATTATTCAGGGTGGGAGACAAAGTATGACTACAGTTAAACAAGGAGAGGTTGTAGGGGTCTAGGAAGAAAATCAAGGCTCTAAGATATGGTCCTTTTGAGATACTAAAAAATGTGGGTGATAATGCCTATCAACTCAGTTCACACCATATATGCACATTTACTGAGTTGTGAATGTAGAGAATTTGAAACTCTATGAGCCTTCCATGCTAGATCACGAAGAGGGATAGACCCTACCTATTGTGGAAGATTTTGCACCAAACGCTCAGGCATAGTTCACAGAAGATACATTTTTGTAGAAGAGGTCCAAAACTACAAGACAAGGGCAAAAAGACTTTTGGTAGATTGGGTTGAAGGGAAAACTTCCAGGCAAAGCTAAATGGCACACTAGAGAGAAGGTGGAGGAAAAATTTCCTCACCTCATTCAGTAAAAGCTTTTGGGGACTAAAAGCCTCCCAAAATGGGGAGGTGTGATATGAATTGGATCATTATATTGTTTGTCATCCATATCGATGCATTTGGAGAGGAAACAAAGTGGAGGAATTAGCTTACGGGACCGAGTTTGGTGAAACGGGGTTCAAAACCTTTTGGGAGCGTTTAGAGGAATCAAATGACATTTTTTGGGTCTAAAACTTTGCCTCTAAAGCACTGATAATTTTCATGTTATTCTACACACACAAAGATTTCCAACGATGTAAGAATCGCGTCAATCAGAGTCTGTATGCAAAATTTATGCCACTCAGAGGTTGACCTTCCTATTTTCACACCTATAGTTTGGGAGGATGCCATGCCAACCACCATTATTCATGGAAAATTAGCTAGCCACGTGTTTTTTATGTAAAAGACTCTAGAAGAGTCTATTTTGTAACTCTAGTTAAGAGTTGATGTAGTCAAACTTAACCAATAATAGGCTATCAGGTTGTGTTATAACCAAGCCATTGGGAGGAAGAGGCATTCCATTCTTTAGAGAGAATTTTGTTCCATAGTTGAGCAAAGATAGCCAAAAGAGATAGGAGGTAGAGCACATAGAGAGGATTTGTGCACTGTAGCAATCCACGGGCCACAAATATTACTTCTTTGTATCTACAACCATATTTCCAGACAGAGAAAGAGAGCGAAGCAGCCTCATCTTCCAGCTTTGTTTTCTCTTGAAAGGGTTGCCTAGAGAGAATATCTTGTGTGTTATGTGTGTGAGCTTATTTTGTCGTTCTCTATTTTTTTTTTATTTACTTTTACATGCATGCACTGATTACAGTTAATTTTACAGATCTAGAAATTAAATAAACATAATGTAGAATCTCCGATTTTGATAATATTATCATATCCATTGTGTTGAAATGTCTAGTGGAATATCCACAACAGTTTACAGATCATATGTGATAGATGTACTTGGCCTCACAGTCTTCAAACCCTTGTTTGATGTATGGTCGTGACAATTTGCTACAAGAAATGTGTGTGTGACCTTAAAACCTTAAACAATGCAATAAATAATCACTATATACAATAGCAATGATTTAAAACATGGCCCCTAACAATAATTGATAATAGCCTGTGGCCCTCTGAATTTGATACGGGCTCTATCTCCCCTGAGAGGATCAGATCTTAGTTATCTAATGATCAGATTCTTTATAACAAGGCACATATCCAATCTTGAAATCTTTCACCCTAGCTAAATCACCTCCAGAAATAATTATGGAAAGTAAGAGACCAACTAGGGTGATATCGAGTACCACCAAAGACGAAAAATGTCGGCTAGGGTTAAAAATAAATCCACCAAACCTATGACAAGAGTTTTCAATCCTGCAAATAAAAATTTGTTCTGCCAACAAAACCCTAAGGCTGATAGGATGCACAACTCTGATACCACTATAGGATCCCAAACGTTAAAAATTTTAACAGATCTGTCACACTTTAGTGTTCGAATTAAAAAATCTTGCAATCAAAACACTAAACAAAAGGGGATCTCAAACATGCAACTTCTTATTTATATTAATAGTTGAAAAGAAAGATACATTCTCATACAAATTAGATTGGATCCTCTGTAATGGTACGCAAAATTACTCATTAAAGACTAATCTAAGACATTGAAACACCTTTGTGAATCTTGGTTGGATCAACCAAACAAATTCACTGTGGGGTTTCCATCCTAGGATCAAAGTAGAACTATGCACGCCAAGTTCTCAACAAACACAATAAGATAAACCATTCCAAATAATCCCACTTTCTGGCTCCTATCCCCTATTATATGCTTAATGGACTCTCTAGAAAACTTACTTTATTGTTTTCCCTCGCAAAATGAAAGCAAATACTATGGGCAAATACCATGGTAAATACCATGGGTAGATTCTGTCCACTTTGACCATATCAAGAAAAGGGAATATTACACCAAAACCTTTGGACACTTCAACCTATAAACATATGTCTAAATGATGAACCACCCCATTGAAAGGAAGGTGTAATGATTTAATTCAAATCAAGCCCATTGATCTTTATTTTTCGAGTCAATCCATTTTTGACAGGTGGAAGTTTTTGTCTTGTTTCTTAACATAAGAGATGAGTGATCGCCCAAGAAATAGGCATTAAGAGTAAATTTTCCATCCCGATTTCTCAATGGTGATTCCTTCCATCATTGTCCATCGTTTTTATGTTGTTTTTACTATTGCAATCCATATATCTTTCAGATTTTGAGACGTGTTATCACAAAGATTTTTTGGGAAGATCTAGGATCACATTTCCCATATTCAAGAAAATGTTGTAAGTTAGATTGATTGCAAATTTCATTATAAGTTAAAATACATAAAAATAATTTTTGCTTTTATATTCAATATTTGTTTAAAGGAGAAAATAGTTTTTTTGATAGGAAAAGGAGAACATAGTTTAATTTTGGAAGAAAACATTGTTTATGTTATCATTTTGAATACTTTAATGCATAGTTACCAAGTTCGAACTGGAATTCGATTAGATACAGAAAAAAAATTGGACTATGTAAAATTCAATACTATAAAAATTTGGGAGTATCCATATTACCACTACTAAAAAAATTATCCTTTTTAATAAATTTTAAAAAATCAAAATTACTAATCTTATTTTTCAAAAAGTCATACTCCTCAAAAATCATTTTCAATTACATTATGGAAGTTGCAAATAAAATTAGATATTGAGATTAGTAGAAAGAATTCATCCTCAATGGAAATGAATGAGATGGAATAGGGAACTCTTTCTACATGAACAAGAAAGGAATGACAAGTCTCATAACCATTAGAGCTTTTTGTTGGTTAATCAATAGATAGTAGTTAATGTGATTATTTTCTAAGGATTTCTTAATAACTAACAATAAAGAACAGATCAAGAGTTATCTAAATAGAATTAATCTTAATATTCTCTTAGTTATCCAAAAATTCTAAAAACTTTATAATCAATTTCCCCGTCCCCAAAAAAAATTATGAGTGGCAAGAGATTAGATGCCAACCAATCTTATTAGAAATAAATAATTTACTATTATTCATGATACTTCCCTACTCAAAAAAATTTAACAAATTTATTTAGCTACCGTTCGTACCGAATTGAATTTTAGTAAATTATCGACCGAATTTAACCGGCCGAATTTCCGAATTCTTCAGCTAGATTCGGCCGAATTTCGTAAGTATGCTTTAATGGAATGCCCCTTTCACTCATTTTTCTAGCTCGTGGTTATATTCTGCGCGTTGGATGCATTGTATACACTTAAGCACAGATCAATTAATCTCGTTTAAGGAATTTAAAGTTAATAAAAAAGAAACAGAAAGTAGTTTATAGTTTCATAATAACAATAAATGACATGTGCTACATAGTTAGATACCTAAAACAATTAATATAGATGAGTTGAATTATCCTATAATTATTTTAAAAATGAAAACCATTTCTTTATATTTTTTTAGGTATTTATTGCTATTACAAATTTGTTTTAAATAGTATGAAAATGAAATGGATTTTCACCAATAAATTAAATTATAATAAAATATTTTTACAATCTTATTTAATATCAATACAAATTATTAATAATAAATTAAAATGATTATTAATTTAATTAATAAATAACTAAATAACTAAAATTTAATTTTAATATTTATATTTATATTTTTTTGGAATATATTTATAATTTTGAAAAAATATATTTAACTATATTTTATATAGAAAATATAAAATTTTATAAATAAGGTTCTCAACAAAAATATTATCAAGACATTATTATCAAATAAATACATCTTTTATATCAATTTAATGTTTAAATAAACTTTGATCTTTAATTATATTACTATTTGTTTTGTAAGCTTGGCAATACTTTTCCATTCATTCATTTCAATAATCAGGCATGTTGTAATCATATAAATTGTTCGATGGCCTCAACCTGCCCAGTGGGAAACCAGGTTTGTTGGCCACCAAACTGCATTATAAGCCGTCCATAACATAAGTATTCTGAGTTTGTCTATCCAAGCCTTATAAGACTTATAGTCTATAAACCATCTAGTAAGAATAAAACTATAAACATAAATTCTACTAGACATATACATCAAAATATAAGCCAAAAATTATTAAACATGACTTCCCGCAATTAGTCATCTCACGATTCCACCAGAGCATGATCTTTTGTGCTTGAACCTGGAAATTCAAATTGGGGTAGACATGGAATATGGTGCTCTATGCAAATTGGGGTAGACATGGAATATGGTGCTCTATGCAGCCAAGGCGAACATTCCGGTGCTGCAGCTAGATTTGAATTCGCTGAAGTTCTTTACGAATCTCTCTAAGACCAAGATCCGAATCCACATTTATAGTTATGTTGAGGGAAGAAACCATTTCTTTAGCCACAATAAATTTCATACGCCAAAAGAGATGAACAAACTGTTTATACAAGGTGAGGTGGTTGCAGGTATAACCAGGGTGAGGGATTAAATCACTCCAATCCTCTGTCAGTCACTCAAGCTCAACTTTGAAGTTTAATTCTACCTTCTAGGTCAAAATCAACTACTTTACCTGGGTCGAGGTCCCTACACAATAGGCCTAGACCGTATTCTATAAGATCCCAACATCCGCTTTCCTGTTGTGCTAGCGTAGAGTCTTTCTAGACGTCGAGCTTGTTTCCTTTCCCTTACCACCCTGATTCTTGCAACCACAGGGACCACCACAAGGAGGAGTCTTCACCATTATGAGTAAATTGGACCACCCTTCGTCAGCATTCTCTCACATTCCCACATTCGAGAGCCAACCCACCGTGCAGAGGCCAGAGGGAGAAGTGACTTAGGAGGAGCTGGAGTAACAACAATACAGAAAACCACCTGAAAATCAAACATAAAATTAATGGAAGGGCATAAGAACAGAGGTAGTGTCGGATGACATTGCACCACACCAGAAATCCATCACCCGAGCCAATACACAGATACAAACAAGAATCCACCCGAAGTGTGAGGCACCATCTAAATGAGAACAACGACCCCCGTGCAGCCCGAGACTAGAGTCCGTAGACTCAGCCTTGACCAAAAATCTGAACCCTTACCCTCCATAGGGTTTTCCAGTGCAATTCTGGCTTGAAATGGAAAAGGCCATATTCAACATCCAGGGGAAACATTATAAAAAAGATCTGGAAACCAGTAATCATGCCCATACGGGATAGTAAATTGCTAAAAAAGGTGGATATTGACATAACATAGTTGAGAAAGCCGTAGACTTTTAGTCACAGAAATTTCCAAATTAACCATTGTTCCTTTTCCCCTCCAAACACGAGGTGAATCATGAATTGCAACCCCCAACCCAGGGTATATGATAAGCATGAAAACATACCAGACTATGTGCGCCAACCTTGAGCAGAGACAGACTGCGACTGAGTGTTCTCCCCGCATTCCAAGTGCCACGAGCCAACACATAGTTACCTTAAGCTCCCTAAGATACCCGTGACACCAATTCAACGGCCGGACAAATATTCTTAAATAAACCTCTACTCCCACCACCTATAAGCATCGTGGTCTACCCAACTTCACGTTGTGGATCTGCTGAGATCTATGATGCTTCATAACATTAAGACGGGAGAGCGTGTGAAGGCGAGAAAAAAACCACCCACCATCCCAAACATTTAATCCCCAATCATATCGACAATCCCCAAGAAAATCTCTATCTACTTCACACCCATTCGAGAATTAATTATATTACTATTATAATAATATTTTTATAAATATAAATTATTATAATTTTATTATTTAAAATAACAAATAATTTTAAAATTTAAAATAATTGGGATATTTCCTATTAAAACTGATCACATATATTCCATAACCGAATCGAGGGCATTCATAACACATGTTCAAACGCATGGAATTCCTAATCCCTTTGCGTCGATTATAAGAAGGGAAAAATCGCACAAGCATTCCAGCCTAAACCCTAAACCAGTGACATTCTGGCCTTGTTGTATCCCTTTGCACTATTTTAAAAAAGTACATCCCGTTATTGTAAAACATAATGCATCTGTATGTTGTTAAAAACAACACATTTCTCTTTAGTCAACATCCCACAATTTTGAAATATACAACCATACATTAAGACTTTTGAAACCCCACCTTTTCGTCCTGGACATGTTATGTTGCGCTATTATCTTTATCAAACTTAAGAATGAGTGTCATACGGAAAATTAAACGAGACGTGCTATCGTCTTACTAAGCATTTAATTTTCCATGTTTTTTTTAATATTGTAATCGTCCCTTCATTCTAAAAGTTTATAAACGATTCATCTGCACAAATTAATGTACAAGTGAGATTGTAGGTTCGTGCACTCAAAGGATTATATGAATTATATCTCAAAATACTGCAAATTGAAGTTTTGAACCACTCATTTGCAACAAGAGAGACTAGTCCACTATGGTGTGCAACTATGAATGGTGAGCATACTTTAGTTGTTGGCTTTCCCGTATATTCTAACTCCAACTTTTAGTTTAATAAACATTTCCTATCACTGTATTCTTCGTAACCAAACCGCCTTTAGAATCGTTGACCTCCTGATCGCGACCTTATGAGCTGTCACTTATCCATTTCGGCGATAATGATCAGGCGGCCCCGGTGGGGGCCATTATCTCCGTCCGTTTTCCGTCCAATACCGTACCGTCATTGCAAGAAAGTTCCGTACCCACTAACTCTTCCCATTATATATACCGGTAACTTAACTTGCCTTGGCACATACAGTTGGCAAAGTACTCGCGATTCCAAAATCGATCGGGATTTGGGTTATAGGCAGTCTTCATCACTTTGTCAGAGCTTCGAGGTAACTAAATTTCATTAATAGCAGCAGTGGCTGATGTTTCGACCAAGAATTTAAATCTTCTTTCCGTAATATCATACAATGCTTGTAAAATATCTTTGCCTTCTTGCCTGAACTTTTTGTTTTGGTTCCAAAATTGAGATGTATTTTGAATTTCCATAGACTCACTATCTGTAGGTATGCAACAACTGTGACATCTGGACTTCGTGTTTGCCTAAGAAATCCAAAATTTTGTTTCAATTCGGGAGAAATCTGTGTCTACGCGGCAGATCTGAACGAAGTCCGCTAGAGAATACTATAAATTGACTTATTGTGTTCCGTCTTTAAGATGACAGCCTTTACCAAGATGCCTATTATAGCCATCGGAGGTCTTAGCGCCCGAACCGATACTTCTCTGCTGGAGCAACCTCACCAAGCTTTGGCCCGCATCGAGTCAGAGTTATGCCAGAAATTGAAGGTCATCGCCTCTCTTTCATGTCCGCCGGGCATGGCTGAGGTTCAGTGGGAGTCCGCAAGGGTAAGTCCTGCCTATTGTGTCAATATATTAGTATCTACAATGTTTCAAATGTCTGTGTTAGCTAGCGGGTATTGCTGTCAGTGCAGGTACAGATGGAAATTCAGGCCAAGAAAGACGCAGAAAAGGAAAAGATTCCATACGTAGCCATGCTAAAGCTCACGGAGCAGTACCAAATCTATGGGAATCCTATGATAGATGGGAAAACCCTAGCCACGAAGTCGGAGGACGCTAAAATGCTCACAGATAGCCACACATCCGAATTTCAAGAGGCTGAAAAACAAATTGTAGCGCTGTTGAATCAAGATTCTCATAAAAGCTCCTCTCATAAGCTCGACCTGAGCGGGCTTCTCCTTCACAGTGTTCCACATGAAATAGCGAAACTGTCATCTACAGTCGTCAAGCTTGACCTTTCTAATAATAACTTACAGGTACATTGTTTCAAGACTATTATTTATTAGTACTCGGCCGGAATCTCCCACCTCAAATTGACGCTGATTCAATTATTTATTGCAGATTTTGCCTGATTCTGTTACAAGTCTCGTGAATCTTACTCATTTGGACATTCAATCAAACCAGCTTACATCGCTACCGGATTCCATCGGGCGTCTTTTGAATCTTAAGGTCTTCAATGTTTCTGGGAATTCTCTTGCTGCGCTCCCTGATAGTATTGAAAGCTGCCGGTAGGCTAATCAAAGCATCTCAGAGTTGTCTTTGTAATTTCTTTTCACTCAAAGCCCCGCCATTTTTTGTGATGTTTGACTGGTGACATTTAATTTTTATTTCAGTTCACTGGAAGAATTGATGGCTAATTTCAACCAACTCATACGGCTGCCTGAGGGGCTGGGGTTTGAACTGCTGAACCTCCGGAAGCTGTGTGTTCATTCCAACAAGCTCACACATCTTCCCTACTCCACCTCCCACATGATGTCTCTCCGCTTTCTAGATGTCCACACGAACAGGCTTGGAGGCCTTCCAGAAGATCTTGAGAACTTGATGAACCTCGAGTACCTGGATCTCAGCAGCAATTTTAACTATCTTGTGTCTCTCCCGGAATCGATCGGGGGTCTCACGTCTCTCATCGAGTTAAATGTCAGTTACAATCAAATCACTGCATTGCCTGCATCTATTGGGCGCTTGGAAAAGTTGCAGTTTCTTAAGGTGGAAGGGAATCCTCTGGTTGTGCCCCCTCCCCAAGTGGTAGATCGGGGTCTGGACGTTATTAAGGAGTACATGGCAGATTGGCTGGAAGCCTGCCTTGGCGGAACGAAAGGCGGGCGAGAATCGTGGTTGAGGCGCATAGCGTCGGGGAAATGGGTGAGATGCGGAACGCCAACCTCTGATGTGTTGGCAGGAGGTTTGTCGAGGCGACAGCTTGGAAGAGGGGACGGCGACTTTTCCTCAATTTCCACACCTCGTCGACGTGCTTTCCTGTCTCCTCTTCGCCAGATTGCTCCGCGACATTCGTTGCTTCCTCTTGGTTCTGTGGCCACACCTAAGCGGACTCCGTATAGCGGTTATTCCGTGAACTCTAAGGGCCGGCTGTTCTGCTTTAAATGAAGAGATTTTGTTGCATGTAAATACAAAAATAAAGTCGATGAAACTATGGAGGTTTTGTTTCTTGTTTCTTCGCCTGAGTGGAGGAGAAAGACACCGTGTGAAACGGACTTGCTTAGGGCCACGGGCGGGGCTCAGAGGCGGTAAACCACATCGGCAAGGGTAATATATATATATATATGATGAATTGATGTCGACTGTAATACGTCGTGCATCATCATCATGGAAGGAGATGGGAAATGAGTGTGGGAGGTGTAGTTAGTAGGTATAAAAACTGTTTTTCTTTAATCTGTAATGTTTCAAAGATGGTAGATGCGTTATTATTTTAAAGAATAATACATTATTATTTTATTATTATTTTTAAAATAAGATTTTAACATATAATTATGTAAATAATTTAAATATTAAATTAAAAATTATATATATTCCTGGGCATTTTGCTCAGAATACATTCACTCAAAACTACAAATTAAAAATTAACACCAACTACTTCTATTTTGCTCAGAATACATTCACTCAAAACTACAAATTAAAAATTAACACCAACTACTTCTATGTCAAGAAACCACCATTCTTACTTCATATCGTATATAAAGTTTTCAAAATATGATGTAAATAATGTTTAATTAATTTAAAGTTAAAATTTTTATAATAATTTAAAATTTAAAATTTTATAATAACAAAAATAAGTATTTTTCTTTTCTAAGTTTTGTAAGATCATTTTTATTATATTTAATTTCTCACTTTCATGGGATAGGATAAGATTTGGATCTAAAACTTCATTTTCAGAGTCATTGTCAATTGAGTTACTCATATAGATTAAAATAATTAATTTATATTTAAATAATATAATTATATTTTATTTTAAAAATATATTAATATTTTATTTAATTAAAATTATGAATGAAAATAATTTACTCTATAATCTTTTATCTTTTTATTTATACTATCTATATTAATTTTCTATTTTATTTATTTTATTTTTATATTTTCCTCAAATAATTTTTTATTTTTATATTTTCCTCAAATAATATATATATAGACAAATCATTGACTTCGACAAATCTAGATCCTAAGAAAGTGGATCTATGACTGAGATATGACACAACAACAACTCATACACATGAGAAACAACTACATCTAGAATAACACTTAGGAATACTCGCTAACAACTTGTAATACACATGGAACACATGACATGGAAGAATTACTTCCAACACCCTCCCTTAATGCTTATATGGAAAACATTGAAAACACATATTACAACAACAATATGATATTTGTCTGACTGGTCTTCATCAGCACTCACATCCACTCTCGAATCTTGCAAACATAATTTTTTCACCACCACTCCTTCAAGTTGTCATTTGACCTACATTTAAAACATAACCTCCTCTGACCATCATTGATAAACTTTGCAAGATCAATAATATTGACACATCAGCTCGTCTAGGCTTCTGCGATAAGAGTTGTTATGTAATGAACCATCTTATGGACCAACCACCATCTGTTGGATATTTCACTTTCAACTGTCTGTCAGTTGCTAGGATGGGGGTCTGGATACTGAATGTGTTCAAAAGTTGATCAAACGACTTGACCTTACTAACACATAAGAAATGATGTTTCGGACACAGGGGCTTCTAGTTGAAGAACCACCAACCCTTTTTATAACTAGAATTGAAACATTTCACAACTACAAATTCAATAATCATCGAACTATCAGTTGTCATTCAGGTATAGACAAGTCAATCTTTGTCTTGGAGGTTTCTTGTCTTTACAAAGCAACATTTATTAGAGTGGTCAATTCCAAAAAACTTACACTCATATATTGCGCTGACCAAACTCAATATGTTTTAAAATGAAAACTCCAAAATTTGAGATCGGAACAAGATTGCAACATAAACATTTGGCGCAAAGATCTCTTCCCCGCAGAAACGAAAAATTAAGATCTACCTCCAATTTTAACACTTTGAAATATATCATTGGCCACTTGAAACTCTATGACCTAGATCTCAGATCCAATCCAGATCCATGCAACAACATGTACAGTTCATGGGAATGATTTTTCAGATTTATAATATGATAATCCACACAACTTTGGCAAAGCCATCCTGGCATGAATTTAACTCCTTTGCAGGTTCCAGGAAGATAAGCACAAACAAAACTTTACAAATAGAAAAATAACAGAAGGATCTGATGATGTTTGAATAAGCTGCAAACAAACAAACATATATACACACACAAGATCACAAAAAAAGTTCACTCTAAAAATAAACTCTCGCACATCTATACTAATATGTACGGAAATAATAACACTTAGTATCCCTCACATATTCGTGGCCCTTCCTTGATGGAGTTTGTTATCTATGATAACCCTAAATAATTTTTTTAGTTTGATTGGTCATTATAGATAGGGTTTTTATGTCTAAGTTCATGTGACACCTGTTATAGAGTCCATACAATGTTTAATAGGGTCATCATAACAAGAAAAGGTCACCACTCCATCCATTTTGAGGTCATCATTTCATATTAGGTTGGTCTGAAACTTTTACACACTTTCGCAACAAACACAGTTATGCAAATCCAAAATTCGCTACAAAATTCTGTGACATTTTTGTAGCAAAATGATCCTCTTTAACACTTATCTCGCTACGAAAGTTTGTTGTTGTATAACGGTTTTGTTTAAAATGATTGTTAGTGATGCCGAATGTATTGAGTCATTATCCCTCTTGATTCCCGTGTCCTACACTCTTTTTATTCACTTTTACCTCTCCCTTTCCCTTTATACCATCTGTTCATATAAAAAAAGTTCACAAGTGTTGTCATAGATCAGGGTTTGCACTGTCAAAATAGTTTAGTCGTGGTCTAGGTGAGGTCTATGTGTTCTAAATTTGGTGTGCAGGTGAAAAGGAAGCAGTTCACAAGAAACTCTCAATGTGTTAGCAAGCACGGCCACCACAAAACACTACAAATGGGGGGATGTAGTACGTTATGAGCCCACAGACATGAAATTTCTTGAAGAAGACCCATATTTTATACAGTCATTTGCCAGTGTGGCGTGTCTTCGATTTTGTAAAAAATTGCAGGGTTTTCATGCATAAATCACCAAGGACTTCACTCTCAATTTCATAGGGGTTGGCACGAAGGTAGGCATCCTAAGTTTAAACGTCTCTCCAGACACCATTGCTCATGCTACCAAAATTCCAAGTTTACGGGAAACATGGTTTAAAGTTCAAAAGTTCGAGTTGCATGACTGTGATGAATTCTTGAAGGAAGAACATTAACGGATTGATATGACAATGGGCATCCCCATAACTTGTCTTAAAGAACATTATTTGAAGTTGTTGATGGTTATTCAAAATTATTTTACATGTGAGGGAAGGTTCCATATGGTCTACCAATACCATTTCAGGTTTCTTCTTCACTTCACAGGTAAACAATCTTTAGATATCCCTTTCTATCTCTTCAGAAGCTTAGGAAAGATGGTTGACAAGGTTCAAGCTAAACCAGATGCAAGTAGTACCTCTATTTTTCATCATGGTTTTATCAAATTGTTAATGGTAGAAGAGTTAAATAGATTGAACATGGATTGGCTTACCTTTTTGTTTCTAAGTGGATATGAACTAGATGTTGCTACCCCCTCTAGAAAAACTCCAAAATCCAAATTTGCAACCCCTAGAATAGGGTAGAAACCTAGAGCAAGACAACAGTCAGTGAAAGAGAAGCAACATATAATTGAAGCTTCTACAAGTACTAAGAGGAGAATGACCAGAAGACAAAAGAAAGAACAAGAACATAGTGCAAAGAAGGGTAGATTGACTGACATCCTAGAAGCTATAGACATTGAAGAAAGCCCAGTTGAGCAACCTGTAGAAGTGACCCCAACTGAAACTAATAAGAAAAGTAAGAGAGAAAAGAAATTAGATTTTACTCAAGAAGAATAGGGTTTCATTTTCAGGCCAACGAAACATGTCACGAGATAAATGCAACAAGTTAAGAAGATACCTGAAGCGCCATTGAGCAAAATAGAGTTATCAAAGAAACCATCAAAGGGAAAGAAAGGCAATGAGGTTGTTCAAGAAAAAGTGAAAAATAATTCCTACAAGAATAGTTAAGGGAGGCCAGACAAGAAGTAATCAAGACCAAGCTAGAGTTTGATGAATACCAAAATGAAGTATTGAAGAAGATATATTTTTATGATGAAATTGCAGACATGTCTAAGAAGATGATAAAAAGGACTATACCTTTACACAGGATGTTGGAACATTTGTATAAAAATAGCTGGTTACAGACAGATAAGAAAAACCTATAGGAACAAGTTACAACACTAGAAACTCAAATTGAAATGATCCAGGATGAACTTAGGAAGAGAAACCTCAAGATTGTTGCTGAAGTAAGTGCTACTCCATGATATGGAAAACTCTTCAATTTTTTTCTTTACTATACCTATTTTAGTTAACTCAACCATATGTATAGTCAGCATGATATTAGAAGTCATAAGGAGGCATTAAAATCATGGAAACTTGAAAAAATCAAAATTTTGGAACTTTCGTAGCAATTGCCCATAGTGAAGCTGATTTTTTGCTACAAAACTACTCTAGCATTCCATGGGGGTTAAGGATGGTCTAAATTTCAGCAAAGGTCATTCTAAAGGCCTATGTTTAGCTCATAAACATCAACAAAGACCTCAGAACCAACAGATGGAGGAAAAAGGTAGCATAGGAGTGTTTTTCAAAGTTGCTACCAAAGTTTGCTACGAAACTGCTGAAAACGTTGTTTTGCTACGAAATCATGAAAAAACTATATTTTTCTGCCTTTTTGAAGATTTTTTGATATCAGACATCCAAGCTCCAGGTGGATTTCAGTTGATAAAGGTGTCCATGTCATCATGATAAATTCCTATTTTTCAGCCTGCCAAGTCAGCAAATAGCCACATCTACAAATTAGCCAGCTCATCAAGACAATCAGCAAAAAGGGAAATTAAATTGATGTCTATCAACAGTTTGAAGATTTAATGACACTCCAGCAAATCTAGCATGCAGTTGGCTTCAATTATCTACATCAACAAAATGTGGTTATTTTTTTAAAGGTAGTAGAGTCCTAGTTGAGTTCCAACTATTTTAAAACAGAAAAACCCTATGAGGACTCTGTTAGTTAGAATAAAAGTAGGAATAGGTCTCTAGAATAGTGGATCAAATTTGGTCCAGGTGGCAAGATATGTAAAGAGATATTTTCTCTATAAATAAGTAGGTTTTCGACTTTGAGAGGGGTTGATGAAGAATGTGAAGAATTGACCTTTTGTAATATTTTGATAATTTAATATAAAATTTGCAGCTACTCTGTTTATGTACCTGAGATTCATTTCATGGATTTTATGGGTTTTTATCATGTTGTTTCAAGTTTTACATAGTATCTTGATTACTTGGAAATCTTGTCAAACTACTCCAATTTCCTTCATTTACTATGTATGACTGTAGATGTTCATTTGTGTCATTTTAAAAGCTATAGATGCCTCAACTTCCATTAAACTTTGTTGTTTTCCATTATATAATTTGACTCCATGCCCAATGGTAGTAGTCATCATATTTTTCTTCACCTACAAAATCACAAAAATAGATCAGAGTTAGTCATCTAACTATTTCAATTGTTTCAAGAAGATTTGATAAAAATTTGAGAGAGCCCTCTCAGATTGGAAGGACTAACTTCCAGTTCAAGTGGTCTGAAATAGTTACACTAGGTTAAAGTTTGAAACAACCCAATTCTTTCTATCCCAGTGATAACAGAGTCAAGCCAATACCAGCTTTGATACCATGTTAGAAAAATAGAAAGAGAGAGAAAAATTACACACAACACAAATCATTCTCATATTTTTATTGATCACAAAGGTTACATATATATAGGATACAAATTACTAACTTCAAAAAATCTAGATCCTGAGAAGGTAGATCTATGACTAGGACATGACACAACAACAACTCATATACATGGGAAACAACCACATCTAGAATAACACCTTGGAATAATCACTATCAATTTGTAATGCACATGGAACATATGACATGGAGGCATTACTTCGAACAAACCGTACATCATACACTACAATTCCTTAAACATAAAGGACATAGAGAGCCACATTATTAGTCCCTTAATCAATGGGGACTATAGCGCTTGTCTCATGGTCAAATTGCATTGGCTCTCGATTATTTTGCCAAGTTTTTGTAACCTTAAACAAAGTTTCAAGAAAATGTTGAATATTCCTATTTTCCCATATATTCAAAAATAATTTTCTAATTTTTGGAAATCTTATTTATAATTTTCCATTGGCTAGGCGGACCTTGATGTGACATAATTTCCCTGGTAGAGGGCGATTTATTTTGGGTATTTGTAGTCTCCTTATAAATCATTTAAAAAAAAAGGCTAATTTTGTAAGTGGCCATTCCATTAGTGAGTGCTTTGACACTGACATTGTTATGCCTGCCATTGATAGTGCTATGCCCAAAGATGCTATAACTCATGAGGTTGTAGGTATTTTAGGTAAGCGATAGAGGTTGAACAAATATCTATAGGAAACCTTCACTGTGTGAAGTGCAGAGGTGCAAGCGATGGTAAAGTTAAGAATTTAACATATTTGGTTAAAATAAATGTGCAGAGGGAAATGTGCATGGAGATGCAGAAGGAGAAACATGGACATTGACAATGACACTGACACTAACACACAAACTCCTAGTGCATTTACCTCTTATTTCATTTTAAAGTTTTAGAAATTGAGTTGTGTGGGGGAGCATATGTATAGAGTCATTAATGTGTGTGGAATGAAGGGTGTGCATAAGAGGGGGTATGTGTGGGAAAATAGGTGTTTGAAGCCATTAATGTGTGTGGAGTGAAGGGTGTCCATAAGATGGAGTATGTGCAAGAAAATAGGTGTATGGAGTCGTTAATGTGTGTGAAATAAATGAGGCTAAAAAGGGAACTTCTTACAGTAGAAATGAAATTATTTTAATCTTAAGAAAAAACGTAGTACCCAATATTAAGTGGAGTTTCCTTTTAATGCATGTGAGAAAGAAGCATTGTGTAGGAGAATATTTGTGTGGAGCAAGGAAACAAAACTTTGACTCGCAATGCTCGGAATTTCCACATGCATTTCCCCTTTGCACACTTCTTCCACATACCTTTGAACAAAATTAATGAGTGGCATTGGCTTACTAAAGTTTGGGAGATAAAAGGTTTGGTTTCCATGTATATCAAGTTATCATTTATGTGGGCTCCCTTGATTTATCATGATGCAAAGGAGCTATGTAAAATACTAATGATTCGTTGTGTGGTTTTCAAAACTATGTTCAAAAGCCTTGATCACTTAAAAATTATATTGAAGTAGACACAATAACAATTCTCGAATCCTATGTGTATTTGTGATCTCACATTTTCAAATTAAATGCTTATTATCTAATATTAAATGAAGTGTATTTTTAATGCATGTGTGGAAGAAGTATTGTGTGGATGAATAGGTGTGCAAAGAAGGGAGTAAAAAATTTCACCTGAAATGTTTTGTACATTCGTATACATTCCCCCTTCCACACACTTCTTCTCCATATCTCCCTCTCGCACAACACTTCATATTAATCAATTAATTAATAGTTTTGGCTTATTAAAGTTTAGGGTATAAAAAGTTTGGTTTACTTGTACACTTTATTTGATTTTGGGATTAAAGAATTTGTGGAAAAACTTCTTTGCTAGATCTAATGTTATGGCTTCAATCATTTAAAAACTATATCAAAATAGAAATCATGAATCTTATTATTCATAGTTCCTGAATATTACTTTCTTCCACAATTCTTTGTACTTTTGCATAGATTTGTATATAGTTGTGGTGTGAAATTTTGCTTATTAATGCATGTGAGGAAGAAATGTTGTGCATGAAAATGGGTGTGTAGAGAAAGGAATATAAACTTTCTTTCACAATGTTGTATATTTCTACATACATTTCTACACACTAAATATTAATCAATTAATTAGCTTCTTTGGCTTATTTTGGTGCATGAAAAGTTTGGGTTACGTGTATATCGGGTTCAAAATAAGGGTCACCAATTAACTATCCCTACTGCTATGTCCAAGCGGGCTCATTTTATCTAAGCTTCTCAAATACTAAGTTCATTTGTGATTTCACACTTGTTAATTAAATAATTATTATCCAATATTAAATGAAGTGTCTTTTTAATGTATATGAGAAAGAAGTGTTGCACAGGAGAATGGGTGTCTAGAACAATAAACAAAAAATTCATTCGCAATGTTTGTTTCTCCACATACATTCCCCTTGTGCACACTTCTATCGCACAGATCCTTTCTGCATAACACTACATATTAATCAATTAATTAGCAGTTTTGGGTTATTAATGTGTGAGAGGAAGAACTGTTGTGTGGGAAAATGGGTGTGTGAAGCAAGGAACAAAAGCTTTCTTTGGAAATTTTATGTACCTCCACATACTACATATTAATTAATTAATTAGTGATTTTGGCTTTTTAAATTTTGGGGCATGAAAAGTTTGGGTTATGTGTCTATTGGCTACTAAATAAGGGTGCGTGATTAAGTGTCCCCACTACTATGTTGACAAGTGTTCATTTTACTTGAGCTTGCTAAATACTAAGTGAATTTGTGATTTCACAATTGCCAATTAAATAGTTATGATCCAAAATAAAAATGAATTTTCTTTTTAATGCATATGAGGAATAAATGTTTTTTTTTTTGCAACTAATTAATCATAGGAATCTCCAAGCTATCTCTAATATCAACTCATACTGCCTTCTCTTAGGCCCCAAGATATTTCCCCTCGGCTCTACACTACAATAAGAAGTGTCAACCCCCCTTAATTCTCTATGCATTGCAGCCCATGGTATTTTGCTTATCATATACTCACATGCATCTAAATGCATGCAAGTGGTCATGCCACCTCCTCTATTTGATAAGGTCATCTTCGCAGAGTGTGATGAGCCTCATCATTCAGTAACTATATGGAACTTAATTCAGCTCCTAGCTTAGTAAAATAAGCTCTTCTCACAATTTATTACATATTTTGATTATATTTTGTTTAATGAGATGATTCAAAGTGAGATATTAAGCTTAGTGGACTAATGTGCATTGAATTCAGGTTTGTGAAGAGAAAACCAAGGAATTTTGGCTAGATTAAGGGCTAAAACTCGAAGGAGACAAGGAAGAGATATTGTAGGAGGCAAATCCTCCTCATTTAATTCCTCTCTCATTCGAAAATTCCTCCATCAATCACACAAGTCATGGAGATCAAAAGGCAACCGAGCAAGTGACAGTTAAAGAGTTAGTTTATCTTGAGTTTGGGAGCTGAGACTCCCTATATTTAAGGAAGTCATTGGAGACTTCAGTTGTATAAATAAATAGGCCTAGCGCCTCATTTGGATTCAAATTTTTGCTGTAAAAACACTAGTCATTTTCAAGTTCAAGACTTGTGGAAGACATTGCTATGTAATTTCCCATTTAATAATGAGAATGAGCATTTTCTTGATCCAGCAATGAGTTAACTCAGAGGGCTGAAGCTCTTGAGTTAGGGCCCAACCCTAGCAGCAAAGGATCCTCTTCTTGTATTTGTATGCTTAGATTGATTTCATAGCTCAATGGTTGAATTGTCTTTAGGATTATTTCATTGCAAGTAGTGTAGATTTGATTAGTTGCTTATTAGTTTGCTTCCATTTGTGCTTTACTTCAGCAGTAGTTTAGAAGAGATAAAGGAACATCAAAAAGCTATCAATAGGTGTTTTTTCCTCACTTCTTCCTTCAGGGATCATGATTTGAGGAAAGAACTCCTATGCAGCCCCAAAAAGACAGAATTCTACTTTCTCATAGAATTTAGGGTTTTCTGTACTTAGGCCAACATTTGATCAATTTTCAAGAGTAGGATTTAGTTATCATTTCTTCCATCTTCAGTATTACATTAGATCTCATCAATGATTCCATCTTATTCTGCAAGTTTTCTTCATGCATGAAGTAGACAGTTAGCTCATTAAACTCTGTTTTCCTAGATCATTGAAATTCTTCTTGTTTACATGATTTTTGGGTAAATGTCAATGTTTGATGTAGTGCAAGTGTTTCAAAAGTACAGAGAGATCTCATAGTCAGCAACCTCCTTCCAACTTCATCCATCCATGATCATTCCTTTCTTTCACTAAGACCCTCACCAATTTCATCATTTTGCAAGGAAACTTCTCCAAGCTTGTTGAGCAAATCTAGCCATCTCCCAACTTTGGTTTTGAGTTCTGGAGTGATCCTAGGTATTTCCTTGCCTCATTCCATCCACCAACCACCTTCCTTAAGCCTTCCATCACCTTCAACACCCATCCTTTTGCTCTCAGCTGTATCTTGTAGAAATATAGGGAATCCTGTAGGTTTTTAGGACATCTTGTAGGTTTTCCTGTAGTGGCCTGTTTTGAGGCCGAATTGAGGGAGAAGCCTTGAGGAAGCTAGAAAAGGTAACCTATTGGTCTTCCCAACCTTCTAACAATTCATCAACATCCCTAAGCCACTTGCCACATTACCAAAAGAGATTAGCTTCACACTTTTCCATAAAAAAAGACAAAAAGAAAAACAGATTTATTTTAGTCATTTCCATGCACATTAGTAGAATGTTTGATGTTTTGAATTTACATGCTTAGGATAGTAGGATTTCATGCATGTTAACTTAGCATTCTTTTGAAGCATATCCTCTCAGCAGTTAGCTAGAAAATGGTGTGTTTTTAGCATTTGATTTTAGTCTCTTTTCCTTACTACAGTAGACAAGCTTTCTCTTAGGATAGATTTCTCTTTCCTTTATTAGAAATCAAGATGATTCTGAATCAATAGAAGTCTGGCTTGAAAAATCCCAGTGGTCTATCGCTAGCTGAGAAATGACAAAAGAGTAGACCCATCACTTTTACTTATGTATACAACACTGTCACCTCCAGGTTTGTACAAACCTCAGGTTGATAAAGTAAAGTTGGTAGCCTCAGGAGTTGCAACATTCTCACTGCAATAATGGTGCTCATGACTTTTTGGTGCCATTGCCGGGGAGGTCTCTGAGTAATATGTGATTACTTCTTTCTTTCTTCCAATTCTTGTTTCTGATATTCTGCTATTAATTTCATTTCTGCAAGAGTAATTTAGTTTTATTTCTTTTCCATGATGCATTCTTTGCTTTCCTTTCCATTCTACAAGTAAGATTTCATTCAAGCAGTTAGTTTCATTCAGTCTACGATTTCAATTCTGCAATTATTTTCAAAGTTTGAAAAAAATACTCAAAACAAAAACAAAAACACTTCTTTCATGCCCCATAGGAATAGGGATAACTTAGGGAATTTTTTGCCAAATATCCCCACCACTTCAAACAACCAACCTTCCCTCTTCTTCGGTGGCTGTGAATTGGAGGAACCCTTAGGTGAGCAACCAAAGATATTTGAAGAACCTACATGGGAAGAAGAAGAAGAAGAACCCATTCCTACTGACCCAATGGCTGAAAATAGAAATGACAGAGGAAATAGAGAAAGAGTTGAGGGTGCCTTCCCCATCAGGGAAACCAATGGGGATACTAAGATGAAGAATATAAGCCTCTCTAACCTTCCTCATTTCCATGGCCTGACCTCAGAAGATCCAGACACTTTCTTGTTTGAGTTTGTTGTCATATGCAAAACCTATGACTACACCAATGATGAGCATAAATTGAAACTATTCCCATCCACTCTCAAGGATGCAACTTTGTGTTGGTTCATGGGTTTACTTGGGGATAGCATCACAACTTGGGCTTCGATGCAGCAAGACTTCAAAAAAAAGTATCGAGACTACTACAGGTCTAAAGACACTAAAGAGGAAATTTTCAGGATGACATTAGGGCATGATGAATCCCTAGAGGATTATGAAGAAATATTCTAGCTTAGCTACAAAAGGGCCAGGTGCACACTTGACCTTGAGTCACTGACGCTAGTCCTAATTAGAGGGGTAAGGGAAGATCTTCTAGATACCCTAAACTTGTTAGCAGGAGGGGACATCTACCAGTTACCCTATGAGGATATCAAGACTGCCTTTAGAAACCATTCTAGGGCAGCTAGGAAAAAGGTTAGGGGTAGTCAACCTATGGTTAGTCCATCCTCTTCCAATACATCCATCAAGGGTGAAATTGGAAACATGTTGGAGGATTTCAAGAGTGAGATGCTACAAACCTTTGCCCTACAGATGGACACAATTCACATTAAGAGAGAACAAGAGGAAGTAGAGAGATCCTTAGCCATTTTCTGCCCTATATGCACAAGGAGGCACCCTAGGAATGAATGTCCATTGAATTCAATTGAAATCTGCTCAGTCTGTGAAGAAAACCACTCCACAGATAAGTTCCCTTATCTACCTGGACTCAATGATGTATATCAACGATCTGGACGGGTGACCGAATAGATCTGCTACATAAATCAAAGGAGAGCTCATGGGCCTTAGCTATACCAACAGGGCATGAAAGGGTTATCCCATGCATATTACAACCCAAACCTGACCACATCCATTCCCTTTTGGGGGATCCCTACTCATCCTTCCTGGTCTACACGTCCTCCTTGGTCCTTTACACCTCAATATCATTCCCAGCCGACCAACCAATCATTTCAACCATAAGCTCCGCCACAGCCTTAGTGGAATGCACCGCCCCAGGGGTGGAGGCTCCCATACAACAATGATCCAGCTTTATTTTCCTTCCAGCTTTATTCCTTCACCACATGCTCAACCAAAGCTTTTACAACTTGCTCCACCTAAACAAGCCCAGATGCCTGCCTAGCCAAATTCAAACTCGAACAATAGACAAGCACAACAAGTATACAGTGGAGAGACATCCTATCCTGCTTATGCTGTGGAGATTCAGGAAATCAACCTGAGATCTGGGAGAGTACTCCTAGACAACCAACCTCTACCTCCACCTAGGGAGGTTGAGGAATAAAGAGAGGAAACAATTCCTAAAGTAAATCCACCACCCTTTCCTAAGAGACTAACCCAACCACTCTAGCGTACCCCAGAAAAGGCTGAACTTCTGGGAGAATTGAAAAATCTATGTGTCAAAATTCCACTTCTACAATATATAAAATATTTACCTATTTACAACAACTTTATTAAGGAGAATTGATTCAAACATCCAGGGATGTGAAAAAGAGATGCCCCTACCATTAATGTCATTGGACAGCTGTCCGACTTAATGATGGAGTAGGTAATCTGTCCAAATTATTTGGACCCTGGAAGCCCTGTAGTAGATGTGCACATCAATGGCACCATTGTCCTCCACACTTTGATTGATCTTAGGGCTACCATTAATGAGATGACCAAGGACACCATGCTCAAGATCAACCTCCAGGGTTCATTAAGAGAGATCACAACAATCATGCAACTTGTAGACCACTCCACAGTGACCCCTGAGGGGATTGTGGAGGATGTGATGGTTTCCATTGATTCTTGGGAGTACCTCGCAGATTTCCTAGTTCTCCAGCCTAACGCCAAGCTTATTGGTTACCCTCTCATCCTTGGGAGGCCCTAGTTAGCCACTGTCGATGCCTACATAGCTGTAGGGCTGGAAATATGACAATAAAAAATGGGCATATGTCCAAGACGTTAGCCCTATACCCTCTTGCTCAGCCATCTCTAGAACATGAATTACCTTTATGACTGGAAGAGAAGGAAGAATATGAAGTTTATTTCCGTCCAACTCTACACCTTAGAAAGAACCATGGAAGGAGGACAACCGAATGAACATGATTTTATTGAACACATAGTCCAAAGTCCAACTCCCAGTAAATTGTCCTTAGAAGAAGTAGTAAAGGAAACTGAGAACAACAATCAGATTGATCTATGCTTAGCTGATTCCAACCCTACCCATGTCAAAACAATAGAATTCGACCCCGAGAGATCTTTGAAAATCAACCCATCTCTTTCTATTCACCAAGAAGAAAAGTTGTGCAACATGCTAAGAGTACACCCCTCGGTGTGTACTCACCACATTTACATCAAAGAAGGTTGCAAACTAGTCTAACAACCCCAAAGAAGGATGAATCCAAATCTCAAGGATATAGTCAAAGAAGAATTGCAAAAGCTACTAGATGCAGGATTCATTTACCCTATCTCAAATAGTGAATGGGTCTCTCCTTTGGTGTTGGTTCAAAAAAAAAATGGTAAGGGGAGAATTTGTGTCGATTACAAAGAGTTAAACAAAGCCACAAAGAAGGACCATTTCCCTCTACCTTTCATCGACCAAGTGCTAGATGGCCTGGCAGGGAAAATGCTTTTCTCTTTCCTAGATGGATTTAGTGGGTACAATCAAATCCATATCAGCCCAGAAGACCAGGATAAAACCACATTCACTTGTCCTTGGGGTACTTTCACCTATAGGGTCCTTCCTTTTGGCCTATGCAATGCTCCTGCCACTTTCCAGAGAGTAGTCCTGAGTATCTTTGCCGAGCTAGTCCATGATGCAGTAGAGATTTATGATGATTTTACACATTATGGGTGTGATTTTCATGAGGCTCTGTCCAACTTAGGTAAAGTGTTGAAAAAATTCATTGAAATTAACCTATCTCTTAGTCCCGAAAAATGTGAGTTCTTCATGCCTGCAAGCACTGTGCTAGGTCATTCAATATCCTAGCAAGGACTGCAGGTGGACCCAAACAAAATAGCTATCATCTAAAGGGTCCCACCTCCGCAAAGGAGATCATTAGGTAAAGGCATTGACTCAAGCATTGAATATCTCATAAAGAACTAGATCTGGAATATTGGTCATTAGGTTATGGTGCATAGCTGGATCTGAATCAAGGAGGAACCTAAGCGCAAGAAGAAGGATAAGTACTATTGATGGATCAAGATCTTAAGGCTTGAATAGTAGTATCTTTATGTGATTTTGATCTGTTATTTTGGTGCATGACTTGATCTATAAATCTGATAATCTGGGTATAACTGATGTCTAAATAAGTGAAAAGGATAAATTATCTTTTATATATCTATACGCAGGTTTAGCGAAGAAAAGGCATGTATACACGCTGGTTCTGTAATGTAGAATAGCATATACACTCGTTGGCCTTAATTCAGAAGCGTATGCACGCAGGTTGTACATATTGAAGTAGCGTACGTCTCATGAAATATGTTTTAGCTACTTCTATTTATTGTTGCAGTGTTCTGGGTTCACGATTGGTTCAGGTTACTGTTAGTGTATTCTGGTTACAGCTTTCTGAGAAGTGATTGGTTGATTCAGTATTGGTTTGTACAAAGGAGATTGGTTGATACAAATATAATTGATGTTATTCATGGATCCAGTCTGAAAATTTATGAAACGTGGTCCCTGGAAGAAAAGAGAAGGTTGTAGCCTTTTGTAGGTCAGCACCTACATACTAGTACCCCAGCTAGTACAAGAGCTAAGGGGGTTGTAGCTCCCTTCCAGGAGAAGCTGGAGAATGAGAGAAGGTTGTAGCCTTCTACAGGGAGCAGTCTGCGTACTGGTATAAGACTGCACCAGTATAGAAACATTGTAAAAAGAAGTTTCTAATTAAAAGAAGATAGAGACAAATTGCAGCAGGTGGTTTTCACCCACATTGGGTTTCCACCTTATATCTTTTGTTCTTATGTTTGACTGCCTGTTCTGTTTTACTGTTCCTAGTTACTGTTTATATGGTTTGATGCACAGATTAATGATCAACATCTGAAGAATAATTTAAATTAAAAGTATGCTGGTTATACGTTGGTTTCCTTAACTGTAGTTGCGTACATACGTGGTTTTCACTAACTGAAGTAGAATATACAAATCTGATTGTGAAATGAATAATAATTGACTTGATAATACTGATTCACCCCCCCTCTTAGTATTATTTCCAACAATAAAAGTTAATAAAGGAAAAATAAGACCACGGTTAAGGGACACATATTCCAAGATAAATGTTGTGCAAAGATATCCTAGTGGGCATCATTGGATGTGTTTATGGCTAAAGGAAATGGGAAAAGGCTAAGGCAAAGACATTAAAAAGGAAAAATGGAATTTTTGGCACATTTATTTATGGAAATAAAGGAAATTAGGAGAAAATTAAGGTGAAAGGTCACAGGTTGCATGTGAGGAGGAAAATAAAGAAAATAGAGGCCTCACTAATAGAAAGGCTTCTAAGGATTAGTTGGTAACCTTTTGTTAGTTCAAGTTTTGGAGCTCTCTCATTATTCTCTCTCTCTCTCACTCTTGGTCACTTAGAGTCTTCTTGGACCACTCTTGCTTTGTATCAAGGAAGGAAAGGCATGCAAAGGAAAAGGAAGGAAAGAAAGGGTTAAGGAAGGAAGAGTAGGATCAAGAAACTTCACCAGGAATACTTGCAGGTAACATATTGCATGTGTGGATTTAATGGTTATTATATCTCTGTTATTTCCATGGTTCTATGTTTGTTATAAGCATGGTTAATTGAACGGTTCATGCCATGTTTATTTCATGTATTTAGTTGTAATTATTAAAATGATGGATGAAATACCTAATTGATTTCATAATAGTTCGAGGGAGAAGGTGGCAATCCTTCTTGTCACGTTTCAAAAGAGTTTTCAGTCGTTCATGCTCTGTCTTGTATCCTAGACCTGTAGATTGCGTTGTTGAAAAGTGTTTGACAGAATGTCAGTCCCGGTTGGGGATGGTCAGGCCTAGTCCTCAAGTTCATTTTTTTGTTTATTAGTCTTTTCATCATGTGTTTTCTGGATTCTGAAAGTTACAACAAGTTCTAGGTAGTGGCCAGAATTCCGGGCTAGAAAAGTACCTTAAATTCCCCAGACGTTGGAATAGGTATGGTGGGAAAAGTCCTTGGGTGCAGGAATGCATGCCTGTGAGAGTATTCATAGGTCCCTGGATGCTGGCATGCCCATAGCATGAGAGGGTCCAAAGGTCTAGAGGTCTAAAAGGTTAGTGGGACCCAGGGGCATAATGTATAAGTGGGTGGGATGTCTCCTGGGGGTGTTGGTACTGATGTAGAAGGTATGGTTGATGTGTTTCTGTCGATTCCATTTCCTTAAGGTCGCCAAGGAGGTTGAATCATATCATAGTAGCCTCTTGTCACATGTTTACCTTGGTTGGTTGTTTAGTTGGGTAGATGTGGGAGGAGGGTGGGTACAATAGATAACATGTTGCATGTGTGATTTCCTTACTGATTGATGGATACGTGGTATATGCATGTGATTATTTGGCCATGTGTTGTCATTGGCATGGAGGATTTCCCCATTGATAATGGTTTTAGCCTTGCCTTGCAATTTCTTGGATAGTCATGGTGTTGTGGGCCTTCCACGTGATTGTTTTTTTGAATGGTGCTCATGTTCCTTATGGTTGTGGGTTGGAACAAATCCTTTGGAAGCCCTAGAACAACATGGGTTGAGTTACTAGTCATGGAGCTTAGGTAGGGACAAACGCTTTGGAGCCCTTGGTGGGTTGATTTACTAGTCCCTGGAGGCAGGTGGGATAAACACTCTTGAGCCCTAGAAAGCTATGGGTTGGATTACTAGTTCTTGGAACCATGAACAACTTGGGTTTTATTTTTGTTTGCTTCTTATTCTTTCCTTTTATGTTATTAGGGTCTTGGGAATTGGTTAGGAAAGAGGAAGTTGATAGATCTTGGGGAGTGTTGAATGAAACCCAATAGGTAATGTAAGACACGGATGAAGCCCTGTGCATGTATAAGGTCAACTAAAGGCAAGAATACTACAACCAGTTGGATTGGTTGGGTCTATTGGGGTAAATGGATGGTGGCAGGACAAACATTAGAAAGGTAACAAGAAAGGTAAAGTAAATGGATTTGAGGCGCTAGATTCCTTTCCTATGTTGGGAATTGTTGTTCTCAATGTTCTGCATGTTATGCACTGATAAAGGGAGTTCTCTTAACCTTGACCTTATGATATCTAGTAATTATGGTGTGATCACGATTATGCTAATGTCTATATATTTATATATTTATATACATATTTCGTTGTTTGATAGGGTTGTCAGGGATCATGATTTCTTTATGTTAATGTTTATATGTATATATGTGTGTATGTATGTCATTGTCTGATAGGGTCGTCAAGGATCGTGCTTGTGGAGGAATGATTTCTTATGCATCAGAATGGCTTGAAGATGCTCCTGATATTATGAGGAATCAAGTGGGAAGTGTAGTCCTGATATATCCATGAGGTTAGCATTGTGTGGATATTAATTGATATTATCTGCTTATGCTATGCCTATGTTTATGTTATGGACATGTAATGCTGAGGGATACACAGAGGAATGAAAGTAGTGTCATCTGTGACATGTTGGGACAAGCATGGGTACTGGAAATATACTAGAAGCAAGGTAGCTTGGTAGAGACAGTGTGGTCTCTGGACATACAGTAATATTGTTATGTATGTTATATACTTAGGGGGGATAATATGGGGTACAAAGGGAAGTACCTAAGGGAATAATGTAATAATGGGATGAGCCATAGTAATAAATAAAGTGGTTAACCCGTATCATGTAAGGGACCACAAGTAGTTAGTAATAATGTAATGGGCCCATGGTATTAGATAAATGGTATTGAGGGAACCATGGTAATGACCCATGGTATTGTATGTATGAGGCCTATATAGAGGCTAGAGACTCCACATTGAGAGATGTGAAGGATTATTGTATGAACATGCATATGGCTTGTGGAGTGTTCTCCTTCCTTAAGGAGTGAATGTATGGTGTTGCCCTACCTTAAGGGTTCTATCAATAAAAAGAAGCAATTTCTATCTATTTCTATCTTTTATTCTTGGGTTTATTTCTGTTATATTATATTTTCAGATCAGAGCTATAACAAGTGGTATCAGAGCACTTTCTTGGGCAAAAGTGGAGACTTTTTTTAATTTTTTGCAGGAATTTTCTGGGGCGGCGAGTTTGCAGATAATATCTATATGTTTTGGGGGAAAATATACAAAATATAATTGTATATCTGGATTCTTTGTGAAAAAATACCCGATTTCAAAAAAAAGTCGGCCGAATCAGAGTCTGGATGAGGGAGATATCGCTGATCTAAAAATCAGTGGTGTTGCAGACAATTTTTCAGGGCAGGGAGTTTGCGGCGCAGATATGGATGTCCTGGTGCAAAATTTTCAAAATCTAATTTCACATTTGGATTCTTTGTAAAAAAATACCTGATTTCAAAAAAAAATCAGTCGAATCGGAGCCTGGATGAGGGAGATATCGTTGATTTAAAATCAATTTTTTTTTTCAGCAATTTTTTGTGACGGCGGGACAGTTGCAGTGTGAATCGGAAATTATAGTGCCTAGAGGATTTATATCACATGGAAAGATGCAAAATGGTTGTTCCATTTCCAAAAACAGGTCATAATAGGGATTCTGAGCAATATTGACTAAATCGTGGCCATTTCAATTTTTCGTCAATCTTTTTTGTGATGGCGGGCTTAGATCAGAGTTTGAGGGACTTGAATAAATTTGATGGCTCTCATCCGGATATATGGCTAGCACAAACGGAGAAATATTTCACATTGAATTACATCATAGATGATGCAACTTAGCTGAGTGTGAGAATCATGTACTTAGACCACAAAAGATTGCAATGGTGGCAGTGTCTTCAAAAATGCCATCCATGGACAACTACTTGGTAGATGTTCGCAAAATCTATTTGTGACCACTTTGACTGTAAATCTAATTTTGTGGGTCCTCTTACTAAGCTCACATAGACAAGCACACAGCCTAGCAAAGATTTTATTTTTACAGGAAAGAAAGAAACCAAGAAACCTAAAGGGTTATTTTCTGCTGGTATCTCCTTATTGCAGGTTCATGGATTGATTCAAAAGGAGAAGATGATTGTGTCTATAAATCCTAGCTGCAAACATAATTTTATCAATGTTAATTTGGAAAAAAAATTGCAAGTTCCAGCAAAACACATTGAAAACACACAGGTTAATGATGAGGATGTGCAAGTTTATAAAGATTTGAAGCTTTTGATGGATAAGTATGTGTTGCATTGTGATTTTTACACTTCAGATATGGATAACATAGATGTTGTTTTAGGATATCCTTAGATGGAATCTGTGGGTATTGTCAATATTAATGTGAAGAAGAAATTCCTGAAGCTCTGGTATAAAAAGAAGAAAATTACATTGCAGGATATTTCCATTAAGACCCAAGTAGAGACTATGGAGGCAGAAGCACAAAGCTCTAATGACACTTACACATTAGATGATGAGATTTTGATGATCGACAATCAAACACAAACAGAGGTTGAAGCAGAAAAGGTTATAGGTACCGATACATTAGATAAGGACTCAGTGGTTGAAATAATATTGGAAGATAAAAAACAACAAAAGACGCCACAACATGTACCAGCTACTAATCATGCTCCATTATGTGGTGAATTGAAGAAAAAGAAACCGTGGGTTAAAACTTCAGCATATCACCACCGACATCAGCCCGCAAGAAAACAACCAACAAGATGGCAACAAATTAGCCACAAGGACAACAACCCCAACATGATAGATAGAGAGGAGGGACGATCCACACAGAAGAGCTGTGATAGTCAGCTTCCATCTCAAGTGAGCGAGGCACCAGCTAGATCGATGGTTCACCTTTCTCTTGGATGGCTAGATGCACGTGCATGGTACGAGTGGACTACTCTTTTGAGTATATCTTATTATTTGTGTTCTTCCCATGTTTCGGGGACGAAACATGTTAAGGGGGGTGGAATGTTAGATACCTAGGGGGGATAATATGGTGTACAAAGGGAGGTACCCAAGGGAATCATCTAATAATGGGATGAGCCATAGTAATAAATAAGGTGGTTAACCTGTATCATGTAAGGGACCACAAGTAGTTAGTAATAATGTAATGGGCCCATGGTATTAGATAGATGGTATTGAGGGAACCATGGTAATGACCCATGGTATTGTATGTATGAGGGCTATATAGAGGCTAGGGACTCCACATTAAGAGATGTGAAGGATTATTGTATGAACATGCATATGGCTTGTGGAGTGTTCTCCTTCCTTAAGGAGTGAATGTATGGTGTTGCCCTACCTTAAGGGTTTGATCAATAAAAAGAAGCAATTTCTGTCTATTTCTATCTTTTATTCTTGGGTTTATTTCTGTTATATTATATTTTTAGATTAGAGCTATAACAAGTGGTAACAGAGCTATAACAAGAAAATTCCTACAAAAAATTATAAAAAATTCTCCACTCTGGCCTAAGAAAGTGCTCTGATACCACTTGTTATAGCTCTAATCTGAAAATATAATATAACAAAAATAAACCAAAGAATAAAAGATAGAAATAGACAGAAATTGCTTCCTTTTATTGATCAAACCCTTAAGATAGGGCAACACCATACACTCACTCCTTAAGGAAGGAGAACACTCCACAATCCATATGTATGTTCATACAATAATCCTTCACATCTCTCAATGTGGAGTCTCTAGCCTCTATATAGGCCTCATACATACAATACCATGGGTCATTACCATGGTTCCCTCAATACCATCTATCTAATACCATGGGCCCATTACATTATTACTAACTACTTGTGGTCCCTTACATGATACGGGTTAACCACCTTATTTATTACTATGGCTCATCCCATTATTACATTATTCCCTTGGGTGCCTCCCTTTGTACCCCATATTATCCCCCCTAGGTATATAACAATGTATATATGATACATGTTGCACTGTCTATATCTAGTGTTGTATGCATGTGGTGTTGTGTACACATTGTGCATGTGTTGTTGTGTACATGTGGTGTTGTGTACATGTTCTGCAGGTGGTGTTGCGTACATGTGGTGTTGTGTACACATTATGCAGGTGGTGATGTGTAGATGTGGTGTTGTGTACATGTGGTACATGCGGTGTTGCGTGCATGTGGTGCTATGTACATGTTGTACATGTGGTGATGTGTACACATTGTGCA
Source organism: Pinus tabuliformis (assembly GCA_031772625.1). Taxonomy (NCBI): domain Eukaryota; kingdom Viridiplantae; phylum Streptophyta; class Pinopsida; order Pinales; family Pinaceae; genus Pinus; species Pinus tabuliformis. Next base: position 1,451,656,415 of record CM062818.1, on the reverse strand, counting down.
GGTGGTACTGGTACATGTGGTGGTGTGTATATGTGGAGTTGTGTACACATTGTGCATATGGTCCTGTGTACATGTGGTATTGTGTACATGTTGTGTACATGTGGTGTTGTGTACATGTTGGACATGTGGTGATGTGTACATGTTGTATATGTGGTATTGTGTACATGTTGTAGATGTTGTGTTGTGTAAATGTGTTATTGTGTTACGTGTATTGTGTAGTTGTTATATCATGACATGTGTATTCATTGTATTGTAAACTGGGTGTAGGTGTATGTGTTGTGTTCTACATCAAGTGTAGGTGTATGTATTGTGTGGTGTTGTACGTTGTGTGGGGGTTTATACATGTGATTATACCGTGTGTTTACATGGTTAAAGAGAAAGCACTGGGTGCTTTCCAGGTGTGGTAATTGATCTCATGTGTGTATGGAAAGTATAAAGAATGAAGGTAGAAGAAAAGAACCATTTGAAAGATAAGCATAAGTATTTTATTTCAATTTTTAATTATGCATATGATCTATGACTCTGATTTATGATGATTGCATGTGATCTATGATTTCAATTTATGATGGTTCAGTTTTGAGCTAACTAGATATGATATGTTTATACATGATGATTTGATTTAAGAGCTAGTTTGACTTGTTATGAGATGAAGTGAAAGTGTACCTTATTGAAGGGCCACCAATGAGGTACGACTTGAATTTATTTCAATTCCTTTTTAGTCTAACGAAAATTATGTGCTTGGTACAGTAAGCAGGAAAATGCCCGATTTGAGTGGTTAGGACCGGCTACGAGAGAATAAAAAACAATAGTTAAAAAGAATTGGAACATGCAACGTCATGATGGTAAAGTGTTTAGGAGTAGGATCATTATGGGGCACTGGTACCCAATACTGTCCATTAATTTTGATGAGCATGCTGTGACCAGTATGATGGTTTTGATGTAGGGATATGCCTTGGTTTTTTGACCTTCCTATGCAAGGAAACCTTGCCGGCAGATGGATCAAACAAGGGAATATGTAGCAGAGAAGGGGAGGCTAGTAAGACTTGGAATGTGTGTGACGACACACAAGGGTGTGACCACATTGCTCGAGGGACTGTGTAGTAGTGAAGGGAAGGCCTGTGAATGAATTTGTTTGGTCATTAGCATTGACAGATTGAATTAGAAGCACATTGGGAGTGTGCCCTATAACAATGAGCTAGAAACTGTTCACTGAGATAAAAAGTAGTGCCAGGATCATAACGTTGGACATTGGATGAAACTTTGAATTTGGAAGTGGATCCTAGATTTCCTAGGAAAGAGGTGAGTCTTGGTATTATTTTGAGGGTAGAGGTGTGGCTGTATGGACTCTCATGTTGATTGATGCAAGCATCATATCCTTTTAGTTTCTAGTTAGAGAAAATGTGCATATGTATATTTATATATTATTGTAAATATTGTATCAAGTTGTGGTTATAAAGCTCCATAGACAGTATGATTATTTGTTGGTTGAAGAAAATGTGAATGAGTATATATGTGGTCATTATCGTAAATATCATAATGAGATGTGTTATAAATATCCAGTAAACAATATGATTGTCATGTTTTCAGCAGTGGTCATTGTAAATACTGCAGCGAGTTGTGTTATAAAGTTGCATAGGAATTATGTTTTATTTTTAGTAGTTTTCTGGTCATAGGATTCATAAAACATCGAGGAAAGTGTTTCCCCAAGGGGGAGGGGTTTGTAACAACCCTTGGTTGAATTTCCATGTAATTAAAATAAGGCCGAGGTCATGGAAGACATATTCCTTGTTGAATGGTGGGCAAAATATCCTAATGGTTGTCATTTTCGATTTATTAATAATTAAGGAAATTGGAAAACGAATTGGAAAAGGAAAAGAGGCATTAATTGGTATGTATTTATGGAAATAAAGGAAAATAGGAGAAAATAAAGGTGAAGAGACAAATATTTGTGTGAGAGTGAAATTAGAGGAAAATTGAAGGCAAATGAAGAAAATAGAGGCCTCAATGATAAAAATTCTTCTAAGGACCAATTCATGCTCTTTTGATAGTTATTGGGTAGATCTCTCTTATATTCTCTCATTCTCTCACACTCTTGCACACTTAGAGTATTCTTGGAGATTTCTTGGAGCACTTTGGAATACATTGGATTTGGAGAAAGAAGGAAAGGGAAAAAAGAAAAACGCAAGGGAACAAATGGATCAACAACTATATATGGATTCCTTTGTAAGTAATAGCTTGCATGTGTGATTTCCTTGTTGACTTATGGATGCATGGTATATGCATGTGATTATTTGGTTGTGTGTTGTCATTGGCATGGAGGATTTCCTAGATTGACAATGGTTTTAGCTTTGCCTTTCCATTTCTTGGATATCCATGGTGTTGTGGGTTTTCTACATGATTGTTTTTTTGATTGGTGATCATGTTCATTATGGTTGTGGGTTGGAACAAATGCTCTGGAAGTCCTAGAACAACTTGGGTTGAGTTACTAGCCTTGAAGCCCAGGTTGGGACAACTCTTTGGAGCCCTTAGTGGGTTGAGTTACTAGTCCCTAGAGCCGAGTTGGACAAATTGTCTAGAGCTTTCGAAGGCTGTGGGTTGAGTTACCAATTCCTGAAGCCCTGGAAAACTTGGGTGGAGACCAATCTTATTAGTGTTACTAATGTCCGACCGTGAGGTGGAGTCACTATGGTTGATGGTTGAGGTAGTTTGGCCTCTGGAAGCCCTAGTTTGGTTTTGTCCTGGTTTATTATAATGAGATCCCACATTTATTCTTGGAATATGGAATGGGGGTGATTGGCTGAAAGAGAGATTTGGTTCAGCACAATCTATGGTCGATTGGTATATGGAAGTCCCTAATTTGGTTGACATTTTCATGTGTTAATATGAGCTAATTTCCTATTGTGATCCACACGCATATGTGTTTATTATTATGGTTATCTTATGGTTGTATTGTCATGGTTTCTAAGATGTTTATAAGTTGGTTATATGCTAGTTATATGATGCATTATATCTATGGAGATTCACATGTTTTGATAAGCTATTGAATAGTTTATGAATGCATGGACTAACAAGTGTTATTGTAGCTATGTGAAGAAGGCATAAAGCATACTTGGTCATTCTCAGATGAATCTCATACTATTATGATCAGATATGCCTTCATGAATTGCATCTTCCATGTTCACCATATGTTTGACGAAATGGTTGTTATGGTTAAGCATGGTTAGGTTAAGTTATTGCTCAAATTGTTTATGATTAGAATTGTCATGATCTCATTTATCATTATGAGAAGCTATAGGGAGTTTTGGGCAGTGGTCCTGAGGCTCGCCTGGAAAGGTAGCTCAGATCTTGGGACAACACCCTATGAAATAATATTTTGGGCTATAACCAAAGGGAGATAGCCTTTTTTGTGTGTTTGGAGGCCTATAACGGAACTCTTGCATGCTTGTGCATGTGGTTGTGGGCCCAATTTAGAGAAAAATAGCTTCAACTCAGGGTTTGGTCACTTGGGGTGGTTCTTTAGCCCTTGAGTGTCCTATAAGCTTTGAGGGATGTCTATGAGTTATCAGTTTTTTGTCCCACTTCCATATATTAATCTTGGAGGTCAGGTTATGTCATGGTAACTCTTCATTTCATGTTTGCCCTAGCACACCAGTGAAATTGGGTAGAGTTTGGAGGGGGGTGTTAAAGCCACTCTTTGTTCTATTACCCCACTTATTATCTCCTTATAAAATAAAATTTTACCAATGAAATTCATAGGTCACTCCAACACATCCCTCGTCCACAGTGGAAGTGGAAAGTCTGTCAACAAATCCCCATATATGTTGGATTACAAAGGATTTAGTTCTAAGGTGGAATATCAGTTGGTTGTTCTTGAGAACAATGCTCAACTACCCTAGAACTAGAACTTGTGTCTTATAACATTTGCATCATCCTTACACTTCAAAGACACATAGAGACATCCTTTTACCAATAGGTTAACTTGAAGTGTATAACCGAATATGGGGATCCAATTCTACTCTGCCGATTCCTCTAAACCCTCCTTGAACACATGCTTATTCATTAAACTTCCCGCTAAACTTGTTTCCACCAAGGTTGGTGCATTCCCAAGGCTCACATTGAATCTTGGAATGAGATTAAAACCCCCTATCACCTCTTAACACACCTATCCCAAAGATTAGTTTTAAATATAGACTTTTGATGCTCAATAATAGGGAGGGTCATGTTTTATGTTTTCGATTAAAAATTGATTGGGAGGGACTTGTTGTTCATAACCTTTGGACAATGAGAGAAATTAGTGTCCAAGGTTTTTGGACCTGGTTGGGAAACCATGACATTGACACCCCCCTTGAGGAGATTGCATTGAAGATCATCCTTCTGTCATTTTCCATCATTTGAGCCAAAGTAAGTCTATCATGAAGGGAATAAAGAAACGTTGATGTAAAGAAAGATGTAATAAAGAAATGTTGACATAAAGATTTAAATGAATTTGGTAGTTATGTAAAGAAACACTAACCTAAAGATTGGATTCGATGGTGAAATGAGATAAAAGGAGATTTATATGCCCCGTGCTTTCACAGACTACCTCACCAAACTTTATTTTACATTTATTTTTTTATAAATATTACAGAATCTATGAATCTATGAAAAACACAAAAATCTCCAAAAAGCTTAGGTTGAGGAACTGTGGGGATATCATTCCAATTTCTCAGTTGAATCTGGGAAATTAATTCAAGAATTTGGCACTTGAAACCTATTTCCCATTAAAATATAGATAAGCCATACATGCATAAGAGGTTATATTTATAGGTATTGAGGTGGAGACGCCTTACCTTTGAAACCTCAACAAGTTTAGATACTTGTTGTCTAATAGGAGCTTCTAAATCAGTGAATTTTTCTTCCACGCAAATTTCTAATGTCATAAGAGTTAGAATTTGAATTGTATATCCACGCAAATTTCTAATGTCATAAGAGTTAGAATTTGAATTGTATTTGCATATCCTCAAGAAGAAGACAATTTTGAAATATAGAACCCTACATCAAGACTTTTGAAACCCCACCTCCTGTTGGTACTCCATATGTTATATTACATTATTATCTTAAGCGGTGTCATGTGCAAAATTAACTAAGACGTGCCAGCGTCTTACTAAGTATTTCATTTCCATTCTCCCTTCTAAAAGTTCAGAAATGATTCATTACTAGAAATTTAGTAGAAATTAATCGAGGAGGGAGATTGTAGATTTGTGCACTCAAAGATTATATAAATTATATTTCAGAGTACTGCAAATTCAAACCAGTGATTTCCAACAAGAGAGACCAGTCCACTATATTGTGCAACTATGGAGGATTAGCATAAATTCGTTTACTCATGATATACAAAATTTAGTTGCTGGCTTTCCCGTATATTCTAAATCCAACTGAGTTTTATAAACATTTCCTATCACTATATTCTTTGTAACCAGACGGGTTTTAGAATCGTTGACCACATGATCGCGACACTAGTGGCGTTAGTAGAGCTTATGAGCTGGCACTTATCCATTCGGGCGATGGTGTCACGAATCTCATGATGACAGGCAGCCGCGGTAGGAGCCCTGATCACCATCTACTTTCTGTCCAAGACCGTACCGTCCTTGCAAGAAATTTCCGTACCAAGTCTTACCATAAACTATACCAGTAACTTCACCTGCCTTATCAAATACACTTAGCAAAGTACTCCCCACTCCAACGTCGATCGGGATTTAGATGGTAGGCACTTGATCGCTTTAGCCAGTTTTGATTTAGTTAAATTTATTGAGTTGAGAGAGTTATTTTACACTTTAATATGTTGGTTATAATAAAAAAGAAATGAACATATTGTAAAGTCTGGTAAATCTTAGTCATTAGGACATTCATCAAATCAGCTTACATCGCTACGGATTCCGTCGACCGTCTTATGGATCTTAAGATCTTTAATGTTTCTGCGAATTTTCTTCTTGTGCTTCTTGATCCTATTGAAATTTGCCGGTAGGCTATTCAAAGCATCTCAGAGTCGTCTTTCTAGTTTTTTTTTACCCATATCCCTGATAACTTTTGTGATTTATGACAAGTGACATTTAATTTTTAATTCAGTTCAGTTGAAAAATTGATAGACAATTTCAACAACCTCATACGGCTGCCTGAGGGGCTGGGGTTCGAACTGCTGATCATTCGGAAGCTGTATTCATTCCAACAAGATAGCACATCTTCCGTACTCCACCTCCCACATGATGTATATCCGCTTTCTGGATGTCCACATTAACAGGCTTAGAGGATTTCCAGAAGATCTTCAAAAATTGATGAATCTTGAGTACATGGATCTCAGTAGCAATCTTGCACTATTTTTTTTCAGAAGAAAAAGCACTCTATGGAATTGCACTATTTTTTTTTCCAGAAGAAAAAGCACTCTATGGAATATATTATAAACAGAAATAAACAGAAACTGATATATACAAATACTGGAGAGTCATAAATCTCGGATTATGCCCTCGAAATCTGTGGGGAATGTTCTGTGGATCAACATTGTAGAGCATTTAAGCATAAACAAAAATAAGTTTATCCAGATATTCGGAAGACACGAGGAGATATATATGCCATATAGCAAAAAAGATATCTGCAAGAATTATTACCCAAAGGCACTTTTAAGACCTTTGTTTTAAGGAAATAAATTTTTGTTTTAAAATCTCATTTTTTAATTATTTTACATTAAAATTTAATATCAATTGAATTGTCTTAAACAGAAAATTTAAGACAAAAAGATTATGAGACACAGGAAAATTTTTATATTTAAGACAAAAATAGTTTAATGCAAAAACATTTTAAGACAACTTTATATTTAAGACAAAAACAACTTGACAAAACTTTACATTTAAGACAAAAACAGTTTAAGACACAACTTTCTATTTAAGAGAAAAACAATTTGAGACAAAAATATTTTAAGAAAAAACTTTATATATAAGGCAATGACAGCTTAAGACGAGACCCATTTAAGACCATTAGCAATTAAGACAAAAACATATCAATTTAAGACAATATTATCTAACAACTGCAAAATTGACTCTGAGAGTGCACCCTAAGTCCACTAGTTTGCAGGCTACTATTGTCTCGCTCCTATATCGAGGTTTTATTTCACTTACCATTCATGTTATCTTATATAAAGACAATGATTTGTTAGGCTCTTTGTTTTGTGGTGGTAGCCGAATTTGAAGAACACGACAACTTTTCCTGGCAAGATTTCCTGGACATTAATTCCACTTATCTCCCTTCAATCTCTATTGATACAATTAGAGACAACTTGTTTGTCATTGCATTCGGTCGGTGAGTCACTTTGGTGATTACTATTGTAGAGCATTTGATAAACTAACTAAACAATGGACTACTTCTCTTGGTTATGTGATTAAGCCTCGAATTTGAATTTCCCGTAATAAGCATCCCCTCAGACATTGGATCTAGCTTAGGGTAATCATCAGAAAGAAAGATTGCAATGTGGTTGGCTTACAATTGGGTGGAGAGTTGAAGTCCGTCCTTCATTTTTCGGTGATCATTAAACACACAAATAAGTGTCTATTTCTTATGTGTATTTCCTTATGGAGTGTTATGAATCTTGTTACATTGTGAATGGTGCAAGAACTTGCATGTTTGTAAATGTAAATGAATGTATGAGTTTTGAAGCTCACTCTATCTTCATTATTAGAACGACATCATGTATGCACATGAATTTTAAACTCTGCCTAGAATATGGTATTCATTATTATGTGCATGGTGAATGCGCAATTATGTGTTCATATTCAGTGAGTTAATTTCCAAATTTATGGGTATACTTAGTTTAACTAGTCTCTACACTAGTTATTCTGTCAAAACTGAGAAATTAGGTATGAGGAATTGAGCCATGGGTCTCCTTGAAACTATAGGATGGTGGGCACACAAAAGTTGTAGTTTTTCTTTATGATCCTAGCCTAGGTTTCTTTTTAGTCCATATACACTATGTTTTCGAGGTCAAGAGGAAGTGGGAGAACATGATGTTGTTGACATGCTAGCAGGTCCAACACCTAGTGGGCGCTAGTGAAACAACACCCTAGTAGAACCATGTTGTGTGTATAGACACCAACCATAAGCCATTGGTCCTAGGGATCAAATATGAGGTAAGCACATGGTCTATACACTTGGCCAATTGTTATTTTATTTTGGGTGATTATCCTAAAGGCCAAGAGCGTGGTCCTAGCAGAATTGGGAGTGTTGGGAACATTTCCAGGTGCCCATCGCTAAGATATTTGTATGCTACAACACTCTAAAAATGTAGAAATTAATATAAATTTGCTACTATTGATGTATTCAAACTGAAAACAAGAGATTACAAATTTCTTCTACTATTATGGAAAATGGAAATCACAATTTAGAAACACATGCAATGACATGCAACCATAAAAAAACACAAGAACACAATTATTTATAGGGAAACCCAACAGGGAAAAACTCTTCCACTACTTTTCATTAATCATATGAGAATGATAAACTATTACAATGTCTTTCTTCAATCCTGAACCACACTTTGCACTGTAAACCTGTTCGGCTACTGATTTTCCTCCTCTGGCCAACCCTTAGTCAATTCAAGGCCCCACATTTCTCCTTTTTGGTTGCACAATTCCTGAGGAAATTAGCTCCTAAATAATAGGGGAATTCACTAGTTTATTGTGAAAATACCAAGTAATTGATTGCTTGCCTCAATGCCTAGCATGTACATTCAACTAGTAAACAATTAATAATTACAATGTGCCTTTTCCTCCACTTCAATCTTGAAATTCAAATTCCATGCATGTTTGGGCCATTTTTAGCTAATTGACTAGTTTAACAAAGATATCATTGAGTTAACATCAATTTTACTAATCAACTATCCTTCAACTAACTCAACTAGTTGCTTGAGCTTAGTTAGCTGAGTCAAACTCACAATAACTGTATTAGATTGCTAAATTTTAGGAACACTATATGCACAACTCTACTTCTAGCCTATAACTTGAATTTACTGAGTAAACAAGTAGACAAGGCCATGTAACATTGTTAGGATATTCCGACACATAGGATATAGTTAAGTTCAACTTGGTCTAGTATAGAGTTAGGTAAAGTGTCTTTCTTTACCGTTGTACATTTTGTAACTTACAATCCGACGGTCACGATATGTAGTGATCCGACGGTTCACTCTCACCTCGGTATTACCGACACTTGATCTGTGGCTTGACACCCGATTGGTCCATGAGTTCTATTTAAAGCGCATGGAGGGTCATTGTTCGGGTAATCCGTGCATGAGAGAAGCTTATGTAAATTTTCATTCTTTGATTAATAAATTGCCTGTAGTACCCACGTTGGGACAGGCCGTGGACTGTTTCCCTCTTTGAGGGTTTTAACCACGTCAAAAATACTGGTGTATTGATCTGTGATCTGGTTGTGAGCGGTGTCCTTTTGGTATTCTTTCTGAGGAACTTACTCTGTATTTGTTTCCACTTTCCATTCTACAAGGGAAGCTTTCATTTGTCAAGGAAAAGACTACAAGGCCCCTTCCTTTGACTCCTTTTGTGATTCCTTAATAAGAGAACAAGAAAAACTCTTACATCTTGGTCTTCTTAATCTTGGAAACTCTTCCAAGAAAGCGTTAGCCGCCCAGCAGCAACCAAATTCAAAGAATCCTAAGCAGTCATATCCTAAAAAGAATGGTCCTAAGCAAACTCAGCCTCAAAATGAAAGATCATTTCAGGAAAATGATAAGACCAATAAAAACAAATGGAAGAAGACTGATAGACATTGTAACTTTTGTAATCGAGATGGCCACTTAGAATCTAAATGCTTTAAGAAGATGGAAGCCTTGGAAGCCGCAATGAAGAAACATAACATCCATGTGGAGCCTACTTCAACTTCAACTTCCGGAATGGCACTTTCTGCATGTCGTTGTCAATCATCTCAGTCTGGTTATGCATTAAATGTATCTTCTTCTTCTCCTTCTCATGAGTGGCTCATTGATTCTGGAGCCTCTTATCACATGGCCAAAAACCAAGCCATGTTTTCTTCTTTAAATGATTGTAACACCAAAAATATATATGTTGGTGATGATAGATCTCTTAATGTTGTAGGGACTGGAACTGTTCATCAAGACAATGGTCAGTTTAATGATGTATTATGTGTTCCAACCTTATCCTGCAACCTTCTATCTGTATATCAGATAACTCATTCAGGTGAAGGTAAAATTGTTGAATTTTCACCTCATGATGTTGTAATCAAGGATCTAAGAGATCCTAAACAGATTCTAGCTACTGGTATTGCTGATGATTCCACAAGGTTGTATAAGTTTCACAACTTTGGGTCATCAAATCTTCCCTCAATATTTGTTGCTCATAATGATGAAGTGAGCAAACTTTGGCATGAGCGATTTGGTCACTTAAACTATCGCTCCCTTCAGCATCTATGTAAAGAAAATATGGTGACAGGTCTTCCTATGGTATCTTGTAGAGATGGTGTTTGTTCCGGATGTGTACTTGGAAAACATCATCGGGACATTTTTGACAAACGTGCCTCTTGGCACGCCTCAACCCCTTTACAGCTTGTGCACAGTGATTTATGTGGTCCACTTCCTGTTGCTTCATTCTCTGGCTGCAAGTATTTCTTAACTTTCATTGATGATTTCTCCAGACGCACTTGGGTATACTTCTTAAAACTCAAGAGCGAAGTATTTAACACATTTTTGGCCTTCAAAGCCTTTGTTGAAAAACAATCTGGACCTCAAATTCTTAAGCTAAGAACTGATAATGGTGGAGAATATGTTAAAAACACATTCATCAACTTTTGCACCGAAAATGGAATTCAAATGCAACATACTGTTCCATACACTCCACAACAAAATGGTGTAGCTGAAAGGAAAAATCGCACCTTAAAGGAAATGGCTAATTGTATGCTGCAATCTAAAGGACTCAGTCTTAGTTTTTGGGCCGAAGCAATTAATTGTGCAAATTATATAATCAATCGCACTCCTACTAAGGTTCTAAAGAATATCACTCCAGAAGATGCTTGGAGTTCAGGAAGTTGTCACTAAGGGGGGATAGGCTCTAGTGCCTCCTTCCTTCTCCTATTGTGTCATATTTGTAAATCCTTCAATCCTATCCCAAGTTGTTCTTAAGGGGGGATGTTAGGATATTCCGACACATAGGATATAGTTAAGTTCAACTTGGTCTAGTATAGAGTTAGGTAAAGTGTCTTTCTTTACCGTTGTACATTTTGTAACTTACAATCCGACGGTCACGATATGTAGTGATCCGACGGTTCACTCTCACCTCGGTATTACCGACACTTGATCCGTGGCTTGACACCCGATTGGTCCATGAGTTCTATTTAAAGCGCATGGAGGGTCATTGTTCGGGTAATCCGTGCATGAGAGAAGCTTATGTAAATTTTCATTCTTTGATTAATAAATTGCCTGTAGTACCCACGTTGGGACAGGCCGTGGACTGTTTCCCTCTTTGAGGGTTTTAACCACGTCAAAAATACTGGTGTATTGATCTGTGATCTGGTTGTGAGCGGTGTCCTTTTGGTATTCTTTCTGAGGAACTTACCCTGTAAATTCCTACAAACATAAGTTAACTACCATCCAAGTCATCTTACTAATTTGAAAAATCGAATTACCAAATTTGACTAAGGAACAAGTCAAATTGATCCTTTCTTGCCACATTTTCTAACACTCCCTCTTAGCAAGAAAGGGATTTTGCACCACCCATATCCTACACTTGTAGAATTTGAATTTATGTCTTGACAATGTTTTCAATATATCCACATCATTTTTCTAAGTTGGAATATATTGTAGCATCATAATTCTCCTCTGCACACAATTCCGCAAGTGATGGTACTTGATATCAATGTGCTTGGACCTATCATGAAATACTAGATTCCCAAGGAGTTTGATACAACTTTGATTATCACAATAAATCATTATCGAATCCATCTGATAACTGAAAGGACCCACAATTATTTTCCTCATCCATATGGCCTCACATGTTTCTTGAATTGTAGCCATGTATTTAGCCTCTATTGACTTGAGTGCCACATGCCTCTGTTTCCTACTATACCAGGAAATAGTTGTAGACCCAACACTAAAGATAACACCCAAAGTACTTTTTTTATCTGATGGACTCCCTGCCTAACATGCATCAATGAAGCCTTGGAGTTTCACTCTCTTTTTATGCTTGTATCATACCCCATACTCAATTGTTTCTCTCAGGTACCTCAACACATGCTTTGTTGCCTTCCAATAAAGCTTGGTAAGCTTCACCATGGATTGAATCAACTGATTAGCTGCATAATGTATGTCAGGATTTTTTTTCACCAGATACATCATGTTATGCTCTTGACTTAGGAGAAATTCTAGAATACCAGAAATGCAAAGAAATATAGCCCAGAACATAGAATAAAATGAGAAAAACAAGAAGTGTTTTATTATTTAGAAATGGATTCAATGTTCACTTTCCTCTTCAAGGGGGAAACCTCCAATAGAGTAGAGCTCGATTACAATAAGACTCGATGATATTTCCCTTACTAAATAAGACTATTTATAGCTAAATGACATCCAAAACCCTAACTACTAGTGGTCCCTTGCATAACATGGGTTAACCACTTTATTTATTAACTATGGCATGTTTACAACTTGTTGTGGTCCCTTTTCTCTAATGCGGGTCAACCACTTACAATTATTAATGCGGGTTTTATTTACTCTCTATCTAACTATGATTATGACTTAGTGCATTGGGCTTATTACATAAAGAACGGGGTTAGGGTTGGATGCTAACATGCCCTCCCCCATGAAAAGCATCTTTGTCCTCAAGGTTGATGCTGTGGAAATTGTTGAAGAATAGTGGCTGGTTTCCAAGTCGCATCTTCTGGAGAGGTGTGCTTCCACTTGACGAGGACTTCCTTGATCATGCAGCCGCATAGATATCTTTCATGGGTATCAATGGCCTCTTCTGGTTGGAGCCAGAGTGAGCCTTCCTTATCCAATTTGGGTAGACTGGTTTGAATTTTGCAATTGTTCTCCACCACTTTCTTGAGGCATGATACATGGAAGAATGGATGGATTTTTGAAGTTGGTGGCAAGGCCAATTTGTAGGCCACTATTCCAATGTGTCGAAGTATCCGATAAGGTCCATAGAATTTTGGTGCTAGTTTCTGGTAGCCCTTTTCTTTGAGAGATGTTTATTTATATGGCTGCAGTTGTAGTAATACCTGATCCCCTTCTTCAAGTGTGTGCTCAGAACGATGTTGGTTTGCCTGTTGCTTCATTTGATTCTGAGCTTGATGTAGATTATCTTTGAGATGAGCTATCATGGCAGCACGGTTCTGTAGGATTTGGTCAACTGCCTACACCTTAGAACATCTAGGGATATAAGAAATAGGTGAAGGTGGGAGTTTTCCATACACTGCCTCATATGGAGTCATCTTGGTGGCTTCAAGATAGTTAGTATTATAGCACCATTCAACTAAAGGTATCCACTGTACTCATTGATGTTTCTTTTATGAGGTGAAACAACTTAGATAGGTCTCGAAACATTTGTTGACTGCTTTTGTTTGACCATTGGTTTGGGGATGATGTGCGGTACTTAGTTGGAGTTGCGTGCCTTGTAGCTTGAAAATTTCTTGCCAAAATTTACTGGTGAAAGTGCAATCATGATCAGACACAATGGAAGTCAGCATGCCATGCAGTTTGAAGATCTGGTCCATGAAAGATTGAGCCACCAAAGTTGGGGTAAATGGGCGGGGTAGAGTGCAAGAATGAACATATTTATAAAGTTTGTGCACAACCAACATCATGACAGATTTGTTCCCTGACTTTGGGAGACCAATGATGAAATCCATGGAAACATCCATCCAGACAGAGGTAAGGAGTGGCAATGGCAGTAAGGTTCCCAGTAACTACAAAATTAAGAATGTCATTTTTCATGCCAGTCCAAAAGAAATAACGAAGAGCGCGAGAGCATAAGTATTCTGAAAGACTGAATGCCCTGTAGTTGGAGATCAGTGAAACTCTTCCAAAATCTAGGTTTTGAGGGTGGATGTCGGCGATGTAGCTACTCAAAACTTGTAGCGAAGAATATCATCCTTCCAAGAGTAGTCAGCTGAGGAATTAGGATCTTCTCTCAACTTATTAATAAGTTGGGAGAGAGAGGGGTGTGATAACCATTCCCTGCAGGCCTCTTCAATCCAATCTAATATGGGTAGAGAGATTGATAGCAAGGTGCTTTCATCCTCAAATTGGTGTGATAAAGCATCAACTACTACATTGTCATGCCCTTTCTTGTAAATTATCTCATAATCATATCCCAACATTTTGGCCAACCATTTATTTTGTTGTGGCGATGATATATGCTACTCCAAAAAATATTTTAGGCTTTGATGGTCCATGCATATTTGGAAACGTTGCCCTAACAAGTATTGTCGCCAGGTCTCTACTGCATGTAATATGGCCATCATTTCTTTCTCATAGGTAGATTGACCTAGATGTTTTCCACTCAGTTGTTGGCTGGTGAAGGCCAATGGTCAACCTTCCTTCATTAATACAACACTAATACTAGTACCAGAAGCATCACATTCAATCACAAAAGATTTGGTGAAGTTTGGTAGGGCCAATACTGGAGTGGAGCACATGGCCTATTTGAGAGCCACGAAAGTCTACTGAGTTGCATCAGTCTAGAGAAATTATTTTTTCTTGAGAAGATTATTGAGGGGTCTAGCCATGCAACCATAATTGTAAACAAATTTGTGATAGTAGCCAGTGAGACCCAAGAATCCCCTTAAACTATTTATGGTTTTTGGTTGGGGCCAATATTGTATTGCATGTAACTTTTTTGGATCAACCCTACTCCTTCACAACCCACAATGTGTCCCAAATACTCGACTTCTTCCATGCCAAAAAAGCATTTGGGAAATTTGAGAAATAATTTGTGATTTCGGAGCAGTTGCAAGAAAAGTGCGACATGCTGAAGATGTTTGTCCCAGGTTAGGCTGTAGATGAGAATGTCATCAAAGAAGACAAGGAAATTTTTTTGGAGATATGGTTTCAGCAGGTGGTTCATGAGGCTTTGAAAAGTAGATAGAGCATTACAAAGACTAAACGGCATGACCAAGAATTAATAATGGCCTTCATGAGTTCAGAAGGCAATCTTGGGAATGTCTACTTCATTCATGCGTATTTGGTGATAGAAAGAGTGAAGATCTAGCTTAGTAAATAATTAAGCACCATGCAGTTCATCAAGAAGATCATCAACAATCGGAATAGGAAATTTGTCTTTGACAGTGAGCTTGTTGAGGGCACGAAAGTCCAGACACATGTGCCATTCTCCATCTTTGTTTAGCACCATTACCACTGGTGATGAATAAGGATTGATGTCGGGATGAATAACACCGTCTTCGAGGAGTTCCTTGATGATTTTTTCAATTTCATTCTTTTGGGTGAAATGATATCGACATGGGTGCACATTAGGCAGTTGGGCCCCCGGGACCAAAGGGATGCTATGATCATGTTCACCCCCAAAGGGTGGAAACTATTTAGGTTTGTCAAATACCTACTGGTGGCAGTCTAAGACCTATTGCATCTGAGGATGAATATGAGGAGTAGTGGATTCAATGGCCTGGATGGCATTAAATTGGGTGATGACTCCTTGATGGCCCTTTTTCAAAAGTTTTTCCATTCGACACGAGCTAATGATAGTAGGAGCACCTACCTAGAGTCCACATAATGTATGAATGTTTTCGTTCTGCTTAAAGCTCATATATAACTCTTGGAAATCCATTTTTATCGGTCCCAATGTGCAAAGCCATTCAACACCCAAGACAATGTCATAACCACCCATTTCAATAGCAAACATGTGGGTCTTTAGGTGGTAGTATCTCATCTGGAGCTTAATATTTTCACATCAGCCTTCACATTTCATGGTCTTCCCATCAGCGATAAGGACTTGGAAATTAGCTACTACACGCAGAAAGAAATGAATAGCTTTTGTGACTCACTTATGGATAAAGTTGTGAGTGTTTCCACTATCAATCAACACCATGACTATTCTATGTTTAATAAATCCTTGAATTTTGAGAGTTTGAGGCGAAGAAATGTTAGCCAAAGTGTATAGTGAGATAACCAACCCATTTGGTGTAGCTGTGAGATCATTGTCAATTTGGTTTTCCCCAACTTCTTTCTTGGGCACCTCAAGCAATGGAGCTTCCTCATGTGAACCGTTATCAGTAGCATCAATTTGAAAGAATTTGGGTTCCTTGCATCTATGCCCAGGAGAGTACTTTTCATCATAGTAGTAGCACAATATTTGTTTTCTTCTTTTGGCCATTTCTACTGGTGACACCTTTTAAACCTTAAGGATTTGGGAGGGGACCTAAGTTGGCGTGGGATGTGTCTTGGGGAATTTTATTTTACTATTGGACTGGGTGGTTAAGGTGATTTACACTTCTAAGGCCTTTTTACAAGCATCCATCCTAGTAACTGGGTGGTGCATCTGGATATGGGCTTAGATGGCTTCTTTTAGGCCACTAATGAAACACTTTGAGTAGAACTCATTTGCTAGACCGTCAGTTCTAATGGCCAATTTCTCAAGGTTGCAATGTAGTCGCTTATTGAGTCTGTTTGGTTGAGTTTAGTGAGATGACCAAACAAACTAGATTCATGGTCAAAGTGATCACGTATGGATTTTGAGAACATGTTCCAAGTCAAGTTCCCTGGATAACATTTTTTATGCCATTGCCACCATTTCCATCTCTCTTGGTCCAAATAAAGGGCTCCCACATGTAGTTTAGTTTGATCTTCCGAGATGTCATTAAGGGAGAAATATTGTTCCATTTGTGCTACCCATACTGCAGGGTTAGAGCCATCAAATTTGTACATGTCCAACTTGGGTGTCCAGTGGTGGGAAGAGCGGTGATTTCCATGGAAGTGAATGTGATGGCTAGATTCTCCTTCTATGTGTGCATCAACACTAGGCTCCTCCATATGAGGCGGGCTTAGAAGGGATGATAAACATGAGAGCTCTTTGAGAACTATGCCCTCGAATGTGTCGAATTTTGCTTCAAGGTTGTTGACCCTCTCGAGTGCCTTTTCCGCAACCATAACTTGAGATTTGGTACCTTGCATATACCAAGATGGGACAATTTTTTTTTATCTTAATTAATAGTAGTCTACTTGGAAAGAGGGCAAGCTCGTGATTCTAGTGACGTGGATCAGTTGAGGCTGCATCAGGAAAACATTTAGGACCCCCATAAAGCTTGGGGCTTACAAGTGAATGGTACCACTTCGACCAGCTTGTCGTCCTCAATCTTATGGGCTAAGTCTCTTGCAGGTGCCCCGGGATGGTCTCCAACTCTTTTTTTACTCCGAAAGGAGTTTTACTCCCCACTGATCAATACTGCAATGGTTTAATTCCAGAAAACTTGATCCTACCCAATGTCCTACGAAGATAGGACCCTGATTGTAGTAGCAATAAGCCTCACTACGCAAAGAGTCTAATCAGCACTGTGAAACCCCAACTGATGAACCTGAGTTGTACAACGATGACAGAACCCCAACTCTTCGATCTGATTTGTATGACGGCGATAAAACCCCAACTTCTGGATATGATATGCACTGCGATGGCAGAAGCCCAACTATTAGATCTGATTTGGAAGATAAGGTAGTGGGCGATCTTGAGATAGCAGAGGGAACTATGGTCACAAAGGAGTGTCAAGTGCTACAAATCAAAATATATAGGGGTCCAACAGTAGTACTTGGCTCAATATTTCAGGATTCTAACTAAGGAGGATCGACCATTCCCTTAGTCGTACTACCCGACTACCCTATCATATGTACGAGTAATCTCCCTGAGTGTTGTTCTCAGTGTATTGTAGTAGTAAGAGAGCTGACAACTTATATAAGGCTAGGTTTCAAGTGAGCCTAGCGGGCTTCCGATATACCCAAGGATACATGGAAGTGCAGTTCGTGTGTGGTTCTGTCTAATGTGCTACTACTCGAAGGGGTACCCACAGGGGTTACAAGGGAGTCCAACAAGCGTGACCACCTCTTGTAGCTCTTGCGTGCATGCATCCCCAAATCCATAGGTTTATGTGCTCAATCACAGATCCCATTATTTAAAGATGTCGGAACATGTCTCTATAATTAAAAAATATCTACGAAAATTAGAGGTACAACTGGCCCTTGAAAGTGCTCTGATACCACTTGTTATTCTCTTAACCTATGAGAAATTCCATAATACCATAAATGTGAAGAAATATAGCCTAGAACACAAAATAAAATGAGAAAAACAACAAGTATTTTATTATTCAGAAATAGATTTAATGTTCACTTGCCTCTTCGAGGGGGCAACCTCCAGCAGGGCAGAGCTCGATTACAATAAGACTTGATGATCTTTCCTTTACTAACTAAGACTATTTATAGCTAAATGACATCCAAAACCCTAACTAATAGTGGTCCCTTGCATAGCACAGGTTAACCACTTTATTTATTAACTATGGCCCACTTACAACTTACTGTGGTCCCTTTTCTCTAATGTGGGTCAACCACTTACAATTATTAATGCAGGATTTATTTACTCTATAGCTAAATATGACTATGACTAAGCCCATTAGGCTTATTACATAAATAAAGGGGTTAGGGTTGGATCCTAACACATCAAGAATCACACAAGCTGTATATAGATGGTAGCATCTACTTCCTCTCTTGAAGAAGAACTCTCTTTCCTCCAGTTTGTAGCTAGAGGTGTGTCCATAGGCTTGCAGTTCTCCATGTAAAATCTCTGAATATTAAGAGGCATACTTCCCTTGAGTCACAAACATCTCACCATCACCTTGCCATACTTCCACCCCAAGGATGTAATTTATCAATGCCATGTCCTTCATCTCAAATTCTCTTGCAAGTTCCTCCTTGCAAGAATGGATCAATTGTTCATCTCCTTTAAGTATCAAGTTATCAACATATAATACCAAGATAAGAAACTTTCCATATACCTCAATGTGATAGAGGTTGGAATCTCTTCACTTTTGGTGAATCCCAATCCACTGAGATATGTATAATTCTGAGTGTACCATTCTCAGTGTGCTTGTTTGAGATCATACAATGCTGTTTTGAGTCTACACACGTCTCCTAGTCATATGTTTCAAATCCCTCTGGCTGCTCTGATGAGCTTCAGTATTGCATCAAGGATGTTGCAACTGCTAGGGCTACTAGCTTTACTTCATCAACCTAGGGTTTGTACAAACTTGGAGGTGAGAATTCTCTATACACAGTGGATGCAATGGTCTATTATTGTCATTTTTCAACTGGGGTGATAGACCACTAGGGTTTTTCAAACCAATCTTCTATTGACTAGAAGGAGTCTGACTATCAAATAGCAAAGGAAAAATTATTCTTAATGCAGAAAGAAAATTCTTCCTACTCTAGGAAATGAAAGTGTTGAATTGGAAAGTTCTATAAAGTGACATGAAATCATCTAGCTAAGCATCTACACATATTTCTTACAAAAGAGACCTAACTTAGCCTTGCATCTAACATCTAGTTATCTAGAAAAAATAAGCATGGAGATTATCTAAAACTACTGTGACTGTTGCATGCATGTACTAACTAGAAATTGCAGAAAAGCCTTTTTGATTTTCAATTTTATGAATGTAAATGCTAATTGAACCTAATTTGATCTTTGGCAGGGGAGACAGGTATCGGGAAACAAGTCTAGAATGGTGTTAAGGGTATGGAAGCCAAGTAGAGGCCTAACCTAAGCTCATATGATCATTTCTTCTCAATTTGGGATTAAAACATGTTACTATAGGGTTTCATGTAGTACTACTAGACGTCTTAGTTCTACTACAGGATGGCCTGTTTGACTATAGGAAACATGCTGAAAGATATAGAGAGGTAGGAAAGGTAGAATGAAGTGTGGTAAAGGTGTCTAATGGGTGGGATAAGTCATAGAGGAGGTGCACACTACCCAAGGCTCAGCCCAAGTCTTCAATATGGTTGGACTTGCTCAAGAAAAATGTCCACTTTGCTACAAAACAGAAATTTAGATTAGGGTTTGGTGGAATTTGGTAGTGTAGGTGGAGAAGACTTAGATGAGGCTAGTGAGATGAGGTCCCCCTATATATTAGAAGCTCCTCCAACAACATGCATTATTTTCTTCATTTATGCACAAGTTCATTTATATATGGAAAAGATGAGTTGAATTTAGGAAAAAATGAGTTATTAATAGCTAATAGATAAGCCTATGAATGGAAGTGCATCTAAATGATAGAAAACTCAAGAAACAAAATCAAAATTGCAAGTACTTCTAAGGAATTGAGAAACAATGATCTATGCAACAACAAAACCTAAGTTATGTAGTGATCAAATAATAAATCGGTTTTTGGGCTGTGAGAATGGAAGCCTCAAACCATGATCCCATAAAGGAGATGAGGCAGAGGCCACAACCACAAGCTTTTATGAAGTATTTACCTTCACTATTGTACCACTGATGTATCTGTTCACAAATGGAAGAAAACTAAGTAATCATCCAAATACTTTCAGATTAAACAAAACATAAATCACTTTAGAAACTAAATATGAATGAAATATAAGCATACATATACAAAAGAGGAACCTTTGTTGCTAGGCTTGGGCCCTAACCCAAGAGCTTTAGCCCTTTGATTCAACTCAGTGATGGATCAAGGGAATACTTCTCATTCTTATTAAAATGTCAAAAATACATAAGAGTAATCAGTCATAATGTCTTAGCTTGAAAATGCCTCTTGGATACCAAAAACCTTGAATACTAATGAGTCCCTAAGTCTTCTTATTTATACAACTGAATCTACCAACAACTTCCTTAAAATTAGGGAGGCTTGGCTTACAAACTCGAGATTAACTTGTCTTCAACTATCAATGGCTTGGCTTCCATTGTCCTCGGTGGGCTTGTCTGCTCGTAACTCTGATATGATGAGATATAGTCGATGAATCTTCGAGTGATCGAGGAGTTATGGAGGGAGACCCAATCTCCTAAAATCCATCTTGCTTTTCTACTTCGAGTTCCTGCACTTAAAGTAGAAAAATTGCTCCAAATCCTACAATTAATGCACATTAGTCCACATGACATAACATCTCATATTTATCCTTCTCACTAAGGAAAATATAATAAATTATGTAAGGAAATGTGAGAAAATTTGATTTAAATAAGCTAGAGATTGGCATTAAGGTCCATATAATTTACCTATTGATGAGCCCCATCATCACCCCCCTACTGAAAGTGTTTCTCATCCTCTGAGCCACTTAATCTATGTCCATGTATTTCATTGCTCTTGTGGCCTCTCTGACATTCTAGGATTTTGTTGATGTAATCTCCTATTGTGGATAATTTTTTTCATGCTTCTCTATTTCCTCCCATTTCTTTCTTTCATCTTCATTCGTTATTCCTTCTGGCATGCCCAATAGCAGTGGTGGAATGAGTTTCAAACCAGTCTAGTTGATTTTGAGTCTCTGTAGTGATTTCTTATATAGTAGGGTCCTTTCTAGTGCATCTGTCATTCTTTCAGGGGAATGATACTCCGTGATCCTTAGGTTGTATGGGATGATGTCAATCTCATTTGGCATGCTTGTTGGCTTTCATCCCCTAGCAATCTCAAGGTGTCTTCAAAATGAGTGACTGCTTGCTCTTGTGTAGCTAGGTATCTTGGTGCAATTTAGGGATCATTAGTGATGATGTTGTGGGTGCTAATGACAACCATGGAATTGATATGTTCTAATTTGAAGTAAATGGGATCTTTTTCTTCTCTTTCCAACACCCTCTTTACTTCCTTAGCCCTCGTGTCATCATGACTCATCCACAATGCAATGACCATTAGTTGTAAGTCCCCCAACTTTGAATTTGGGGTCCCACACATTCAAGTATGTTAAGGCCAAGTTGTGTAAGTAGAATCAGATATCTTGGCCTTATCCCCCAGGGTGCTTCAATCACATAGCTCAATGAACTACCTATAGTCTTAGAAAGAAATAGTCCATTGTTGTTCTAGGGTCTTTATCTGAAATTGCAGCCATTCATATTTTAGGTACAAGGCATATGACTTTAGTGGTGTCCTCCACTGGAGTGCCTCCATAGCGAGGCTTTCCACAGTGGACAATTCCCTCTCTTTTTCCTATACACGCATCCTCAACCATGTGCTTTCAACCTTTAGTTGAGATTTCATAACTCTTTCCCTGTCTCTTATCTTACTCAACTATATGCCCATATCTAGTAGCTTCTCTTCCATATGGCCCACATCCTCTGCATTCTTTTATTTAGAAATTTGCATCTAGGAATGTGGCCTTCCTCTCCCCTTCTCAAGCTCAAAGAAGAGAGGGATGGGAAATTTCTGTTGTATTACTCTGCCTCCCTCAATGAATTTGTAATAGGAGTTGAGATTGAGTTGTGGGCTAGGTTCCTACATCTCTTGGGATTCTCCATTTAATTTCTTTGGAGCATCTTTCTCCTCTTGTACTTGTGTTGCTACTTCCCTTCATTTCCTCTGTCCTTTTTGTCCTTCATGCTGCTTTTTTTGTGTTTGTTGTAGTTCTTACAGAGTTTCCTGTAGGATGTGTTTTCCTTTCTAAAATGGGGTCAAAGGTTCTTTGATTTGCTTTGCTGAGGTTGACTTGGTGACAAACCTCCTAACATAGGTGATTGGCGACTTTGGGGAAGCCTATTTTGATGTGCCCTCTTCACCTTTCATTTCTAGGGAGACTAGATTTTCTTGTCCTTTTGGTCAGTCTTCAATGATTTTAGGAGTCTTGGTAGGTGTTTGTGGTCTCCCCTGTTTGATCCTAGTGATCCTCCTTGTTTTGAAATATAGGGGAGTTTGCCTCTACCTTTTTCTTGTTGACTTTATGGGTGTGCTTAGGGCAGTCAAGGCAGCAACTACCTCCTTTTCTGTGGGTTCAGGAGACACTCTTGGAGATTCCTCCCCTTCCTTGGTATGTTTTTCAGGGCTTGCCTCATCCTTTTGTTCTTATTCCCCACTATTCTCTTCTTCTTCAGGTTCTTCCTCTTCTCCTTCCTCAAGTTCTTCTTCTTCCTCCTCATCACTAGAGGTTGGGTCCCTCTCATATTCAATTGCTTCATTTAAAGCCTCCCCATCCATGTCCATAAATGCGAACCATAGAATAGGGACTCTTAACTGGTGTAAGGCATCTCCTGGTATGAACTTGATTAGTCTGTAATGTGCCAGCTGCTAATGTTTTCCTTCCTGTACCTTTATGCTCATGTCTATTATTGATTGCAACAATACGTAGGGCACACTAAGTCTTCTGTTAAGGGGTAACTCTTCTCCAAATCTTAGATCATGGAGGAGTCTAAATTTGTAACCACAGACTATACTGAGCCTTCCTTCACAATAAATATAGTTGAGAATGTGATAGCTTACTTCATCCCAAGGATAGGGAAGGCTCTCCCTTCTAATCCCATTTTTGTCCTCAATTTTCTCTTCATCTCTCAAGAAAAAAATTATTCTTAACATAAGTGCTGCTAGCTTTATCCTCATTTCTCCATTGCATGCCTAGAGGAAGTGTAGTGATTCTGCTAATGATTTCAGGGGTAATTGCTACTGACAATCCTCTTACCACAGAAGTCGCACTGCCTCTAGCTTGAGGCCTGAGTGACATGGAAAATTCTCGAGCTACATCATAATCATATTATCTAAGCATATAAAATAATCCCGACCATTGATGCCTTCTAAATATCTCTACCACAGGGGGATGGAGGTGTATTCTCGATGTCCCTGTGGGATTCTTTTGTTGAAACCTCCTATTAATTTCTCCACTTTGGCAAGCTGACTGTAGGTAGTTTGGTGGCCTAGCTCTAAATCTTTCCAAGGTAACTATGGGTTTAGGTTTTAGGAGGGTGATGAATGCAATTCACTCTTTATCCCAACACTTCCTCCACAAAATTCTGTCTATCCCCAAGCCCACTCTAATTACTAGAAAAAAAAATGCAGATTAATTTTTGTTTTTCTCTTTCCTAGCTATCAAGTCAAAACACAGAGGATATGGGTCACCCACCTTTCACTATGATGCCCTGAGTGAGGATAATTTTTGAATAGCTGGGCCCTAAGCACTCCCTTGCAGTTTTTTTTGGTAATTCTCACAGTTCCCTGTAGTTCTCTACGTTTCCTATAGGTGTTCCCTGTAGGATGACCGAAACTGGTTTTCTTCTTCGATGGCTCTTCTAGGTGTTCCTAGTTCTCTTAATATCGAAATGAACAATGTGTGTATGAAAGTTAGGAATTTTTTCTATTTATGGTCAATTCCTTGGAGCGTTGTGCTCGCTGGCAGTGTACGTGATTTCCCCTTTTAGACCATTAGCTCACCATTAGTTATCATGCAACCTTCCCTCATAATCATCACCCACTCCTGTACAACTTAACTCGACCACCTTTTAAACTTATTTTCTTTGATGTGACCTTTCCATGTGGCTTGCTGATTAGGAGTTCACTTTTTGCTTTCGAGCTGAGGGTGGCCAAGTTAACTGGCCACCTTCAGCGTATAAAATTAGCTTTTTCATGTTCCTACACTTTTATCATATTCATACTTAAGAAAGAGTATGGATGAGGTGCCATACCTGTGCCTTCCTTCACTTGGTCGATGCATGTTGGAGGGTGGCTATGTTGTGCTTCTTCTCTTTCAGGTACATGTTTTCCTTGGCTCTAGTTTTGTTGATTTCACCCAGCCGATATGCTTGTCTTCTTTTCTGTGGTTTGCAGGTGCTTGGCCTCTTCTACTGTTTCTGAGCTCTGGATAGGTGCCATAGTGCCTGTAGGGGTGATGATAATATTTATCTGCATGTATGTTGAAGGAGGAGCATGGAGACTGCCGCTGTCATAACATAGGCTGCTACAGGGTTTCTGGTAGTACTACAGGAAATCCTATAGCTGCATCTTTCTTAATTCTTTTGTTTTTTATTCTTGGAGGAGGAATAGGTGGTGAGGTAGGAGTGGAAGGGGTGGAAATGGGGGAGATGGAGTGGTAGGTGAGGGAGGCCACTGATGGTATGGCCCTTAGAGTTTTCTGTGTGTCTATGTGTGTGTTTATATATATATATGTGTGTGTGTGTGTGTGTGTGTGTGTTTATATATATATATATATATATATATATATATATATATATATATATATATATATATATAGATATATATATATATATATATATCTTTTTGAGTGGTTTTTTTTATGAACACAGAGGGTAGCATGGTCATGAGATGGTGTTGGGTGAGATGTAGTGAGGTCAATGGTCCCCTACCTCATCCCAGAACATGCCTACATTATCATTTCTCAACCGAAATTCCATTTCAGTAGAGTTTCATGACATATTATAATACTACAGGAAACTCATGTACTAACTACAAGAAAACCTGTAGAAGTTAGAAAATTGTTTGCAAACATGTTTTTGATGCTGGTAAATGAGGATAAATAATGGAGACATGGTGGGCATGGAAGATGTGAAGTGAATGAAGGAAGAATGGGATGTTGCTTGCTTTTTTGCCCTCTAAACTTGGTGCCCTTTGTTACCCTCAAAACCTACAAAAATCACATAATTTTATTAGTGGGCAAGTTTGAGGTCCTTGCCATAACATTTTGTTTTGTTTTGTTTTGTTTGTTTGTTTGTTTGTTTTTTTAATTTTTTTTAATTTTTTTTCTCTTTTTTTAGTGACACACAGGTCACCTCAAAGGAGGTTTTCAACCTTTTTTCCTTCCCTAGGCGCCTCAAGGGAGGTTTTCACCCAAGGATATTTTATTTTCCTTTCTTTCACTCTTGGGCCACCTCAAGGAGGTTTTCAACCCAGAAGTTGGCCTCAGGTGCCACATGGAGGTTTTCACCTAGGTCCCTTATTGTTTCTTCTCCTTTTTCATTTTTTTTCTTCAAAAATAAAATAGTATTCAAGAAATTCGTGAGTTGGAAGCTGAGACACTTCCAATCACATTCACTGCATTACTGATAGTAATGATAAACTCTTCATTTGACAGAGGTCTTTTGTAGGCTTTGAATCTGTACCCATTGACAATAAAGGGATACCTTATTCATCAATGGTTCTTATCTAAAAATCCCCATTGTCATGGCACTTTTCTATCACATATGGGCCCAACCATCTGGTCATCAATTTTCCTTTGAAATCCTTGAACCTAGAGTCATATAGCAGAGCCCAATCACCCTCTTGAAAAACTTTTTCTTTGATGTTTTTGTCATGCCAAAACATTCTTTTTACTTGAGTCACCTTTGTGTGTAGGAGGGCATGCATCCTGAATTCGTCTAACCCATTGAGCTGGGGAAACCTCTCTTGTTGTGCCCTTGTAACATCCAAATCCAAATGTGCTACCATTATCAAAGTGTTGTACTCAAACTCAATGGAGAGCAGATCCTTCTTCCCATAGACTAAATCATAAGGGGTGAAGCTAGTGGTTGTCTTCCAAGTTGTATTATAGGCCCAAGTGGCCTACACTAGTCTGTTAGCCCAATATTTCCTATTGTTGCTAACCACCTTTGTGAGCATGTTTTCTAATGCTCTGTTGGTAACCTATACTTGTCTCTTAGCCTAAGGATGGTAAGAACTTGACCTCCTGTGCTTGATATTATGCTGGCTCAAAAGATTCTCAATCAGGTTTGAGGTGAATTGAACGCCCTGATCAACGACTATCTCTCCAGGGTAGCCAAACTTGTAAAACACATTATCCCTTAAGAAGTCAATCACTTTCTCTTATGTTTCTACCTTAACAATGTTGGTTTCAGCCCATTTTGTCAATTAATCAGTGGACACAATTATGTACTTTTTCTGCCCTGATGGTGGATCAATGGGACCAATGAAATTCATGCCCCATTTGTCAAATAGTTCAAGAGTCACTTGAGGTTGCAAAGGCATTTCATCTCTGGGAGTAGGTTTCCCCATTCTTTGGCACTAGTCACATTAATTGGTATATCTTCTTGCATCTTGGTGGATAGTAGGCTAGTAATAGCTAGCTTGTAGTACCCTTAGGGTTGTCCTCTTAGCTGTAAAGTGACCTCCACAAGGGCCATCATGATAGGCCAGAAGGATGTAAAAAATTCCTTCTCCTTGACACACCTTCTCAGAATTTGATTTGGGCCTAGCTTGAAGAGATTGCCCCCAATCCAAGTGAATGGTGTGACTTTTCTTATAATTCTACTATTTTCCTTGGAGGACAAATTTGGAGGGGATTGTGCAGCCACTAAATAGTTGGCTATATCAGAAAACCATGAAGAGAGAACTGAAATAGAGAATAAATTCTCATCTGGCAGCTGATCATCAACCATTCCTTCCTCACCTGCAGGCAAAGCCAGTCTAGATGAAAAATTTGGAACTACATTTTCTTTACTAGGCTTATCAATGATAGTTAGATCAAATTATTGTAACAAAAGAAACCATCTAATAATTCTGGCATTCACATCAGACTTTTTCATCAAATATTTAATAGCAGCATGGTCAGTATGTACAAAGGTCTGGTAACCAGTGATGTAATGTCTAAATTTATTCAAGGAATGGACAACATCTAGGAGCTCTTTTTCAATCACATTATGGTTTAATTAAGTCTTGGACATATTTTTGTTGATGAAGTAAATGGCATAAGGTAAATTGTCATCTATCTGGCCTAGAGATTCTCCTATAGCTTTTTCATTGGCATCAACATGAATGTGGAAATGAAAAGCCCAATTTTTCCATTGGAGTATACGTGTAGTAGTCAACTTGTCCTTTAGGGTTTCTAGGGCCCCTTGACAGCTTTCTGACCATAAAAATTTGGAGTCCTTGGCCAATAGTCCAAACAAAGGTGAGGCTACTTTGTTGAAGTCCTTTGTGAATCTACTATAGTATCCAGTTAAGCCTAAGAAACTTATGACATCCCTCTGCTTGTAAGGAGTAGGGACCCTCTTTATGATAGCATTTTTATTTGGGTCCACTTGTAGTCCTTCCATGGATATTGAGTTACCTAGAATAGTCTCGACATTCATCAAGAACTCACAATTCTCAGGACTAAGGGATAAGTTCATTTCAATGCATTTGTTTAATACTTTTTCCAAGTTAGAGAGAGCCTCCAGGAAATCCCACCCATAGGGGGTGAAATCATCCATATAAATTTCCACAGAGTCATGGAATAGCTCTGCAAAGATGCTTAGGACTGCCCTCTAAAAAGTGGCAGTGGCATTGCATAATCCAAAAGGAAGGACCCTATAAGAAAAGGTACCCCAAGGATAGGTGAAGGTGGTTTTTTCTTTGTCCTCTGGGTTGATCTGGATCTAATTGCAACCACTGAATCCATCGAGGAAAGAGAATAACTTCTTTCCTTCCAGGCCATCTAATACTTGGTCAATGAAAGGTAGATGGAAATGGTCCTTTTTTGTGGCTTTCTTTTAGCTCTCTATAGTCCACACATATCCTCCACTTCCCATTCTTCTTCGAGATTAGAACTAGAGGAGACACCCACTCACTATCTGAGATGGGGTAAATGAACCCTGAATCCAACAACTTCTATAGTTCTTTTTTAACTATATCTTTGAGGGTTGGGTTCATTCTCCTATGAGGTTGGCACACTGGCTTGCAAACTTCCTTGTTGTAAATGTGGTGAGTACACACCAAAGGGTGAAATCCATTCATTTCCTTATAACTACAGGCAAAGGCATCTAGATGCTCTCTTAGCATGTCGCATAACTCCTTTTTATGATGTGCAGAGAGAGAGGGATTGATTTTCAATGTTCTTTTTGAACCATATTCTATCATCTTTACATGAGTAGGACTTGAGCTAGCTAAGAAAAACTTAGTCCAAGGATTATCTTCAACTTTCTTTACTAACTCCTCAAGATACATGGTGTTGGGGGGATGATTCTGGAGGATTTTCTCAATTAGGTTGTCTTCATCAGGTTTCCCCCTTCCTACAGTAACATCTAGGGTACAGATCGGGGAAGAGTAGAATTCATCTTCCTCCTCCTCTTCTAACCATAAAGGTAAGTCATGCTCTAGAGATGGTTGATCATGAGGGTACAAGACCAATTGCTTGGACAAATGGCCATTTTTAATGGTCATATTCCCAGCCCTGCAACTTATGTAAGCATTAGCAGTGGCTAACCATCGGCTTCCAAGGATGAGAGGATAACCATTGAACTTGGTCTTAGGTTGGAGAGCTAAGAAGTTAGCCAGGTATTCTGAGGAATCAATGGAGACCATCACATCCTCAATGACCCCCTCAGGAGCTACTACGGACCTGTTTGCAAGTTGCAATATTGTTGTGGTCTTCCATAATGATCCCTGGAGATTCAGTTTAAGCATAGTCTCCTTAGTCATCACATTGATGGCAGCCCCAAGATCGATCAAGGTACGGGGGATAATGATACCATTAATGTGCACATATACCATAGGTCTTCCAGGATCTATATACGTCGAGAAAATCACTCGCCTCAACATTAAGTCAGACAACTATCCAATGACATTAATGGTAGGGGTGTATTTATTTTGCCTCCCAGGATGTTTGAGCATTTCTCCTTGATTAACTTGTGGCATATGGGGACATCCTTGATAGTTTGGAGGAGTGGGATGTTAACACGCAAGTTTTTCAATTCACCCAGAAGTTCAGTCTCTTCTGGGGTGTGCTAGATAGGATGGATTAATATCTCAAGAAAAGGAAGTGGATTCGCTTGAGGAACACTCTCCTCATTTTCTTCTTCAAGCTCCTCAGGTGGAGATGGAGGTTGATTATATGGAAGCACTCTTCCAGATCTAAGGTTGATTTCTTGAATTTCCACAACATAGGTAGGGTAAGATGTTTCCCCACTATAGACCAATTGTGCTTGTTTGTTGTTCGACTTCGGATTTGGTTGAGCACGTATCTGAGGTTTCTTAGGTGGAGAAGGGTGAAGGAGATGCGATTGAGATGGAGGTGGGAGCAGTAAGGCTAGAGATTGATTGTATGGGGCCCTCCACCCCTGGGATGGTGTACTCCACTGAGGTTGTGGAGGAGCATATGGCTGAAATGATTGATTGGTAGGTTTAGAATGGTATTGAGGTGCAAAAGACAAGGGAGAAGGTGTGGACCATGAAGGATGAGCAGGAGGGCACCAAGGGGGAATGGATGCATTCTGGTTAGGGTTGCAATATGAATAGGGAACCCCTTGCATGCCTCATTGGCATGGTGAAGGTCCTTGAGGCATTCTTTGTTTGATGTAGTAGAGTTGTTCAGTCACCCCTTTAGTTCCTTGATACACAACTTTCAATCCAGGTAGAGAAGGGCACTTTTCTGTGGAGTGGTTCACCTCATAGACTAAGAAGATCTCTATAAGATTGAATGGAAATTCATTTCTAGGGCGCCTTCTGGTGCATCTAGGGGAAAAGACAAGTAAGGATCTTTCTTCTTCCTCTTGCTTTCTCTTGATCTACATGGTGTCCATTTGCAGAGCAAGGGTATGTATCATTTCACTCTTGAAGTCTTCCAACATGTTCCTGATTTCACTTTTGATGGATGTGTTGGAGGATGATGAACTAGAAAAAGCTTGACTATCCCTACCCTTCTTTCAGGCTACCCTAGAATGATTTTTGAAAAATGTCTTGATATCATCATAGGGTAATTAATAGATTTCCCCTCCTAACAGTAGGTTTAGGGTTTCTAGGAGATATTCCTTGATCCCTCTAAGAAGGAATAGCTTAAGTGATTTAGAATCAAGGGTGCATCTGGCCCTTTTGTAGCTGAGTTCGAACCTTTCGTCATGATATTCTAAAGACTCATCATGTCCCAAGGTCATTCTAAGGATTTCCTCTTTGGTATTTTTGACCTACAATAATCCATGTGCTTATTGTTGAAGTCTTGTTGCATTTGAGCCTAGGTGGTGATGTTGTCCCCAGGTAAACCCATAAACTAGCACAAGGCTGCATATTTGAGGGTTGATGGGAACAATTTAAATTTCTGGCCATGAGAGGTATAATCATAAGTTCTGCATATGACAACAAACTCAAACAAAAAGGTATTTGGGTCACCTAAGGTTAATCCATGGAAATGAGAAAGGATAGAGGGACTTATTTTTTTCATCCTAGCATCTTCATTAATTTCTTTGATGGGAAAAGCACCCTCAGTCTTGTTTTCATCTCCATCTATGTTTTCAATCCCATTTCTATTTTTAGCCATGGTGTACATTGGTGGAATGGTTTCTTCTTCTTCTTCCCCGATGGGCTCTTCAAATATCTCTGGTTGTTCGCTCAATGGGTCCTCTAGCTCACAACCATCGAAGAAGAGGGAAGGTTGGCTGTTAGATACGGTGGGGGTATTTGGCAAAAAATTTCCTAAGTTGTCTCTACTCCTACGAGGCATGAAAGGAATTTGTTTTTTTTTTTTTTTTTTTTTGAGGGGACTTTTCAGAATTACTCACAGAATGGAAAGAAAGAAGGATTTGCAACTATTTGTTGAATGGAACTACTTGTAGAATGGAAAGAAAGCAAAGATTTGCAACTATTTGCTGAATGGAACTACTTGTAGAATGGAAAGAAAGCAAATATTCCAACTATCTGTTGAATCCAAAACAAAAAGGAAAGCAAAAATCAAATCTACTTAGACACCTCCTAGAAACGATGCCAAAAGGATATGAGCTTGAGTATTGCAACAAGGATGTTGTAACTCCTAGGGATACTAACTTTACTTCATCAACCCGGGGTTCGTACAAACTTGGAGGTGACAGTGCTGTATACATAGAGGATGCAATGGTCTACTCTTGTCACTTTTCATCTGGGGCTATATACCACTAGAGTTTTTCAAACCAATCTTCTATTGACTAGAAGGATTCTCACTACCAAATAGAAGAGGTAAAACTATTCTTAATGCAGAAAGGAAATGTTGCCTACTCTAGGAAATGAAAGTGCTGAATTGGAAAGTGCTATAAAGTTACATGAAATCATCTAGCTAAGCATATACACATATTTCTTACAAAAGATACCTAACTTAACCTCGCATCTAAAATCTAGTTATCTGGACTAAATAAGCATGAAAATTATCCTAAAACTACCGTGACTATTTCGTGCATGTACTAACTAGAAGTTTCAGAAAAGCCTTTTTGATTTTCAATTTTATGAATGTAAATGCTAATTGAACCTAATTTGATCTTTGGCAGGGGTGATAGGTATGGGGAAACATGTCTATAATGGTGTTGAGGGTATGGATACTAAGTGGAGGCCTAACCTAAGCTCAGATGATCATTTTTGCTCATTTCGGGCTTAAAAAACGCTTCTACTATAGGATGCCCTATTTTACTACAAGATGCCATGTTTTACTACAAGAAACAGGCCGAAAGATATAGGGAGGTAGGAAAGGTAGAATGAAGCATGGGAAAGGTGTCTGATGGGGGGGATAAGGCACATAGGAGGTGCACACTACCCAAGGTTCAACCGAAGTCTTCAAGATGGTTGGACTTGCTCAAGGAAAATGTCCACTTTGCTACAAAACATAAATTCAGATTACGGTTTGGTGGAATTTGGTAGCGTAGGGGGAGAAGACTTGGATGAGGTTGGTGAGATGAGGTGTCCCCGCAAATTAGAAGCTCCTACAACAACATACATTACTTTATTCATTTATGCACAACTTCATTTATATATGGCAAATATGAGTTGAATTTAGGAAAAATAGAGTCATTAATAGCTAATGGCTAAGTCCATGAACGGAAGTGCTTCTAAACCATAGAAAACTAAAGAAACCAAAATGAAAATTGTAGGTTCTTCTAAAGAATTGAGAAACAATGATCTATGAAACAAGAAATCCCAAGCTATGCAGTGATCAAACAATAAATCTATTTTCTGGCTGTGAGAATGGAACCCTCAAACCATGATCCCATAAGGGAGATGAGGAAGAGGCCACTACCACAAGATTTTCTGAAGTATTTACTTTCACTATTGTACCACTGATCTATCGATTCAAAAATGGAAGCAAACTAAGTAATCATCCAAATTCTTGCCGATTAAACAAGACAGAAATCACTTTAGCAGCTAACTATGAATGTAATCTAAGCATACATATAAAAAAAGAGGAAACTTTGTTGCTAGGGTTGGGCCCTAACCCAAGAGCTTCAGTCTTCTGAGTCAAGTCAGTGTTGGATCAAGGGAATGCTTCTCATTCTTATCAAAATGTCAAAAATACATAAGAGTAATCAGTCACAACGTCTTAGCTCGAAAATGCCTCTTGGCTACCAAAAAAGTTGAATCCTAATGAGGCCCTAGGCCTTCTTATTTATACAACTGAAGCTACCAACAACTTCCTTAAAATTAGGGAGGCTTGGCTCCCAAACTCGAGATTAACTTGTCTTCAACTATCACTGGCTTGGCTGCCAATGACCTTGGTGGGCTTGGCTACTTGTAACTCCAAGCTGATGAGATCTGGTGGAGGAATCTTTGAGTGATTGAGGAGTTAAGGAGGGAGATCCAATCTCCTAAAATACCTCTTTCTTGTCTACTTCGAGTTCCTCCACTTAAATTATCCAAAATTTCTCCAAATCCTACAATTAATGCACATTAGGACACATGACATAACATCTCATATTTGTCCTTCTCACTAAGAAAAATATAATAAAATATGTAAAGAAATTTGAGAAAAGTTGATTTAAATAAGCTGGAGAGTGGCATTAAGGTCCCTATAATTTACCTATTGATGAGCCTTATCATGCTCTATGTAAATTTCTTCCTCAAAAACACCATGAAGAAAGGAAATCTTCACATCCATCTGCTATATCTTCCACCCCATATGTGTAGCTAATGCTAGAATCGTTATGATCAAGGAATATCTTTCCACTGGTGTAAAATATTCCTCATAGTCCACTCCCTCTACTTGAGAGAAGCCTTTGGAAACAAATATATCCTTGTACTTCTCTATGCTCCCATCAACTGCATGATTCACTTTGTAGAAACATCTGGAACCAACTACTGAATTGTTCTTTGGACTCGACACCACCTCCCATACATTGTTCTTCATGATGGAGTTATACTCTTCCACCATGGCATCAACCCACATTGATTGAGAAAGTACTTCCTCAAATGAATAAAGATTTGACTCAATGAGATCTGTAATGAGAGCCATATACCCAATGTACCTGTCTGGTAACCTCCTCTTCCTAGGCTAAGATGCAGGAGCTCCCACATGTCCCTGTGCATCCTACACCAATCTTTCAGCTTCTCTAGTTCTCTTCCTTCCCTCTACGAAATATTTTGGTTTAGTGGATGCCTCCACTCGACCTCTTGTTTACTCCTCCTTTTGTGTCTACTCCAAAACCTCCTAAAGCTCTGCATGAGGCTCCTCCTTAGGAACTATAAGCTCCTCCCATGGTGGGATACTCAAGTCTCACTCTAGAGTGCATATCATATCCTTCTCCTAGTCAAATTTGACATCTCTCCTCATTACTATCATCTCGGATGTTGAAAAATACACCCTATAGTTATGTGGTGTCTCTATGTATCCTAAAAAGACTCCCATCTCAGTTGCAGGCTCAAGTTTCTTCTTGCTATCCTTGGAGACATGACAATACACAGTAGTTCCAAAAAATCTGAAATGAGATACAACTGGATTCCTTCCATAGAAATCTTTGAGTGTGATCATGCCAAGTATTCTATGAGGACTATGGTTCTATAAATAAACTGTGTTTTTTCATGCTTATGCCCATAGGTGTAATGGCATCCCATGATCATGCAACATGGCTCTTGCTACTCCCACTATTCTTTTGTTCTTCCTTTCAACCACCCCATTTTGTTGTGGGTTATGGGGTGTTATCAATTCTCTTCTAATACCCTCTTTGGCAAAAAATTCCTTAAAGGTTCTAGATACATATTCTCCTCCATTATCACTTCTCAGGGATTTCAATTTTTGACTAGTATCCTTTTAAACCAATGCTTTGAATTCAACAAATTTTGAGAAAACTTTATCCTACTTCCACATGAAGAAGATCAAACATTTTCTTGAAAAGTCATAAACAAAAATAACATAATACTTGTGTTTTCTTGTAGAGGTTGTAGAAAATGGTCCACATACATCAGAGTGGACTCACTCCAAGATTACTCCAACTCTATTATCTTGAACTTTGAAGGAGGATTTGACATATTTCCCTGATGTGCATCCCTTGTAGACATCATATTGGTTAAGGGTGAATTTCAAGAGATCGGTGGTAATCTGTTGCATGATTTTTAAGGCCCCATGGTGCAAGTGTCCCATGTGTATTTTCCAGAGTTCTACAACATCCCAACTCTGCACTTCTCCTACCTTGCTACTTAGTGCAACGCAAGCTTCTACCTCAAGTTTTTATAGGTTCTTCACACAAACTCTAATATGTTTTAGTTTCCAGATAGCTACATATCTCAGAAAGGTTTTCCCCTCAATGAAAAAAACACCATACCCATGAGCCTCCAATACAACTATAGAGATCAAGTTCTTCTTCATCCCAAGTACATACATGACATCTTTCAGATGAAGATGGGGGCTTGAATCGCTCTTAAAGGTTATGGTACTAATTCCTTTGGTACTGTACGACCCATCATCACCAAGTTCTATGTGTATCTGGAGATCCTTCTCCTCTAGGCTACTGAAGAAGTATTTACATCATGTCATATGGAGTGAGGCACCTGAGTATAGATACCACACACTCTGCATTACAAGTGTGTTCCATACATCCAATCAGGATGAAGTCTAATTCAAATTGTGAGGCAAGTGCTTCACCTCCAACTCCTCTTGAAGGCTTCTTGTTAGAATTCCTGTGTGAAAACTTGGTTGCATAGCGGTTTAATTCATGGCAGCAAAAACATTTTATCTTGCTCAATTCCTTCTTCTTTCCATTGTTCTGGCTAGTCTCTGGTTTGCTTTGGGCCTTCTTTCCCTTGCCCTTATTTCCCTTTCCAACCAAGGCATAATTCTCTTCTTCCTCGGATTCAGATGTTACTCCATATCTAGTGTTCCATTTAATTTCTTCATGCAACAAATCAGACTTAAGTCTCTCCCAATTTGGTAATTTTTCCCTTCCATTTACAGAGTCCCAATAACTGTGCCAGGATTTTAGAAGGCCTAGGCAGGCTAGGATCACTAGTTTTGGAGAGGGAATATTTTCTCCAACTCATCCAAGCTCATCTCGACACTGAGTGAACCCAGAGAGTAATGTGGAATGGTCTCTCCTTTTTGGAATCAGATATTTCTAATCTTGTCCCTCAATGATAATCCTATTGATGTGTTAGGATTCAAAGTTACTTTTCCTTCCCCTAATATTATTTTTTAACTTGAGGACGTGGAGGATTTTGACGATGGCATGTTATGTTCTTATAAGCAATGTGAGTATGCCTTTTACTTAGATGTTCTAGGTAAAGCAATTTGGTCATATGTTCTTAGACATGATCCAAGAGGAAGGTTTGTAAAGTATAAATAATTGTGGTTGGATCAATATATTATTTTGTAGCCATATTTTAGAGCCCAATATTTGGAGGAATCAAGTTTATGTGTCATTTTTACTACTTCTCCCACCTTTAAAATTGCAAGAGAAAAGATTTAGGATCCATCTTGAGGCCTTAAATGACCACATTTTTTGGCCTTACTTTGTTTATAGAAAAAATTTCCCAGCAATAGTTTGTGACTCTCTCTAGTATGAGGTCCCAACTGGACCTCGCAAAATTTGGTATGAGAGGACAATTCAAATTTTGGCTCAACTTCCATGCTTAGTTGGGTGTACGTACTATGAGATGTGTGTGATCATTACTCTGATGGGTGCACCTATGGGGCTAGTAGTTATATTAAATGAAAGAATGCAAGAATTCTAACCTACTTAAAGGGGGGAAGTGATGAGAAAATTTGAGGCGATGAGTAGAAAATTACATATATCCACATTTAAGGATTGTTTATTATAAACCTGGAAGACATTGCACACTTATCTTATCAAAACAAGACATAGAATAGTCACTGACCAAACCAATAAGTACCCAATGTAGAAGGCAACCAAACTGAAACCAAGCACAAGGGATGATACTTCTCAAGGATGAAATGTGAAATTATTCTTCTCCAACAAGTCCTTATTAGGTACCTTTTGAATCTAAAATCCATTCCAAGCGGCCATCAAATTCGTTAGCTAGTAATTGAGTAGAACATTAAGAGTATCTAGCCTATCCATTGGTTCTCTTAGTTTATCCTTTGCCCATTCAAACGTGATATTTTCCTACTCAAGTATAAAGGATAGATCATATGTATTTTGTTTCTTATTATGCTATTATGACTATTCTACCTATTCTCTCTTTTGGACATTTTCAGCAACAAGCTAATGAAGTAGTTGTTGCATTGAGTCCAATCTATCGTCACTTTTGCTTAGGCAAGCTAGTTGTAGTTTATCCATAACTAAACTTATGAAAATAGTCTATACAAATTTTCTTTATTTCTTTTGGCATAGAATGATAATCTCCTTCCTCATTCTCTTCCACCTCATAGAAGTTTCTCTAGAGAAAACATGAAATAGTTGAAATACCTAAATATCCAATATATATTTTGGATCATATGCTAGTTGATACGGTTTAAGTTCCTTTTTGAGGTAAAACACCCCTTCATTTTCATTGATTTATAATTATGTATTTTCTAATGTGTTCTTATGTTATCTTTTTAAGGCATACATATTTCAAATTTTGTTGAATTTATAAGTTTAAAAACATAACAAGTACATATCGTGTGTTTTTAAGGCATACATATTTCAAATTTTGTCGAATTTATAAGTTTAAAAACATAACAAGTACATATCACCACACGATAAATAAACATGGGAAGTATAATTTATACTCAATTTGAATAGGATACAATGTATTTACTTTGGGTAACAAATATCATATTGGGAAAAATATCCTTTAGATGTAGAACTTTATACGGGGAAGAAACACTCTCCTTTGAAGGGTATTGGTCGTTGCATTAATTCAAATACATAATTTTTCAATATACTTAAAATAAAATATGATATCTCAAAAAAATTTCTTATATCTATAAGATACATATTAAGTTCAAATAGAAAATGAGGTCATATATGAGGGAAAATGGGTGGAAATTAGAAATGGAAAGCTATTATTAGGGATAGAGACCATAATGGTGCTAATGATCTAGCATTTAGGACATTATCAACCCATTTTTAGAATTGGCATGGATTTACGTGGCATAAAATTTGTTTGCTAAGTTTTCTCTTTACGGAGCAAACATTTTATGTTTCGTGAAAACGTGAAGTAAATATTATGACCAAGTGATATAGGCTTATATGTCATTTCAAAAGGTAGATCTAACATGGAATGTCAAGATTTTGAAAGGATAAGAGGACATGTTTCCTCTTGTTGATATAAAAACAAAAACCTAAAAATTGGGCTACGTAGGCCTACGAAAGACTAAGAATTACAAACAAAGAGTACGAAGGAATAAGATAAAAAGATATTGGTAAGCGACATTTTTCTAGAAATTTATCTATAATTGTATTTCTAGTTCTGCTGATGTGGGTTGGGATGATCATCAAAATGGAAGGAAGGAGAAATGCTACTCATATGAGAAGGATTTCATGTATCAAAATACAAGACATTCTTTTAGTTTAGGTGCATTCTAGGATTATCTTGGTTATGTTTATAACAAGTTGAAAATCTCCCACCCCATAAGTTTGCTCTGGACTTGAGTTTTGGAAATTGGTAGTACATCTTGCAAGTCTTTCAATTTTACTACGTTATTACTATTATATCCCACAAAAAATATATAAATGTAGATATGGGATCCCAAATTATCCATGAAGATACACCCATATCTCACCTTGCCCAGGTTACCTTTTTAAGCACCATAGAAAATTGAGCTTTAGAAAATTAAGGGGAGGAGGGAATGGAAATTGTAGAAAAGAAGAGAGGGGGGAAACATTGATTCCTAGAATAGATAACTAACTATGAAGTAGTAGGGCCTCCTCACATAAGGCATGCTAGTATTTATCTATTGAGGTCTGCATGATGATTGATTCCTTTACATTGTTTTTAACTATGATTTGATGAAAGTTGTGAAGGAGGGAGGGATTATTGAATATGAAATAATTCCTCTCTTTCTGAATATTCACAAGAGGACACTTAGAGGGTATTGAAAATTAGGTTCAAGTTAGGATTGTTAAAAGGATGATCCCTCCAATTGTTAACAATGCAAGAGAGACTAGATAGATCTCGATTTTATCTCTTCATGATAGATTGTAGATTTATCAATAGATGATTGCAATAGGGAGAAATCTTGTGGAAGTGATCCACATTTAAACTTCATGAAGGCACAAATAATAACAAGATATGTCCCTATGAGTTCTAAGGTTAATGTTCAAAAAATTTATAATTGTAAACATAGTTACACCTATGTCATCTGTACTTTGTGTAATAAAAAAAATAGCTCCCTTCTTTACACATGTCATTGTAAATAACATTCCATTCTTTGTGGATGTAGTCACATTGAATTCAATAGTCCCTATGTATCTACTTTCACTACTGAAAAGGGGCAAACAAAGAGTTAACTTTTTTTGCAAGGAAATTCGAAATACATTATCACATTAGTTTAGTGGTTGTCATTTATTAATATGAGTCTGAAATTGAGGAATGGAAATGGCATCCAAATGAGAGACCACGAAATTAACAAACCTTTGACTTGTTGTGAGATATTGGCCTTATACCCTCATTTTCTTAGGCATTTCTCCTATGATATGGTGAAGCGTGTATACAATTATTGATCCAAGGTATAGTGGCCATCGTTCCCCACCAAATGTTCAATCCTGTAATGTGATTCGGTGGTCTAAAGGACTAGAGCCAATCTTTAACAAGTTGTTTGTGCAAGTATTTGTCCAAAATTATGTTGCTCCAAATATTGTCCCTTGTGATTACCTGCCATGCAGTTTTCATGGCCAATGAAATAATTAACCAGTGGGGGTTCTTGAATCACCAACCATCATGGTGAAAATTACAATATCTCTATGCGAAATAATGATTTCAGAGTTGATCTGTTCAGTTTGAACCCACCAATTCAAAAAAATTCCATTTTGGCCAAAACATGTCCTGAACCAACTCTCTCAACTCATTGGTTCTATACAAACTCTAACATGTGTGCCAATTTTTCCACCAAGAATGGGTCTAGACCCTAAACACTAGCCTTACTCTATTTAAAGACACCATCCATCCTCCACCTGATCTACCTCTCTTTTATAATTAAGAATTTATTAGCATATGAAGGATTTGGAGTTGTAGCAAAGAACACTGATTTTGAGCAACGTTGGCCATGATTAGTGCTCATTTTGGTGGATAAATTTATCTACTTTAATAGTCTACATTTTTTCTACAATCTTGGAGGAGATTCGACAGTGGATTCTTGTGGCCATTTAAGGATATCTAAAAGAATTTCTAACACTCATATCTTAGACTATATATTTTTTAGGTTCTTTATAACCAACCGTGACATCTTACAATATATGCATATATTTTGGTAATCACAGTCATTGGGAAGAAATATGGATGTTGACATAGTTAAGGTACAATGATGTATATAATGTAAATAACACCTTACACTATGTGGTCAATGTAAATATTTATTTTAGTAATTTGATATGTGTGTTGATATATGTTCCATAGGAATTGCATACATTAATGGTAGGCATCTTTAATTTCAATAGTGGGAATTCATCATTCTCTCTTGATTGATAGAACCTGTGAGTGACTTGACCATAACACATATATATGCAACTTTTGAATGTATTATGGTACATTGAAGTTCATTTCATTTATGGTTACAAAATATAAAACAACCACCCTTGTCATCACAGTTTATCATTCACCACTTCAACAACAATAATTATTTTGTCTGGATCCAATGTCAACACTCAACATCACTTCAATCATTCTCAACAACATGGAATCAAATTTCCTTTGGTATGGTTTAGGGCACATAGGTTTCAAATCCCCTCTCTCATGAGTACCAATCTTAGTTCTCATTAAGGAAAATGGTGGTAAGAAGGCAATTAGAATTTATTTAATCAAAGGTATGGGAAATCGAAATGAAAGCATGATAATATGGTTTCCTATGTTTTTGTTTGGATTACCAACATCATACCTATAGATCACTACCCACTATTCCTTTAAGCAAGTGGGGGAAAAGGAATTCTAGGGGAGGAGGCCTTGGAACAGAGATGAGGGGATAGTCGATTGGACAATCCAAAATAGGGAGGATGGGACAATCCGAAACAGGGAGGACCAGACAATATGAAACAGGGAGGATCAGGACAGAGACTTCGAGAGAGGGATATTTTGGAGAATCAAAGAACATGGAGAAAGGGAGAAGGGCCATGACTAGCAGGATCAAGAATGAGACCTGTAAAGGTGGTAGACAGAAAAAAAATGCCAAGGTTGGAGAAGGGCTAGATGGAGGAAAAATCGAGGAGATGGGGAAAGGCCCTAACTAATTGGAGGTGAGGTGTGACAATAGAAAAGAAAAATAGGTGAGGACAAAGGGGACAAGGAAGAGAAGGAAGAAATAAAGAGGTTAGGAATCCAAAGAGGATTTGAATAACTATTAGCAACCGAGGTACGGATCTAGAACACCATTCGTGCAAGAATAGGGTCTGGATTGGATGAAACAACATCGGCAAGGATATAATTAAATCAGTAGCATCACAGGTTAGTACCATAAAATTGTAGATGATTCTTTTTGCCTCAATAAACCCTTAAAATATTTATTTTTGTGTTTGATACTGAATGGATGGATTTAGCATCACTGAGTCTTTTTTCTGTAAGAAATTATTGATGACTATGTGCCTACAGTCGTTGCATACCCATATAATTATTGTCTATGTTTTCATTTAGAATTTTTACTATGAATTTTCACAGATGGTTAGCCCATAATACCCCTGGTGTTTGCAAATGCGTTATCATGTCAAATCTTGGGTCACATCTATAGTTTTAAGCCAGAGGACAAAATCGAGATAGACCCATTTCAGTCCAAGTTCACTAACCCTTTTGTTAACTTCATCACTACATCTCTGGGAATCCTCCTTGATAATCCTGTAAGAACTATGTGACAAAATCACTTTATAGTGATCAATTGGAAGAAGTTAATGAAGTAAGCTTAGGGTGGGGATAAGTCTCTAGAATCACATAATAGAGTTAGGGTAGAGAGCCATGTCTCTGGAACCTCAGATGCCTAAAGGGTGGAGGAATTGATCTCTAGAGCACCTTTCTAATCAAATGGTGGAGATATTGACCTCTGGAGTCCTTGGTTGTACATTAGGTGGGGATATACATCCCTAGAACCCCTTACCAAATATGGGTGGGGATATGCCTAAAGGGTGGAGGCATTGATCTCTGGAGCCCCTTTCTAATCAAAGGGTGGAGACATTGACCTTTGGAGTCCCTGGCTATACATTGGGTGGTATACATCCCTAGAATCCCTTACCAACTATGGGTGGGGATATATATATATATATATATATATATATATATATATATATATATATATATATATATATATATATATATATATATATATATCCCTGGAGTCCCACAAAGTTCTTTGGAAATTCTGTGTTCTAGTAGGGTGGAGGTGGGACAACCTCTCGAATCCCTGGCCTAAAGATTAGGATTGGTTTCACACTAGGGGGTGACACTTGCACAAAAGAAAATGTCAATGGTTGGGAGGTGATTAGGAAACCTGTCCATGTGCCCATTTTCAGGTGTTTCAATGTCCAAGGTGGTAGGACAACATGAAAAACCCTATGTTGTGTGTAACCACAATCCTTAATTATTTCCCATAATGAGGAACCATGTTGCCTACCTACCGAAATGTTTGATAACCAAGAATACTGTGGTATGCCATGACCACAGACAACAATCTCAGCTAGTAAGATAAATCATAATCATAACGAGATGATGTTTGATCATACCTGAATGTGTAACTATACCTTGATAGTTGTTCTATTATTATTATATGCTTATGTATGGAACCTAGGTGAAGCAGGGTCAATCCTTAATGGATACAACCGAGGAGGGTTTTTCCTTGTAACTGTAATTCATAGACCTTATGGTTATTAACTGTACATACCGTTGACACCTCATGAGGTCTAGTATCACAAAGTATCCTACGTCCAATTTTCCTCTGTGGCCTCTTGATGCACTTTCTGAGGAAAAGAGTGATGGACATTGCTCATCATAACTTGGTTCTTCCCATATTTCCATTCTGCAACCCGGATGGGTGCCTTCGCCTCCTAAAGTGTTTTATACAATGGTGTTTCACATTACTTAACTAAGAGATTTGATAGGGAGAAAATGACCAACTTCTTAGGAAATTAACCATCATTTGTTGTAAGGACTGCAAGGTGTCATGT
Source organism: Pinus tabuliformis (assembly GCA_031772625.1). Classification (NCBI taxonomy): domain Eukaryota; kingdom Viridiplantae; phylum Streptophyta; class Pinopsida; order Pinales; family Pinaceae; genus Pinus; species Pinus tabuliformis. The sequence continues at coordinate 1,451,613,009 of CM062818.1, read as the reverse complement.
TCTGGCTCCTTCTTCTGTTTGGATCTGAATGAGGGAATGAAGTCCCAAGTAGCTTAACAATTATCTCACCATTTCCTTAAGATACGAGACTCAAATACATGTAGTTTTTAAGTGTTGTAGGTATACAAAAGTGGCATTTTAGATTTTGATTTTGCTTGCATTAACTGTGCTTCCGATACTGTGAATGCCTCAAGGTGAATAGATGTAAAAGGGTAGGAAATTGATGCAACAAAGTATGTGAATGGAATTGTTCAGTGTTGCATGATTTCTAGCGATAATATATTTACATAATTCATTGTACTATTGGTAACTTCAGGCTGCACTTTTATAATTGGCCCATTGATACATAACTCATCTCAGGTTGTTGATTCTTTGTTGCAACAATTGCTTATTATTGATGTTAAAAATGCCTCAATGAAAAAATGATACACAACACAATCTATTAAGTCAATGGCATGGTGGAATTGTTGATGTCTGTATGATTCATAGTTTAAAATACAAATAATCCTTGGCAATAATTTGAGGTGTTGTTAAGAGGATGATCGTGACTTGAGCAGTGTGAACTGGGGAGACAAAGATTTCAGAGGGCCGAGGGGGTGGGGTGTGGTGGGCGATGTGCATTTATGATTAAGCAAGTCAAAATGATCACTTTGAGATTGTGAGGAATGTCATTCGTACATTCTTGAACATAACATCCAATTCTTTGTGAATAAGTATGTCAATTGACAAGTTGATTTGCGCAACATTAGATTAGTGACGTGTCTTGATTTATTTACATAATTGTTATGTTGATATCCTTGTTACAAAACTTGGTCGAATTGCTAAGTACTCCCGAGGAAAATAAAATGGGCCAAACCAACTTGTTGGTGATTCAAACTCATTGACAATGAGTTTTATATGCAAGTACTGGTGGGTCAAACTCAAATCCACTAGTACTTGTTGATTTTTTCAAGGATGGGTGATTTTGAATTTCAAGCCTACCAATTAACTTCTTAGGTCCATTTATAAGTTCATATGATCCCAACAAGAAAAAACTTACTATTATACTCCAAAAATTAGCTGTGAGCTTTTTTAGGATCTTCATCTAATTCTTATTGTCTAGTGTTGAGTTTGTTTATTGAGCGAGGTTCTATAACACTGACATATATTAATTAATTAATTGACCAGAGGGAAGTAATTTTTATGTTTTTGTGCAATACATTGTGTCCTTTTTTTCAACGTACCATAAAATTACTCCCTCTATATCACAAAAGAATGCCCTATGATATCATCTCTCATGTTGGGTTGTGGTTTCAACTTCTTTGATAATGCCAAATATTTTTGGTTGTTTTATCGTATGGAAATCCAAGATTAGGTATTTTTATTTCATTGATGGCTCTCTACTATAGACTCCTTAGTTCCTATAAATTAAATTATTGATAAATGATCCAAGTTTGAATTAGATTACTTTTACCATCTTGGTTGTGATTCAATATGACTTCCCGCAAATCCAAATGATATGGAGTTGAAACCATAGTTTTAAAAATCTTCCCTTACTCCATAGTTTTTTAAAATATTCCCTTGAAAGTTTCACCCTCTTAAAATGTTCTTCTCATTGTACAAGAATATCTTTGTATGGAAAAAAATTACAAGAAAATGTTCAAATCCTTTTGCAAATATCTTTACCTTTGTGGGCCCTAATGCTAATAGAAAATTAGACCAAAGAAACAATTAGGTCTATTGTTCCATCTATATTCTAAAATACCAAAAATGTAGCATCTCTATTTGTCACTGATATAAGCAGAGTTCAAAGGACATCGCCACAGCCTACAACTGAACATGTTGTATACTCTTTATACGTTTATATATATATTATAAAATTAAAGGGGGAACTTCTTTGACCAAGTCCCCTAGATGTACAAATATAAAATATGAATGTTAGTGGAAGGATATTTTTTGTTGAAGTCAACTGTGCAAGACAAAATACAAAGGGTAAAGCACATATATGATACATATCTGGACAAGGTCCATTTGACCAAGTTTCATAGTTTCTTCTTCTAGGAATAAATTGTCCCTAATTAATAATTTTTGCATAGATTTTAGAATTACTACTCAACTGCTGATTAGGACAAACACTTGGATTGGGTGGTTAAAAAGCCTTTGCATACCACCAAGTAAGTTTTTTTTTAACACTGTCTAGTATATCAAGCAGCATATCTACAGGGAAAGGAGGCTGAAAATGAGGAATAGTTGTGTCTTGATGCGTGACTAAGACCGATTCCTTCAAATGTTGATAGTCATGTAACTTGATATAATTGAGATTCACTGAATCATCGATAGAAAGATGAGGTGGAAGATCCAATTTGAAGGCATTTGGAGCAGCTTGTCACGTGGTTGTATATTTCTCATACTGGATTCTCTTGAGGTTGTGATTTGGCTGATTTTTGAGCTTGTTTTTGTGAAAATGATGCTAAAATCTATTTCCAAATTAAAATTAGTAGGTATTTTATGTCTGTTATATAATTTCGTGTACTTTTCTTGTGTTTACTGAAGTATTTCATAGACTTTGTTGTAAATTTTGGCCAGGTTATGCATAAATGAAGAAACTTTATCTTACTTATTTCCTTAGTGGGATTTGGGTGTCACAAGGAGACAAAATGGAAGCTTATAATAGGAAGGAGGCTGGAAGTCGTAACAAACCTCAAATTGGGATTTGTTAAACACACATGGGCAACAAGAATAATCTGAAGGATAAATCATGAGAGTACAATTTTTATTAACAAGAGATATATATTTATAGTACATTATGTGACCGTTGGGTTCCACATCCCAAGGTCTCTTGGACTACTTTGTCTATTCAGCTTCCACACTAACCCATTGAGGATTAGGTATCCAACATTCCCCCCCTTAATCCGAAGGGTTATGTATGAGTGCAAGAAGAGAGCTGTAATACGAAATGTGCAAAAATGCATGGCAACACTAGGCTGAATGTGCTCTCTGAAATGTTGGTATAAAGGGCGGTGGTTTAAGGATGACCACCAACACTGGAATGCTTAGTTTAGTTCCCAGAGCTCTTCCAAATCTGGCAAGAAGCTGAAGTCTTCTGCTAGAGGAAGTGCTCCTATTGTTTTGAAGAGGGAAACCTTCAACCATGAAAGGGGGGTCTCACCTTGCATAAAAGGGAGAACTTCAACCTGAAAAGGGAAGTCTCAACCCGTGATGGTTTAAGGATGACCAAAAACTCTGGAATTCTTAATGCAATTCCTGGAACTCTTCCAAAACTGGCAAGAAGTTGGAGTCTTCTGCTAGAGGAAGTGTCCTCGATTTTGTTCCTAGAATTCTTCTGAAACTGGCAAGAAGTTGAAGTCTTCTGCTAGAGGAAGTGTCCTAGATTACCAACTGAAGACATGTTCATGGGCATCTTTGTTTCTGGCTACAACTCTGAAACTGGTGTGGCAGGTTGTGGCTCAGGCTCTCTTGATGTGACTTTGAATCTTGTAGATGACCATCATTTCCCCCCCTATCAGATACAAGGTGCGATAATGGAGAAAACTCAACTGCAAGATTGTTCAATACTCTGGAACAAGTTCTGACATGCGTTTGGAATATCTTCTTGGTTGTTGATGCCCATTTCCAAGAAGCGATCCATCCAAGATGAATCTTTGTTCTTGCAGGACGTTTGTCTCTGAAGCATCTGTGTGAAGAATGGGTGGTTTTATGACAATGCTTACATGGATGAAGATCAAAACAATGATCTTTCAAATGGCCAAATCGGTCACAGTGTTGGCATTTCACAATATATTGTTGTTGCTGTTGAAAAGGGACAGAATTTGGAACGGTTGGGTGTGAACTGTCATGAATGAATCCAACACTCTGAAACTGAATGGGCTTGGCGTAGTCTGGAATATGAAAGGACAAGTCCTTGTCATATCCAAGACTAGTTATGTTCTTGTTGTGGACAAGCTGTTCCCAAGGTCTGATGATGGGCTTGGGAAGTGTACACTGAGTTTCTGCATCTGCATGTACAACTGCTACTTTATTGTGTACTAAATCTGAACTAGCTGTAACATTATTGACTTGCTTCTGATAGGTTGCAGTCTCACTATTCTGAACAGAAACATGTTTAGAATGACTCCTCTATTTTAATTCTTCTTGCTGTAGCTGAGTTTCGAGCTGCAAAAAATCAATTTTCTCTTGTGCATTTTGTAGATAGACCTGAATGTCTGTGAGAGAAACTTTGCTGACTTTTAATGTATCATGATTAGTAGACAATATCAAAGTTTTGAGGAACTCTAATACTTCACTGATTCTGGCCATTTTTTCTTCAATGTCAGATTTACACCTTAAAAAACTGATCACAACTACTACTCAATGCAAAAAAGTAATACCCACTCACAGTACACAGCAATATCCTTTATAAATGTGCAACAAATGAATCAAGGAAGCAAGGCAAAGAAGTGTTGTATTGATAAAGGAACCTGGAACAATCGCGAGTTTGCATAGTAATAAGGATAAGTTTGTTCCCGAAAATTCGTCCTCAACACACAACAGGCAACTATGACTGATCTGCAAATGTCTCTAAAACCAACTTTTCCTCTTTGGATAAGCTACAACCAACTCAACCTCTTGAAATAGGCTCCTCTTTGTCTAGAGTTGGCACCACTAACAAGTGCTACTCGACCCCTTTGAAATGATAAGTCTACTATTAATTCTAGAACATATGATCAGTGGCTCCTTGGCCTACTGTGAAATTCCTCTTGGAAAAGTTCCAAAATAGGTCTGGGTTCTTCTGAGTTTGATGGGATTTTGCAGTGAGGACTTTAGTTAAACACTTTGATGACAGACAACTGTAAGTATATTTATTGAGTTTTACTCCAAATTGAGATGCACAGTGAGAGTATAATGCCTCTAGAAACCTCTCAATCAACAATATAATATATTCAATGATTTCACCATTAAATTAAATCACCGCTGAGCACATTACATTAGTCACTGGGAGTAATTTACTCACTGGAAACAACACAGAAGATACTAGCCATGCATCTCTATTGATTTCTGAACTTACAAATAAGAGTTTACAGTACAAAATAAGAACCTGGAACCTGCTACAGCCATCTAATCATATCATTATTATCCCAAAAGAAATGTAGTGGATATCTAGTATGTAAGTAGCAATATATTCTTCAGTAATTTTAGCAAGTTCCCCACGTGACTTTCAACAACACAAGTTCCCAAATATAATATTTATTAACCAGTTACAACCTCTAAAGGAGCACTAAATACATGCATAACAGCTAGGAAAACTCATGAGATTCAGGGTAAGATGCAGGGATTTGTCACAGTTATCTTCTGTGCTGACTCGTTCCACTAAAGAAGAAACATTCCCTCTGTACCCACGCTTAGCTGGATAAGAAATGTGGTCCATATATCACTGATATCGACTTCCTTGTACACAAATATTATGCCCAACAAGTAGAAAATAATCCACAGCCTCTATATGGTCATGGTGGTTGAGCCTTGCAAGCCTAGAACTTGACCATTGCAAGTGTACATGCCCAACATAAAATCTAGAAATGACTGTGGTAGTTTAATGTCTTCAGTAGCAGAACGTCCACGAACAGAATCATGGCAAGCATTGCACCGGATCAGGATTACTTTGTCTTCTAAAAATGTAAAGAATCTTGAAAAAGTTTGTGTTGATCTTGTGTGTGGTGCGAAAGATAAACGTCTGAAGGTTAAGGGACCTGTCAGAATGCCAAAAAAGGTCCTTAATCATACAACTTGAAAGTCTCCTTGTGTAGAACGTATCAACACCTGGGATCATTTTGAATTACGTGTCCACAAAAGAATCACTGATCGTTTTGAATTACGTGTTCACTGCTGCTTCAGGTATCAAATTATCAAGTGGTAATTACAGGAATTGCCGCAAGATCTGTGAGAGCCAGCTATAAGAGAAGGAATGGTTTCTATGTCGAGTAGTTTTGAGGTAGGGAACTGCATAGTGAGACCAACGGATGGAGTTCAACTCAATCTATTGCTAAAGATTCAACTACCCATATGTCACAATCCCTTGCACAGGCATGACCACAAGGAGCAATATATTCAACGCTCCAGTAATGCATTCAACAATGTATTCGAACTATGATAGCATGGAACAAGAGTTCCACCAAGAATTCAGTAATTCTGTAATGATTCTAAGAAGAGGTCGAGATAAAAATATACCAAACAATGCCATTGGTGGAATTCCCCTCAACGCAAGAATTTAGGTAAGGATCCGATGTCTTCAATACATAACCGCCACAACGTGGACCTGTATAAGCGACCTCTTACAAAACTGCCACAACGTGGATCTGTTTGCAGGTGATTCGATACCATCTGGTAGGTGCATTGATAAATATGATGATTATGGTGCTAGCCAAAATGCAGGTTTGCAGAACAGAGAGAAATGTGGAATTGGTCAAGAGAATGTTAAGCAGAGTAACGCCAACTCTTACAGGTGAGACTAGCAAAGAAACGTCTAATTTCACAAAAGTCAATACAGAGTAACACACAACGAATCAATGTTTGAGTGCGGGATTTTGGCAAATTTCAAGAAGAGAAGCAGATGAATATCATTAAGCAGACTGGAGAAAGATTCGGCCGCTTTTTCTACCGATTTCTAGAGGGTGAATCAGAGAAATCACAACTAGAAAATAGCTGACAGGATTAGCTCTGAGTTAAATGTAACGCATAGGCTCGGGAGAAGGCAGATGGGTCAAGTTTCAAACATGACAACAAAGAGCATTTCAACATGTGAAGAGAGGCAGGGACACCATCAGCGTATCAATAGAGCCTTAGCATTTGAATTGTGCATATGACAGACCTGGTGATGCAGGATGATAGAAAACGCTTGAATTTACAGACTCGGGACACCAATTTTTACTATTTATGGATTATGGGCAAAGGTGCAGGACTGACATGCACAGAACTGGCAGGTCTGCACACAGTAAAATGCTTTATAAGGTGGCAATTCTACTCAATTTTGATTAGGAGAAAGGCAGAACTGACATATATATAGAGACCACAAAACAAGTGGCTCAAATTGGAGCAGGACCAACAATCGTTTGCTCTGATACCATGTTAAACACACATGGGCAACAAGAATAATTTGAAGGATAAATCATGAGAGTACAATTTTTATTAACAAGAGATATACATTTATAGTACATTATGTGACCATTGGGTTCCACATCCCAAGGTCTCTTGGACTACTTTGTCTATTCAGCTTCCACACTAACCCATTGAGGATTAGGTGTCCAATAGGATTGCTCAATAGACACAAGAGTTGGCCTATTGTAGTTGTGTTGAAAGGTGTTCATGAAATTATCCCATTGTTTGCTCTGTTGGTGCTAAATGCATAGAGCATCGTCCAAGGTCCTTTGTTCAGTTTTGTGGGAAATTTCCCTTGCCCACCTAGTCTGGAGGCCAACACCTTGCTCTAGATGGGATAGCTGCTGAAGCGCCATGTAATCTGCTTTTTGAAAATTCAGAACCATGCTTCCTGCAATTATGGAAATGTAATGGTTCAATACATGGTCCGACACACAGTTCTAACGGTCTGACACACAGTTTCGATGGTCTGACACACGGTTCTAATGGTCTGACACAGTTCTGGCACACTTCCCATTGTGGTGGTGCAAGGAGGAGAGAATAGTAGATAAATTCACTACTATTTTTGTCACAGATGGTAGATTAGTGTTTTAAATTTCAACTTTTGTTTTGTAATTATTACTATTTGGTCATGTTGATAGTTGCTAGATAAGCTATTTCAATGATTTAAGAGAACTAAAATAAATCTTTGCATGGGTGCATTTTGTGAGGATTTGCTACGCACATGGTTGGTTGAAAAACAAACTGTTCCTAATGATTTACCTATGTTGTCATTGAGATCAAGATATTATTGTTTGAAGGCTCCATAAGGCTTGCTACCTAATTTTCATTGGACTTAGCCAATATTTCCCATTTGACATAATTTGCATAAATAGATTATGCTGACAATTAGGTGATGCCTGTGGTAGTAATACATACATTTTCCTAGTGGGCTTTAGTTGATCCTATAGAAATTTGATCCTACCATACTCCATCATGGTATATTTAGAGTTAGGGTCCATGATTCCATGCACATGTTGTTTCCCAAGACATGATTCCAACAAAGTCCACATTCACCTTGTGACTAGTTTGGCAATACCTATGACCATGTTGCGCAACCTTGCCAAGTTCTTTGCACCAAGATGGCATCATGATAGTTAATTCAATGAATTGTTGAATCACAACAATATCATGAATTCATAGGATTTCCAAGATGTATTTAATTCACATCCAACCTCGTTATTTGACAGGGAACTATAGTGACTAGTTCATTATTCGTTGAGAGTCAACTTACCCTCTAATCATTCATGTAATTTTGTGGAAATTTCATACCATTTTCATTGGTAAAAATCATCCACATTGGGCTTTAACTCATTATTTTTTTTCTTGGTGTAATTCCCTCATACTTCCATGGTTTCATCCATTCGTTGTATGTTGGTTATGGTAAATTCATCCAGGTAATTTCTATAAACTATATTACGACGCTAAAATAATTTAGATGGTTTGCTAACTAGTGAAAACATCAATTTAGTGATCTCCTACTTATAAATTTTCTTAAATATTAAATGTGAGGCTCATACATATTCTTGTGGGATTTACTATTATGGGAAAAGCTTGTGCTCTATTTCCCAAGCTAATGATCAGTTGTGGGAAAAGGTTGTGCTTTGTTTCCCAAGATAATAATCAATTTACTATGTTTCCCAAGCTAATAATTAGTGCACCATTGTGTACTTTTGGCATAAAATACCAAGGCATGTGCATGGGAACTCATGAACAACCATTCATATTTGAATCTATGGAGCTAAATTCGTAAATTAACACAGTTCTATGTCCTATCACAACATATTTTGGGAGCTACAAATTCATAAATGGAGGCCTATTTATCTAGTTGGCATTATAAGAACTCAAATTTTGAACCCAAATTAGAAGGTATATTTCTCATCAAATTTTCATATGGAATTATAGTGCATTGGCATCGGTGGTTAGCATTGGACTTGGCTTTCCACAATGAGAAAAACAAGCCTTGAATACAATAGCATAACATTTCTTTACAATAGGTAGGTTTGGTAGTTTCCAAATATGAGATGGCCAAAAATGTCTTTGGTAAATTGATTCTGTGGAAAATTATAGAATTTCTATAAGGCACTACCACACATGAGGATCATTTAAGACATTTGTTTAAGACAAAATACATTTTTCGTCTTAAACCTTTCTGCAAAAAACACGTCGTCATATTATTTAATATTAAATTATATGCCTTAAACAATAATGAAAATATTTCCTACCTTAGAAGAAACATGCCCAAGGTGTCAGTAAGGCATACAGGAATTGTATTCTTTGCATCAAGCACTTGATAAGGCCAAAATAATTCTTCAACACTATGCAGCTTGCAACAAACTATACTTGGTAATATCTCTTTTCCCTACCATTCTTAAAAGTGAAGAAAGAGGAAAAATAATTCAAACATACAAAAAATGGACCCGTTGAACTAAGCATGCGGTATAGAGAAGGATGATGTCCTAGTAAAATTTTTAGTTCCATGTAGCATATATAAAGAAGAAAATAGTTTATTATTCATAATTTCTAGATTGATGGTTATCTGTTTTTGTCTTAAAAAAAGTTGACATCCATATGTAATTATGTTTAAGACCAGTTTCCTTTTCTTTTCTTTATCTTACCATTTAACTTTTAAGCTTGTAGTGATTTGACTATTTTCCATTTTGACCTAATGAATGTTGACACTTTCTTAACATTCAAAAGAATCATAAAAACTTAAGCTATGATGTCGAGATTTATGATTCTTTGGGATAATCTTTAGTTGTGGTGCTTACTTTTCTTACAATACTTTGTTAGTTATTTTTTAATTGGGAAGTTATGTTCAAACCTTATGATGTTTCTTAGTTGTGTGCTTGGGAAAAATAATCTACACTAGAAGTATAACCTTTCCACATTTAAGTTGATACAATAACAAGTTCTTTGCAATACGAGTTGTCTCATACTTGGTGTTTCTATTTTTTCAAGACATTACACGAGACTCAGTTTTGATAAGATTTGAGAAGGCCAAGCCTGATTTGGATGATAGTTTGAGGCATGTCCTTATATCTGAAATGGATGATATTGTTGTGTTCCACTTGCAATTATCTATACAAATATTCTACTATAGTGGACCTAGTTTGAGTTTTCAAGCCCAGTTTGAACCTTGTCAAAGGCTCGACTAACAGTCTAGTTGTGAAAACTATCCTGTGACCAACAAGGAATCTATTTATGATAACATGAAATAAAATTTAGTGATCGAGGGATCTTATTCATGCTACACTATTGCTCAAAGGATTTTATTCATTTTCCTACCCTAATTTAGCATGTGCAAAATGAGGGTGCTACTTGAAATCAATGATCGAATGCAAACACCTTGAAACTTCATCACTACAATGTTTTCTTCCCTTATTCTTAGCTATCATGCAAAATAATGAAGCATCAAAATTACAAAATTCATAGACTGTGTTTTCTATCACTGATGGGATGAACAATAATTTGGGTAGCTGCAAATCAACAATACTTTCAAAGTTCAAACACATGTAGGTGTTGACATAAGCTAGTGAGAGGATTTGTCCATCCAAGATTGAATAGGATTGTAATAATTATTGCCCATTAACTTTGAAAATTGTCCTTTTCTACCACCTGGGAGCACATAATGTTGTTATGTTATGTCCCTCATGAAATATTGGCTCCACGAGATAGTATAGCATGTCATTTTGGTAGGTCTGTATCAGGGAATGTGAGTGATAGGAACATATCAACCAAATGGGGATTAGATCCTGCTGTCTTGGGCACCTAATTTATTTTGAAAATTTGCATCCATGCCTCTATCAATCCATGCTGTGTCATTAGCTATTGCATTAATTATATAACAAACAGTGGAAATTTTCCAACCTAATGGGTGTTGAGACTATGTATTCAATCTGTTTACAATGCTAGAAGCTTCTGTTGATTGTACTGGACCCGCCAACATGTCAAGGGGATCTCCCTAGTAAGAAGTCCCAATTAGACTTTAGACCATTTCATGTAGGAGTCCCAGTAGTGGGTCGTAAGCTAATGTCTTGACCGTAATGTCACACAGAGGCAAGTAAGATAACACTATTAGTAGCAAGGCTGTGACTCATGCAGAGAGTCAAGGAATGGGTATGAGAGGTTCCAACACTTAGAAGGAGAGGAGGGTGAAGGTGAGTTCTAGGTAGAAAGGGATCAATCCCAACTCGGCTAGGAACACACCACACAAAGGACATGCATAACTTCAAGCAGAGAAATCCACTCGGATGCGGCAATCACAACATACAAGGTAAGATAACATGAACAACACTCACAGATCAGTCCAGGATGAGTGTGACGGTTGATATACAAAAGTTCAAGAAGAATGTCTATTTGATGTCTGGAATAGTGGTCGACACAGAGGGTGACAACATTAATAACATATTCAACGCATTAACAACAAGATTAATATAATTGCATACAAATTAGTTTATACACAAGTACGTAAGTTAAACAACATATATCATTAAGGCAACCAGAATAATCCAACTACAATAACAACATATGCATGAAAATGTGTTGGCTCTTATTATTTAAAGAAGTGTAAGTCAAAATCATACAATACACCATGTAAAACTACTATCCCCAACAGTGGAACATTACAGCCACATCTGAATGCTCCTCCAAAGAGATGTACTAGCTCCGTGTAGTGGAGAATCCAAGGCGCGTTACAATACTGCCCAAGCCTTCTTCGAGATAGTCTTAGTAGAAGCTTGGCTGACCAAAAGCCTATACAATGAGTTATGAAGCACTATTTATAGCAAAGGGTGGGGTGACCCTTAACATTCACCTTTGTGACAATTCAACTACGCTCATGACCCTTCACCTACTCTATGACAGTTACATCCAGCTGTTGACATTTACTTACACTTGACATGACTCAACATTACAATGCACATGTATTCATGTGAGAGAATATGGCTTGAGAAAGCCTTGCAAGACATCACTGACACTCGGTCTGCTGTGGTGAGACCAACTCTTTGACATGCTTGTGATGGTGGAGCTGGTGAGGTGATGCTAAGCTTCGTTGTCCATGATGGTGTGCATGCACCTCATGGTGACATCTTATTGAAGCGAACTCCTGCTTCTGCTGCAATCGGTGCATTGGTTTCATCCCTTCATCCAACTCATCTACTAACATGTGCATGGTCTTCTTAGGTGTAGCTAAACCAGCAACGCACTGATGCATAATGTCCATGCTGATCTTCAAGTGTGTGCTAGTGGTCATGTGCATCAACTTGCCAAAGTAGCCATTCGGATCTAGTTGGACTTGCTTCTTGTCTTCGCCTTGGTGAGTGTGTTGAATGGGTTGGATTACATGCATGCACAGAATGACATGCATGCTTCTCAATCCCTTGCATGCGAACAACCACATTTCTCACCATGTTTTCTCTATGTTAGCTGCTGGGATGGATCTTTAACTTCTCCAGTTGCAGTTTCATCTGTGAGTGCACAATGTGCCCACTGGTGTTCCTGATCGTGGTGCAACTCATTCGTCTATCTGTGCCCACTGCTATTCCTGAATTGTTGCTTCAGGACATGAAACTCCTTTGTTACAACTTCTACCTTCGTGCGATCTTCATGTCACTCCGTCACTCCATAGCCAGAGTCTCCAAAGTTTCTTTCATCATCAATGGACCTGCTTGATCTTGCAACCTTGTTCCGCCTGCGCGTTGTCAACAACCCTCCTCTTGAATTTGCTGCATTTGGTATGCTGTCTTCAAATGTTGTTCATGATACTGCTCATTGTGATGTTGCCGCTTGATTTCCTTATCCACAAACAAGATGATGTCTTCGTGAGTAAGCAAGCTCATAGACACTTAATCGACTGCATCCCCAAGCGTGCTCTGAACAGTTTCCTCATCTCCGCTCTCCTAAAAACCATTGTACTTGTACTCCTGGGAGGCAAATGAACACCTGTGATACTTGCAGACATGGAAACACCCATAGCAACCAATATTTTAGTTAAAAACCAAAATGAACATCAGAAATGAATTGCAACATACTTGGGTGAACGATCGTGAAGGTTGCGTAATTTTGGTTGGGAGGTCAGAAGACCGACTCCCAAGATTGCTCAAGGCACAGTCTAGGCTACAGGAAGACTAGCTAACTACTGGAAATGCGCAATGCACAGTCCAGTTTGGCTGTTGACTATTGGGATTGCGAAATGCAAAATTCTAGCTCAGAAAGACTTGTGGCATAGGGATAGATCTGCACAATTTCTTGGGCCAAGCAGCCACTGTCCTCTAGAAACGTGCAAAACAGTCCTAAAGGCTAGTGTCAGGTAGGGATAAGAAAATTTGGAGAGGAAGGTGAGCCTTCCTTTCTCAGATTGTGCAATGCAACCTTGGTGAAGGTAGAGCCTAGGCCAAGGTTGGCTTGACTCGCCGATGGGCGACTGAAAGCAAGTAAATCAGTGAATGCATGGTAACACTAAGTGATAGTAGAAGTGATTAACAGTGCATGAAAAACGTGAATGAACAATTCAACAAACAGATCAACGTGCATGTGGGTAAGGTAGTTCGCCGATTGAGCGAACGTCTGTGCAAAACAATTTCATGCATGTGACAACAGTGAGATAGAAACAAAAACTGAAACAGAGATAGGAAAAGCTAGTATATATGCAAGCGACAACAAGCGTTAAAAGAAATCAAGAAAACAATACGCCCACAAGCGCAAACACAAAAAGCAACAGAAATGTAGCACAAGGCATGGGAAGCAGGATTACCTCAAAACAACCAAGCTGAATGTGTCAATTGCTCCTAGATGTGATGTGGGATGTCAGAGCTGCAAGGTTGATGTGAGGAATGAGCTTTGTAGCATCTGGTTGATGAGTTTTGATAACATCGAGGTTGTGATGTGCATGCCAGGAATATAAGGGAAGCGACACTTGGTGGGAGGTTTTGGAATTGCTCCTTGCATGTAACCTCTAACTGCTAAACATATATCCTTGAAACAAGGGATGCCTTTGCATGTTGCCTCAGGATAAGTAGACCATGCATGCAAGTCTATTTTTCTCAGTCCCAAAGATAACTTGTCAACTCAGGTGTAGATGCAAGAGACTGCTCAACTACTAGAGAAAAATGTGCATTTCTTGCTGGGAGTTGGGCTGGTTGCCCAGGAGATTTGCACAATTTCTAGGCAAAGCAGTTGACTACTACCCAGATTTGTGCAAATCCTAGGCTGAACAACCCGCCGCTGGGAAAATTTACGCAAATCCTGCTGGGAGGATTGTCTAGCAGGATTGCACAATCCCAGAGCCCAACAGGCTATCAGAGAGGATTGCACAATTCTTGGAGGGAATGCTAGTTGCCCTTCAGAAATGCCCAATTTTCAAGGCGAAGCTACTCAGCCTGTAGCTGGACCAAGTCTGGGTGAGTAGTCTGCGAAGGGAAAAGATGAAACTGTTATCGACATGTTGCCTTTGTGCAAGAAAGACACTAAATCTTGAGGACATGCTGAAGCAAGGCAAGGTGCTGTGTAAGGTTGGTAGGGAGGCTCCAAAACAAGATAAGGAAAAATTTTGGAGAGTGTTTGTAGCCGCTACAACACTTGGCGACACACTGGTAGAACTCTAGCTCTCTCAATGGACCTTGTTAATGAAAAGCAAGTCTAACACCTCCAGAAGTATTATTCAGCTCTCACCTCATCTTGGTTTCACACTAGCCTTATTGTAAGATGTAGCATTTGCTAGAATCTTGGTCGATTGACACACATTCCAAGCCAAGGAAACATAGTTGTTTCGATTGGGGTTGAGAGGTATAGGTGCACAAGCAGTATAGTCCTCAGAGTCTTAGTTTCATCTCTGGTGTTGCTCCACTGCTAGTAGGCCTGGATAGTACCCCGGTGGAGTCACGTAGGAACACAAGCATGGCTCCATTGCCAGTGAGCCTGGTCAGTACCTCGACGAAGTTACTTGCATCACCTCCCTATGCAAGAAGCCTTTCTCTTCTTTTGCCTTATTCATTTTTCATTTTGAATTATTTGACTTTTCATTTTTCATTTTTAACTATGCATAACACTTATTCATTTCAAAGGCAGAAGAGGGATCCTGACTTATTGAGAGAAGAGGAGGTTGTTCTAGCAAAGAAGTGGTTTATTATATATTTGATGTGCCTATTAAGGTTTTCCCCCTCACCTTAATCTACTTGTCTGAGCTGATAAGGGTTAACCCGAAAACAACCGATTAGAGAAGGTGACACTATTTAGCGTGCAATCATTATGTTTTCACCAAGGTTCACTTCGGACAGTACATATTTTCCTTCGATGTATCATGGACTAAAAGTAACAAGCTCATCATATAGAGGCAAGATGACAGGTAACCAAGTAGTGATAGCTGTACAAGCCCTCGTGTATTTTACCCATCTTGTTTCGTGAGTCAACACATGGTTTCATGCAAAACTAACCTAAGATTGAAACGATTGAATGAACTAACAAAAAAGCAAAGAAAGAGGAGAAGCAAAGGTGAAAGAAAAGAAAGCAAACAAACAAACAAGCAAACAAAGCATGTAAGCAAACAAAAATGCAAGCAAACAACTGAAAGCAAACACTACTCCTACTCCTACACTAACTGTGCATGGGCTTGATCATGTGAAGTGATACTTCTAATGCAGCCACCGGTGCATTGGCAGACCCATGTTGGTGAAGGCTTGGTCTATGATTAACCCAGTTATGCGGACTAGCAAACAAGAAAGATATAACAATGAGGACAGCCACACTTCGTGTTTTAAAGTGCCCACGGGACATAAGTGAGTGCATGTGCATGATGGGTGGTCTGTGGACCTATCATGGTGTTGTGTGACACTACGTGCATCTTTGAAGCATAAGCACACTCTTGATTGTGACATGCAAGAAAATGAAAGAAGCAAAGATAACTTGTGTCGTGCACAAGTTCTTGCAATGTAAGACTCCTCCAATGCATGAGCAATGGGATCATGTAGATTGAGTGGAGGAAGTGTGATCTATGTGTGAGATGGATCTTCCATGCATACAGATGAGTGATGAGGAGCCTTGATCAGAAGTGAAACCAACATCACGACAAAGAGGGCCTGACATAACCATTAGTTGGGGCTGAAGTGCCTCGACAGTCTGCGGGGTTTCGAATTCGTTGGCAGATGGATCTTCGTAGATTATTGGCTTAGACGGATTAACAACGAGTGAATCGACATCATGATCGGATGATGAGGTGAAGAGATCACGACAACCAAGATCAGAAAATTCAGGATGTTGGTCGGTATCCTCATGATTTGATGAATCACACAGAGGTGTAGATGAGAAGGAAGGATGTTCACCCTTAAGTTTCCAAAAAGAGCAGATGAAAGATCAAGTGGATTTTCAATGAATGATTGGTCCTCTCCATTGTTGGCCGATGGGATAACATATGATGTGTCCTGCGAAAGATCAACAATGGGTGCATTTATGGATGAAGACACACATGCAAAATCATGGATGGTAGGTTGACCGACGATGTTAGGAAAGAATGGAGGGGGCTTAGATGAAAGGGAGTCATCCTTCACCGAGTGTTGATGCTCAAGCTCTCACTCATAATCTTCATGAATGACAGTGCATGTTGGTTGTGCAACACCAGCTCTGTCAGTGGGTTGTTCATCATTCACAAAAAATGAAGAGTTTGAAATGAACGAACACAAGGCCACATCATCTAGAGGAACACCTAGGTGCGAAGATGGAGGTCGTAGAAAAGAAAGCCTATGAAAACTCGAAGGACTCACAACCAAATTTGTGTGAAAATTGAGTGGAGTGATGTCGAGAGAGTGTGAAGATTGAATAGGTGTACAAGCATGATCCTCAGAATCACTGGGCAATGGTGGAGTTGTTGAATGAGAGGGAGGCAGATAGTCAGTTGAGACAGTGCCCACTCCCACATGAGATTGTGTTGCTCCATTAATGAAGAAGGTTGAGTGAGGCTTGATCTCAAGATTTTTCTTAGGATGGGTAGATTTCTTAAGGCAATACTCGAACCGATCCCAGATATAA
The DNA here is from genome assembly GCA_031772625.1 of Pinus tabuliformis. NCBI lineage: Eukaryota > Viridiplantae > Streptophyta > Pinopsida > Pinales > Pinaceae > Pinus > Pinus tabuliformis. Next base: position 1,451,595,822 of record CM062818.1, on the reverse strand, counting down.
GAAAATTTCATCTGGGTCCTCAAAGCTTGAAATTGCAAGTCATGGAAGCACTGCCAAAAATCAATAATGGATTCATGAGGATCCCTTCGTTGTTGTAATAGTTTCCGGTCAAGATGGTCTCGATCAAAATGATAGAATGTGTCTTCAATAAGATCATAGAAGTGTTCACATGAGTGCACGGTGTCATCTGGTAGGTTGAGCACCTAACGAAATGGAGATTCACGAAGTGTGTATGCAAGTAGCAAACCATCCTGTTCGTTAATAAATTCATCTTCCTCATAAATCATGGAAAGAAATTTATGTAATTGCTCAGGCTACGCCACTTCACCTTCACCATCATATGTGTGAGTGCACAAGATATTGAAAATCTTCCCTCAGATGGAGGCATCTTCATGATTTGAAAAACACCTCAGGGGAGAAGAGTGCAAGACTCCATGAAAGATATGTAAAGGTTCAAAACTAGATGAGAGGACACAAATTGTCATCAGACCCTCCTTCTAGCACCATAAATGTTGATGGTGTTGGACCCGCCAACATGTCAATGGGATCTCCCTGGTAAGAAGTCCTAATTAGACCTCAGACCGTTTGGTGTAGGAGTCCTAGTAGTGGGTTGTAAGGTAATGCCTTGACCGCAATGTCTAACAGAGGCAAGTAAGATAACTATGTCAGTAGAAATGGTGTGACTGATGCAGAGAGTCAAGGAATGGGTACGAGAGGTTCCAACACTTCGAAGGGAGAGGAAGGTGAAGGTGAGTTCCAGGTTGAAATGGATCAGTCCCAACTCAGCTAAGAACACACCGCACAAAGAACATGCACAACTTTTGGCAGAGCGTCCACTCGGATGTGGCAGTCACAACATATAAGGTAAGATAACATGAATAATACTCGCGGATCAGTTTGAGACGAGTGTGATGGTTGATATAGAAAAGTTCAAGAGGAAGGTCTGTCTGATGTCCAGTAGATTAGTCGACATGGATAGTGACAACATTAATAACATATGCAACACATTAACAACAAGATTCATATAATTTCATACAAATTAGTTCATACACAAATACATAAGTTAATAAACATATATAATTAAGGAAATCAGAACAATCCAACTACAATAACAACATCTGCATGAAAATGTGTTGGCTCTTATTATATAAGGAAGTGTAAGTCACAATCATACAATACACCATGTAAACCTACTAGCCACAACAGTGGAACATTACAGCCACATCGCCTGCTCCTCCAAAGGTATGTACTAGCTCCGTGTAGTGGAGAAGCTAGGGCATGCTAGAATATTGTCCAAGCCTTCTTCAAGATAGTCTTAGTAGAAGCTTGGATGACCAAAAGTCTATACAATGAGTTATGAGGAACTATTTATAGCAAAGGGTGGGGTCACCCTTGACATTCCCCTTTGTGACAATTCAATTACCCTCATGACTCTTCATCTACTCTATGACTGTTACATCCAACTGTTGACACTTGACTTACACTTGACATGACTCAACATTACAATGCACATGTATTCATGTGAGACAACATGACTTGAGCAAGCCTTGCAAGACATCACTGACACTCGGTTCGCTCTGGTGAGACCAACTCTTTGACATGCTTGTGATGGTGGAGCTGGTGAGCTAATGCCAAGATTGGTTGTTCGTGATGGTGGAGCTGGTGAGCTAATGCCAAGATTGGTTGTTCGTGATGGTGTGCATGGACCTCATGGTGACATCTTGTTGAAGCGAACTCCTGCTTCCGTTGCAACCGATGCATTGGTTCGACCCCTTCATCCAACTTGTCTGCTAACATGCGCATGGTCTTCTTAGGTGTGGCTAAACCAGCAGCGCACTGATGCATAGTGTCTGTGCTGATCTTCAAGTGTATGCTGGTGGTCATGGGCATCAACTTGCCGAAGTACACGTTCGGCTCTAGGTGGACTTGCTTCTTGTCTTCACCTTGGTGAGTGCGTTGAATGGGTTGGATTACATGCATGTACACAATGACATGCATGCTACTGAATCCCTTGCATGAAATCAACCACATTTCTCACCATGTCTGCTCCGTGTTAGCTGCTGGGATGGATCTTTAACTTATCTGGGTGCAGTTTCATTCATGAGCACACGTTGTGTCCACTATTGTTCTTGATCCTGCTCCAACTCATTTGTCTGCCTGCGCAGCTTCATGTTCTTCCTGAGTTGCTACTTCAAGACATGCAACTCCTTATTTGTTACAACTTCTGCCTTCATGTGATCTTCATGTCGCGCTATTATTTTATAGTCGAAGTCTCCAAAGTTGCTTTCATCATCAATGGACCTGCTTGAGCTTGCAACCTTGTTCTGACTCCGTGTTGTGAACAACCCTCCTCTTGAATTTGTTTAATTTTCTATGCTCTCTTCAGCTGCTACTCATGATGTTTCTCGTTGTGATGTTGCTGCTTGATGTCCTTGTCTATGAAAAGGTTGATGTCTTCGTGAGTAGGCAAGCTCATAGACACTTTATCAACTACATCCCCAAGCATGCTTTGAATGGTGTCCTCGTCTGTGCTCTCCTGGAAACCATTTTATCTATAATGTTGGGTTCCAGATGAACACCTATGATACCTGGGGACATGGCAACACTCATAGCAAGCAATCTGTCAATTGAAAACGAAAATGAACATGAGAACTGACTTGCAACATACTTGGGTGAACGATCATGAAGGTTGCATAATTTCGGTCGGGAGGTTGGAAGACCGACTGCCAAGCTTGCTCAGGGCACAGTCTGGGCTACTGGGAGACTGGTTAACTGCTAGAACTGCGCAATGCATAGTCCAGTCTGGCTACTGACTGTTGGGATTGTGAAATGCACAATTCTAGCTGGGAAGGACTGTTGGCCTTGGGACAGATCTATGCAATTTCTTGGTCCAAGCAACCACTGTACTCTAGAAATGCACAAAATAGTCCTAGAGGCCAGTCCGGGTAGGAATGCGCAAATCTGGAGAGGAAGGTGAGCCTTCCTTTCTTAAATTGCATAATGCAGCCTTGGTGAAGGCAGAGCCCGGGACAAGGTTAGCCTGACTCGCCGACGGGTTACTGAAAGCAAGTAAGTTAGTGAATGCATGGAGACACTAAGTGATAGCAGAAGTTATTGACAATGCATGCAAAACATGAATGAAATATTCAACAAATAGATCAACATGCATGTGGGTGAGGCAGTTCGCTGGTTGGGCGAAGGTTGGTGAAAAACAGTTTCATGCATGCGACAACAGTGAGATAGCAACGAAAATTGAAACAAAGCTAGGAAAAGCTAGTATATATGCAAACGATAGCAAGCGTTCAAATAAATCAAGCAAACATTACTCCCACAAGCTAAAACAAAATAGGTGACAGAAATGCAGCACAACGCATGGGAAGTGTAGATTGAGTTTCTGCATCTGCATGTACAACTGCTACTTTATTGTGTACTAAATCTGAACCAGCTGTAACATTATTGACTTGCTTTTGATAGGTTGCAATCTCACTATTCTGAACAGAAACATGTTTAGAATGACTCCTCTATTTTAATTCTTCTTGCTGTAGTTGAGTTTTGAGCTACAAAAAATCAATTTTCTCTTGTGCATTTTGTAGACAGACCTAAATGTCTGTGAGAGAAACTTTGTTGACTTTTAATGTATCATGATTAGTAGACAATATCAAAGTTTTGAGGAACTCTAATACTTCACTGATTCTGGCCATTTTTTCTTCAATGTCAGATTTACACCTTAAAAAAATGATCACAACTACTACTCAATGCCAAAAAGTAATACCCACTCACAGTACACAGCAATATCCTTTATAAATGTGCAACAAATGAATCAAGGAAGCAAGGCAAAGAAGTGTTGTATTGATAAAGGAACCTGGAACAATCATGAGTTTGCATAGTAATAAGGATAAGTTTGTTCCCGGAAATTCGTCCTCAACACACAACAAGCAACTATGACTGATCTGCAAATGTCTCTAAAACCAACTTTTCCTCTTTGGATAAGCTACAACCAACTCAACCTCTTGAAATAGGCTCCTCTTTGTCTAGAGTTGGCACCACTAACAAGTGCTACTCGACCCCTTTGAAATGATAAGTCTACTATTAATTCTAGAACATATGATCAGTGGCTCCTTGGCCTACTGTGAAATTCCTCTTGGAAAAGTTCCAAAATAGGTTTGAGTTCTTTTGAGTTTGATGGGATTTTTCAGTGAGGATTTTAGTTAAACACTTTGATGACAGACAGCTGTAAGTATATTTATTGAGTTTTACTCCAAATTGAGATGCACAGTGAGAGTATAATGCCTCTAGAAACCTCTCAATCAGCAATATAATATATTCAATGATTTCACCATTAAATTAAATCACCGCTGAGCACATTACATTAGTCACTGGGAGTAATTTACTCACTGGAAACAACACAGAAGATACTAGCCATGCATCTCTATTGATTTCTGAACTTACAAATAAGAGTTTACAATACAAAATAAGAACCTGGAACCTGCCGCAGCCCTCTAATCATATCATTATTGTCCCTAAAGAAATTTAGTGGATATCTAGTATGTAAGTAGCAATATATTCTTCAGTAATTTTAGTAAGTTCCCCACGTGACTTTCAACCATACATGTTCGCAACTATAATATTTATTAACCAGTTACAACCTCTAAAGGAGCACTAAATACATGCATAACATCTAGGAAAACTCATGAGATTTAGGGTAAGATGCAGGGATTTGTCACAGTTATCTTCTATGCTGACTCGTTCCACCGAAGAAGAAACATTCCCTCTGTACCCACGCTCAGCAGGACAAGAAATGTGGTCCATATATCACTGATATCGACTTCCTTGTAGACAAATATTATGCCCAACAAGCAGAAAATGACCCACAACCTCTATACGGTCATGGTGGTTGAGCCTTGCAAGCCTAGAACTTGACCATTGCAAGTGTACATGCCCAACATCAAATCTGGAAATGACTGTGGCAGTTTAATGTCTTCAGTAGCAGAACGCCCACGAACAGAATCATGGCAAGAATTGCACCGGATCAGGATTACTTTGTCTTCTAAAAATGTAAAGAATCTTGAAAAAGTTTGTGCTGATCTTGTGCGTGGTGCGAAAGATAAACGTCTGAAGGTTAAGGGACCTGTCAGAATGCCAACAAAGGTCCTTAATCATACAACTTGAAAGTCTCCTTGTGTAGAACATATCAACACCTGGGATCATTTTGAATTACGTGTCCACAAAAGAATCACTGATCGTTTTGAATTACGTGTTCACTGCTGCTTCAGGTATCAAATTATCAAGTGGTAATTACAGGAATTGCCGCAAGATCTGTGAGAGCCAGCTATAAGAGAAGGAATGGTTTCTATGTCAAGAAGTTTTGAGGCAGGGAACTGCATAGTGAGACCAACGGATGGATTTCAACTCAATCTATTGCTAAAGATTCAACTACCCATTTCTCACAATCCCTTGCACAAGCATGACCACAAGGAGCAATATATTCAACGCTCCAGTAATGTATTCAACAATGTATTCAAACTATGATAGCATGGAACAAGAGTTCCACCAAGAATTCAATAATTCTGTAATGATTCTAAGAAGAGGTCGAGATAAAAATATACCAAACAATGCCATTGGTGGAATTCCCTTCAATGCAAGAATTTAGGTAAGGATCCGATGTCTTTAATACATAACCGCCACAACGTGGACCTATATAAGTGACCTCTTACAAAACTGCCACAACGTGGATCTGTTTGCAGGTGATTCGATACCATCTGGTAGGTGCATTGATAAATATGATGATTATGGTGCTAGCCAAAACGCAGGTTTGCAGAACAGACAGAAATGTGGAATTGGTTGAGAGAATGTTAAGCAGAGTAACGCCAACTCTTACAGGTGAGACTAGTAGAGAAACGTCTAATTTCACAAAATTCAATACAGAGTAACACACAACGAATCAATGTTTGAGTGCGGGATTTTGGCAAATTTCAAGAAGAGAAGCGAATGAATATCATTAAGCAGACTGGAGAAAGATTCGGCCGCTTTTTCTATTGATTTCTAGAGGGTGAATCAGAGAAATCACAACTAGAAAATAGCTGATAGGATTAGCTCTGAGTTAAATGTAACGCATAGGCTCGGGAGAAGGCAGATGGGTCAAGTTTCAAACATGACAACAAAGAGCATTTCAGCATGTGAAGAGAGGCAGGGAGACCATCAGCGTATCAATAGAGCCTTAGCATTTGAATTGTGCATATGACAGACCTGGTGATGCAGGATGATAGAAAACGCTTGAATTTATAGACCCGGGATGCCAATTTTTACTATTTATGGATTATGGGCAAAGGTGCAGGACTGACATGCACAAAACTGGCAGGTCTGCACACAGTAAAATGCTTTAAAATGCTTTATAAGGTGGAAATTCTGCTCAATTTTGATTAGGAGAAAGGCAGAACTGACATATATATAGAGACCACAAAACAAGTGGCTCAAATTGGAGCAGGACCAGCAATCGCCTGCTCTGATACCATGTTAAACACACATGGGCAACAAGAATAATCTGAAGGATAAATCATGAGAGTACAATTTTTATTAACAAGAGATATACATTTATAGTACATTATGTGACCATTGGGTTCCACATCCCAAGGTCTCTTGGACTACTTTGTCTATTCAGCTTCCACACTAACCCATTGAGGATTAGGTGTCCAACAAGATTGCTCAATAGACACAAGAGTTGGCCTATTGTAGTTGTGTTGAAAGGTATTCATGAAATTATCCCATTCTTTGTTCTGTTGGTGCTAAATGCATAGAGCATGGTCCAAGGTCCTTTGTTCAGTTTTGTGGGAAATTTCCCTTGCCCACCTAGTCTGGAGGCCAACACCTTGCTCTAGATGGGATAGCTGCTGAAGCGCCATTTAATCTGCTTTTTGAAAATTCAGAACCATGTTTCCTGCAATTATGGAAATGTAATGGTTCAATACATGGTCTGACACATAGTTCTAACGGTCTGACACACGATTTCGATGGTTTGACACATGGTTCTAATGGTCTGACATAGTTCTGGCACAATTCCCATTGTGGTGGTGCAAGGAGGAGAGAATAGTAGATAAATTCACTACTATTTTTGTCACAGATGGTAGATTAGTGTTTTAAATTTCAACTTTTGTTTTGTAATTATTACTATTTGGTCATGTTGATAGTTGCTAGATAAGCTATTTCAATGATTTAAGAGAACTAAAATAAATCTTTGCATGGGTACATTTTGTGAGGATTTTCTACGCACATGGTTGGTTGAAAAACAAACTGTTCCTAATGATTTACCTATGCTGTCATTGAGATCAAGATATTATTGTTTGAAGGCTCCATAAGGCTTGATACCTAATTTTCATTGGACTTAGCCAATATTTCCCATTTGACATAATTTGCATAAATAGATTATGCTCACAATTAGGTGATGCCCGTGGTAGTAATACATATGTTTTCCTAGTGGGCTTTAGTTGATCCTATAGAAAGTCGATCCTACCATACTCCATCATGGTATATTTAGAGTTAGGGTTCATGATTCCATGCACATGTTGTTTCCTAAGACATGATTCCAACAAAGTCCACATTCACCTTGTGACTAGTTTGGCAATACCTATGACCATGTTGCGCAACCTTGCCAAGTTCTTTGCACCAAGTTGTTGGCATCATGATAGTTAATTCAATGAATTGTTGAATCACAACAATATCATGAATTCATAGGATTTCCAAGATGTATTTAATTCACATCCAACCTCGTTATTTGACAAGGAACTATAGTGACTAGTTCATTATTCGTTGAGAGTCAACTTACCCTCTACTCATTGGTGTAATTTTGTGGAAATTTCATACCATTTTCATTGGTAAAAATCATCCACATTGGGCTTTAACTCATTATTTTTTTCTTGGTGTAATTCCCTCATACTTCCATGGTTTCACCCATTCGTTGTATGTTGGTTATGGTAAATTCATCCAGGTAATTTCTGTAAACTATATTACGACGCTAAAATAATTTAGATGGTTTGCTGACTAGTGAAAACATCAATTTAGTGATCTCCTACTTATAAATTTTCTTAAATATTAAATGTGAGGCTCATACATATTCTTGTGGGATTTACTATTATGGGAAAAGCTTGTGCTCTATTTCCCAAGCTAATGATCAGTTGTGGGAAAAGGTTGTGCTTTGTTTCCCAAGATAATAATCAATTTACTATGTTTCCCAAGCTAATAATTAGTGCACCATTGTGTACTTTTGGCATCAAATACCAAGGCATGTGCATGGGAACTCATGAACAACCATTCATATTTGAATCTATGGAGCTAAATTCGTAAATTAACACGGTTCTATGTCCTGTCACAAGATATTTTGGGAGCTACAAATTCATAAATAGAGGCCTATTTATCTAGTTGGCATTATAAGAACTCAAATTTTGAACCCAAATTGGAAGGTATATTTCTCATCAAATTTTCATATGGAATTAGAGTGCATTGGCATTGGTGGTTAGCATTGGACTTGGCTTTCCACAATGAGAAAAACAAGCCTTGAATACACTAGCATAACATTTCTTTACAATAGGTAGGTTTGGTAGTTTCCAAATATGAGATGGCCAAAAATGTCTTTGGTAAATTGATTTTGTGCAAAATTATAGAATTTCTATAAGGCACTACCACACATGAGGATCATTTAAGACATTTGTTTAAGACAAAATACATTTTTTGTCTTAAACCTTTCTGCAAAAAACACGTCGTCATATTATTTAATATTAAATTATATGCTTTAAACAATAACGAAAATATTTCCTACCTTAGAAGAAACATGCCCAAGGTGTCAGTCAGGCATACAGGAATTGTATTCTTTGCATCATGCACTTGATAAGGCCAAAATAATTCTTCAACACTATGCAGCTTGCAACAAACTATACTTGGTAATATCTCTTTTCCCTACAATTCTTAAAAGTGAAGAAAGAGGAAAAATAATTCAAACATACAAAAAATGGACCCATTGAACTAAGCATGTGGTATAGAGAAGGATAATGTCCTAGAAATTTTTTTAGTTCCCTGTAGCATATATAAAGAAGAAAATAATTTATTATTCATAATATCTAGATTGATGGTTATCTGTTTTTGTCTTAAAAAAAGTTGACATCCATTCATAATTATGTTTAAGACCAGTTTCCTTTTCTTTTCTTTATCTTACCATTTAACTTTTAAGCTTGTAGTGATTGACTATTTTCCATTTCGACCTAATGAATGTTGACACTTTCTTAACATTCATAAGAATCATAAAAACTTAAGCTATGATGTCGAGATTTATGATTCTTTGGGATAATTTTTAGTTGTGGTGCTTACTTTTCTTACAATACTTTGTTGGTTCTTTCTTAATTGGGAACTTATGTTCAAACCTTATGATGTTTCTTAGTTGTGTGCTTGGGAAAAATAATCTACACTAGAAGTATAACCTTTCCACATTTAAGTTGATACAATAACAAGTTCTTTGCAATATGAGTTGTCTCATACTTGGTGTTTCTATTTTTTTCAAGACATTACACGAGACTCAGTTTTGATAAGATTTGAGAAGGCCAAGCCTGATTTAGATCATAGTTTGAGGCATGTCCTTATATCTGAAATGGATGATATTGTTGTGTTCCACTTGCAATTATCTATACAAATATTCTACTATAGTGGACCTAGTTTGAGTTTTCAAGCCCAGTTTGAACCTTGTCAAAGGCTCGACTAACAGTCTAGTTGTGAAAACTATCATGTGACCAACAAGGAATCTATTTATGATAACATGAAATAAAATTTAGTGACCGAGGGATCTTATTCATGCTACACTATTTCTCAAAGGATTTTATTCATTTTCCTACCCTAATTTAGCATGTGCAAAATGAGGGTGCTACTTGAAATCGGTGATCGAATGAAAACACCTTAAAACTTCATCACTACAATGTTTTCTTCCCTTATTCTTAGTTATCATGCAAAATAATGAAGCATCAAAATTACAAAATTCATAGACTGTGTTTTCTATCACTGATGGTATGAACAATAATTTGGGTACCTGCAAATCAACAATACTTTCAAAGTTCAAACACATGTAGGTGTTGACATAAGCTAGTGAGAGGATTTGTCCATCCAAGATTGAATAGGATTGTAATAATTATTGCCCATTAACTTTGAAAATTGTCCTTTTCTACCACTTGGGAGCACATAATGTTGTTATGTTATGTCCCTCATGAAATATTGGCTCCATGAGATAGTATAGCATGTCATTTTGGTAGGTCTGTATCAGGGTATGTGAGTGATAGGGACGTATCAACCAAATGGGGGTTAGATCCTCCTGTCTTGGGCACCTAATTTATTTTGAAAATTTGCATCCATGTATCTATCAATCCATGCTGTGTCATTAGCTATTGCATTAATTATATAACAAACAGTGGAAATTTTCCAACCTAATGGGTGTTGAGACTATGTATTCAATGTGTTTACAATGCTAGAAGCTTCTGTTGACTGTCCTGGACCCGCCAACATGTCAAGGGGATCTCCCTAGTAAGAAGTCCCAATTAGACTTTAGACCATTTGGTGTAGGAGTCCCAGTAGTGGGTCGTAAGCTAATGCCTTGACCGTAATGTCACACAGAGGCAAGTAAGATAACTCTGTTAGTAGCAAGGGTGTGACTCATGCAGAGAGTCAAGGAATGGGTTTGAGAGGGTCCAACACTTAGAAGGAGAGGGGGGTGAAGGTGAGTTCTAGGTAGAAAGGGATCAGTCCCAACTCGGCTAGGAACACACCACACAAAGGACATGCATAACTTCAAGCAGAGAAATCCACTCGGATGCGGCAGTCACAACATACAAGGTAAGATAACATGAACAACACTCACAGATCAGTCCAGGACGAGTGTGACGGTTGATATAGAAAAGTTCAAGAAGAATGTCTATTTGATGTCTGGTAGAGTGGTTGACACAGAGGGTGACAACATTAATAACATATTCAACGCATTAACAACAAGATTCATATAATTGCATACAAATTAGTTTATACACAATTACGTAAGTTAAACAACATATATCATTAAGGAAACCAGAATAATCCAACTACAATAACAACATATGCATGAAAATGTGTTGGCTCTTATTATATAAAGAAGTGTAAGTCACAATCATACAATACACCATGTAAAACTACTATCCCCAACAGTGGAACATTACAGCCACATCTGCCTGCTCCTCCAAAGAGATGTACTAGCTCCGTGCAGTGGAGAATCCAAGGCGCATTACAATACTGTCCAAGCCTTCTTCAAGATAGTCTTAGTAGAAGCTTGGCTGACCAAAAGCCTATACAATGAGTTATGAAGGAATATTTATAGCAAAGGGTGGGGTGACCCTTGACATTCACCTTTGTGACAATTCAACTACCCTCATGACCCTTCACCTACTCTATGACCGTTACATCGAGCTGTTGACATTGACTTACACTTAACATGACTCAACATTACAATGCACATGTATTCATGTGAGAGAATATGGCTTGAGCAAGCCGTGCAAGACATCACTGACACTTGGTCTGCTGTGGTGAGACCAACTCTTTGACATGCTTGTGATGGTGGAGCTGGTGAGGTGATGCCAAGCTTCGTTGTCCGTGATGGTGTGCATGCACCTCATGGTGACATCTTACAGAAGCGAACTCCTGCTTCTGCTGCAACCGGTGCATTGGTTTCGTCCCTTCATCCAACTCATCTGGTAACATGTGCATGGTCTTCTTAGGTGTAGCTAAACTAGCAACACACTGATGCATAATGTCCATGCTGATCTTCAAGTGTGTGCTAGTGGTCATGTACATCAACTTGCCAAAGTACCCGTTCGGCTCTAGTTGGACTTGCTTCTTGTCTTCGCCTTGGTGAGTGTGTTGAATGGGTTGGATTACATGCATGCACACAATGACATGCATGCTTCTCAATCCCTTGCATGCGAACAACCACATTTCTCACCATGTTTGCTCTATGTTAGTTGTTGGGATGGATCTTTAACTAGTCCAGCCGCAGTTTCATCTGTGAGTGCAAAATGTGCCCACTGCTGTTCCTGATCGTGCTGCAACTCATTCGGCTATCTGTGCCCACTGCTATTCCTGAATTGTTGCTTCAAGACATGCAACTCCTTTGTTACAACTTCTACCTTCGTGCGATCTTCATGTCACTCCGTCACTCCATAGCCAGAGTCTCCAAAGTTTCTTTCATCATCAATGGACCTGCTTGATCTTGCAACCTTGTTCCGCCTGCGCATTGTCAACAACTCTCCTCTTGAATTTGCTGCATTTGGTATGCTGTCTTCAGCTGTTGTTCATGATACTGCTCATTGTGATGTTACCGCTTGATTTCCTTATCCACGAACAAGATGATGTCTTAGTGAGTAAGCAAGCTCATAGACACTTAATCGACTGCATCCCCAAGCATGCTCTAAACAGTTTCCTCGTCTCCGCTCTCCTAAAAACCATTGTACTTGTACTCCTGGGAGGCAGATGAACACCTGTGATACCTGCAGACATGGAAAAACCCATAGCAACCAATATTTTAGTTAAAAACCAAAATGAACATCAGAAATGAATTGCAACATACTTGGGTGAACGATCGTGAAGGTTGCGTAATTTTGGTTGGGAGGTCAGAAGACCGACTCCCAAGATTGCTGAAGGCACAGTCTAGGCTACAGGGAGACTAGACGACTACTGGAAATGCGCAATGCACAATCTAGTTTGGTTGTTGACTATTGGGATTGCGAAATGCAAAACTCCAGCTTAGAAGGACTCGTGGCCTAGGGACAGATCTGCACAATTTCTTGGGCCAAGCAGCCACTGTCCTCTAGAAATGCGCAAAACAGTCCTAAAGGCTAGTGTCAGGTAGGGATAAGAAAATTTGGAGAGGAAGGTGAGCCTTCCTTTCTCAGATTGTGCAATGCAACCTTGGTGAAGGTAGAGCCTAGGCCAAGGTTGGCTCGACTCGCCGATGGGCGACTGAAAGCAGGTAAATCAATGAATGCATGGCGACACTAAGTGATAGTAGAAGTGATTAACAGTGCATGCAAAACGTGAATGAACAATTCAACAAACAGATCAACGTGCATGTGGGTGAGGTAGTTCGTCGATTGAGCGAACATTTGTGCAAAACAGTTTCATGCATGTGACAACAGTGAGATAGAAAAAAAAACTGAAGCAGAGATACGAAAAGCTAGTATACATGCAAGTGACAACAAGCGTTAAAAGAAATCAAGAAAACAGTACTCCCACAAGCGCAAACACAAAAAGCAACAGAAATGTAGCACAAGGCATGGGAAGCAGGATTACCCCAAAACAACCAAGCTGAATGTGTCAATTGCTCCTAGATGTGATGTGGGATGTCAGAGCTGCAAGTTTGATGTGAGGAATGAGCTTTGTAGCATCTGGTTGATGAGTTTTGATAACATCGAGGTTGTGATGTGCATGCCAGGAATATAAGGGAAGCGACACTTGGTGGGAGGTTTTGGAATTGCTCCTTGCATGTAACCTCTAACTGCTAAACATATATCCTTGAAACAAGGGATGCCTTTGCATGTTGCCTCAGGATAAGTAGACCATGCATGCAAGTCTATTTTTCTCAGTCCCAAAGATAACTTGTCAACTCAGGTGTAGATGCAAGAGACTGCTCAACTACTAGAGAAAAATGTGCATTTCTTGCTGGGAGTTGGGCTGGTTGCCCAGGAGATTTGCACAATTTCTAGGCAAAGCAGCTGACTGCTACCCAGATTTGTGCAAATCCTGGGCTGAACAGCCCGCCACTGGGAAAATTTACGCAAATCCTGCTAGGAGGATTGTCTAGCAGGATTGCATAATCCCAGAGCCCAACAGGCTATCAGAGAGGATTGCACAATTCTTGGAGGGAATGCTAGTTGCCCTTCAGAAATGCCCAATTTTCAAGGTGAAGCTACTCAGCCTGTGGCTGGACCAAGTCTGGGTGAGTAGTCTGTGAAGGGAAAAGATGAAACTGTTATCAACATGCTGCCTTTGTGCAAGAAAGACACTAAATCTTGAGGACATGCTGAAGCAAGGAAAGGTGCTGTGTAAGGTTGGTAGGGAGGCTCCAAAACAAGATAAGCAAAAATTTTGGAGAGTGTTTGTAGCCGCTACAACACTTGGCAACACACTGGTAGAACTCCAATTCTCTCAATGGACCTTGTTCATGAAAAGCAAGTCTAACACCTCCAGAAGTATTGTTCAGCTCTCACCTCATATTGGTTTCACACTAGCCTTATTGTAAGATGTAGCATTTGCTAGAATCATGGTCGATTGACACACATTCCAAGGCAAGAAAACATACATGTTTTGATTGGGGTTGAGAGGTATAGGTGCACAAGCAGTATAGTCCTCAGAGTCTTAGTTTCATCTCTGGTGTTGCTCCACTGCTAGTAGGCCTAAACAGTACCCCGGTGGAGTCACATAGGAACACATGCATGGCTTCGCTGCCAGTGAGCCTGGTCAGTACCTCGACGAAGTTACTTGCATCACCTCCCTATGCAAGAAGCCTTTCTCTTCTTTTGCCTTATTCATTTTTCATTTTGAATTATTTGACTTTTCATTTTTCATTTTTCACTATGCATAACACTTATTCATTTCAAAGGCAGAAGAGGGATCCCGACTTATTGAGAGAAGAGGAGGTTGTTCTAGCAAAGAAGTGGTTTATTATATATTTGATGTGCCTGTTAAGGTTTTCCCCCTCACCTTACTCTACTTGTCTGAGCTGATAAGGGTTAACCCGAAAACAACCGATTAGAGAAGGTGACACTATTTAGCGTGCAATCATTTTGTTTTCACCAAGGTTCACTTCAGACAGTACATATTTTCCTTCGATGTATCATGGACTAAAAGTAACAAGCTCATCATATAGAGGCAAGATGACAGGTAACCAAGTAGTGATAGCTGTACAAGCCCTCGTGTATTTTACCCATTTTGTTTCGTGAGTCAACACATGGTTTCATGCAAAACTAACCTAAGATTGAAACAATTGAATGAACTAACAAAAAAGCAAAGAAAGAGGAGAAGCAAAGGTGAAAGAAAAGAAAGCAAACAAACAAACAAGCAAACAAAGCATGTAAGCAAACAAAAATGCAAGCAAACAACTGAAAGCAAACACTACTCCTACTCCTACACTAACTGTGCATGGGCTTGACCATGTGAAGTGATACTTCTAATGCAGCCACCGGTGCATTGGTAGACCCATGTTGGTGAAGGCTTGGTCTGTGATTAACCTAGTTATGCGGACCAACAAACAAGAAAGATATAACAATGAGGACAACCACACTTTGTGTTTTAAAGTGCCCACGGGACATAAGTGAGTGCATGTGCATGACAGGTGGTCCGTGGACCTATCATGGTGTTGTGTGACACTACGTGCATCTTTGAAGCATAAGCACACTCTTGATTGTGACATGCAAGCAAATGAAAGAAGCAAAGATAACTTGTGTCGTGCACAAGTTCCTGCAATGTAAGACTCCTCCAATGCACGAGCAATGGGATCGTGTAGATTGAGTGGAGGAAGTGTGATATGTGTGTGAGATGGATCTTCCATGCATACAGATGAGTGATGACGAGCCTTGATCAGAAGTGAAACCAACGTCACGACAACGAGGGCCTGACATAACCATTAGTTGGGTCTGAAGTGCCTCGACAGTCTGTGGGGTTTCGAATTCGTTGGCAGATGGATCTTCGTAGACTATTGGCTTAGACGGATTAACAACGAGTGAATCGACATCATGATCGGATGATGAGGTGAAGAGATCACGATAACTAAGATCAGAAAATTCAGGATGTTGGTCGGTATCCTCATGATTTGATGAATCACACAGAGGTGTAGATGAGAAGGAAGGATGTTCACCCTTATGTTTCCAAAAAGAGCAGATGAACGATCAAGTGGATTTTCAATGAATGATTGGTCCTCTTCATTGTTGGCTGATGGGATAACATATGATGTGTCCTGCGAAAGATCAACAATGGGTGCATTTATGGATGAAGGCACACATGCAAAATCATGGATGGCAGGTTGACCGACGATGTTAGGAAAGAATGGAGGGGGCTTAGACGAAAGGGAGTCATCCTTCACCGAGTGTTGATGCTCAAGCTCTCACTCATAATCTTCATGAATTCCAGTGCATGTTGGTTGTGCAACACCAGCTTTGTAAGTGGGTTGTTCCTCATTCACAAAAAATGAAGAGTTCGAAATGAACGAACACAAGGCAACATCATCTAGAGGAACACTTGGGTGCGAAGATGGAGGTCGTAGAAAAGAAAGCCTATGAAAACTCGAAGGACTCACAACCAAATCTGCGTGAAAATTGAGTGGAGTGATGTCGAGAGAGTGTGAATATTGAATAGGTGTACAAGCATGATCCTCAGAATCACTGGGCAATGGTAGAGTTCTTGAATGAGAGGGAGGCAGATAGTCAGTTGAGACAGTGCCCACTCCCACATGAGATTGTGTAGCTCCATCAATGAAGAAGGTTGAGTGAGGCTTGATCTCAAGATTTTTCTTAGGACGGGTAGATTTCTTAAGGCAATACTCGAACCGATCCCAGAGATAAGCAAATTCCATCTGGGTCCTCAAAGCTTGAAATTGCAAGTCATGGAAGCACTGTCAAAAATCAATAACGGATTCATGAGGAGCCCTTCGTTGTTGTAACAGTTTCTGGTCAAGATGGTCTCAGTCAAAATGATAGAATGTGTCTTCAATAAGATCACAGAAGTGCTCACATGAGTGCACGGTGTCATCTGGTAGGTTGAGCACCTAACGAAATGGAGATTCACAAAGTGTGTATGTGTTGTGCTCTACAACAACCCCCCATTTCATATCATTTTTATTCACAAAACTATCATATGAAATGGGTCCCTTTTAGTTTTCATTGGTATCAACTTTGTATTATTCAAAAAGGTTCGAAAACAAAATGAAAACATTACAAAAAACCTTTTTGACAAACCAATTATTTGGTCTTATAATATAAATAATTAATCTTTTATCATTGCGATAAAGCGATTGCAAGATCGCATATCGCAATGACAAAGGAGGCACAACTTAAAGGCCCATTGGTTTTCTCCAATGCGATGACATGCAGTAGGCTATCGGATATCGGCAATAATAAGTTCCCATAACAAAAGTGCCTCCCGCTCTGATGCGATGCGATTATATGCTTTTCGCTCCGATGCGATGTGATAAACTCCTGTTCGCTCCAATGCGATGCGATAAGCTCTCGTTCGCTCCGATGCGATGCGATATCGCTATCGGCGATCAGGGATTTACCATGCATGCCTTTAAAGTGCCCATACTCCCAATGCGATGCGATGTGATATCGCTATCGGTGATTGGGGATTTCAAAAGGTGTCAATATGAAGATTTAAGTTTTCCCCGACACCCGATTGCGATAAAGCCAAAAGCACAAACTTCAAAAAGCCGTTAAAGCAGAGGTATTACGATTAATTTGTATTTAAGGCCTTATCTTTCAAACAGTGATTCACCTGCGCTCAACCGCCAAAACGTCCAAGGCACGCTTAAACAAATCATGCGGCCGATAAGAGATATGATGAGCATTTAAAGGATTGGCAGGTTTTAATGGCCATTTAATGAAATAGTAAGCTTAAAAAATCTTCTCATAGATTGTATCCGCGGCCACTTTTAAGTTAATCCCTCATCATGCATTGATCAATATATCTCACTCGTATTTGGTTTTCGCTACCAATTCTCTGTGTTACGCTTATTTCCACTACTGTGCAGAATTCTTCCGAAGTAATAGATTCAAGCAGAATGGGGAAGAAGTCTAAGAAAACCACAGTCGCTTCCACTGCACCAGCCATAGGACAAGTCGTTGCTGATCCAGCAAATAAAAAGAAAGGATTAATATCTGATACTACATGTTTAGGACTTGCCAAGACCGCTTGGCAAAGTACCTATAATTTGATCGAAGCCGAAGAACCAAAGGTGACGGCAGTACTAGCTACAGCGGGTTCCAGTAGAAAATCTGATGGTACTTTGAAAGACTTGGCCGACTCTTTCCTTCATCAGATAGCGGCTTGGGAACAAATTCTCCCATATACAGATGTAGTAAAGTGGGCAATTGAGGAAATCCCAATCACAGACAGAACTTTCTGCACCAGAGATGGGAGAATCTTCAGTTCATTCAAGGCTGATGATTTGAGGCAAAGGTATCATTTGCCTAAGCCAGAGAAGAAGTACAACAAGGCATTTCTGGAGAAATTCCTAAATGAGAATGAAACTGAATCTGAACCCATTCAGGAATGGAGGCAAAATCCGGCGAAACAAAAGCATGAAACTTCAGGTAAGTACTCTGTTGATTCTCTATGTTCTCCGTATTGTTATGCTGGGATAATGATGTGTAGATTGTGGGGGTTGCACGTTTCCGCTAATTTCACTATAGAAATGGTTCCCTTGATGGAAGCGGCATGTAATAGTGAGATAATGGATTGGGCAACCATACTGTCAGATAAGCTAGCGACAACAGTTCTTAGTTTTAGAACTAAAACTTCCATCTCAGAAAGGCTTATTCCCCCATTCTACTATAGTGCTTATATACTAGATACCCTGTGTTTTAATTCTGAGTTTCCTGTACTCAGCTGGAGGTGGACTCCACAAGACCCCACACCTATTCACATATACCATCAGAAATTGTGGAAGACTTCCTATAAGCACCATTTGTACCAAGTCTGCAAGGGCTTCATGTTACCCGTTCATTATTCTATTTTTAATAAACCTGCTCCCAAGATTTCTTACCAAGCAGGGATTGATTTGACATCAATAGGAAGATGGTTCGAAGAGGAGAAATTTTCTTATATAAGAATTTTCGGCAGCCAAGCCGAACCTCATGTTCTTCCTTTGTACATACCTGATAAACTGCTGGCAAGGGAGATATCCTATCAGATTATTGCCAAAGGAGTTACTCAAACTCTCAAGAAAAATAAGAAGCAGGTCTGGCCCTCCTTTCCTCTGAGATGTGGTGTCTACACTTTGCATGATTTCAAACATGCAGAAAAAGAAGCTACGAAAATTAAATCATTAACTCTAGTGACTCTCTCAAATAGGCGATTTGATCCCAACAAAGTCGCCTATAATGCACTTGAACATGCCAAATTAACAAAGTTTGATCATATAGAAGATAAGTTTGATGACCTGTTCTCTTCAGCTGAATCAATGTATCAAGTTAGATCGCTGGCCATAATGCAATACAAAGATGAAGGGTTAGCTGAATTCAACAGACTTAGAGAACAGAGGTTGCAAACTCTGCCTCTAGATCTGTTAGCAACAACCCGAGCAACAAGACCAATCGAGCCTGAACAACGACATACTAAGGAACCTCCAGTTACAACAAAAGAACAGGAGAAAGTGCAGGAGGAAACCCAGAACAAAGAACAGGAGAAAGTGCAAAAGGAAACACAGACTAAAGAGCAGAAACAGAGCAACATAGAGGTGAATGTGGATACTCAAATTGATCCCAAATTGCTCCATTAATGGCAGCAATTTGATTCAATTATCAGTAATCTTGAGTGCTCAAAAGACACCGAAACTTCGAAAGTAGCAGATACACAGGAAACCACTTCACAACAGGTTCAAAGTAGAACCAGCGGCCTACCCAGTTCAAAGGAAGTAGAAATAATTCCAAAGGACCCCTCCGATCAAATTATTTTGCAGATAGAAGAAATTCCTCCCTTGGATGTCTTCTATAGCCCAAGGCACAAAGCCGTGGTAAAACGACAGAGGAAGAGAAGAAGGACTGATCAACCTTCCCTTTTCCCAGAACAGACGGTCACGGGCAATGTGGTTTGGAAGGAGGAATTTGACCCCTCTGATGACCTAACAAAACTGTCACAATATGTTGGAGCCTATTCGGCAACAACAATAGACAAGGCATCAGAGGTGAGTCTTTTATTAAAAACAAAAAACCAGGAAATATTTTTGTTGCAAGCACAGCTAACAGAAGCACAGCAGAAAGCGGAGCAGGCAGAACAACAATTGTTAACACAACAGCAAATAAATAATCAATTAACTCAACAATTGCGGGAAGAGAAACAGAGGATTGATCACAGCGCAATCCAGAAGCAGAAAGAGTTGTCTAAAGCCTTGGCACAACTGAGGGCAGCAAATGAACAAATGTTGAAGTCAAAAGATGTGCAGATTGCTCAACTATCAGCACAGCTTGAGAAGACAAAGGGCGTTCCACAGATAGCCAAATTCAAATTAGAAGCATTACAGATAAATAAGGCATTAATAACACAAATCAAGCTTCTATGTCAACAAATCGCCCAGGCGGAACCACTATGCGAATTGATGGCATCAATAAGTAAACAAACAGAAAAGGCTAGAACAGAATTGGATCAAGCTGAAGAAACATTAACTGAATTTCTTGATTGGCAAGATATCGATCAGGGACAAGCGGCAAATTTACCAAGAATTTTAGAGTCACATAAAGAAATATTGTTTACAGAATGGCAGTCCCAGTTAATGAAAGTAGAGAGGGCAATTTCAAGGTGCAAATCAACCACAAGTAATTTGGTTGAATTGGTTAATAATACTCTCTACTTGTCAAACATGATCTCCCAATGCACTCCAGGTAAATTGACAGCGGTGAAAACATTGGAGTAGTCATGTTATCCAGATCTAGAAGAAAAGGGGAGATTAATTGCTGGAATTAACAGTTTAACATGGGACACCTATTGGTTCTTCTTGGTAAAACCACACAGTCAAAGAGTCGCCCTCAAATGCCTTACAGATGCAATCGGGTATATTATCCCCAATATTCAGGATGCTACCTATGCCGCCCAGCTTAACTCTCGCCTCAACAGACTGCCCGAAGTGGAGCCAATGCTTGCGATAAGTCAGCTCAAGTTTAAAGGCAAACAGCCTACTTGATGATTCATGCCGTCGACTGCCAGGTTGCTGAGAAGGAGATATTCAAAATCATTTGATACCAATTAAGTAGGATTTCAGTTTCATAGATAGTTAGTTTAATTCAGTATTTATAGACCCTTTCATGTTTTTAGAAAGGGTCGTAAAGTTTTGTACTTGACTTAAAACCTGAAGTTTCACTACTATACTTCAGGCATATTCTTTTATAAAACTGGACCAATCATTCTGATTTTGGCAAAGAAGCTTTTATGCAAATGTGCACTACTGTCTTTGTTTGAAAGTATTTCTGCGTTAGAGGAAGAATTTCAAATAGCGATTGATATTGGAGAGTGACTCACAACTCATATGGTACTATTATCTATGTCTGAATCCATTCTTTTTATATGAATTGTTATTTGATCGCCTTTGCTATTATCAAATATATGTATGTGTTTTAACAACATTTCTTTATTCCCTCCGCTATTGGATGTTTATGGTAATGCTTTTCTTTTGATCATATATGTATTGATGATATAAATGATGAGTGTAGCAATATTACGTTAATCACCTTGTTTAACTATTTAAGCAAAGTAATCCTTGAATGAGTAAATGTCCATGTTTATTAGATGGAGTCATCTACATGCCTATTAATAAACATAGATCATCAAGCGCTACACTTCAAAGTACAATAGTTCCCGGGATTAGTAGTAATTCTTTTATTTTGCTAATGAATTAAGTTATTCGCCTATCATTAGATTAGTTAATCAATCATTCATTCATCCCGTTTATTCATTGCTGGGAAACTGGTCCCATTATCCCCAGTCGGAGCCACCATTCCAAACAGAAAAGGAGCTGTATTAAGGTCTGAACCGGGTGGTTATCCCCCAATGTTGATACAACGATTTTCGGGGCATCAACATTTTTGGCGCTAGAAGGAGGGCCTCAACTGTGAATGGCAAGCAAACCCAAATCTGCAGGCCATTCTAAGAGTAATTCTCCCTCCGCATCACCTCGTACTTCCCAATTGCATGCTGGTTCTCCAGTATCCAAACAAGAAGAAGAGGAATCAACTACCACTGCTCAAACCCATCATACTCCAGAAAAACTAAGTCTTGAATCCCCTGAAGTCTAGTCTCTTATCCACAAACTTCAGAGCTTCTCGATTTCACCACAGAAATCTGAGGTATCTCAAAGCAGTGCGACTTCGCAGTTTAATTTACCTCACCCTCTCACCAAACTTCAGAGCGGAAAGCTTGGTATTGAACCCACTGAGTTCCCTTTACCCAAAAGGAAAAAGGCAAAGAAAAACACTGAAGGATCTGATAGTGAAACACTTTCATCCACATCCTCCATCTCATCTTCCCCAGCGCGAAGTCAACCATCCACTCCCCCATTACATATTGTTGTTCATCAGGGATTAGGAACTTCAACATCCCAACCTGCTTACTCCGCAACATCAATTCCTTCCCAGACATCTGGAATTTCAACAGTAGTATCATCTACTACTGGTGTTATAATGGCAGATCCATGGACCAGGCCTGGTGCAGTCAATATGCCTGCACCATTGCATGCATTACCTGATGCTCCTGAGAAATGGCTACCCAAGTTTAATCCAGATGATGGAACTCAAGCTGAGGAACACATTAATAACTTCATGTTGGCAGTTAACTTGAAGGGAGTAACAGAGCAAGATGTTGTCGTTAGGCTTTTCCCTTATACTTTGCAAGGATCAGCAGGATCCTGGTATTTTTCTTTACCTTCTGGTTCCATTACCAGTTGGACGACTTGCCAAGAACAGTTTCTTACTAAGTATGGTGATGATAGGTCCTTGGCTACACTAATAAATGATCTCTCCAATCTTAGGATAGAGCATAGGGAACCAATTAAGGAATTTAACGTGCGATTCAATAAACTCTTGAATAAAATCCCAACGGCCTCCAAACCAAGTGAGCAAATCTGAAGTGAATGGTATATAACTGCCCTACCTGCCAATATAGCTATTTTTGTAGACAGGGCTGGAAAACCTACTTTAGCTGAAAACATGAAAGAAGCACTTGCTGTGGAGAAACGTATTAATGCTCTAGAGAAGAAAGCTGCTCTGGAAGATAGAAAAGCCAAAAAAATTTCTTTTAAAGATGATTCAAAGAAGAAAACCCCTAAAGATCCATATGACATGGAGGGTCTACAAAAGGTCCTCAAAACTATGTCAAATGAAATGGTTGAAATCAAAAAACAAGTAGCCGAAACCTCAACCAAAAGACCCTTTAGAAATTATAAGAAAACTGAATCAAAACCACCAAATGTTATATCAAATGCAGATTCAGATCTTGAAGAAGGAGAAGAAGAAACAGCTACACCAACTGATGAAGAAGAGGAAGTTGTTGAATGTCATGGAATGTGGGATTTTATATTACCTAACTCCGATACAGAAAACGAAGAAGAAGCGTTTCCTGTCACTACCAGGAGTAAAGGTACCTCCGAACCTGTTCAGACAACTTCGAAGAAAAGAAGTGCAGGTGCTGCTACAACAAAGGAAAAGGTACCCCCGAAGAAGCCACCTGTAACAATTCCACAAAACCAACCTTCAACCTCAACAATCCCATCAACATCTAAGACACTGGTAGTGTCCGATTCAATGGATTACAATATTGTTGATGACATGAAAAAGACTAAGGCAAACATTACCATGTTTGAACTTAGTAAATTGAAACATCAGCAAAAATTGCTTCTCAAAGAATTAAATGCTGTTCTTACTTCACCTCTTCCCAGCGCTAAAGCTGCAAATGATTCAGGACAACCACCTCCTGGTATGGTCGAAGTTACTGATGCAGTTCTGATAGGAGATAGATAAAATTCTCATACTCCACCTTTCCTTCTAACCTATGAGATCTACAATAGAAACCTGCATAACTGTTTGATTGACTCAGGGGCATCCTCTAACATAATGCCAGCTTCAGTTTGTTCCAAACTGAACATTGAACCCCAGAAGTCCGCTATTCATATTGTACAGTTGGACAGAACTAAAGTACAGGTTTTGGGAGAGATCAACTCCGTAACTATCAGGCTATCTGCTGATCCCAGAGTAGTACAAAGAATTGATATCTTAATCGCCGATATACCTGAATTTTATGGTTTGATCTTGAGTAGGGATTGGTCTGAAAAACTACATGGGTATATTTCTACTGATTGGTCACATATGTGGCTTCCCTATAAGGGTAAGCCAAATCAAATAAGAATCGATCGGGAAAAGCATATGACCCATACAGTTACTGAATTTGAACAAGAAAACCAACCAATAGCATTTAACAACAACATTTTGGGGAATTATTCATCAGAGTCATTCTTTGGCAACTTTGTTGCCCAACCATCCCCTTTCTCAGTAAACCATTTTACATCTCATATCGAAAATTATTCACAAACAGATAGGTCAAGATGTTTCAATGATACTGAGAAAACTGTAAATAAAATTGTTAATACTTCTTTATTTTGATCGTTATATTTTGATGGGTCCAAATCTAGTGAGGGCTCAGGAGCAGGATGCATTTTGATTAGCCCGCAATGAGAAAAAACAATGTTGTCTTGTAGGTTAGAATTTGAATGCACAAATAACACAGTAGAATACGAAGCCTTAGTCCAAGGACTATATAAAGCTATTGGCCTCAAGGTCCAATATTTGAAAGTGTTTGGAGATTCTGAAATTATTATCAAACATGTAAGGAATACAATTCATTATCTTTCCACCCATCTCAAACATTATCAATCACTGGTACAGGAACTCACCTCCCACTTTTCGGCATTCAATATTTCTTCTATTCCCAGGTCTCAAAATTTGGTAGCCGACCTGCTAGCCAATGTTGCTTCCAAGCTCCTACCTTCCGAAGACTATAGCCCAGATAGATTTACAGTGTAATTGCTTTTTAGGCCATCAATTCCCGACAATGTAACTAATTGGAGAGTATTCAACCACAATGAAGACATTTTACAGTTTTTAACTTCCGAAAAGTCCTATGATGATCAAATCATCGAGGAAAATGAGCATGACCATCAAATGAGAGGTAAACCCGAGGAGAATTCAATCCCTAAGCCTGTGGTGAAGCTTGAGGATCTTTATGATATTAAAGACAGGTTTAAACCTGTGACCAATACAAAGCTCCAAAGTTCTACCTTAAGGTTTGAATTGATAAACCTTGGCACTGAGAAAACTCCTCAAAACATTAATTTAGGATTAGGACTTTCCTTGGAAGAAAAGGAAGCATTCATTAGACTGTTACAAAAAAATAAACAGGTTTTTGCTTGGAAATATGATGATTTAAAGACATATGATACATCCATCATCCAGCATACCATTCCAATGCTTCCCGAACAGAAACCAATTCAGCAGAAGTTGAGAAAAATACATCCAAACTTAGAGAGTCAAATAAAATCTGAACTTAATAAACTCTTGAAAGCAAAGATTATTTTTCCCGTTCGGCACTCAAACTGGGTCTCCAATATGGTGCCAGTCAGAAAGAAAACTGGCGACATTAGGATTTGTATAGATTTCAGAAATTTGAACAAGGCAAGATTAAAAGATAATTTCCCATTACCTACTATGGAGCAGATACTCCAATCAGTAGCAGGCTCTGATTTAATGTCCTTTCTATACAGTTTCTCAGGATATAACCAAGTTTTGGTCCATCTTGATGACCAACTCAAAACCACATTCAGAACAAAATGGGGAACATATGCGTATCAGAAAATGCCTTTCGGACTTATTAATGCAGGAGCAACGTTCCAAAGAGCGATGGATATAGCTTTTAAAGGGTTGATTAACAGAACAGTAGTCGTCTACCTAGACGGTATTACTGTATTTTCTAAGGAGAAGTCCAATCATTTGCAGGATTTAAATCAAATCTTTCAACGTTGCAAAAGATATGGTATTTCTCTTAACCCTAAAAAATCCTTCTTCGCTCTTGACCAAGGAAAGCTCTTAGGCTTTATTGTTTCTAAAGATGGCATTTATATTGATCCCAATAGGATCAAAGAAATCTCTGAAATCCCTTTCCCTCATAATAAAAAATCCATGCAGTCATTTTTAGGCCAAATCAGTTTTGTTAAAAGATTTGTTCCAGACTTTTCTCAAATCTTTTTTCCACTTCAAACTATGATTAAGAAAAATTCAGTCTTTAGATGGGGATCAGCAGAAAAGGAAGCGTTTGATTTAATCAAACAATCAATAATTAACGCCCCCGCTTTAAATACTCCTAATTTTTCTAATCATTTCACATTGTACACTATCGCATCCGATTTATCTTATGCAACAGTACTCACACAGATTAATGATCACAATTTGGAAGCACCCATTTCATTATATAGTTCAAATCTTCAGGGTGCTGAATTGAATTACTCTGAGGTAGAAAAACAAGCCTTTGCTGTATATAAAGCTGTCAAACATTACAGACCCTTCCTTTTAAAAGCCCACACAAAAGTTATAGTTCCTTTCCCTGCAGTAAGGCAACTATTAATCCAAAGAGAACTAGGTGAAAAAAGGGAAAACTGGGTTACAGCACTTCAAGAATATGATTTAGAAATTAAACCAGCAAATATTGTTAGAGGCCAAGGTTTTTGCAGGTTATTGGCAGGAGCATCCAACATTCCAGAATCAGGTGATACAGATCAAACCGAAGAAATCAACCAGATAAGTATTACTGATTCGGAATCACAATATGCAGATTTAATCTTTTATTTGAAAAATGGGTATGCACCTCCTAACCTGTCTTACAAAAACAAAAGGGCCATTAGATTGAAAGCAAAAAATTTCACAATTATTGACGATGTGCTTTTCAGGCAAAATTATGATTCAATTTTACTAAGATGCCTAGAAAAACCTGAAGCACAAAAGGTCTTGCAGGAATTACATGATGGACCAGCAGGAGGACATTTTGGAGCTGATACAACAGCCCATAAAATCATTCATGCTGGATATTACTGGCCCACTCTGTTTAGAGATGCAAATGAATATGTAAGGAAATGCCGAAATTGTCAAACTTCTAGTGGAAGGCAAAGAAAACCAGTTTTCCCTTTGCAACCAGTCAACATTGAACAACCATTTGAGCAATGGGGATTGGACATCATTGGAGAAATTACTCCACATTCTTCCAAATAGCATAAGTATATCCTTACTGCTATTGATTATTTTACTAAGTGGGTTGAAGCAATTCCTTTGAAGACGACAAATTCTGAGGCAATCATTGAATTCATAGATCAATTCATCATTACCAGGTTTGGTGTCACAAATGCTCTTGTTTTTGATAATGGATCTTACTTTTCAGGCAATGCTATGTTTGATTTCGCTATTAAAATAGGATTTAAATTAAAATATTCTGCTAATTACTATCCCCAGGGTAATGGTTTAGCAGAGTCTACAAATAAAAATCTGATTAAAATTATTAAGCGAACCATCGAACAGAATCATAAAAAATGGCACAAATCCTTAATATTCGCACTATGGGCTGATAGGATAACATAGAAGGCTTCCATAGGATCTTCTCCGTTCAATCTCGTGTATGGAAAAGAAGCACTGCTACCAACAAATCTTGTCCTTCCTTCCCTAGCCCTAGTTCAGTTTATTGAGGAAAGCCCTTCTTCTTCTATTCAACTTAGACATGACCAAATTCTAAAATTAGAAGAGGAAAGAGAAAAAGCCAAGGTTATTCATGCAAAACATCAGCAAATCATCAAGTCATCCTTTGATTCAGTCTCATCCGGTTCAAAACAATTTCAAGTCGGTGATTTAGTTCTGAAATGGGACAAAGCCCATGAAGACAAGGGAAAACACACCAAGTTCCAAAAGATGTGGCTTGGGCCATTTTAGATCTGTGAGAAGATAGGCCATTTTACCTTCATATTACAAGATTTATCAGGTTTGAGAGATTCTCTCCCTGTTAATGGCCTTATCTAAAAGAAATTCTTCAATTGAGAAGGTAACCCCTTCTCCTTTTTAATAGAATTTTGTAGTTTGTAGGACCATTAGAAAATAAAGTTGTAAGGTATCTTCCATTGACCTTTGTTGTACTTAAAAGTTGCTCAACAGAAGTAGTGATGATATTTACTTTTAAAATAATAGAGGTCTTAGATAAGAGGAACAATTTCTAGGAAACTAGGTATAATTGCATTCCGAAACCACACTTCAATTTTTGTGAACTCTTCTCAAAGTTTAGAAGTATTGTAAATCATTTTCTGTTTTCAAATTGGTCACAAAAAGGTTATCAATATCAAAACAGAAACTAATCCAATTTCAGCATCTTCAACTCTTACCCTGTCATCCATTTACTCTTAAGGAGAAAATTGTCCATCCCATTCACCAAAGTTTATGGTTACTCAGAGTGTAATTCTAAAATATTTGATATAAAAGATAAGAGGCCTTATTACAAGCCTGCTTACCATGATCATCGGGAAATAGTTTAACCGACATTACCAATACTACATACCAAAACAGGGTAATGGCTTGGAATTATAAGACAAGGGGTCTCATCATGAGCTAGCTTGTTCGGTTAGATTACTACCAGTGAATGGCATTGTCAAACAGCTGGCCACCAAACCAGGACAATGGCTTTTTATCTTAGCAATAACAGAAAAATGAAAGGAAATACAAAATATGAAAACATGTTTTGAATTCATTCTATTAATCACACTCTTAAATGGATGGGATAATGGACAAAAAAATGGTTAAAAGGTATCCCTGTCGAAACTATGAACGTTTGCTGGCAGCAGAGGCTCTACCTATGATAGACGAGTTAAATATAAAAGTTGATTTGGAAAGGTTTTCTGTTTTATCATTATAAACCAATATAAGCCTATTTAAAACTAAGAATGTATCTAATTTTAAATAAGAGAGGAAATTAGCAAAGATAGTTTCATTTTACTCGGAATGCATATATACCTAGTTATATTAGAATTTTCCCCTTTGATTATAACTCTATTTTGAAAAAGTTTAAGTATTTCCATACTTTTCAGAGATAACTGTTTCTTCCAGCGAATCGCCAATTGTTGTGCTCTACAACAACCCCCCATTTCATATCATTTTTATTCACAAAAATATCATATGAAATGGGTCCCTTTTAGTTTTGATTGGTATCAACTTTGTATTATTCAAAAAGGTTCGAAAACAAAATGAAAACATTACAAAAAACCTTTTTGACAAACCAATTATTTGGTCTTATAATATAAATAATTAATCTTTTATCATTGCGATAAAGCGATCGCAAGATTGCATATCGCAATGACAAAGGAGGCATAACATAAAGGCCCATTGGTTTTCTCCGATGCGATGACATGCAGTAGGCTATTGGATATCGGCAATAATAAGTTCCCATAACAAAAGTGCCTCCCACTCCGATGCGACGCGATTAAATGCTTTTCGCTCCGATGCGATGTGATAAACTCCCGTTCACTCCGATGCGATGCGATATTGCTATCGGCGATCGGGGATTTACCATGCATGCCTTTAAAGTGCCCATACTCCCAATGCGATGCGATGCGATATCGCTATCGGCTAACGGGGATTTCAAAAGGTGTCAATATGAAGATTTAAGTTTTCCCCGACACCCGATTGCAATAAAGCCAAAAGCGCAAACTTTAAAAAGCCGTTAAAGCAAAGGTATTACGATTAATTCGTATTTAAGGCCTTATCTTTCAAACAGTGATTCACCTGCGCTCAACCGCCAAAATGTCCAAGGCACGCTTAAACAAATCATGCGGCCGATAAGAGATATGATGAGCATTTAAAGGATTGGCAGGTTTTAATGGCCATTTAATGAAATAGTAAGCTTAAAAAATCTTCTCATAGATTGTATCTGTGACCACTTTTAAGTTAATCCCTCATCATGCATTGATCAATATATCTCACTCGTATTTGGTTTTCGCTACCAATTCTCTGTGTTACGCTTATTTCCACTACTGTGCAGAATTCTTCCGAAGTAATAGATTCAAGCAGAATGGGGAAGAAGTCTAAGAAAACCACAGTCATTTCCACTGCACCAGCCACAGGACAAGCCGTCGCTGATCCAGCAAATAAAAAGAAAGGATTAATATCTGATACTACATGTTCAGGACTTGCCAAGACCACTTGGAAAAGTACCTATAATTTGATCGAAGCCGACGAACTAAAGGTGACGGCAGTACAAGCTACAGCGGGTTCCAGTAGAAAATCTGATGGTACTTTGAAAGACTTGGCCGACTCTTTCCTTCATCGGATAGCGGATCGGGAACAAATTCTCCCATATACGGATGTAGTAAAGTGGGCAATTGAGGAAATCCCAATCACAGACAGAACTTTCTGCACCAGAGATGGGAGAATCTTCGGTTCATTCAAGGCTGATGATTTGAGGTAAATGTATCATTTGCCTGAGCCAGAGAAGAAGTACAACAAGGCATTTCTGGAGAAATTCCAAAATGAGAACAAAACTGAATCCGAACCCATTCGGGAATGGAGGCAAAATCCGGTGAAACACAAGCATGAAACTTCAGGTAAGTACTCTGTTGATTCTCTATGTTCTCCGTATTGTTATGCTGGGATAATGATGTGTAGATTGTGGGGGTTGCACAATTCCGCTAATTTCACTATTGAAATGGTTCCCTTGATGGAAGCGACATGTAATAGTGAGATAATGGATTGGGCAACCATACTGTCAGATAAGCTAGCGACAGCAGTTCTTAGTTTTAAAACTAAAACTTCCGCCTCAGAAAGGCTTATTCCCCCATTCTACTACAGTGCTTATATACTAGATACCCTGTGTTTTAATTCTGAGTTTCCTGTACTCGTCTGGAGGTGGACTCCACAAGACCCCACACCTATTCACATATACCATCAGAAATTGTGGAAGACTTCCTATAAGCACCATTTGTACCAAGTCTGCAACGGCTTCATGTTACCCATTCATTATTCTATTTTTAATAAACCTGCTCCCAAGATTTCTTACCAAGCAGGGATTGATTTGACATCAATAGGAAGATGGTTCGGAGAGGAGAAATTTTCTTATATAAGAATTTTCGGCAGCCAAGCCGAACCTCATGTTCTTCCTTTGTACATACCTGATAAACTGCTGGCAAGGGAGATAGCCTATCAGATTATTGCCGAAGGAGTTACTCAAACTCTCAAGAAAAATAAGAAGCAGGTCTGGCCCTCCTTTCCTCTGAGATGTGGTGTCTACACTTTGCATGATTTCAAACATGTAGAAAAAGAAGCTACGAAAATGAAATCATTAACTCTAGCGACTCTCCCAAATAGGCGATTTGATCCCAACAAAGTCGCCTATAATGCACTTGAACAGGCCAAATTAACAAAGTTTGATCATATAGAAGATAAGTTTGATGACCTGTTCTCTTCAGCTGAATCAATGTATCAAGTTAGATCGCTGGCCATAATGCAATACAAAGATGAAGGGTTAGCTGAATTCAACAGACTTAGAGAACAGAGGTTGCAAACTCTGCCTCTAGATCTGTTAGCGACAACCCCAGCAACAAGACCAAGCGAGCCTGAACAACGACATACTAAGGAACCTCCGGTTACAACAAAAGAACAGGAGAAAGTGCAGGAGGAAACCCAGAACAAAGAACAGGAGAAAGTGCAAAAGGAAACCCAGACTAAAGAGCAGAAATAGAGCAACATAGAGGTGAATGTGGATACTCAAATTGATCCCAAATTGCTCCAGGAATGGCAGCAATTTGATTCAATTATCAGTAATCTTGAGTGCTCAAAAGACACCGAAACTTCGAAAGCAGCAGATACACAGGAAACCACTTCACAACAGGTTCCAAGTGGAACCAATGGCCTACCCAGTTCAAAGGAAGTAGAAATAATTCCAAAGGACCCCTCCGATCAAATTATTTTGCAGATAGAAGAAATTCCTCCCTTGGATGTCTTCTATAGCCCAAGGCACAAAGCCGTGGTAAAACGACAGAGGAAGAGAAGAAGGACTGATCAACCTTCCCTTTTCCCAGAACAGACGGTCACGGGCAATGTGGCTTGGAAGGAGGAATTTGACCCCTCTGATGACCTAACAAAACCGTCACAATATGCTGGAGCCTATTCGGCAGCAACAATAGACAAGGCATAAGAGGTGAGTCTTTTATTAAAAACAAAAGACCAAGAAATCTTTTTGTTGCAAGCACAGCTAACAGAAGCACAACAGAAAGCGGAGCAGGCAGAACAACAATTGTTAACACAACAGCAAATAAATAATCAATTAACTCAACAATTGCGGGAAGAGAAACAGAGGATTGATCACAGCACAATCCAGAAGCAGAAAGAGTTGTCTAAAGCCTTGGCACAACTGAGGGCAGCAAATGAACAAATGCTGAAGTCAAAAGATGAGCAGATTGCTCAACTATCAGCACAGCTTGAGAAGACAAAGGGCATTCCACAGATATCCAAATTCAAATTAGAAGCATTACAGATAAATAAGGCATTAATAACACAAATCAAGCTTCTATGTCAACAAATCGCCCAGGCGGAACCACTATGCGAATTGACGGCATCAATAAGTAAACAAACAGAAAAGGCTAGAATAGAATTGGATCAAGCTGAAGAAACACTAACTAAATTTCTTTACTGGCAAGATACCGATCAGGGACAAGCGGCAAATTTACCAAGAATTTTAGAGTCACATAAAGAAATATTGTTTACAGAATGGCAGTCCCAGTTAATGAAAGAAGAGAGGGCAATTTCAAGGTGCAAATCAACCACAAGTAATTTGGTTGAATTGGTTAATAATACTCTCTACTTGTCAAACATGATCTCCCAATGCACTTCAGGTAAATTGACAGCGGTGAAAACATTGGAGCAGTCATGTTATCCAGATCTAGAGGAAAAGGGGAGATTAATTGCTGGAATTAATAGTTTAACATGGGACACCTATTGGTTCTTCTTGGTAAAACCACACAGTCAAAGAGCTGTAGGTTTTAACCCTGTACAGAAATTACCTGCATACAAATTCTTAAACAAAGAAAATAAACAATGCGAGAGCATAACCCATAAAACACATATGCACAGAGATTTTTCCCTGGATCCCAAAACCGGGACTACCAGCTTGATTTTTCATTATATTCCTTTCAATATTACAATACATATTTATACATGCCGAAGCATCCAATACCATGGACCGAAAACCATCGCGTCCAATACCATGGACCGAAAAACCATCGCGTCCAAAAACATGTGCGAAAATCATGCACAAGACCATAGGTGGGTCCGCCCAACCTAACATATGGTCCAAAACCAAAATTTTCCGGGGTGCTGCCCTGGACCCCATAAAGTGGGGTTATGGGTGTCCTTCAAACCCCTTATTAACTACGTGGAAAGAATATAACACAACCCAACAATCTCCCACTTGTTGTTTTCTTTCCACAGGGGGCCACAGGAGAGCTTAGTCATTTTTTCAGCCCTGAGATTCCCATTGCTTCTCTACACCAAGAGAACTTCTCAGAGCTCACAAATTTTGTCAATGCATCTGCAGTATTCTTAAAAGTGTCCACCTTTACCAGCAACACCTTTCTGTCTTCTATCATATCCCTCACAAAGTGATACTGAACATCAATGTGCTTTGTCTTTGAATGATAAGCAGGGTTCTTTGCCAAGAAAATTGCACTTTGGCTGTCACAGTCTATTCTTATAGCTCCCTGTACTAACCCCATACTTGAACACAATCTCTGCAACCAAACTGCTTCCTTGCTTGCATGAGTGGCTGCCATGTATTCTGCCTCTGTAGTTGATAGTGCCACTATAGATTGTTTCTTACTCATCCAACTGACTGCACCTCCAAATAGGTTAAACACATACCCACTTGTAGATCTTCTCTGATCCAGATCTCCAGCCCAGTCTGCATCAACAAAGCCATGAATATCCAACACTCTGTCCAATCCTGGTCTTCCTTGGTAGCACAAACCATAATCACTAGTGCCACGCAAATACCTGAAAACCCGCTTCACTGCTGTCCAGTGCTCCTTCCCAGGTTTTGACATAAACCTGCTCAATACTCCCACTGCATGTGCAATGTCTGGTCTAGTACAGACCATTGCATACATCAGGCTACCCACTGCACTTGCATATGGAACACGAGACATGTCCTCTTCCTCTTATTGTGTCTTGGGACACTGTTCAGCAGATAACCTCACACCTACAAGAATAGGAACCTTCACCGGTTTACTATCCTGCATATTAAACGTCTGCAGTATTGTCTCGACATACTTCCTCTGGTTTAACCAGAGCTTCCTCTTTGACCGATCTCTTTTAATTTCCATGCCCAAAATATAGTTTGCAGCACCAAGATCTTTCATGTCGAATTTGGAGGACAATTGGGTCTTCAAATCCTGGATAATTTCTTTGTCATTTCCAACCAGCAACATATCATCCACATACAAGACCAGATAAATAACATGGTCACCAATTAATTTAAAATACACACAATGATCTGCTTTGCTTTTGGTGAAGCCAAGTCCACGTATAAATGTATCAAATTTCTGATACCACATCCTTGGTGACTGTTTTAACCCATACAGAGACTTCTTTAACTTGCATACCAGTTCTTTCTTACCCTTCACCGCAAAGCCTTCAGGTTGCTTCATGTAGATTTCCTCTTCCAAATCCCCGTGAAGAAATGCTGTCTTCACATCCACCTGTTCTACCTCAAAATCAAAAGCAGCAGCAACAGATAAAAGTAATCTAATAGAAGTTACCTTGGCAACAGGAGAAAAAATATCACCAAAATCAATTCCCGGCACCTGGGAATAACCTTTTGCTACCAACCGAGCTTTGTATTTCTCCACCTTTCCTTCTGTATTTGTCTTCTTCTTGAACACCCATTTGCTGCCAATGGGTTTCCTTCCAGGCGGCAACTCCACCAGATCCCAAGCCTCATTTTTGTGCAAAGATGCCATTTCATCGACCATGGCCTCTTTCCAAAGATTTCCATCCTCTGAATCCACTGCTTCCTTCACAGTTCTGGGATCATCATCAGTAACAGACAAAGCAAAATTTGAACTGAAAGCAGATGGACTATACCTTTCTGGCTGCCTTATTTCTCGAACTGATCTTCTCACAGCCGGAGTTTGTGGCTCTTCATCTTCTGATTCCTCCTCTGCTGCAGAGTCTGATTCTTCCTCCTTTGGCTCAAACTCTATCTTTTCAGGTTCCTTTGGTTGGACTTCATGTTGAATAACATCTTTTACCTCTCTGAACAACACATCTCGGCTGTACACAACCTTCCGTGTGACTGGGTTCCAAAGCTTATAACCCTTTAAACCATCCTT
Source organism: Pinus tabuliformis (assembly GCA_031772625.1). Taxonomy (NCBI): domain Eukaryota; kingdom Viridiplantae; phylum Streptophyta; class Pinopsida; order Pinales; family Pinaceae; genus Pinus; species Pinus tabuliformis. Next base: position 1,451,560,625 of record CM062818.1, on the reverse strand, counting down.
ATACCCAATAAAGATGCACTTTTCAGATTTACTATCCAACTTGGTTCGTTTCTCCTTTGGAACATGTACATATGCATCACATCCAAATACCCTTAGATGTGAAAGAGAGGGTTTCTTACCAGTCCATACTTCTTGTGGAGTCTTATCCTCCAACGCTGATGAAGGTGATCTGTTGATCAGGTAACATGTAGTATCCACCGCCTCTGCCCAGAATTCCTGTCCTAACCCGGCACCACTGAGCATGCTTCTTGCCCTTTCCATCAACGTCTTGTTCATTCTTTCTGCGACTCCATTTTGCTGAGGTGTATATGGAGTAGTCTTCTGCCGTGCTATACCACACTTCTTACAAAATTCTTCAAATTCCTTGCTGCAAAATTCTCCACCATTATCTGTCCTCAGCACCTTTATCTTCTTCTCTGTCTGATTTTCCACCAGAGCCTTAAATTCTTTAAACCTGTCAAAGACTTCAGATTTCTTCTTAAGGAAATATATCCATGTATTCCTTGAGAAGTCATCTATGAATGATACATAGTACACAGACTTACCCAGTGATGGAACCTTCGCAGGTCCAAACACATCACTGTGCACAAGCTCTAAAATCTGTTTCGTCCTCTTACCACCAGAGGGGAAACTCACCCGATTTTGCTTCCCATACACACAATTTTCACAGAAATCAAAATCCAGAGAGCTATCATTCATACCTTCTACCATACCTTTACCATGAAGTATTCGAAGGCCCTTCTCTCCAATATGTCCAAGCCTTTGATGCCACAACATGGTCTTCTATCCAGAGACCACTAGATTTTCTACTCCATTTTCAGGAACCATAGAACTATTGCACCCATCAACAACAGTGCTACCTTGCAGCTTGTACAGAGTTCCAATCCGAACTCCCCGCATCAATATCAATGCTCCTCGAACCATCTTGCAGGTATCTTTCTCGAACACCGTCTTTACACCTGCATCATCCAACTTGCTTACAGAAATCAGATTTCTGGCCAATGCAAGAATATGTAGAACACCCGGAAGTGTTCTAACCCTTCCACCTTGCAACTTCAACTTTACTTTTCCCCGACTAATGATTCTAGCCTTCCTATCATCTCCTAAGAAGACATCACCACCATCGTATTTCTCATACTCGCAGAACCACTCTCCATGGGGAGTGAAGTGAAAGGATGCACCTGAGTCAATCAACCATGCCTCATGATCTACATGTGTACTTGAAGAAGCCAAGTACACATCCCCACCTTCATTTTAGGTGGTTTTCGCCTCTGCAGAAGGAGCATCATCAGATCCCTTTCCTTTATCAGGAGCTTTAGATTTACAATCCCTTCTGAAGTGCCCTTCCTTTCCGCATTTCTAGCACACCACCTTTGTAGGTTTTCCTGGAGATTTAGATCTCCCTCTAGATTTAGATCTCCCACTCGATGACTTATTTTTGTTTTTGTTCTGGGACCGTCCTCGTACAGACAAGGCATCACCATTCTGGTTGTCCATATTTTTCCGTCTCATCTCCTCCGTCAGCAAGGCTGAGACTATTTCATCAAACTGCAAAGCAGTTGCATTGCTACCTATTGCAATAACCAGACTATCCCACGAATCTGGTAGAGAACACAACAGACTGATGCACTTATCTTCATCTAAAATTTTAATATCAACAGATAATAACTGACTTACCACAGTATTAAACGCATTTAGATGCTCTGTCACCGAGTCTCCATCTTTCATCCTCAGGTTATACAGCTTTTTCTGCAGGAACAATTTATTCACCAGAGACTTAGATTGGTACAAAATCCCTAACTTGACCCACAAAGCCTTTTCCGTAGCTTCCCCTGATACATTCAACAATACTGAATCTGAGACACACAATCGTATTGTGCTCTTTGCCTTCCGATCCAACTTCTTTCATTCTTCATCGGTCACTCCCGATGGTTTAGTACCTGGATCTACTGCGATCCACTGATCTTTATCCACCAACAGATCCTCCATCTTGAGTTTCCACAACTCAAAATTCTGACCATTGAACTTCTCAATCTCTATCTTTCCACTGCTCGCCATCTTCTTTCACCACCAGAATCGATCTCGCAGATCTCCCACTAAACAAGGTCTACCACAGGCCTGAGCGAAACCCCTCAGCAACAAAGGCGTCCCCTTGAAGCCAAAACAGCTCTGATACCAAATGTAGGTTTTAACCCTGTACAGAAATTACCTGCATACGAATTCTTAAACAAAGAAAATAAACAATGCGAGAGCATAACCCATAAAACACATATGCACAAAGATTTTTCCCTGGATCCCAAAACCGGGACTACCAGCTTGATTTTTCATTATATTCCTTTCAATGTTACAATACATATTTATACATGCCGAAGCATCCAATACCATGGACCGAAAACCATCGCGTCCAATACCATGGACCGAAAAACCATCGCGTCCAAAAACATGTGCGAAAATCATGCACAAAACCATAGGTGGGTCCGCCCAACCTAACATATAGTGGGGTTACGGGTGTCCTTCAAACCCCCTATTAACTACGTGGAAAGAATATAACACAACCCAACAAGAGCCGCCCTCAAATGCCTTACTGATGCAATCGGGTATATTATCCCCGATATTCAGGATGCCACCTATGCCGCCTAGCTTAACTCTCGCCTCAACAGACCGCCCGAAGTGGAGCCAATGCTTGCGATAAGTCAGCTCAAGTTTAAAGGCAAACAGCCTACTTGATGATTCATGCCGCCGACTGCCAGGTTGCTGAGAAGGAGATATTCAAAATCATTTGATACCAATTAAGTAGGATTTCAATTTCATAGATAGTTAGTTTAATTAAGTATTTATAGACCCTTTCATCTTTTTAGAAAGGGTCGTAAAGTTTTGTACTTGACTTAAAACCTGAAGTTGCACTACTGTACTTCAGGCATATTATTTTATAAAACTGGACCAATCATTCTGATTTTGGCAAAGAAGCTTTTATGCAAATGTGCACTATTGTCTTTGTTCGAAAGTATTTCTGCGTTAGAGGAAGAATTTCAAATAGCGATTGATATTGGAGAGTGACTCGCAGCTCATATGGTACTATTATCTATGTCTGAATCCATTCTTTTTATATGAATTGTTATTTGATCGCCTTTGCTATTATCGAATATATGTATGTGTTTTAACAGCATTTCTTTATTCCCTCCACTATTGGATGTTTATGGTAATGCTTTTCTTTTGATCATATATGTATTGATGATATAAATGATGAGTGTAGCAATATTACGTTAATCACCTTGTTTAACTATTTAAGCAAAGTAATCCTTGAATGAGTAAATGTCCATGTTTATTAGATGGAGTCATATACATGCCTGTTAATAAACATAGATCATCAAGCGCTACACTTCAAAGTACAATAGTTCCCGGGATTAGTAGTAATTCTTTTATTTTGCTAATGAATTAAGTTATTCGCCTATCATTGGATTAGTTAATCAATCATTCATTCATCCCATTTATTCATTGCTGGGAAACTGGTCCCATTATCCCCAGTCGGAGCCACCATTCCAAACGGAAAAGGAGCTGTATTAAGGTCCGGACCGGGTGGTTATCCCCCAATGTTGATACAACGATTTTCGGGGCATCAATAGTATGCAAGTAGCAAACAGGCCTGTTCGTTAATAAATTCATCTTCCTCATAAATCATGGAAAGAAAGTTATGTAAGTGCTCAGGCTAGGCCACTTCACCTTCACCATCTTATGTGCGAGTGCACAAGATATTGAAAATCTTCCCTCAGATGGAGGCATCTTCATGATTTGAAAAACACCTCAGGGGAGAAGAGTGCAAGACTCCATGAAAGATATGTAAAGGTTCAAAACTAGATGAGAGGACATAAATTGTCATCAGACCCTCCTTCTAGCACCATAAATGTTGATGGTGTTGGACCAAACGACATGTCAAGGGGATCTCCCTGGTAAGAAGTCCCAATTAGACCTCAGACCATTTGGTGTAGGAGTCCCAATAGTGGGTCGTAAGGTAATGCCTTGACCGTGATGTCTAATAGAGGCAAGTAAGATAACTATGTCAGTAGAAATGGTGTGACTGATGCAGAGAGTCAAGGAATGGGTACGAGAGGTTCCAACACTTCGAAGGGAGAGGAAGGTGAAGGTGAGTTCCAGGTTGAAAGGGATCAGTCCCAACTCAGCTAAGAACACACCACACAAAGAACATGCACAAATTTTGGCAGAGCATCCACTCGGATGTGGTAGTCACAACATACAAGGTAAGATAACATGAATAATACTCGCGGATCAGTCTGAGACGAGTGTGATGGTTGATATAGAAAAGTTCAAGAGGAAGGTCTATCTGATGTCCGGTAGAGTAGTCAACATGGATAGTGACAACATTAATAACATATACAACACATTAACAACAAGATTCATATAATTTCATACAAATTAGTTCATACAAAAGTACATAAGTTAATAAACATATATAATTAAGGAAATCAGAACAATCCAACTACAATAACAACATCTGCATGAAAATGTGTTGGCTCTTATTATATAAGGAAGTGTAAGTCACAATCATACAATACACCATGTAAACCTACTAGCCACAACAGTGGAACATTACAGCCACATCGCCTGCTCCTCCAAAGATATGTACTAGCTCCGTGTAGTGGAGAAGCTAAGGCATGTTAGAATATTGTCCAAGCCTTCTTCAAGATAGTCTTAGTAGAAGCTTGGATGACCAAAAGTATATACAATGAGTTAAGAGGGACTATTTATAGCAAAGGGTGGGGTCATCCTTGACATTCCCCTTTGTGACAATTCAATTACCCTCATGACTCTTCATCTACTCTATGACTGTTACATCCAACTGTTGACACTTGACTTACACTTGACATGACTCAACATTACAATGCACATGTATTCATGTGAGACAACATGACTTGAGCAAGTGGAGCTGGTGAGCTAATGCCAAGATTGGTTGTTCGTGATGGTGTGCATGGACCTCATGGTGACATCTTGCTGAAGCGAACTCCTGCTTCCGTTGCAACCGATGCATTGGTTCGACCCCTTCATCCAACTCGTTTGCTAACATGCGCATGGTCTTCCTAGGTGTGGCTAAACCAGCAACGCATTGATGCATAGTGTCTGTACTGATCTTCAAGTGTATGCTAGTGGTCATGCGCATCAACTCGTCGAAGTACCCATTCGGCTCCAGGTGGACTTGCTTCTTGTCTTCACCTTGGTGAGTGCGTTGAATCGGTTGGATTACATGCATGTACACAATGACATGCATGCTACTGAATCCCTTGCATGAAATCAACCACATTTCTCACCATGTCTGCTCCGTGTTAGCTGCTGGGATGGATCTTTAACTTATCTGGGTGCAGTTTCATTCATGAGCGCACGTTGCGTCCACTATTATTCTTGATCCTGCTCCAACTCATTCGTCTGTCTGCGTAGCTTCATGTTCTTCCTGAGTTGCTACTTCAAGACATGCAACTCCTTATTTGTTACGACTTCTGCCTTCATGCGATCTTCATGTCGCGCTGTTAGTCTATAGTTGAAGTCTCCAAAGTTGCTTTCGTCATCAATGGACCTGCTTGAGCTTGCAACCTTGTTCTGAGTCCGTGTTGTGAACAACCCTCCTCTTGAATTTGTTTAATTTTCTATGCTCTCTTCATATACTACTCATGATGTTGCTCGTTGTGATGCTGCCGCTTGATGTCCTTGTCTACGAAAAGGTTGATGTCTTCGTGAGTAGGCAAGCTCATAAATACTTGATCAACTACATCCCCAAGCATGCTCTGAATGGTGTCCTCGTTTGTGCTCTCTTGGAAACCATTTTATCTATAATGTTGGGTTCCAGATGAACACCTATGATACCTGGGGACATGGCAACACTCATAGCAAGAAATCTGTCAATCAAAAACGAAAATGAACATGAGAACTGACTTGCAACATACTTGGGTGAACAATCATGAAGGTTGCACAATTTCGGTCGGGAGGTTGGAAGACCGACTGCCAAACCTGCTCAGGGCACAGTCTGGGCTGCTGGGAGACTGGTTAACTGCTAGAACTGCGTAATGCACAGTCCAGTCTGGCTGCTGACTGTTGGGATTGCGAAATGCACAATTCTAGCTGGGAAGGACTGCTGGCCTTGGGATAGATCTGTGCAATTTATTGGTCCAAGCAACCACTGTACTCTAGAAATGCACAAAATAGTCCTAGAGGCCAGTTTCGGGTAGGAATGCACAAATCTGGAGAGGAAGGTGAGCCTTCCTTTCCCAAATTGCATAATGCAGCCTTGGTGAAGGCAGAGCCTGGGACAAGGTTGGCCTGACTCGCTGACGGGTTACTGAAAGCAAGTAAGTTAGTGAATGCATGGCGACACTAACTGATAGCAAAATTTATTGACAATGCATGCAAAACATGAACGAAATATTCAACAAATAGATCAACATGCATGTGGGTGAGGCAGTTCGCTGGTTGGGCGAAGGTTGGTGCAAAACAGTTTCATGCATGCGACAACAGTGAGATAGCAACGAAAATTGAAACAAAGCTAGGAAAAGCTATTATATATGCAAACGATAGCAAGCATTCAAATAAATCAAGCAAACATTACTCCCACAAGCTAAAACAAAAAAGGTGACAGAAATGCAGCACAACGCATGGGAAGCAGGCTTACCCCAAAACATCTGAGATGAATGTGTTGACTGCTCCTAGATGTGATGTGGGATGTCAGAGCTACAAGGTTGATGTGAGGAATGAGCTCTGCAGTGTTCGGTTGAAGGGTTTTGATAAAATCAAGGTTGTGACGCGCATGCCACGAATCTAGGGGAAGAGACACTTGGTGGGAGGTTTTAGAATTGCTCTGTGGATGTAAAATCCAACTGCTAAACATAGATCCATGAAACAAGGGATGCCTTTGCATGCTGCCTCGAGAGAAGTAGCCCATGCATGCAAGTTTGGTTTTCTCAGTCCCGGAGGGAACCAATCAACTCAGTTGCACATCTAAGAGACTACACGATTGCTGGAGAAAAATGCGCATTTATGGCTCAGAACTAGGCTGGTTTCCCAAGAGATTTGCAAAATTTCTAGGTAGAGCAACTGACTGATGCCTAGATTTACTCAAATCCTCGGATGAATAGCCTGCTACTGGGAAATTTGTGAAAATCCTGCTGGGAGAATTGGCTGGCAGGATTGCACAATCCTAGAGCCCAACAAGATGTCAGAGAGGATTGCACAATTCCTGGAGGGAAGGCTGGATGCCCTACAAAAATGTGCAATTTTCAAGGGGAAGATGCTCAACCTGTAGTTGGACCAAGTCTAGGTGAGCAGCCTGTGAAGGGAAAGGATCAAACTATGATCGACAAGCTGCCTTTGTGTAAGAAAGACACTGAAGCTTGAGGACTTGTCGAAGCAAGGCAAGGTGCTATGTAAGGTTGGTAGAGAGGCTCCAAAATAGGCTAAGGAAAAATTTTGGATGGTGTTTGTAGCCACTACAACAACTTCTTGATAAAAATTGTCACGAATAACATTTTTTCCAAGTAACATCTACATACCAAGGCTATTTCTTCTGGTAGATAGTTTTGTCCTTGCCTTCAAGAATTTAGAACCAATTTCCTTCATATTGATGACATTACTCCAATCTAAGTCTATTTTAAGCATACATATTTCACTAGCCAAGATCATGAAAAGGGCATCCAATATGTAAATAGTGGATATTTGAAACTTCCAAACAGTCATTTCACTAGCATACTGATATTGTTTTAGATTGTATCAAAAATAGATTCCTTAAATGCCACATAATTAGTAGCACCTGGCTCTTGCAATCATCAAGATCTAAGACAAAAAATCAACATGGAATAGAACCTTATGATATTTTCCATACACTTATTCTTATGATTAAGGTTGAGAAAAGACTTAATGATTAACAAACTTTCAAATGTTTATCCCATTGTTTCAGAGAAATGGTCAAAAACAGTTGCTAGTATCACTTGTAGTGGTTCTATATTAAACCCAACCTCTAGACTTATAGTGCCGTCATTTTTATCCTTTATAGATGTAGAAACAAACAACCATTTCCATGTTTTCTTCAAAGGATGTCATGCCCCCAATAGATTGTTAGTGTCAATTGAGCAAGGTCTCATATGCATTTGTGGAAGTCACGTTGCTTGCAAATGGAGGTGAATTAGATGCATTAGTTACAAGCTTGGCATGAATCCTATATTGCTTCCTAGAGGCCAAGAGTATTATGGATATAGTATATCTTAAAGGATGTATATAAAACATTCTAAAAGTTTTCTATACTATTCTACCTTGTTCTACTGTGTTGAATATCATCAAATTTTCTTTATTTAACTATTGAGGCTAATTATTATTGTTCACATTTGTTTGTCTTTTATTCATAAAATGATATTGATAATTTCAACTCAGTTATTCAAATTTACTGCTTCCGAGAACAATTTATTTATGTTATTGTTCTCATAAACAATTAGGATCTGGCATTTTTGTAATTATTGAGGGATTCCCCTTCTCACTCCTCAAGGAGTCAATTCCCACGTCTAGAAATCAAATTGTTATTTCTCATGACATAATTGTTGTTATATTTGTATATGAACTGGACTTGAAGTATCACCTTAACAATGATATCAGATAACCTCAACGTTGTATTACTAGGCACTAGAATTTGGCCCATGGAGGATCTGACCATGTCTATTTACCTTCGTACTAAGGATGCCTAGTGATTTGAAACCCTCTAGAGGGAAATTATTTATTTTGTGTGAAACTAAACATAAACTAATAATGGTGGATCATTGTAATTCTGTTGATACATGTGATTGTAGCCACTCATTATAATTTTTCCTTGGAGATTACTTGTATAGGTTCTATTGCTATGGATGAAGCTCCCAAGTAAGTAATATATACCCTCTTCAAGGACCGCACAGATATTAAATGACTCTGTTATCACTGGTATTTATTTCTTTTTTTTTTTCAACAAAAGTTTTATATGTATTATTTAGGATTTCTTTCTTTGTATATGTGCTTGCTAATCTAACTACTTCTCTTTTTTTTCTCTTAGAATTTTGGTTAAAACTTTACAATTTTCAGCTAGTCTTCCTAGATTGTAATTCTTGTAAAATGGATCTTAATTTTATTGAAGTTATTAATTGAGACAATAAATGTTAGATTCTATTATGTATCTCTCATCTAACTTAGTAGACATCATATTCCTACATATGGCAGCAACTGGCATGCATTTTGGCCACACTACATTCTTATGTAGTGCCTGAGACATTGTTTCTTTGTTTTAGACTTGACGTTTTTTAGAAAAATAAAGGTTTATATTTGAAAATATGCTACTATAAGAAGCTCCACACTTCATACATGGATCATATGTCATCACTTTTAGTGAAGATATGATAGCAAGTGCATTGTAGAGATGTCACTATACAGATGAACACATCTACACCAAGGATTATAACACATCCACACCAGGGATTATAACTCATCTGTTCTTATACAAATATATTTATGAAAAAGCTTGATGATATTGTCACTACTATTAGGTGTGCCTGAATTCCCCTCTACATGATAATAGGAAACTAGGAAACCTCTTTTGGAGCATACGTTTTATATTCAGGGCCATAATGGGGGAGCATTCCTAGTTGTTGAAACATATCCAAAGATGGCATTGAATATACAAGGGAAAAATCTTTGTTTTTTATGTTATGTATATGGAATATGTAGATAGTGAGAGTCAAAAAAACCACTTGTGCTACATATTTGTGCATTTGAGTAGGGTCATATACGAGAGTGAGGTGTGTTCAACCTTCACATAGTTTAATTGTAAGGTTTCTTGGAGCCTTGAAGAGAGATGCAAATAGTTTAAGTTGGGTTTGAATTTAGCACTAACTGTGATCTGTTGAGTCCATTGTTATTCAATAACAACACACAAGGTTCCTTTTTCTATTTAAGAATCAAAATGACAAACCTGAGTTGCAAACATGAGTTTAAATATATAATTGATGTAGAATCATGGTTTGAAGACAAAGTGAGAGGATTTTCATAAATTAATAGGGTGAAGTGGGGCATGCTAGCTTTCAAATATTCCCTTCCCTCGACCCTATGTTTTAGGTACACGCCCATTTCATTTTTTTTGTCTTTGGGGTGTTTCTCTTCAGCTGGATTTGGTGTACATTTGAGGGTTTTTCACATAATAGTATTGGAAGGGTTTAAAGGAGCTTAAATGAAGGAATCAACAATTGAGGATGGATGACTTGCAACTCCAGAGGGAAACAAAGTGTGGTATATGTGTGTATTTTTTGGTTCTATGAGCTCTAGGTCGAACAACGAACTTTAGTGTTTGGGAAGTATGGAGTAAAACAAATATAAAGTGTGTAGGTCCAAAGATATAACGAAGAAGAAATTTATCGCATAGGAGTTGAGCAGGGATAATAAATTTGCTATGAAGGCCCAACAACTCTAACCTATGTTAGATGGTCTTCCCCAGACGATGGTCGTTTGGAATTTCTTTTTGTGCACTCCTAAGTTGTACATTCTTAAGAATGTGATGATGTGAAAGCGATTCTCATTGGGCCTTGTATTGAGTTACAAAGTTATATGTATAATCCCTGTTATGTAGACTTGTCTTGAGGATTTACTACTATGTTAATTTGTGATGTATATTGCACTGTTATTGCTCTATTAATTTGTGATTGTGGTTGGTTGCGCCATTTACTAAGAGTCATTTACTAACATTATAAGAATGATTGAATGAAAAACGTTCCATATAAATGCAAATTTACTTTCATTTCTACATATTCATGAACTTAAATTATATGTAAAACATTTAAAAGCATCAAACCATTCATGCATCATGCAAATTGTGGGTCATGTTTTATAATGCAATATTATCTAACTTGTGTTTGTACATTCAAACAACTTTATATTAAAAGTTAAATATCAACGAACATCCATAGTAGCCTTTCTATACATTAATGCAAAATGTACATACCATATTTTATAATGCAATTTTAATTTATCATTGTTTTATACATTTACACTTAATTATAATATTCATTCATATGCAAAATGTAGACCTCACATTTTGTAATTTGCAATTTTAATAGATTCATTTTAAATAACTTGACAAAACAACTTTAAACAAAACCTAATAATTATATACTAACATTATAGGAATGATTGAATGCAAAATGTACCAACTAGATGAAAATATGTAAAACCTTTAAAAGCATCAAACCATGCATGCATCATGCAAATTGTGGGCCATGTTTTACAATGCAATTTTATCTAACGTATGTTTGTACATTCAAACTACTTTATATTAAAAGTTAGGTATCAATAGACATCCATAGTATCCTTTATATACATGAATTCAAAATGTACATACCATATTTTATAATATAATTTTATGTTATCATTGTTTTAGACATGTACACCGAATTATAAGATTCATTCAAATGCAAAATGTAGACCTCACATTTTGTGATTTACAATTTTAATATATTCATAGTAAATAAGTCAAGACAAAACAACTTTAAAAAAACCTAAGAATCTTCTACTAACATTGTAGGAATGATTGAATGCAAAATGTATAAACTAAATGAAAATATGTAAAACCTTTAAAAGCATCAAACCATGCATGCATCATGCAAATTGTGGGCCATGTTTTACAATGAAATTTTATCTAACGTATGTTTGTGCATTCAAACAACTTTATATTAAAATTTAACTATCAACCAACATCCATAGTATCCTTTCTATACATGAATGAAAAATGTACATACCATATTTTATAATATAATTTTAAGTCATCATTATTTTATAAATCTACACCGAATTATAAGATTCATTCAAATGCAAAATGTAGACCTCACATTTTATAATTTGGAATTTTAATATATTCATTTTAAATAAGTCAAGACAAAACAAATTTAAACAAAACCTAAGAATCATCTACTAACATTATAGGGATGATTGAATGAAAAATGTACCAACTAAATGCAAATTTGTTTTCATTGCTACATATTCATGAAATTAAATATGTAAAACCAAGTTTTAAGCATTAAACCATACATCATGCATATTGTACCACACAAATTGTAGATAAACTCCAAAATTAACATGTATTCAATCATATTAAAGAGTTAAAGATTTAAAATATTTCCACAATTTTAACATATATAATAAAAAGTTGTCAACTAATAATATGCATCAATTCATAATAAAGAATTTTAGTTTAAATATGTCCAAAATTTATATAATGATAAAAATAAATATAACATTAAAAGACTGTAAAATAAAAAGTTGCATTAATTTAGACAATCTCGCTCAAATATATGATCTATCAACCTCCTCGTGCTCTCATCTAAATCATGGCTTCCCTGCACAACATGTGTAATTTCATATATACATAAGATTACGTACTTTAAAATTAAGTATTAATGTTTTAAAATTAAATGCGAATGTAATCATAAAAACAAAATTATAAAAAGTTCCAAATTCCATGCAATACCTCATGGTGTTCCCCCTCCATTGTGCCCTTTTGGTGTTTGTCTTGCATTGCATCCTCTTGGATGCCTTGTACAATACATGTACATGTATATATTAGAAATTTTAAATTGCACATGGAAATGCATAACTAGAAATATTAAAAAAATTGTTACTCAAGTTTTTCAAATTGTTTAGATGATCCTATCCCCATTGTCGAATCCATCGCTAAAGTCCATGGAGAATGGAAATCATCTCCCCAAACCTAAAATTTAAAAATTTTAAAACTATATATATATATATATATATATATATATATATATATATATATATATATATATATATATATAACATTTTTTAATGAAACTTTCACTTCAATTTATAACAAAACATAAGTGAAATATTCAATACTTGTGGCACATCTCCTAATAAGGAGGAAGAGGGTGGCACTATGTCCAAAACATTGATCGGAATCAAAATCTGTTAACATTTAATTATATATACATAATTCTTTCTTTTAAAATTATGTCCTCACAATATACTGATATAATAAAAGTAGAATAATAATTGTATCAACATGAACTCTTCAAAAAATCTAACATCTCTGAAAATATCTTCATTGGAACTTGAACCTGGGACCGTGATATTATCAAAATTTTCATGCAACAAATGGGTTAACTGCAAATGATGAAAATATGATACATTTCTGTTAGATTATATCTGAAAAAAGATAAAAACAAAATGTATGTGAATTGACATTAACACATACATTACAAATTACATTAAAATATCCACCCTAACCATTAACACATACTGATCCCACACCCTCTTCTTCATGAACAATTAGGTATTTCCAACCATTATGACAAGCCTTTGCATATGATTTAAGATCCTCAGTATTCATATTATCTATCTCCTCATCTGGTTTATACACAAAATTAGCACATGCATCAACTCGTGCTCTTTGTCGATTTAGACCAATATCAATTCTGGTCAATGCACTATGTATGTTGTATATAATGACATCCCTTCTCAACTAATTTGAGAAGCAACATCCATATCCAATCACAAAGTTACCAGATGAGGAGGTTGGAGTACCAAAGGTGGTTGAGGGCGAGGCAATTTAGTATCATGTGATGTGCCCTTATGATCATATATCCAACCTTTCTCGATACCATAATATTTAGATGGAAGGTAATTATAATCGGGTTTCATACCCAAAATGAATAATGCATAGTATAATTTTACAAAATGAACTGGAAAGTCATCATTACATGGCATCTTTCCATACACTGCAAGTATCCTATCATACAAAACGCTAGCTATATTAGGGTGCTTGAAATATTGCACCTTGAGAATCTTTCTTTTCATCCCTTCCTTGAAATTAAACATATATTTTTCATTTTATTTTGTAATCCTTTTATTAACCTCAGCCCATCTATCAAAACCCATCACTGCTTCCTTTATATTCCTCATCATATCTGTAAATGAATCTGTTGTTGGCCCAAGCTTCTCGTAAATATCAAGAAATCAACTTAGAGAGAGCACAACTATTTCTAAGCTTTCTCTACTCTCTGTTGGGAGCTCCAAATCCCCAAGATCTTTCCTCAATTTAGAATAATGAGTTTTGCACCTTTGTAATGTGCATTGTTGGAGGTTTGTCTCCCAAGGAAGCCTGTCCGGAATATCAGACGGATAAATGGTAGATGGTGTCTGGCCTTCTTCTTGAACTGTCCAAATTTGCTTACGTGTAATTGGACCAACATTTTCACCCTCTTGATCAATATATAAAATTACATAAATATAAAAAATGTGAAAAAATGTATTCATACATGTATGCAAGATAGACATGTATACACAAATGTACACACAATTCATTGACATGTATGCAATTCTTTTAACGTAATTTTTTATATAATCTACCAAACTGATGTTGACCACCTGAAGAATTTTGACCACAGTCACACGACAACATTGCGAGCGAAGCATCTAACAAAAATAGAAAATCAATTTAATATTTATGTGTACATACATCTAATTATACTTATTTATCATTTAATTAAATGCACACACACACACACACATATATACCATGATGTGAATGATGGACCTCCCCGATTCATTTTATATTCTCTTTGATCCATGGCCTTGACCTATCGTTCTAAAATATGCATGAGGCTATATTGATGTTCACCTCAAAGAATCATGTGGAAAATTCTCATCCATGATATCAATATCTATAGATATATAGATGCATGATATTTAAAAATTTACCTCGTGCATTTACAATTCATTTTAAAATTGCTATTTAAAAAGACCAAAAATTCAGAAAATTGTTGTAACCCCTGAAGTTACCTCATGCATTTAAAAATCTTGAAATTTCTATTTAAAAAGATTAAGAATTTAGAAAATTGATATAACCCTTGAAGTTACCTCATGCATTTAATTGATGTAACCATTGAAATTACATCATGCATTTTAAGATCTTAAAATTGCTATTTAAAAACATTGAAAGAATTCATAAAATTAATGTAACAATCCAAAGATCTTCATTTAAAATATACTGAAGACTAAAAACACAAATGTTGAAGCACACACATTTTGAAAATTAAATACAAAAATTTCTAAAACATGTCAAGTTCATCAAGTTGTGCTTACATAGTGGGGGCACACTTGGTATAACATTTAAAAAAACACAAGGTCATTCAAAATGACACATTTATAACTAAAAAACACAAACATATCAAAGATATATTACAATGTCCATCAATAAATATTTATGGAGAACACCTTAACAGTAATCCATATTTCACACACAAATTTTGAATTGGCATTTCCGCATACAATAGATCACTAGAGATCCTATTAACATTTTCACAATGTCTTATGCTAAATGATTGAAATTGACTGACAATATTTTTTGCTTCTCCATGCCATTTATTTAAGCTCTCTTATTTAACTTGGTGCACACCTTTCATTCGGTTGCACACAAGTTCATAATTGGTGAAGACTACAATTTCATTCGATTCATACTCCTTAGATGTTCCTAAGCCTTCTATTAATGCAATATAATATGGTTCATTTTTTTGTTGTCTTTCCTAGTACATTCCTTTTCCTTTGGAGGATTTTTTCATCATAACATTGCATAACACATAATTAATCACTTCTTTCCCTAGATTGGGATAACAATAAACTTCTATGCATAATGTCCTTTTTCCAACCATGTTTAATGGGTTTTTCTGAACCCTGTAAAAAAATAAAAAATAAAATGAATTTAATATATTTATACAAGTATTGTTAGGTTGTGCAAAAGATCATTGTTTAGAAAAAATTGTCAGAAGGCTAGGTAGCAAGAAAGGTTGTTTCTACTTGGTTGGATGGTTGGAGAATTGCAAGAGGAAAACAAGTAGAGATCTCTAATTCACCTCAACTACAAATCTCTAATTCTTTCAACTTAGCTTCAATTGAACTGAAACCTTTGAAAGTAATTAATAATTTATTTTGATGTTAATACCACATATAAAAATCTTTCTAATCAGATGACAAAATAATTCCAACACTCTAATTATCCTCAATCTCATGCACCCAACAAAATAGAAATGAAAAAGATGTATCTCAAAAATAAACTACTACCTGAAAAGAGCAAGTACAAGAACATTCAATTAAATGTATTATGCCTCATCTTAGGAAGCTAATAAGACCCATGTTCCAATCAAATAGGGAAGCTTGAAGTGAATTACACATAATGAATAATGAATAAGGAAACATAAATGAACATACAACAACAGAATCAAGGAAAGTGTGTTACCAAGATGCATCAAGGTTGTTCTACGAGATAAATCAAGGTAAAACAAGTCAACCCATTAATATTAAAATTAAAAACCAAACTAGATAACAAATAAATTCCAACACTCTAATTAGAAACCCAATAACATTAAAATTAAAACACCAAAAATAGGTGACAAATCAATGCCAACACTCTAATTCTATTCAATCTCATGCACCCAATAAAATAGAAATGAAAAATATGTATCTCGAAATGAAACTACTACTTGAAAAGAGAAAGTACAAGAATCTTCAATTAAGTGTATTCTGCCTCATCTTAGGAAGCTAATAAGACCCATTTTCCAACAAAAAGGGAATCTTGAAGTGAATTACACATAATGAAAAAAGAAACATAAATGAACATATCACAATAGAAACAAAGAAAGTGTGTTACCAAGAAGAATCAAGTTTGTTCTACAAGGTAAATCAAGGTAGAACAAGTCAACCCGATAACATTAAAATTAAAACACCAAAAATAGATGATAAAGAAATGCCAACACTATAATTATCAACCCAATAACACTAAAAATAAAACATCAAAAATAGATGACAACTCAATGCCAGCACTCTAATTAGATTCAATCTCATGCACCCAACAAAATAGAAATGAAAAAAAATGTATCTAAAAAAGAATCTACTACTTGAAAAGAGCAAGTACAAGAACCTTTAATTAAGTGTATTCTGCCTAGGGAACTTGAAGTTAATTAGACATTATGAAAAAGGAAACATAAATGAACATATAAAAACAGAAGCAAGGAAAGTATGTTACCAAGAAGCATGAAAGTTCTTATACGAGATAAATCAAGGTAGAACAGTTCAACCCAGTAATGTTAAAATTAAAACACCAAAAATAGTTGACAAAGTAATGCCAACAAGTCTCTAATTAGAACCCCAATAACATTAAAATTAAAACACCAAAAATAGATGACAAAGTAATTCCAACACTCTAATTAGTTTCAATCTCATGCACCCGACAAAATAGAGATTAAAAAAATGTATCTCAAAAAGAAACTACTGCTTGAAAAGAGCAAGTACAAGAAGCTTCAATTAAGTGTATTATGCCTCATCTTAGGAAGCTAATAAGACCCATGTTCCAAGCAAATAGGGAAGCTTGAAGTGAAATACACATAATTAAGAAGGAAACATAAAAGAACATATAACAACCAAAGCAAGGAAAGTATGTTACCAAGAAGCATCAAGGTTGTTCTACGAGATAAAACAAGATAAAACAAGTCAGCCCAATAATATTAAAATTAAAACACCAAAAATAGATGACAAAGCAATGCCAACACTCTAATTAGCAACCCAATAACATTAAAATTAAAACACCAAAAATATATGACAAAGAAATGGAAACACTCTAATTAGCTTCAATCTCATGCACCCAACAAAATAGAAATGAAAAAGATGTATCTAAAAAAGGAACAACTATTTGAAAAGAGAAAGTACAAGAAGCTTCAATTAAGTGTATTTCCCCTCATCTTAGGAATCTAATAAGACCCATTTTCTGAGAAAATAGGGAAGCTTGAAGTGAATTACACATAATGAAAAAGGAAATATTAATGAACATATAACAACAAAAGCAAAGAAAGTATGTTACTAAGAAGAGTCAAGATTGTTCTACAAGATAAATTAAGGTAAAACAAGTCAACCCAATAATATTAAAATTAAAAAACCAAAAATATATGGAAAAGAAAAGGCAAAAATCTAATTATCAACCCAATAACATTAAAATTAAAACACCAAAAATAGAGGACAAAGAAATGCTAGAACTTCAGTTAACTTCAATCTCACGGACCCAACAAAATAGAAATGAAAAAGAAGTATCTAAAACAAAACTACTACTTGAAAAGAGAAAATACAAGAACCTTCAATTAAATGTATTCTACCTCATCTTAGGAAGCTAGTAAGACCCATGTTCCAAGCAAATAGGGAAGCTTGATCTGAATTACATTTAATGAAAACAAAAACATAAATGAATATATAACAATAGAAGCAACGAAAGTATGTTACCAAGAAGCATCAAGGTTGTTCTACGAGATAAAGCAAGGTACAACAAGTTAACCCAATAACATTAAAATTAAAACACCAAAAATAGATGACAAAGAAACACCGACACTCTCATTAGCTTCAATCTCATGCACCCAACAAAATAGAAATGAAAAAGATTTAACTCAAAAAGAAACTACTACTCTAAAAGAGAAAGTACAAGAACATTCAATTAAGTGTATTCTTCCTCATCTTAAGAAGCTAATAAGACCCATGTTCCAAGAAAATAGGGAAGAAATGTGAATTACACATAATGAAAAAGGAAACTTAAATGAATGTATAACAATAGAAGCAAGGAAAGTATTTTACCAAGAAGCATCAAGGTTGTTCTACGAGATAAATCAAGGTAGAACAAGTCAACCCAATAATATTAAAATTAAAACACCAAAAATAGATTACAAATAAATGCGAACACTCTAATTAACAATCCAATAACGTTAAAATTAAAACAACGAAAATAGATGACAAAACAGTGCCAATGCTTTAATTAGCTTCAATCTCGTGCACTCAACAAAATAGGAACGAAGACATATCTCAAAAAGAAACTACTACTCTAAAGAAAAAGTACAAGAACCTTCAATTAAGTGTATACACACAATAGGGAAGCAAAGTGAAATACACATAATGAAAAAGGAAACATAAATGAACAAGGAAAGTATGTTACCAAGAAGCATCAATGTTGTTCTATGAAATAAATCAATGTAGAAAAAGTCAACCCAATAACATTAAAATTAAAACACCAAAAATAGATGACAAAGCAATGGAAACACTCTAATTAGAAACCAAATAATATTAAAATCAAAACACCAAAAATAGTTGAAAAAACAATACTCCAATTAGCTTCAATCTCATGCACCCAAAAAAATAGAAATGAAAAGGATATATCTCAAAAATAAACTACTACTTGAAAAGAGCAAGTACAAGAACCTTCAATTAAGTGTATTCTGCCTTATCTTAAGAAGCTAATAAGACCCATGTTCCAAGCAAATAGGGAAGCAAAGTGAATTACACATAAATAAAAAGGAAACATAAATGAAAATATAACAAAAGCAAGGAAAATATGTTACTAAGAAGCATGAAGGTTGTTCAATGGCCATGATATCATCATATTTTTCATTGACGTCCTCTTCATTTTTAAATAATGAATACATATAGGTGAGGATACTTTTATGGATAATATAGGAATAACCTGTTTGTAGAGTTTACTTAACCCAACGTTTCGGATGTCCATGTGAGTCCATCCTCAGGGGATACGCCAATTGCTTAAGAGGATATTAATGATGTATCATAGAACTAATATTAAAGTATATATATAGTTTATGGAGAGGATCAATATGAAATGATTAACTCGACTAGGGTTATTAGTTAATGTGTGTGGAATTACATATTCTTGAATAGTTTATTAATATATTAATTAGATATTTAGTGATTTGATTAAAAATGGAGATTTTATTATAAATGACATTTTAATTATATTTAATATTGCTAATCAATATAATATATTGATTTAATATAAAATTAGGGTTAATTATTTATTAGGTTTTGAAATAAGTTTTTTTTTTTTTTTAATTGTGAATCCTATTAAAATCTTTAATTTTATATCAATGAATTTCTTATGAGGTTGTAAGATTATAATTAATAATATGGAAATAGTATGTGATTTTTTTTTAAGCTCCATTTTATTGGGTTGTTTATTAGAGGTATTAAGTTTGCTATAAATTTTATAAAATTAAAAGAATGACCCTTTAGGATGAGAAAGTCTTATGGAGATTATTAGATTGATTCAATACTTGCATCTATGAATTAGGATTAAATTATTTAATATAAATTTTATTTTATGATTGAGGATGGAATTGAATGTAAATGCACAATAATGGAGTTAATTTATTGGAACTAGATATGATATGAGACCTAAATTATTTCTAAGGGACCTATATTATGAGAGTTAATTATTGGTTTTTTATGATTTCCAGTAATGGTTTCCAAGTATTGCTTAGTTTTAATCCATCATCTCGATTCAAGTTGTTTTTTCTTTTTTCTATTTCAATGACTTCTTTGATTTTCCTTTTAAGATAATGGTCCTCTTTTTTAATTAGTTTGGCTTCTTCCATGCAGACGTAGTGTGAGGAAGAGTGAACATGTTCTGCTAAGGTATATTTTGAGGTCCTTTCTCTTCGTAAGTTAGTGGTGTGTTCTTTGATTCTAATGTTAAAAGATCTGCGTGTTTCACTTATATATTCTTTTCTGCAAGAATATATACCTTGTTCTTGCGGAAAATAATATATAGGTAAAACAGGCAGATCTTTTAACATTAGAATCAAAGAATACATCGTTGACTTATGAAGAGAAAGGACCTCAAAATCTGACTTAGCAAAACATGTTCTCTCTTCCTCACACTACATCTGCATGGAAGAAGCCAAAATAATTAAAAATAGGACAGTTATCTTCAAATAAAAATCAAAGAAGCCATTGAAATAGAAAAAAGAAAAAACAACTTCAATTGAGATGATGGATTAAAACTAATCAATGCTTTGAAACCATTACTGGAAATCAGAAAAGAAAACCAATAATTAACTCTCATAATATAGGCCCCTTAGAAATAATTCAGGTCTCATATTATATCTAGTTCCAATAAATTAACTCCATTATTGTGCATTTACATTCAATTCCATCCTCAATCATAAAATAAAATTTATATTAAATAATTTAATCCTAGTTCATAGATGCAAGTATTGAATCAATCTAATAATCCCCATAAGACTTGCTCATTCTAAAGGGTCATTGTTTTAATTTTATAAAATTTATAACAATCTTAATACCTCTAATAAACAACCCAATACAATGGAGCTTAAAAAAAAATCACATACTATTTGCATATTATTAATTATAATCTTACAACCTCATAAGAAATCCATTGATATAAAATTAAAGATTGTAATAGGATTCATAATTTAAATAAATGGAATAAGAAACATAAAAAGAATTAAAAAAAATTATTATCTCAAAACAACCCTAATAAATAACTAACCCTAATTTTATATTAAATCAATATATTATATTGACTAGTAATATTAAATCTAATTAAAATATCATTTATAATAAAATCTCCATTTTTAATCAAATCACTAAAAATCTAATTAATATATTAATAAACTATTCAAGAATATGTAATTCCACCCATATTAACTAATAACCCTGGCTGACTTAATCATTTCATATTGATCCTCTCCATAAACTATATATATACTTAATATTAGCTCTATGATACATCATTAATCTCCTCTTAAGCAATTGGTGTATCCCCTGAGGATAGACTCACTTGAAGTCCGAAATGTTGGGTTAAATAAACTCTACAAACACATTATTCCTCTATTATTTATAAAAAAATCCTCTTCGTTGATCAAATTTTTCATTTTTTTGATTAAAATGTTATGTGTTGAGAAGATGGGGATATGATACTAGCATTAATGATAGGTGCATAATTTATAGTTCTTTGGCACCGCATCATATTCCCATATTCTCGGGATAGAACATTTTGATCTAGTAGGAGCTCTTGATAATCGTAGGGATTTTCACTTCAGAGCATTTTGGTGCATTTGGACCATAGTTCTACGAGATAAATCAAGGTAGAACAAGTCAACCCAATAACATTAAAATTAAAACACCAAAAATAAATGACAAAGAAATGCTAACACTCTAATTATAAACCCAATAGCATTAAAATTAAAACACGAACAATGGGAGACAAAGAAATTCCAACACTCTAATTAGTTTCAATCTCATGCACCCAACAAATAGAAATGAAAAAGATTTAACTCAAAAAGGAACTACTACTTGAAAAGAGAAAGTACAAGAACCTTCAATTAAGTGTATTTTGCCTCATCTTAGGAATCTAATAAGGCCCATGTTCCAAGGAAATAGGGAAGCTTGAAGTGAATTACACATAATTAAAAAGGAAACATAAATGAACATATAACAAAAAAAAAGGAAAGTGTGTTATCAAGAAGCATCATGGTTGTTCTATGAGATAAATCAAGGTAGAAAAAGTCAACCCATTCACATTAAAATTAAAACACCAAAAATAGATAACAAATCAATGCCTATAATCCAATTAGCTTCCATCTCATGCACCCAACAAAATATAAATGAAAATAGATGTAACTAAAAAAACAACTACTACTTGAAAAGAGAAAGTACAAGAACCTTCAATTTAGTGTATTCTGCCTCATATTAGGAAGTTGATAAGACCCATGTTCCAAGAAAATAGGGAAGCTTGAACTGAATTACACATAATGAAAAAAAAATATCATAAATGAAGCAGTCATGCTGTAAAGGGAAGCAAAAGTGACCTGGAACAAATTGATAATGTGGAGGATTGAAATTGATAATGTGACAACAATGATTTGGGGGAATCTGAGCTAGAGGTAACATTTAGGGAATATGCATTGATAATATTATTGTCCTTTGAAATTATTATTGTCGAGTGAGCTGGTTAAATGGTTCATTTACATTAGTTTTTTAAATACTTACACAGTCTAATTTTATTTAAAAATAATGCATTCTGCAAGCACTCTTTAGCTACTGTATTATATATGCTATTATGTGAACACTAAATTTTCAATGTACAGATTGAAATTTGTTCATTAAATTGATTGAAATTTGTTCTTTATGAAACTGGTTTTAGGAATGGACAATCATAGTTATTTATGGAGAGTTACATTTCCTACTCTTCATTTGTGAAAATTCAAAGAAAAAATTATTATAGTTTTAGTTATGTATTTAAAAGTTATAAGCCTATTTACAAAATTTGCTATGATTACAAGGTTGGTTTACTAAGGTGACGAATCTAGATTATGGTGCCCAATATATTAAATCAATTTTACTCTATATATATATTAAATTGAAACCTAATGTATTCTCAGGAGCATTAAATGATGGTTGTTGTTATTTTAAGTGTCAAATCCCATTTGCACTTTCAAATCGCTTGCAGATTCTTTCCTGTAAACCACATAAAGTTGAGTGGCTTTACTTGACCAATCATTCTAGAAAGGCATGTTATTGTAAGAATTTGTAATCTATGTTTGGTTTGTTTGCTTGGTTGGTTGGGACACATATTTACAAAACCTTCTAATTTCACATTTTCCTTAGTCACGATAGCTTTTTGATGGGTTCGAGGAATTTCAATCATCTGGGCACATAAATGGATTTGATTCTGACTGAAATATCCCTTTTGACACAATGTTTCTCTTTCAGTTAAGCGACAATATAAACTCCATCCATTTCATTCGTGGTAAAATCATCTCATAATTTATACACACGAATCATCTAAATAACCCATGGTAAAGAAAATGAGTTTTTTTAATTCTTAAAGAAAAATGGGGCGAAAACCCTCATCCTCAAAATAACGACTACTCACAAACAAGGCCAAAGTACCCAGCTATAATTTCTTAGAGTTTATAAAACAGAAAGAACGAGTATGGAGCAATAAACATAATGCGAGTATGGAGGAGTAAGAAAAGATACAAAGGAAGAAACAAAATTTATATTCACTGACAATAAACGAGACTGACATGAAACACTAGGTGTCGATATGATATTGAATAAATTTACTCGCATGCAATAAACTAAAAATAATTGTTAATTTAGATAAAAACAATTCATTTCTCAGTATTCTTTTGATATTATAGCCAAGAAAAAATAATAAAAAATTCAACAAAGTAGAGGAGTAATATTTTCTAGTAAAAGCCTATGGGTTAAAGGAAAGTCTAATATCAAAAGGTCATTATATTAAGTGTAATACAAAATTTCAACTACAATAATGTCAGATACACTGTTATGAGTAGGAAACAAAGGTGAATCATAGAGTTCTTTTTTATAAAACTGTAGCAGAGTACATAACTTAAGAGATAAATGAACTAGCTAACTAAGGGCTCTATTTTTCAAAGGAAATAACATTAACATCCTATATAGCTCATGACACTGCATTAAAGCTATTCACCAAACTCATCACTAATATCGACCATGAAGAGAGGCAATTCAATGTTGTGAAATAAATTTGTACTTTTCAACGCTATTATGAATGTAAGTTTTCTTATTTTCCTCTCGGTATTTTATATGTGAAGATATCCCTTTTTTCAAACACATTGCTTGATAAGAAAAATCCCTACATGCTAGGTATCACTTATTAAATTATTATTTCACTATTAAATTTTGTGTTGCATGATACCTATTTAAATGGTTTGAATTGTACCTAAATGGTTCTACCTGTTAAATTATGTGTTTAAATTTTTCTAACACTGGTGGAAACATCAAGCGAGTGGCCCTCCTCAGATTTCCTACTTTGTCATTGGCCACTCGACTCACACACACGTATTTCTGTTGTTTTTTTGTTAAAAATTTTTAACACTGGGGGGATTCACTGAGCTAGTGGTCCTTTCTATATTTCCTACTCTTGCATAGAGAATAGTCTAATTTTATTTACTAGTTACACATTATATATTATAGGGTAATTTTTTTAGCCAAGAGACTTACCTGGTTTAGACTAGGAGGCTGGAAATAGAGGCTGATAAAGCTGCCACCAACGAGTGCAACCAACCAATTCCTCTGACACCAAGCTGCAAAAAAACTAAAAACATCATAAAACATTCCAATTTAAACTATCAACAAAAATTTTGAATTTCGAACGTACCTCATAGCACTCGGAAAGGCTTTGACTCAAACCAACCTCACAATGCTCGATAGGGCTTCAGCTCAAATAAAAAGAGAAGTAAATTTCACTAACGAACCTCAAATCACTTGACAACAGAGAATGAAAAATCAACAGAGCCGAAAACTTCACGACAAGGTCTTGCCCGTTGTATATATAATTTTTTTTTTTTTTTCAGTCGAGTAAATAATTCGGCCAAACAAATAGTTCGACTGAATAATTCATTCAACTAAATTATTTATTCAGTCAAACTATTTTTTTGCAGATTTTTTCAACTCTAGCAAAAATTTCGTTTAATGACCCAAATTAGTCTAAAAGGCCAGAAATTTGGCCGAACATTAGTAAAAAAGTTTGGTCGAACGTTAGTAAAAAAGTTTAGCCAAATAAATTTAGAAAATTTGGTTGAAAAAAAAAAATTTGTTCAGCCGAAAAGTTGGGAATGTGAATTTTTCTGAGGTGTTTCTCACAAAAGTGTAACCAAGCTTCATGTTTTCACCCAGTTGTGGCATATATTACTATTCTGCACCACTTTGGGGCAAGCATAATATACTTGGTACTAAAAACCATTAAGCATCTAGGAGCACTCATGAGGAATCCCAAGTTGAAAGGGATTCCAATTGACCATAGAAAGTGGGAGTTGCTTTTATGGATAAACATGGTGGAGAGTAAGTGGAGGTAGTTTGAATCTTAGATGGTGTAGATGTTAGCACTGAGCCTGATCCCATCGGGTTAAAGGAAGGTAGTCTTGTTTGAAAATATGAGTCTCTTATGCAGGTTACAGTGATAAGGTAATCTTGTTGGAAAATATGAGTCTCTTGTTCAGGTTATAGTGACACCTAAAATCCACGACGAGGCTCTACCAAAGGAAGAGAGTGATGCACCAAAATGCGTCACTCAGAAGTTACAACAATATCTAAACAAATTCAAGTACCCAACGAAAGGTGGGTTCTATGGAGATCTTTATGGCGATTCCTTTGTTGTTCAGGTTGGTGCCTCATGGGAAAATGTGTTGGAAATATTAAGAGGGGGTGAATCAATATTTCTTTTCAATTGTTACTTTTACTAGTTAGATCACTTATATTTAGAACACAAAATGAACAATAGGAATAGATGCTTTCATTAATATAATATTTACAATGAATCAAGTAAAATGTATATAGGGCTCCAAACCTAGATGAAGACACTGATCTTCAAACTCCTAGGTTCCAACCTAATGCCAAGCACCAACCTGGACTTCCAAGGCTCCAACCTTGTCAATTCTGAGGCACCAACCTCAAGGGATCCAACCCTATATCTGGTACAGGCTCCGACCTAGTTTCTTGAGGACTCTGATCCTCTAGGGCTCCAACCCTATCTTATCCAAGGCACCAACCTTGAGTTTAGGAGCACCAAGTCCAAAGACACCAACCTTATATTTTCCAAGCACCAACTTGGCTTTGCAAGGCACCAACCTTGTTAACTCTGAGGCACCAACCTCAAGGGCTCCAACCCTATAGCTTCACTTTGTTAAGGTATGTTTGGTTGTACTTCACAGCTCCTAATGTTTTCTTCAACAAGCCCTATCAATCTTCAGCTACACCTTCACTTAGTCTCCACGTCACATCATCAATAACAACCTTGTTCTCACATGAAGGTGTCACCACTTCTCTTCATGTTACCTAAACAAAAATTCTTCAAGTTCACCTCATAATAGCTTCAATGCATCATGGTCTTCAATGATCTCCACGAATCTTCAATATGCTACTTCACAAATTTATCCAACTCTACCCTATTCTATTCTCAAGAGAAGACTTCAACAAACTCTATTTGTCCAATCCCAATAAATCAACACTTCGACCATGACAACTATGACAACTTCAACCATGACAACTAAGGTATTTCAACCACGGCAAATACAGTAGCTTCGACCATGGCAACTACGAAAACTTCAACCACAGTAACTATGGTAGCTTCGACCACAACAACTACGATAGCTTCAACCACAAAAACTACATCAGTTTCAAACACGAAAACTATGATAACTTCGACCAAGATTTTATGGCCAAACAAAATTACCCTTTTTTTTCATCCTAAACAATAGTCTCCTTGTTCTCCTCGGCCTTTTGTCTTCTCTTGTACTTCGTATCTCTGAATTCCTTCCTGAATTGCTGATCAAAATGGAGTGTTTAGAAGTCTATTTATAGAGATTTCGTTTATAACTGAAGGGACATGTCTATTTGAAGTGAGGCCGACCTGTACGATTGAGTGTAGGTCGGCTCACTGCTCGGAATAATCTCCTTAACTTAAAAATTCAGTATCTCACAAACTATTGGGAGTTTCAGGGAAAATAAAGGCTCGTTAGAAAGAGGAAGAATCGTCTTTAAGATGGTCTAGGATCCATTTTCAAGGTATGCCTCCAAGGCGTCAAAAATAATTTTTATTTGTGATAGTCCTTAAATTTTATGCATAAAAATTTTGGGACATCATGAGGAATGTTTGGGACATCGTGGCTTCTTCATTTTTATCAATGTCATCATAAGGTCATAGAGTCATTATGTGGGAGTGCAACATCCATGTAGCATGATGCATGAATAATGTCATGATATACTAGTGCATACATAGTGCAACATCATTAGGATAACTCCAAAATAATCTTCCAACCATCAAATGACCTGCAACCATGTTATCAAGACCTCGTCAAGTGCCATCATCAATTGTGGTAATTCATCAAGAATATGACAACATAAAATGTAGTCCTCCATATGTCATCAAGGGCTTCTAAATACTTGGCACTTGGCACTTCTTAAGACTTCATTATTAGTGACTTGAAATATTAATTCATGACATTCTTATGAAACAAGAGTTATGACATCATCATTTGGAACCAGACATCTCAACAATATTTTCCATCTCAGCTAGTGCCATATTGACATCAATGACAACCTAGATTAACAATCTCGCCCTTTTTTAGTAACCGGAGAACCCATAGTAAAAACTATTATTTCTGTCAACGTTTCAAATCCCAACAGGGATCCATCATCAGGGCTACAATTGAGTGTTGATAGAAGAAGAGCTTGATAGCGAGAAATAAATAGTTATGAGGTAAGATGTTTTGATTGAAGGAAAAAGTTGAAGGTAAGTTGTTTAATAATTAATAATATCAAAATATTTAAGTTTTTATTAAATTAGGATTATTTTAATTTTAATTATATAATATTAATTTCTGATGATAAATTAATATTAATAATAAATATTAAAGGTAAATTTTTTAGTAAAATATTTTCTTCTCTTAATAATTAATAATTTTTCTTTTTAGTAAATAATAATTTTGCATACAATAATTTGAAATGATTTATAATAATAATATCTTGTAGTTAAATTTTTATTAATAATCTAAAAGATAATAATTGATAATAATAATTTATGATAAAAATAAGAATAATAATAATAAATAGTAAGTATTATAATTGTTATAAATAATTATTTTTAATAGTTATTAATAAATAATAAATAATAGTAATAATTAATAAGTGTTATGTTATACTAAATTTTAATAATAATGAGTTAATTTATTAAAATTAATGAAATTTTATTAATTTGAATATTAATTAGATTATTTTAGGGTTTAATTGGATTAATTCTTGATTTTATGAGTTAATGATAATACTAATAGTTTATAAAGCTATCAAGTTCTTCTTCTATCAACACTCAATAGTAGTCCTGATGATGGATCCCTGTTGGGATTTGAAACATTGACAGAAATAATAGTTTTTACTGTGGGTTCTCCGGTTACTAAAGAAGATATTAACCACAGAGGTCTTAAATCCAAAATCTCCCCCTTTGTCATTGATGGCAATATTATTTCCCTTTCAACATTCTCTCCCCCTTTGACATCAATGGAAAATGGGGTGCCCAAGTACTCCCCCTGTCAAGTTGCTTCTTTTCTTTACAAATAATAGCTCTTCATAGGTATGTTACTCCCCCTGTCATGGTGCTCTTCTTTTTGGCAATGTGTTCGATGATAGATGTGCTTAAATTCCTTCATGTGATGAACACCCTCCCCCTCATGAAAGACTACCTGCTAATGATCAAGTGGAAGAGATCTTTAATAATAATCCATCAGATGAATATGGATTATATTCTTCAAGGAGTGTTCCTAAGAGATGATCTATCAAAGAATGATTTTCCATATAGCTCATAAAGGATTTCACAAGACTCATTCATGGGTGGCTTATGTAAGAATGCCTAATCATCATAAGCTCCCCCTAACTATATGCATGGTCTTCCTTTTGGCAGAGTTTCCCCATCAAATGCTTATTTTGTCAAGGATCAGGTCAAAAACCTGTGTTGTTGGCTAGAGAGTTCAAGAGATTTTTGGATTGTATTTGCTTCCTTCTCCATACTTGTGTAACTTTCTTTTCTGGAATAGTTATATCTTGAGTAGGTGCCCAAGTCAAGTTACAATTACATGCCATATGTCCAATGTTATGACACTTGAAGCACTCTATGTTGTTCATGAATAAGAATTCATGACTTCTTGCAAAATTGCTTCTTGGATATTGACAGGGACAATTATAATTATCTTTGTGATATGCCCTGAAATCTTTTGTCATGTGCCCAACGTTTGTATAAGAATAGCAATAACCAAGAAATATACTTTGGTACGTGGGAGAAGAAGGTTTCCTTGATGTACTTCTGAAGTATTTTTTCCTTGAGATCCTTTGATGATAACCATTTCTTCTTACATCCTTGACACCATCTACATTTCTTGTTGGAGGAAGGTTTCTTCCATAGTTGTCTTGACTCTTTTCCTTGCCTTTGCTGGAACTACGAGCATCAACATTTTTTCCAGGGTTCCTCACATGTTTTTTGACACATTAGGGTTTGCATCATTCTTGCTTGAGGATTCACCTAGATAGCCAAGACCTGATTTATTAAGGGGAGACCTTTGATGATTTAAGATGTCATCTAGGGTTTGAGAGATTTTCAAGTTCTTATTCAGCAAGTCAACTTCCTTTTTAAGAAAGAAAATTTCTCCTTTCAACTTTTCACAATCTTCATCTTTCATAACTAGTTGCTTCTTCATTTCTTCCATCATCTTGGTTGCTTCACATGATTGGGCCTTAAGAGAAGTGATTTCTGATTTTAACTTGGTGATGTCATCATCCTTTTCTTCTAGTTGGCATATCATGGTGTTTCTCTCCTTTTCTGCTTCATCAACTTGTCCTTCTATGAATGTCAAATCTTCCATAACCTTCTTAGTTCCTTGTGCTTGTTTCCTTGCTTCTTCTAGTTGAGATATAAGGGAGGAGACCTCTTTCTTGTATTGACCAATATTTGCTTCAAGTTTGTTCAAGCTTTTGTGCCTTTGTTCAAGGTGGCTTGACAAGGTATCTTCCCATTTCTTTGCCTTATCCAATTGATTTGTCATGGATATGACTTCTTCATGATGCTTTCTCTTGTTTTGATGAAATTCTTCCTTAATCTTGGTGAGCTCCTCATCTCTTTCTTGTACTTGAAGCTTGACAAGGTCAAATTCCTTCCTTGTCTTGTCCTGGTCACCAACTTGCACTTTCTTCTTAAGTTCCTCATTTTCCTTTTTCAAATTGTTAATCTCTTCCATGGTAGCCATAAGTTTAGTGAGGAGATCTTCAAAATCTTTTTCATTCTCTTCGTCTTCTAGGTCTTCTTTAGCCTTGATGTTATCACTCTTATCTTCACCTTCCTTGATGGGCTTTAGGTTTCCTTATTTTCCATCATTTTCTTGACTAGAGATCATTGTCAATGATCCCTTTGAGTGAAGATCATGAATTTTATCCCATATGTCTTTTGCTGATGAACATTTTTCAAAATTGGCCTTCATAGAATCAGGTAGCCCATACAAGATTTCTTTCATTGCTCTTGTATTATGTTCCTTGGATTCTCCGTCCATCATGTTATCAACAATCACCGATTTCCAGACTTCAATGACTTGAGTCTTTAAGAAATTCCTCATTCTTGCGTCCCATATATCAAAGTTTCCATTGAAGAATGGAGCCTTCATAAATTGATTGATTTCAATTTCAGTGGTTAAGGTAGAAACATGTTTAGGAGGATTGGAGACTTTCTTCCTTGGCTTCGCCATTTTTGTTCTAATGATCAACCTTCAAGCTATTGGGCTTTGGGCGAAGGTACTAGCACTGATACCAATTGTTGGAAATACTAAGAGGGGGGGTGAATCGGTATTTATTTTCAATTGTTTCTTTTACTAGTTAGATCACTTATATTTAGAACACAAAATGAACAATAGGAATAAATTCTTTTATTAATAGAATATTTACAATGAAACAAGTACAATGTATATAGGGCTCCAACCCTAGATGAAGACATGAATCTTCAAACTCCCAGGCTCCAACCTATTGCCAAGCACCAACTTGGACTTCCAAGGCTCCAACCTTGTCAATTCTAAGGCACCAACCTCAAGGGCTCCAACCCTATATCTGGTATAGGCTCCAACCTGGTTTCTTCAGGACTCCGATCCATTAGGGGTCCAACCCTATCTTATCCAAGGCACCAACCTTGAGTTTAGGAGCAACAAGTCCAAAGATACAAATATTATATTTTCCAAGCACCAAATTGGACTTTCCAAGGCACCAACCTTGTCAATTCTGAGGCACCAACCCCAAGGGCTCCAACCATATAGCTTCACTTTGTCAAGCTATGTTTGGTTGTACTTCAAGGCTCCTAATGTTTTCTTCAAGAAGCCCTATCAATATTCAAATACACCTTCACTTAGTCTCCACGTCACACCATCAATGACAACCTTGTTCTTCACATGAAGGTGTCACCACTGCTCTTCATGTTACCCAAATAAAACTTCTTCAAGTTAACCTCATAATAGCTTCAATGCATCCTGGTCTTCAATGATCTCCACAAATATTCAATATGTTTCTTCACAAATTTATCCAACTCTACCCTATTCTATTCTCAAGAGAAGACTTCAAAAAACTCTATTTGTCCAATCCCAAGAATCAACACTTCGACCACGGCAACTACAATAGCTTCAACCATGACAACTATGACAACTTCAACCACGAAAACTATGACAGCTTCAACCATGGCAACTACTGCAACTTTGACCATGGCAACTACGGTAGCTTTGACCACGACAATTACGGTAGCTTCGACCATGGCAACTATGGTAGCTTCAACCACAACAACTACGACAACTTCGACCACGGCAACTACGACATCTTCGACCATGGAAACTACAGTAGTTTCGAACACGGAAACTATGACAGCTTCGACCAAGATTTTATGCCAAAACAAAATTATACTTTTTTTTGTCCTAAACAATAGTCACCTTGTTCTCCTCCTCCTTCTGTCTTATCTTTTACTTCGTATCTCTGAATTCTTTCTTGAATTGCTGAACAAAATGAACAGTTTAGACGTCTATTTATAGAGATTTCATTTATAACTCAAGGGACATTTCTATTTAAAGTAGGCCGACTTGTATGACTAAGTGTAGGTCGGCTCACTGCTAGGAATATTCTCCTTAACTTAAAAATTCAATATATCACAAACTATTTGGATTTTTGGGGCGGATAAAGGCTTGTTAGAAAGAGGAAAAAATCCTATTTAAGATGGTCTAGGATCCATTTTCAAAGGATGCCTCCAAAGTGTCCAAAATAATTTATCTTTGTGACTTTCCTTTAATTTTATGCATAAAAATTTTGGGACAGCATGAGGAATGTTTGGGACATCGTGGCTTCTTCATTCTTTGGCTTCTTCATTCTTATCAATGTCATCATAGGATCATAGAGTCATTATGTAGGAGTTCAACATTCATGTAGCATGACACATGAACAATGTCATTAAATACTAGTGCAGTCATAGTGTGACATCATTAGGATAACTCCAAAATAATCTTCCAACCATCAAATGATCTCCAACCATGTTATCAAGACCTCATCAAGTGCCATCATCAATTGTGGTAATTCATCAAGAATATGACATCATCAAATGTGGTCCTCCATATGTCACCAACGACTTCTAAATACTTGGAACTTCTTAAGACTTCTTCATTAGTGACTTGAAATATTAATTCATGACATTCTTATGAAACAAGAGTTATGACATCACAATTTGGAACCAGGAATCTCAAAAATATTTTCCATTTCGGCTAGTGCCATATTGACATCAATGACAACCTAGATTAACAATGTTATGATGACATCCATGTAGCATGACGCATGAACAATGTCATGATATACTAGTGTATTCATAGTGCGACATCATTAGGATAACTCCAAAATAATCTTCCAACCATCAAATGATCTCCAACCATGTTATCAAGACCTCATCAAGTGCCATCATCAATTGTGGTCATTCATCAAGAATATGACATCATCAAATATATTCCTCCATATGTCATCAAGGGCTTCTAAATACTTGGCACTTGGCACTTCTTAAGACTTCTTCATTAGTGACTTGCAATATTAATTCATGACATTCTTATGAAACAAGAATTATGACATCATCATTTGGAACCAGGCATCTCAACAATATTTTCCATCTCGCCTAGTGCCACTTTGGGGCATGCATAATATACTTGGTAATAAAAACCATTAAGGATCTTGGAGCACTGATGAGGAGTCCTAGGTTGAAATGGCTTCCAAACGACCATAGAAAGTGAGAGTTACTTTCAGGGATCAACATGGTGGAGAGTAAGTGGAGGTAGTTCGAATCTTAGATGGTGTAGAAGTTAGCACCGAGCCTTATCCCGTTGGGGTAAAGGAAGGTAGTCTTGTTGTAAAATACGAGTCTCTTGTGCAGGTTATAGTGATAAGGTAATCGTGTCGGAAAATATGAATCTCTTATTCAGGATATAGTGACACCTAAAGGCCATGACTAGGCTGTGCCAAAGGAAGAGAGTGATGCACCAAAACGCATCACTCGGAAGTTACAACAATATCTAAACAAAGTCAAGCACCCAAAAAAAGGTGGTTTTTATGGGGATTCCTTTGTTTTCTAGGTTGGTTCCTCATGGCAAAATGTTCTAAAAGAAAAAAGTGGTCGTTAAGAGCAGGCTGCTTCAATTGTGACAAAAAAAAATTCTGCCAACGATATTACTAAAATTGACCAAAAACATTATGTAAGCCATAACATGATGAAGTCATAGTTCAAAACCTAATGCACTCTTTGATGATGATGATTTATTTGGAGACTTGATGGAGGATGATGCTTTAGAAAGATTCTAGCTATTTAACTTTGTATTGATGTACAATTCACAATTTCAAGGAATTTGAGGTCATAATTCTACTTGTAGAAAAATGATTGTTTTTTTTTATTTTTTATGACCTAACGATATTCAAAATACAAAATTTTTATACTAGATTTATTGTTGATGCTTGAATAGTATGTGCTTTTTGCAACAGTCATTTCTGTTATGTTCCTATAACAATAGGTGTCATATATCATGATTGATTTGGTTTAGCTCTGAAATATGTACATACCTTTGCTTGTTGCAATTTTTTTCCATATTTATAAAAAATAAAAAAAATAAAAAAATGTAAAGAGGGTATGCCCTAAAAGAAAAATCAAAGGAAAAAAAGAAGGAAAAAGGTCAAAAAATGAAAGAAAATGAACCCTAAGAAAAATAAAAGACCACGAGAGTGTGCAAGCCCAAATGCCACTACTATTTCACTTTTTGTAATAAAGATTGTGTGCAACTTGTTACTTATGCCACAATCCACTGTAACCAAATAGTTTAATCTTGGTTATTCCATGTTTTGAATTTCATGCTTAAAGATCGAGAATAAAATATGACCAAACTGTTTGATCTTGGCAGATAAGTAGATAGGTAGAGTGAATAAAAGGAGCTCAACATTTTAATCTGAGCCCTTGGATGTAATAAGGTTAGACTTAGATAGATTCCCATTGTAAAAGAAATGAAAAAGTCTGATAACGGTTTGCCAGTTTAAGTGCACCCTAATAAAAGAAGTAAAAATGGTAGGTTGTGTAGGAGGGTAAGTAGATGATTGGTTGCAGAATTATGTATGATGAATGGTTAATTTAAAAGCTCAAGTCATATACTTTCATCATCATAAGCACTTAAAGATATGGATGACAATGAAGACATTTACATCATGGACAAAACTCAAACTAATTAACTTCCTCACTCATTGTTTTCCCTAAATTTTACTAATTTCCCATAAGTACTAAAGGCACCAACAACCTGAAAGTTAAAGGGGCTCAGAGCATTTCTCTGACTTCTGGAGGGACCGGATCCTCGGCCCAATAACTTGTAAGGTCTAAGTGCTAAACCCCCTTCATAATTCATTAATTCCCCTCAAACCCTTTTCCTATGGTAAAATCACTCTTTTACTTAGGAAAAATAAATGGTTCTTCATAAAAACCCCCCAAAACACATTTTAGCCTAAGTTATAATGTTGAATGATGAATGTATTTTCAGAAACATTTACTTAGCGCAATTCCTTTTTCCATATTTCATATTAACTTTTAATTCTTATTATCTATTTAAATCCCAGAGAAATTACCCTTTCTCGTATATATTATTAATAAAAACCCAAAAATAAATAAATATCCCATCCCGAAGGTTTGAAACATAAACCATAAATAAAGGTAATTAATTGGGATTAATTAATCGAATCATGATTAGTTAATAGCCAAACCCCCAACGTGTTAAAAAGGAATTAATTAGTCATATGGATTAATTAATAGCCTCTCCACCAATACAATCACCCCCGATATAATTAAAGTCATTTTAATTATGATAACTAAGACATTGGGCCCCCTCCATTAATTCCCTAATATCTTCCGCCACCGACTACCATCTGATCTCCCTTCCATCATCCAATGGTCCTTGCTCATATCGTATGCACCTTTTGGTCGAACATTAACCACGCGATATAAGTGGTTTTAACTTTTCACCAATGCTACGTGTCGTTTGATTTGTGGCATTGCACGACCCTATGCCAAAGCCACCAACCTCCCAAACGTTGTGCGATGAAAACCATTATTGCTCCCCCTGATAGCTTTAACTAAACAACAAAGTGTTCCATCAGTCAGTTAACTCCAACTGTCATTTTCCATTCACCTGCCAAATTCCAAAAGGTCATTGACTTTGTACATAAAACAAAAATATTCATGGTTTTCTCTTTTTACCGGAAAAAGAAAGTTCTACTTCCATGCACGCACAAAGTACATCCAGACCAGCAAATTATTCCCAACCACCAACCACTATTAGTTGTGGAACTCCAGGCCACTGCATACTACTGTGCGCACCTTGCAAAACCTTCACCATAGACATTTGTCTCGATAGTCAACCATAAACAGGTATTTACCACATTTCCTTCTGAGAAACACTTTGTTTGTACTGAACTTCCATTAAATTGCTCTAAACTCAAATAATTTAGTACAATTAAAGTTGTTTCCTAAGTCCCAAGACTTCCCTAAGCACCTGTTTATTTGAAATCCTTGAAAGCCCCAACTTTCTTCCTTGAATACACAAGAACCAAGGATGGAAGCTCTTGTTGCCCTAAATGTCACACCAATAACTACTCC
Organism: Pinus tabuliformis; assembly: GCA_031772625.1. Lineage (NCBI taxonomy): Eukaryota > Viridiplantae > Streptophyta > Pinopsida > Pinales > Pinaceae > Pinus > Pinus tabuliformis. The sequence goes on along the minus strand of CM062818.1, from coordinate 1,451,524,000 downwards.
TCACAGGGATTTTGACTACCTTCCTTTGGCTGATAAATATTTTCAAATTAAGGACCTTACTTTTGATGAAACCCCCTTGAAGCTATACTGTAGGTATCGGGACAATTATCTGAACAATGCCGATAAAATAGGCCTTTGGGAGTCCAACCTCCCCAAATATCAATTCCCCACTGTCCATATTTTCCCAGATATTGTCCACCGATGCCATGCAAACTACAACCCCAATCTGAGGGCTGTAATGTCCCCTAATCAGGAAGTCCTTTTCACCATTGCAGCTGAGTCTATAAAGGAAATGTTGCAATTACAGCTTGGCCAGGACCTCACTCCACTTTCCATTGCAGATTTACTTGAAAAATCCTCAAGGTTGTCGAGTTTTGAAATTAACCAAGTCTTCCAGACCTTCATGGAAGAAAAATACAGGCCAAAAGAACCCCATCCCTATATGTCAAGCTTCTTTACAAATTTGAGCCAGGATATCATCACCATGATTGCTTGCATTTTGGGTTTTACTACTAGTGAGTATGTAGATGAGTTGACCTTAGCCTACATGTCTATTTTCGCCCCTTATCAACCTCCTGCAGCCAAATATAACTATGCTACATTCATTGTTGATAAGATGCATGACCAATTCATGAGATTAGAGAATGAGAGGGTATTTAAATATTCTTCAGTCCTGTATCATCTTTTCCTTTACTACCAAACTCATAAATTCCCTTTCTCTGTACAAAAGCTTGACACTAGAGGGAACCCCAGGTCAGTTATCTTTTGGACTTCCATTTTTGACAATTCACCTTCTTCTCCCTATCCTTATACACATTTTATTGATCAATTTGTGCATCCAGTAACTACCATGTTGATAGGAAGTCCCCCTCCTAGAATCAGTGATGATATCAAGAGAATTCTTCAATTATCCAAGAAATATAAGGTTGGAGACTGGTACTTGTACCAGAATCATACCGAGATCAAGATTTATGGATGTGAGCTGCCTCCCTTTAAACTGCCCAAATACCTCCCCATGCGATTATTTTCCCTGGAGTACTACAGGCAAATGATCAACTCTGATGAAATCCATTTTATGAAAGCTAAGAAGAAAGCTCAGTTAAGGATAAAGGATCACCTAGGACCATTTGTTTGCAACAACAGAAAGGCAGGGAAAGAGGCAGAGGAAATCCTTGAGAGATTGAGATTGAAAAAGAGTTTCATCTGGCCTTATGATCCTCATAGCTTCATCTGTGACAGAAGACAGAAGCATAAACTATCCCCCTACATCCATCATAGAATTCCAGAAATAGAATAGTATGCAAATCAAAATGAATGGGTGGAGGGAACACTTATAGAACAAGATAGTGAACAAGTTGAAGTAGAAAATGTTATGAAAGATTTGGAAAGACAACTTGATTTGGATTCCTTTGTATAGGTGCCTGAAGAATCTTCACAGAGACCAACACAGGAGGATAGTGCATAGACATCAAGACAACCAGAGACTTCAAGACAGGGAAAAAATTTAGGATCACAGAGCATTTCTGAGGAGTTGACCCAAACTGATACAAACATGGGCAACCCTCTAGTATTTCAGACCCCTCTTAATGAGAAACAAATTCAAAAAAGAAGTAGGAATGAGGTTATCCCTTCTACAGTGCCATTGGACCAAGTATATGTAAAGAGACAGAGATTTAATCCTTTGTCTGAGCAGGAATATGAAGAGACAAGAAGTGACACAGTGCAGACAACATTAGTAGGAGAGACACCATCTACATCTCAAACATAGGCACTAAGCATACAACAAAGTGTAGAAGTGTCATCACTATGGACAGTTTCAGAGCAAAGCTAGGATTTGAAAGATAAGTAAAAAGAGATTAAGGCTAGGAATGAGCAGCTCAAAGCTCAAACCCATGCCAAATAGCTGAAAATGGTTCCTATAAATCAGACAAGGTTGATGTCAGCATTTGACATCAAAGAAGGAAAGATGCAGATGAGCTTTTTGAGGCCAACAGTACAATAGCCAATGTCCATGGCTAACTATTTAAAAAAAAAAATTGAAGTTCTTGCTAGAGACATCCACCCTATTGATCAGATTGAGCTTCATAAGCAAACAGGTGAGATGGTTTATTCCACATTGACCAGTAAATCCATCATTGCACATCAGTTGTAGAATTCACTAAGTAATACTACAACACAATTACAATTGGAAAAAGCCTCTTCTCAGGCTAAGGAAACAAGAATAAAATCATTAGAAGACCTAGTGATTAAGTTGGGACATGATCCCAAGGATGTTAAAGCAGCTGAAAGTTTGATAAAGAAAAATAATGATGACATTGTTGCACTCAGGAAACAACTCAAACTCCCTCCCCTCATACATCCACAAACTGCAGAAGTAATTGAGAAACAAAATGAGGGAGAACTTATGGACTTGATCCTTAAGTTGAATGAGCAGTTGAAAGAAATAGAGCATGAACTAGAAAAAGTTTTGCAGTCCAAATAGGGTGAGTCAACCACCATGCCTCAGACTGTAATACCCATGGTTTCTATAGTTGTGCCATCTACTATTGCAACATCTTTGGCACCCAACATTCCTCCAACAACAGCTATGCCAGTAACAACAAGAGTAGGTACATTAGAAGCAACAACAACTTCAACAAAGCAAACAGAAGACTTAATAAAGTCCATGGAAGAAATTAAAATCCAAGCAACTGAAATAAAGAAACTAAAAGAAACAATAACCAACTTGGAAAGAAATTATGAGCTATCACAGATTAATTACGCTAAATAATAGAGGAAAAATAGAAGAATTACTGAAAGAATCAAGACATTAGAGCAGGATTTAACATTGGAAAAGGCTGCTGGGTTGTGTTATATTCTTTCCACATAGTTAATAGGGGGTTTGAAGGGCACCCGTAACCCCACCTATGGTTTTGTGCATGATTTTCGCACATGTTTTTTGGACGCAATGGTTTTCGGTCCATGGTATTGGACGCGATGGTTTTCGGTCCATGGTATTGGATGCTTCGGCATGTATAAATATGTATTGTAACATTGAAAGGAACATAATGAAAAATCAAGCTGGTAGTCCCGGTTTTAGGATCCAGGGAAAAATATCTGTGCATATGTGTTTTATGGGTTATGCTCTTGCATTATTTATTTTCTTTGTTCAAGAATTTGTATGCAGGTAATTTCTGTACAAGGTTAAAACCTACATTTGGTATCAGAGCTGTTTTGGCTTCAAGGGGACGCCTTTGTTGCTGAGGGGTTTCGCTTGGGCTTGTGGTAGACCCTGTTCAGTGGGAGATCTGCGAGATCGATTCTGGTGGTGAAAGAAGATGGCGAGCAGTGGAAAGATAGAGATTGAGAAGTTCAATGGTCAGAATTTTGAGTTGTGGAAACTCAAGATGGAGGATCTGTTGGTGGATAAAGATTAGTGGATCGTGGTAGATCCGGGTACTAAACCATCGGGAGTGACCGATGAAGAATGGAAGAAGTTGGATCGGAAGGCAAAGAGCACAATACAATTGTGTGTCTCGGATTCAGTATTGCTGAATGTATTAGGGGAAGCTACGACAAAGGCTTTGTGGGTCAAGTTAGGGACTTTGTACCAATCTAAGTCTCTGGTGAATAAACTGTTCCTGCGGAAAAAGCTGTATAACTTGAGGATGAAAGATGGAGACTCGGTGACAGAGCATCTGAATGCATTTAATACTGTGGTAAGTCAATTATTATCTGTTGATATTAAAATTTCAGATGAAGATAAGTGCATCAGTCTGTTGTGTTCTCTACCAGATTCGTGGGATAGTCTGGTTATTGCAATAGGTAGCAATGCAACTGCTTTGCAGTTTGATGAAATAGTCTCAGCCTTGCTGACGGAGGAGATGAGATGGAAAAATATGGACAACCAGAATGGTGATGCCTTCTCTGTACAAGGACGGTCCTAGAACAGAAACAAAAATAAGTCATCGAGTGGGAGATCTAAATCTAGAGGGAGATCTAAATCTCCAGGAAAACCTACAAAGGTGGTGTGCTGGAAATGCGGAAAGGAAGGGCACTTCAGAAGGGATTGTAAATCTAAAGCTCCTGATAAAGGAAAGGGATCTGATGATGGTCCTTCTGCAGAGGCGAAAACCACCTCAGATGAAGGTGGGGATGTGTACTTGGCTTCTTCAAGTACACATGTAGATCATGAGGCATGGTTGATTGACTCAGGTGCATCCTTTCACTTCACTCCCCATAGAGAGTGGTTCTGCGAGTATGAGAAATACGATGGTGGTGATGTCTTCTTAGGATATGATAGGAAGGCTAGAATCATTGGTCGGGGAAAAAGTAAAGTTGAAGTTGCAAGGTGGAAGGGTTAGAACACTTCCAGGGGTTCTACATATTCCTGCATTGGCCAGAAATCTGATTTCTGTAAGCAAGTTGGATGATGCAGGTGTAAAGACAGTGTTTGAGAAAGATACCTGCAAGATGGTTCGAGGAGCACTGATATTAATGCGGGGAGTTCGGATTGGAACTCTGTACAAGCTGCAAGGTAGCACTGTTGTTGATGGGTGCAATAGTTCTATGGTTCCTGAAAATGGAGTAGAGAATCTAGTGGTCTCTCGAGAGAAGACCATGTTGTGGCATCAAAGGCTTGGACATATTGGAGAGAAGGGCCTTCGAATACTTCATGGTAAAGGTATGGTAGAAGGTATGAATAATAGCTCTCTGGATTTTGATTTCTGTGAAAATTGTGTATATGGGAAGCAGAATCGGGTGAGTTTCCCCTCTGGTGGTAAGAGGACAAAACAGATATTAGAGCTTGTGCACAGTGATGTGTTTGGACCTGTGAAGGTTCCATCATTGGGTAAGTCTGTGTACTATGTATCATTCATAGATGACTTCTCAAGGAATACATGGATATATTTTCTTAAGAAGAAATCTGAAGTCTTTGACAGGTTTAAAGAATTTAAGGCTCTGGTGGAAAATCAGACAGAGAAGAAGATAAAGGTGCTGAGGACAGATAATGGTGGAGAATTTTGCAGCAAGGAATTTGAAGAATTTTGTAAGAAGTGTGGTATAGCACGGCAGAAGACTACTCCATATACACCTCAGCAAAATGGAGTCATAGAAAGAATGAACAAGACGTTGATGGAAAGGGCAAGAAGCATGCTCAGTGGTGCCGGGTTAGGACAGGAATTCTGGGTAGAGGCGGTGGATACTACATGTTACCTGATCAACAGATCACCTTCATCAGCATTGGAGGATAAGACTCCACAAGAAGTATGGACTGGTAAGAAACCCTCTCTTTCACATCTAAGGGTATTTGGATGTGATGCATATGTACATGTTCCAAAGAAGAAACGAACCAAGTTGGATAGTAAATCTGAAAAGTGCATCTTTATTGGGTATAAGGATGGTTTAAAGGGTTATAAGCTTTGGAACCCAGTCACACGCAAGGTTGTGTACAGCCGAGATGTGTTGTTCATAGAGGTAAAAGATGTTATTCAACATGAAGTCCAACGAAAGGAACCTGAGAAGATAGAGTTTGAGCCAAAGGAGGAAGAATCAGACTCTACAGCAGAGGAGGAATCAGAAGATGAAGAGCCACAAACTCTGGCTGTGAGAAGATCAGTTCAAGAAAGAAGGCAACCAGAAAGGTATAGTCCATCTGCTTTCAGTTCAAATTTTGCTTTGTCTACTACTGATAATGATCCCAAAATTGTGAAGGAAGCAGTGGATTCAGAGGATGGAAAACTCTGGAAAGAGGCCATGGTCGATGAAATGACATCTTTGCACAAAAATGAGGCTTGGGATTTGGTGGAGTTGACGGCTGGAAGGAAACCCATTGGCAGCAAATGGGTGTTCAAGAAGAATACAAATGCAGAAGGAAAGGTGGAGAAATATAAAGCTCGGTTGGTAGCAAAAGGTTATTCCCAGGTGTCGGGAATTGATTTTGGTGATATTTTTTCTCCTGTTGCCAAGGTAACTTCTATTAGATTACTTTTATCTGTTGCTACTGCTTTTGATTTTGAGGTAGAACAGATGGATGTGAAGACAGCATTTCTTCACGGGGATTTGGAAGAGGAAATCTACATGAAGCAACCTGAAGGCTTTGCGGTGAAGGGTAAGAAAGAACTGGTATGCAAGTTAAAGAAGTCTCTGTATGGGTTAAAACAGTCACCAAGGATGTGGTATCAGAAATTTGATACATTTATACGGGGACTTGGCTTCACCAGAAGCAAAGCAGATCATTGTGTGTATTTTAAATTAATTGGTGACCGTGTTATTTATCTGGTCTTGTATGTGGATGATATGTTGCTTGTTGGAAATGACAAAGAAATTATCCAGGATTTGAAGACCCAATTGTCCTCCAAATTCGACATGAAAGATCTTGGTGCTGCAAACTATATTTTGGGCATGGAAATTAAAAGAGATTGGTCAAAGAGGAAGCTCTAGTTAAACCAGAGGAAGTATGTCGAGACAATACTGCAGAGGTTTAATATGCAGGATAGTAAACCGGTGAAGGTTCCTATTCCTGTAGGTGTGAGGTTATCTGCTGAACAGTGTCCCAAGACACAAGAAGAGGAAGAGGACATGTCTCATGTTCCATATGCAAGTGCAGTGGGTAGCCTGATGTATGCAATGGTCTGTACTAGACCAGACATTGCACATGCAGTGGGAGTATTGAGCAGGTTTATGTCAAAACCTGGGAAGGAGCACTGGACAGCAGTGAAGCGGGTTTTCAGGTATTTGCGTGGCACTAGTGATTATGGTTTTTGCTACCAAGGAAGACCAGGATTGGACAGAGTGTTGGATATTCATGGCTTTGTTGATGCAGACTGTGCTGGAGATCTGGATCAGAGAAGATCTACAAGTGGGTATGTGTTTAACCTATTTGGAGGTGCAGTCAGTTGGATGAGTAAGAAACAATCTGTAGTGGCACTATCAACTACAGAGGCAGAATACATGGTAGCCACTCATGCAAGCAAGGAAGCAGTTTGGTTGCAGAGATTGTGTTCAAGTATGGGGTTAGTACAGGGAGCTATAAGAATAGACTGTGAGAGCCAAAGTGAAATTTTCTTGGCAAAGAACCCTGCTTATCATTCAAAGACAAAGCACATTGATGTTTAGTATCACTTTGTGAGGGATATGATAGAAGACAGAAAGGTGTTGCTAGTAAAGGTGGACACTTTGAAGAATACTGCAGATGCATTGACAAAATCTGTGAGCTCTGAGAAGTTCTCTTGGTGTAGAGAAGCAATGGGAATCTCAGGGCTGAAAAAATGACTAAGCTCTCCTGTGGCCCCCTGTGGAAAGAAAACAACAAGTGGGAGATTGTTGGGTTGTGTTATATTCTTTCCACGTAGTTAATAGGGGGTTTGAAGGGCACCCGTAACCCCACTTTATGGGGTCTGGGGCAGCGCCTCGGAAAATTTTGGTTTTGGACCATATGTTAGGTTGGGCGGACCCACCTATGGTTTTGTGCATGATTTTCGCACATGTTTTTTGGACGCGATGGTTTTCGGTCCATGGTATTGGACACGATGGTTTTCGGTCCATGGTATTGGATGCTTCGGCATGTATAAATATGTATTGTAACATTGAAAGGAACATAATGAAAAATCAAGCTGGTAGTCCCGGTTTTGGGATCCAGGGAAAAATATCTATGCATATGTGTTTTATGGGTTATGCTCTCGCATTGTTTATTTTCTTTGTTTAAGAATTCGTATGCAGGTAATTTCTGTACAGGGTTAAAACCTATAAAGCCTTTGAGAGATATCAAAGAAATTTTATGGACCAATATCATTGATTCTATCAATGATATTTGGTCTGCTATTCAGATCATTTTTGAACAGACAGAGTTAGTCAAACTAGCTACAGAGGCTATACAGAAGACCAAGGAAGAATTGGGGGAGAAACCTGAAGAGGCAACCCAATTAATCAACTTCTTGAATAGCCAAAACAGGCAATAGCTGGAACAATGGGATATCGAAGATCAAACTAGTACTATCCTTGAAATTAAGAAAGTTCTGACCAAAAAGAACTTAATGCTTAACTTGGAAAGAAGATGTCAAAGTATCCAAGAAGACATAAATGAGTTTATGGTAAAGTATAACATTCTAAGGGATAAAGGACTTCCAAACCTACTGGTCATAAATGACAAACTGATGACTCATGATGACTACATTGAAATACTACACAAACAAGCCAAGAGTCAAGCCAGCTCTTCCACAGTGAAAGCACTACCCACAGGAAAAGTGTTGTATGATGGTTTGGAAAATATTTTCTATATTGAGCATGAAGTTAAGCACCTATTCATAGTTCAGCCCAATTTTGCAAAATACACTGAAGCTGACAAAATATATAGGAAATTGATCAGGATGAAGATACCAAATGAAGAATGGTGGACCAATATGCTTGATATCCTATAATTTACTATGGTAATTCAGAGGTAAATAGAAATATTTACTAAGGTAAAGGTTGGTAAACAGGTAAAGAGTATCAGAAGGGAAAAGTAAGCAAAGATCCAACACACAATTACTAAAGCAACAGTAAGAGGCAAATCTGAGCTTCAACCTCCAGCACTTCCATAAATAAAGGGACAACATCAATCAGTTTTACATCTGTCTCTATATTGCTGTAAAAGTTATTTTGTATTCCCTAGAATAAATCTCATGTAGTTATGAGATATTTTTGATGTAATTTTTGTATAAATACTTCTCCATTCGAAGTATTGTGGGTGGATTCTATAACATCTCTGTAAATCTATGCTATCAAGCTGAGAAAGCTTTTGTACTCAAATCTAGATTTTTTGCTAGAAAATGAATGAAAGTTGAGGACATTTCATCAGATTCTCGTGCAGTATAATTGCAAATAAGTATTCTATCCTTGTGATTTTATGTGTTTTCAATATGTTTCAATGTTTCATGCATCTGAAATCTAAATGGTAAAATAGTCAAAGTATATCAGAATTAGCTTTATTGCTCTCTGCTATCAATAGTCTACCATTTATATGTTTTCTTCTAAACTATCTCGATAAAGGAATTCTTAATTGCTCCTCTATCCCTGTAGTTTTCTCTAATAAGTCCCTGGTATAGGATTCTTAATTTCCCTCTGCCAGTTGACCTATCTTCCTTTCCTCTTTCTAATCCTAACTTGAGGATTCTTAATTTCCCTCTAGTTTTGAGAAGAAATATCCTTCATTCAAGCCCTAAAGTTTGTTTTTATTCTACTATCCTTCCTGTTGAAATCCTACCTCAACAATTTGACTTAATCCGGTGAATTATCCCTGATTGACTCCATAGCCCAATGGCCTAAAAGCCTATTTTGCTCATTTGTTTCAGAACTCCACCACTCTCAAATAAAATAACCTCATTGAACATTAATACTAGCCTAAGATCCTCTTAAACATAGCTAAATCATAAAGAGAGATCCCTCTCTAGACTAGGTGGTCTAGCACCTAAGTCTAAAAGTTGGTTTGTAGTTACCTTGGATTCTTTCCTTCTTTCCAATAACTTTTAAGGAAAATCTGAGTGATAACATAGTGGCGACCATACTGGGGAAAGAATAATTCCTAAGTTGAAACAAACCTTTAAGAAATCTAAAAAGCTTGATTTAAAATATCTTAAAGGAGTTATAGAAGTTATTTTGAAAAATACATAAAAGAATAGCATTGAAAATAAAAACTTGAAATCTGGCTTCAGGAAGAACTCATTACACTAGGGCTAATCCTGATCCTAATCCACCCCCTGTGTTTGAAAATCCTAACCTGATTCCTAGAATCATCAGAAGACAAGAAAGTTCATTGAGTCCCAGACTTGTGTTCAGATCACATTCCTGCCCTGTTGAGTGGCTTTTCCTAGAAGATCTTCCTTTTGACGAACACTTTGAACTCTCTCTGTTTAGAACCACATCTGACAGTGAATTATTAGACCTAGTCCAAGATCCAGAATTCCTCCGAGAACTTGAAATCCAATGAGCCAATTTGTCAATTCATCAATATCTGCAGAATTCCACTCAGTTATCTCTTACCACTGATAGAACACCTGAACTTTCTCAGACTACTTCTCTTTCTACTAGTTCATCATTATTCCCTCACTCTGCTAAAATCCATTCCACTGCTCCCTTCATCCCTTCACTTCCTCTTCAATCAATCATCACTCAACACCCTACCACTTCCTCTAGTTCTTCTTCCACAACCCAAACACCTCCTATTACCCCAACTCCCATTCATACCACTACCCAACCTACAATCATGGCCAATAGATCTGCTCCCCTTGTGTTGCCTGTTGCCTCAGGTGCTATGCCACAGGATTATCAGAGTAAAATTACTACTTTTAATGGCACTGGGACCTACATAGCTCAGCAGCATACTAGGAAAATGACAGACTACTTTGAACTTCATGAGATCGACACAACAGATATCCAAATGAGAATTTTCATCCAAAGTCTAGCTGGAGAAGTTAGAACCTGGTTTAGATCTTTAGCTCCCCAATGCATAGATAGTTTAAGAGTCCTTTACCAACAATTCTTGAATAGGTGGGAGAAAAAGAAGGATCCCCTTTAGATTTTATCTGAATATGAGAACCTTAAAAGGGGACCTCATGAAACCATTTAGGACTATTGCACTAGGTTCAATAGTGTTTATAGTGCCATTCCAATTGACCTTAGGTCCCCACCAGGCTTAGCCCTAATTAAATTTCCTGATGGATTTGATTCAGATATGGCTTTCCAGTTAAGAGAAAGGAACCCCCCCACTTTGGGAGAAATGCAAAGCGTAGCAGTAAGTGTTGAGGCTAACCTACTTTCCAAAAGAGCCAAAGCTAGAAATGAAAGAAGAATACCTGTAAAAGATGAAAGTACACCCTTTGAACAAAAGCTTGATGCTATTGTCAAAGGAATGGATAAATTGATGGACAAAGTTGAAATAATTGAAAGGAAATCTCCTTGGGATGGCCAACAGGCTAATTCAGGGAGAAATCCCAACTTTAGAAAAAATCAGAACCAAAATGCTGGGAAAAATATTCCTGACGAGAATATCAGACCACCTTTCCAAGAAAACTATGCAGAGGCCTCCCACTCAGAAGACCTTGAACAAGACACTCAGATAAATTTAATGGGTGTAGATGATGAGGAAGATGTCTTCCTAACTCAGGACGACCAGAAGTCCCATGTATTGAAACAATTCCAAACCCAAACAAGAGAGTCATTTGATTTTAGACAGGGATATGATTTTGCTATTTTTGAGGTACATAAGCAGTATAATTTAAGACGCAGAAAAAGTACTGATGGCCCAGAAAAAAACCAGAAAATAGGTCCTAATCAACCTAAAAAGGGTGAAACGGTTCCAGTGACCAAAACACTTTAGGTCCTTTCTAGAACAAATAAAAATCCTCCCAGCCCCACCATAGAAGATGTGTCTGATAATCAGCCCAATAATGAACAACCTTCCACTTCACTTCCCTCCAAAGAAACAGTGGAAGAATCTTCAAAGATCAGATTAGAAAAATCAACAAAGAATATCCCAAATCCTGAAAGAGAAGAAGACATAGAAAACACTGCTACCAGAAACCCAAAAGTTCAAACAGACAAAGCAATCCTGCCCTTTAATCTTGGAGCAGAGGTTTCCAAGCTTAAAATTTCAGTTCCTTTGACAGAACTGGTAAAACATGATGCTTACAGGTCTCAAATAAACAAATCATTAAAAATCACTAAAAATGAAGACTCTGTAAATCTCTTTGATGACCAGCTTGAGTTAATTTTTGGCCCTGAAGTAAATGGGAAACCAATGGAAGGTGGGATACCACCCTTCTATGTCAGTCTCAATATCCATGACAAGATTTTGCATAATTCCATGTTTGACTCAGGTGCCTCGCACAATCTCATGCCCAAGTCTATTCTAGAGAAGCTCAACTTAGACATCACTAGACCCTATAGGGATTTATTTTCCTTTGATTCGAGTCAAGTGAGGTGTTTAGGACTTATAAAGGATTTGTGTGTCTCTTTGGTTCAGTACCCTGCCAGAACTATACTTATGGACATTGTGGTAGCAGACATTCCACCCAAGTATGGTATGTTGTTGTCCAGATCTTGGGGTGCCAAACTTCAGGGGTCTCTATAATTAGACATGTCATATTCTATCATATCTATTTTTGGACAACCAAAGAAGCTATATGGAGAAACTTTAATGAAGTATGTAGTGAGTAGTTAGGAGAGACCTCAAAACTTTCCTATTTACTTAGTGCATTCTGATATGGATTCCTTCATTCTCTATAATGCAAAAACTAATCCAGAAGATACTCCAAATGATATAGCAGCAGAACCAAAAGAAATTGTAAAATAAAAATCAACAATCCAAATTCAAGAGATATCACATGACAAAGAAAACCCAGATGCCTTAGCTAAGAAAGATTCCACTACCCTGGATGAAAACTATGAACATGAAATCTTATGGCATTTAGAGTTTGATGGTTCAGTAAACAAATTAGGTGTAGGAGCAGGAGTATGGATACATAACCTAGAAAATGATCATGTAAAGGGACATGCCTATAGATTAAATTTCAAATGTACAAACAATATGGCAGAATATGAAGCACTCCTGTTAGGCCTCAAGCTAGTCAAAAGATTAGGAGCTATAAGGGTATCAATCATGGGAGATTCTGAACTGATAGTTAAACAGATTAAAGGATTTTACATAACTAGAGACCCTAGATTAGGACTTTACAGAGGTACAGTTGTAGAAATCCTTAACACCTTTTTAGAAACCAAGCTTGCAACCATCCCTAGAAAGCATAACATGCAAGCTCATAGCCTAGCTATGTTTGCCAGCACTTGTAAATTTCCTTTTCAGCCTAATCACCAATATACTGCTAAGGTTAGGCACAGGCCAGCTATACCTGATAATATTAAGAACTGGCAAGTTTTTGAAAACGATAAGCAGATTAATCACTTTCTGACATTAGATGAAGAATTTGCTAGCATTAATATAGATGTAGACATAGTTTCAGATTTTGATCACACTAATGAGTTAGACATTAACAAATTGGAAGAAAACTCAATAAACATGCTTCACCCTACTAAATTCATGAAAACAGATATTCAAGACTTAAAGCAAATGGATATTGATGAAATAATTGATGATGAAACTGAAGTCATAAATCTCAAAGATAACCAATTACCCAAGGGATTAACTCCTTTGGAGGACTTATTTGACTCTAATGATATTCCTAAAAATCCTAAGATGGAGCCCTTGAAAGCAGACATTGAAGAATGCAACATATGAACTCAAGATAATCCTAAGCTGATAAAATTGTCTAAATCATTACCCCCCTAAGGAAAAACTAAAATATTTTGAGCTAATGAAAGAATTCCAAGATGTTTTTTCCTGGAGTTATGAAGACTTAAAATCCTATGATTCCAATATTATACAACACACTATCCCTTTGAAAGAAGATCAGAAACCTTTTAGGCAAAGCTAAGAAGAATTAATCATGTTTTATTACCTTCCATTGAAAAAGAGATCAAGCGAATGTATGAAGCAGGGATCATTGCCCCCACTAGGTTTTCAGATTGGGTATCTAATCTTGTCCCTACAAGAAAGAAAGCAGGAGAAATTAGACTGACCTTAGAAATTTGAACAAAGTCTCACTCAAAGACAACTATCCCTTACCTAAAATGGATCACATACTACAAAGGGTAGTGGGATTTACAAGGATTTCACTTTTAGATGGATTCTTAGGTTATAACCAAATTTTAGTCCATCCTGATGATCAAGCAAAAACTTCATTCACAACACCATGGGGCACCTTCATGTATGTCAAAATGCCCTTTGGATTGAAAAATGCAAGGGCCACCTTTCAAAGAGCAATGGATATTGCCTTTGCAAAGGAAATCCATGATTTCCTGGTTATATACCTTGATGATATAACAGTCTTTTCTAAGTCAGATCAACAACACCTGGATCATCTCAGGCAAGTTTTCCTTAAGTGCAGAAAATTTGGCATCTCGCTGAACCCAAAGAAGTCTTTATTTGGTTTGGAAGAAGGAAAACTGTTAGGCCACATTATCTCTAAAGATGGAATCTGGATTGACCCAACCAGGATTGAAGCTATTTTGCAAATACCTCACCCAAGAAACATTAAAGAACTTCAGGCATTTTTAGGAAAAATAATTTTTTTAAGGAGATTCATCTCTAACTTAGCTGAACTAATTAGATTATTGAATAACATGTTGAAAAAAGATTTGACTATTAAGTGGACAGTAGAGGCTAAACAATCATTCGAAGAAATAAAATTAGCCTTAACTCAAACACCAGTCCTCACAAGCCCAAAATTTGACAGAGACTTCATTATCTTTTCCTTTGCATCAGAACACACCATAGCTGCAGTCTTACTACAAAAGGATGATCAAGGATGTGAAAAACCAATAGCCTTTTTTAGTAAAGCTCTTAGAGATGCCTCATTAAAGTATAAAATAATGGAGAAACAAGCTTTTGCTTTGGTAAAAGCTATTAAAGATTTCAAAGTATATATTTTGTATTCTCATGTAGTAGCTTATGTTCCCAATGTTGTAGTCAAAGATATCCTGACACAGGATGGAGTTGATGGCAAGAGGGGAAAATGGATAGCTACTATTTTAGAATATGATATAGAGATAAAACCTACCAAGTTAATTAAAGGTCAGGGGTTGGCCAAACTTATGGTGAAAACAAATTGCCAAGCCCTAAATATAAATCTGATTGCAGAATTGGATAACGAACAGGAGAGGGCGACTCCACAGATCAGCCAACCTTTTCTAGATTCCCCCTGGTACGTTGATATTATATATGTTCTAGAAAACTTGCAGGCTCCTCCAGGGTTATCCAGAACTAAAAGTAGGTTTTTGAAAATGATAACTTTGAAATTTTGCATTATAGATAATACTTTATTTTGGAAAAATCATGAAGGCATTTTGTTAAACTGTTTATTAAAACAAGAACCTAACAAAGTACTCCAAGAATTTCATGCAGGGGATTGTGGTGGACATCTTTACTAGAAGTCAACTGCTAACAAAATTCTAAGAGTTGGATTTTACTGGTCAACCTTGTTTTCAGATGTCAAAAATTTTGTAACTTCCTACCATTAATGCCAGATCTTCAAAGGCAAAAGAAAACTCTTACCCTTGCCCTTGAAACCTATTTCAACAAAAAAACCCTTTCAACAATGGGGTCTTGAGTTGATTGGAGAAATTCATCCACCCTCTTCTGCTCAACATAAATGGATACTCACTGCAACTGATTACTTTACCAAATGGATAGAAGCTATTCCCTCTAGACAGGCCACTGATACTGTAATAATAGGTTTTCTAGAGGCTAATATTCTGTCTAGGTTTGGTTGTCCTGACAAAATCATCACAGATAATGCTACGGCCTTCAAGTAAAAAAGAAAATTATTGATTTTTGTCATAAATATCATATAACACTTGGTCATTCCACAGCTTACTATCCTCAAGGGAACGAACTTGCATAATCCTCCAATAAAAGTCGAATGAATATTATCAAAAAACTGTTGGAAGACAATAAGAAAACTTGGAATAAGAAATTAACCAATGCTTTATGGGCAGATAGGCTTACAACTAAGAAATCAATTGGAACCAGTCCCTATGAGCTAGTGTATGGAATGGAGGCAGTTTTCCCCTCATATTTAGGAGTTCAAGTCATGAAATTACTTCAAGAAGCCCAAGTGGAACCAAATGATATACAAAGGAGAATTAACCAAACTATCCATTTACAGCAAAAAAGGGAGGAAGTATACAACAAAACCCAAGTACTGCAAGAAAAACTTAAGAATATTTTTGATAAAAGGACCAAAGCAGAAGACTTCTACCTGGGGGACAAAGTGTTAAAGTGGGATTCAAGAAGAGAGGACAAAGCGAAACATGGGATGTTTGACTTCCTGTGGAAAGGACCATACATAATACATGCCTTCAGAGGAAATAATTCATATTTTCTTAAATAATTGGATGGTGTAGAGATTGAAGGAGGACCAGTCAATGGTCGAATGTTAAAGCACTACATTGACCCAATTTACTAATTTTACCAATTCAGTTGTACATACTATATCCTTCATAATGTTCAATGTTGGCTAGATGGTAATTTTGGAGTTGAAGGCCGAAGAGAAGGCCCTAAGCTTAAAAAGTATTACTGTCATAAATATCAATAAAGCAGCAAGGTAAAGGAGATTTGTAGAGCACAATCAAAGTCTTTCAAAGGCCATTGATCTACAGTTCTTGAATTTCCACCAGGGAAAGCCATCCCCAAGTGGAGCCACTGTTATGTTCCTATACATATAAGAAAAATGAAAGAACATGAAAGTGTGCAAGCCCAAATTCCACTACTATTTCACCTTTTGTAATAAAGATTGTGTGCAACTTGTTACTTATGCCACAATCCATGGTAAACAAATAGTTTAATCTTGGTTATTCAATGTTTTGAATTTCATGCTTAGAGATAGAGAATAAAATCTTACCAAACTATTTAATCTTGGCAGATAAGTAGATAGGTAGAGTGAATAAAAGGAGCTCAACAGTTTAATCTGAGCCCTTGGATGTAATAAGGTTAGACTTAGATAGATTCTCATTGTAAAAGAATGCGAATTTATGTGCACCCTAATAAAAGAAGTAAAAATGGTAGGATGTGTAGGAGGGTAAGTAGATGATTGGTTGCAGAATTATGTATGATGAATGGTTAAGTTAAAAGCTCAAGTCATATACTCTCATCATCATAAGCACTTAAAGATATGGATGACAATGAAGACATTTACATCATGGACAAAACTCAAAATAATTAACTTCCTCACTCATTTTTTTCCCTAAATTTTACTAATTTCCCATAAGTACTAAAGGAACCAACAACCTGAAAGTTAAAGGGGCTCAGAGCATTTCTCTGACTTTTGGATGGACAGGACCCTCGGCCCAATAAATTGTAAGGCCTAAGTGCTAAACCCCCTTCATAATTTATTCATTCCCCTCAAATCCCTTTCCTATGATAAAATCACTCTTTTACTTAGGAAAAATAAATGGTTCTTCATAAAAACCCCCCAAAACACATTTTAGCCTAAGTTATAATGTTGAATTATGAATGTATTTCTGAAAACATTTACTTAGCGCAATTCCTTTTTCCATATTTCATATTAACTTTTAATTCTTATTATCTATTTAAATCATGGAGGAATTACCCTTTCCCGTATATATTATTAATAAAAACACCAAAATAAATAAATATCCCGTCCCGAAGGTTTGAAACATAAACCATAAATAAAGGTAATTAATTTGGATTAATTAATCGAATCACGATTAGTTAACAGCCAGACCCCCGACGTGTTAAAAAGGAATTAAGTAGTCATCTGGATTAATTAATAGCCTCTCCACCAATACAATCACCCCCGATATAATTAAAGTCATTTTAATTATGATAATTAAGCCATTGGCCCCCCTCCATTAATTCCATAACATCTTCCATCACTGACTACCGTCCGATCTCCCTTCCATCATCCAATGGTCCTCGCTCATATCGCGTGGACCTTTTATTCAAACATTAACCACGCGATATAAGTGGTTTTGACTTTTCGCCAATGCTACGTGTCATTTGATTTGTGGCATCGCACGAACCCCTACGAAAACCACCAACCTCCCAAAAGCTGTGTGATGAAAACCATTACCGCTCCCGCTTATAGCTTTTGCTAAACGACAAAGTGTCCCATGAGTCAGTTATCTCCAACTGTCATTTTCCATTCACTCGCCAAATTCCAAAAGGTAATTGAATTTGTACATAAAACAAAAATATTCATGGTTTTCTCTTTTAATCGGAAAAAGAAAGTTCTACTTCCATGCACGCACAAAGTATATCCAGACCAAAAAAAAATTCCCAACTTCCAACCACTATCAGTTGCGGAACTCCAAGGCATTGGAGACTACTGTGCGCACCCTGCAAAACCTTCACCATAGCCATTTGTCCTGACAGTCAACCATAAACAGGTATTTACCACATTTCCTTCTCAGAAACCTTGTTTTTGTACTGAACTTCCACTAAATTGCTCTAAACTCAAATAATTCAGTACAATTAAAGCTGTTTCCTAAGTCCCAAGACTTCCCCAAGAACCTATTTATCTGAAATCCTTGAAAACCCCAAATTTCTTCCTTAAATACACAAGAACCAAGGATGGAAGCTCTTGTTGCCCTAAATGTCACGCCAATCTCTACTCCTCACATGGATTTGGACTACCTTCCTTTGGCCGATAAATATTTTCAAATTAAGGATCTTACTTTTGATGCAACCCCCTTGAAGTTATACTGCAGGTATCGGGACAATTATCTGAACAATGCTGATAAAATAGGTCTTTAGGAGTCCAACCTCCCCAAATATCAATTCCCCATTGTCCATATTTTCCCAGATATTGTCCACCAATGCCATGCAAACTACAACCCCAATCTGAGAGTTGTAATGTCCCCTAACTAGGAAGTCCTTTTCACCATTACAATTGAGTCTATAAATGAAATGTTGCAATTATAGCCTGGCCAGGACCTCACTCCACTTTCCATTTCAGATTTACTTGGAAAATACTCAAGGCTGTCCAGTTCCGAAATTAACCAAGTCTGTCAAACCTTCATGGAAGAAAAATACAGGCCAAAAGAACCCCCTCCTTATATGTCAAGATTCTTTACAAATCTGGGCCAGGATATCATCACCATGATTGCTTGCATTTTGGGTTTTACTACTAGTGAGTATGTAGATGAGTTGACCTTAGCCTACATGTCTATTTTCACCCCTGGTCAACCTCCTGCAGCCAAATATGACTATGCTACATTCATTGTTGATAAGATGCATGACCAATTCATGAGATTAGAGAATGAGAGGGTATTTAAATATTCTTCAGTCCTGTATCATCTTTTCCTTTACTACCAAACTGATAAATTCCCTTTCTTTATAAAAAAGCTTGACACTAGAGGGAACCCTAGTTCAGTTATCTTTTGGCAAACGATTAACTCTGACAAAATCCATTTTATGAAAGATAAGAAGAAAGCTCAGTTAAGGATAAAGGATCACCTTGGACCATTTGTTTGCAACAACAGAAAGGCAGGGAAAGAGGTAGAGGAAATCCTTGAGAGATTGAGATTGAAAAAGAGTTTCATCTAGCCTTATGATCCTCATAGCTTCATCTGTAATAGAAGACAGAAGCATAAACTATCCCCCTACGTCCATCATAGAATTCCAGAAAAAGAACAGTATGCAAATCAAAATGAATGGGTGGAGGTGTTGGAAATAATACTGAGAGGGGGGGTGAATCAGTATTATCAGATCAATAAAACTTTTCAAATACTCTGAAACATATACGCGACTTCAGTTAAGTGAACCAGCGTGTACACGCTACTGTGTCTAAGGAAACCAGCGTATAACCAGAAAACTTATGATTCGGTTAGTTTATCTTCAGTAAATGCATCAGGACATTATTAACCATATTAAAAGTAAACAGATGCAGTATAACAGATCATCACACAAAAGCCACACACATGAACACCATGATATAAGGTGGAAACCCAATGTGGGTGAAAACCACCTGCTGCAAGTTGTCTCTATCTTTCTTTAATAAGAGCTTCAGTTTACAATCTTTTGTACTGGTGCAGCCTTATACCAGTACGCAGGCTACAACCTGTAGAGGGCTACAACCCTCTCTCGTTCTCCAAACTTCCTTGGAAGGGAGCTCCAACCCCCTTTGCTCTTGTACTAGCTAAGATACTAGTACGTAGGTGCAGGCCTACAATCTTCTTTCCTTCAGGTACCACTTTTCATACATTTTCAGACTGGATATTCCTGAAGCACAACATTACAATCTGAAGACCACAATTCATTCAACTTTCATAGCAGATTACAAAACAACCAATACCTGCATCAACAATCTCTAAATCACTGAACCACTGATACCCTGTCAAACCCAGTCACCAGAGCACAGAGCAGACTACAGAACACTGCAATAACAGTCAGACCCAACTGCAAACCCAAAAATCAAGCTTCAAAAGATATACGCTACTTCAATGAGAGAAACCCGCGTATACACGCTCTTTTAACGAAGACAACCTGCGTACAGATCTAAAAATAAATTCTCTCAACTTGCAGCTGTACCAGACATTAGTTAGATCCAGAACATAACATTGCGTTAGTATGCAGATCTAGAGATATGAATAATCACCCATATCATAATAGAGCATTTCAAACCATTAGATCCCGATCTGTCCTTAGATCTAGTCTTCCATCAACCGATGTGATCTCTCCTTAGCTTAGATCAAGCAACCCAGAACCTGCATACGAGATCTCTTTCTTTATCAGATATTCAAGACTTTTTCAGTGTCTTTGCCTAATGATCTTCTTCTCCTTATATAGCCTTAGGCCTTGCTCAATACCAAGGGCCAAACCATAGAAATCCAATACCATCAGCTTCAAAACTAGAGATCAACACGTCTGTCGAGATACTTTAGTCCAAAGACATAGGCTCAAGTACCGAGGACTAACTACCACGGACCAAAGGGAAGCTTTTCGACATGCATGCCCTTTTCTGTTCATGAATCTGCGTGTATACGCGACTTTATATATATCGAACCTACGTATCCGCGACTTAGTCTATAGAGTACCTGCGTGTATACGCAACTTTTGCTTAATGAACCTGCGTATATGAAAATTCTCTTCATACTTGTAGTCTGGACTGAGATCTGTCATCAAAGAGAGTTTCCATCAAGGACAACACCTGGATCGTAGCGCCGCACCTGTGCCAAAATGCCAACAATCTCCCCCTTTGGACTTGATGGCAACCCCAAGATCCGTAGAATCATTCTCCCCCTTTGTCATCAAGGGCAAAGGGCTGTGCTCCCCCTGAGTACATGCTGATATTTCTGATTGGCTGTGCTGAAACATGCTCCCCCTGACTGTAGGCAATATCTGCAAAAGATGATCTTCAAAAGAACCAAGACTTATACACCATAAGGGACCTTCCTATCACCAAAAGTCTCAATGCATACATCCATACTCCCAACTAAGAGGGGATACATCAGAACCAACCAATTATATTACATCATTCATCCCAGGCATAGTGGGGAAACCAACAAAGGCCGTTACATGACCTTGACACCATAAAAGAGATATCACAGAAGAGATACATGACATAGAGACAACAAATCTAGACCAAGACTCATGAAAGTCACAAGCAGCATCTGATATACATCTTTTAGATCAACAACCAAGATTTCCTTATGAGCTCCTTCTCCTGAAACCAACAACAGTTGTGTACTAGAACCAAAAGCATCTAAATGCCAACAATGCTTTATGAGACTTTAAGCTGCTCCCCCTGAACCTGTGCCTGCTGCACCCTCTGAAACTGTGCCTGAAGAATTCTGTCATACCCATCTCAAACCTTCTCCAACCGGAGTCTGCCCTTGCTGTTCAGACCTCCATATACGCGATTTCTCCTGCATAAAACGGTGTATGCACGCGGATATGCTTTCGGCAGAACACGTACACCATACACGCTACTTTCCCAGCATAAATCGGCGTATATACGCGGATATTCTTTACGTAACTTGCGTATACTAACTTTTCTGTAGAACAGACAAGCTTCAACAGCAGGATGAAGCATCAACTACTCCTAGCTTTTGTCTGAGATATTCAAAAGTTTCCATGGGCAATGGTTTTGTGAGAATATCAGCAACTTGTTCCTTAGAAGGAACATACTCCAGCTTGACCTTCTGCTCAAGCACTTGTTCCCGAAGAAAATGGTACTTGATTGGTATGTGCTTGGTCTTTGAGTGCATGACTGGATTCTTTGAAATGCTGATTGCACTTGTATTATCACATAAGATAGAGACTGGTGGAGTGCACATGATTTGAAAATCCTGCAAGGTCTGCATCATCCAAAGAAGTTGTGTGCAACAAGATGCCGCAGCCACATATTCTGCTTCAGCTATAGATAAGGCAATCGAACTCTGTTTCTT
The DNA here is from genome assembly GCA_031772625.1 of Pinus tabuliformis. Taxonomy (NCBI): domain Eukaryota; kingdom Viridiplantae; phylum Streptophyta; class Pinopsida; order Pinales; family Pinaceae; genus Pinus; species Pinus tabuliformis. The sequence goes on along the minus strand of CM062818.1, from coordinate 1,451,502,019 downwards.
GCTGAACCAAGATACTAATCTGGAACCCATGAAGAAAGCACCACCACTTGTGCTTTTCCTATCATCCACACTTCCGGCCCAATCTGCATCTGTGTAAGCATGAAGAGTGAGATCTGTATCTCTAGGATACCATAAGCCATAGTTTTGGGTCCCTTGAAGATACTTGAAGATTCTTTTGACTGCCTGAAGATGAGTTTCCTTTGGGTTGGCTTGAAATCTTCCAACAATTCCTACTGCATGCATAATATCTGGTCGGGTACCTGTCAAATAAAGCAAACTCCCAATCATGGATCTATAAGTTGGTTGGTGAACTGCTGCTGATTCATCATTTGCACTGAGGCTGCATCCTGTAACCATGGGGGTACAAACTGGCCTTGAATCTTCCATGCCATACTTCTTCAAGATCTGCTCGAGGTACTTGGTTTGAGACAAGAAAATACCTCCTTCATTTTGTTGGATTTGCAATCCAAGAAAGTATGTCAATTCTCCAAGTAATGACATTTCAAATTCTTTCTGCATAACAGAGGCAAAGTTTTGACTCATAGCCTCTTCATTGCTACCAAAGATAATATCATCTACATACACAACAAGTATTAGCAATTTGTTATTTTCAACTTTCATATAGAGATTGCTATCTGTTGATCCTTTTGAAAAACCTTGTTGGTGAAGATATTTGTCCAACCGATAGTACCAAGCCCTTGGAGCTTGTTTGAGACCATAGAGAGCCTTTTTCAATCTGCATACAAGGTTTGGATCATTCCCAAGAATGAAACCATCTGGCTGCTCAATATATACTTCTTCTTCTAAGTCTCCATTCAGAAAGGCTGATTTCACGTCCATTTGAAAAACCTTGAAGTTTTGAAAGCTTGAGAGAGCAAGGAACATTCGGATGGCCTCAAGTCTTGTAACGGGAGCAAAGGTCTCTTCAAAATCTATTCCTTCTTGCTGTGCATATCCTTTACAAACAAGTCTGGCCTTGTTTCTAATTACTTCTCCATTTTCATTCAATTTATTTTTGAAGACCCATTTAGTCCCTATGACATTTTTATCTTTTGGTCTAGGAACCAATTCCCAAGTATTGTTCTTTTCGATCTGCTCAAGTTCTTCATCCATTGCTTTGACCCAACATTCATCTTTGCATGCCTCTTTCACATTTTGTGGTTCAGTGGAAGAGAGTAATGCCAAATAGCTTGAAGCTTCTGCAATTCTTCTTCTTGTTTGTATTCCTGCTTCTTTCTGCCCCACAATCTGAGATTCTGGATGATTCTTTTGAACATATCTGGATGGAGTCTTCTCTTCTATTCTTGTCTGCTCCTCTGGTTCTTCTTGATGCTCTTCTTCTTCTTGAGGTTCTTCTTGAGGTTCTTCTTCTTCATCATTCTGCCTTTGAGGGTAGCCTTCATCTTCTTCAATGTCTTCATGATGAACTTGCCTAGGAATATATCCCTTCTCATCGACCACTACATCAATGCTGTCAACAATTCTGCCAAGTCTTTTGTTGTAGCACTTGTATGCTTTGCTATGTGGAGAATAACCAAGAAGAATGCCTTCATATGCTCTTGGTTCAAGTTTTCCAAGTTGCTCATCAGTATCCTTAATATAACATTTGCTCCCAAAGATTTTGAAATGCTTCACCGAAGGAGTCTCACCACTCCAGAGCTCATGAGGTGTTTGAGTGCTGTTTACTCGGACATTTGTTTTGTTAAGAATAATAACCGCAGCATGTGCAGCCTCACCCCAGAAAGTTGCGGGAGTACCTGATTCATCAAGCATAGCACGAGCCATTTGTTGAATTGTTCTGTTCATTCTTTCCACAACCCCATTTTGCTGAGGAGTTCTAGCTGTAGAGAATTCTCTTCTTATCCCATGTTCTTCACAGAAATCGAAGAATTCGTTTGAGGTAAACTCCCCACCTCTGTCAGATCTGAGGCACTTAATTTTGTGTCCTGATTCATTTTCAACCAAAGCTTTGAAGGATTTGAATTTTTCGAATGCTTCATCTTTGTGCTTCATAAGCCCTAACCAGACAAACCTGGAGAAATCGTCAATGAATAATATCAAATATTCTTCTCCTCGAGGTGTTCTTTTTCTGAATGGACCACATGTATCTGTATGTACTAACTCAAGAGGCATGCTAGCTGATCCTTCCTTCTCTGGAAAATTAGTTCTGGTTTGCTTTCCAAACTGACAAGATTTGCATATAGTGTTGTCTGGAATTTTGATATCTGGAAGACCACGAACTGCCTGATATTTGCATGCTTTCCTTATTTGTGAAAAGCTTAGATGCCCCAACCTCCGATGCCATAGCCAGTGTTCATCATCCTTGCTCAAATAGCATTGTTGTGGTCCTTCTTCAAATATGTATAGATTATTTGGAGTCCTTCCTTTGATCACTGTTTTACCTGTATCAAGGTCACGAACACAACATCCATTTGATCTAAATATTACCTCTGTTCCTTGATCACACATCTGACTGACACTCAGAAGATTATGCTTCAATCCATCAACATACAAAACATTTCCAGCTTTGACCTTCTCTTTTAATGGAGCAACACCTTTTCCTTTTATGGCTGCAGAGATGTCGTTTCCAAAAGAAACTTTCTTCCCCTTTTCTAATGCGGTATATGACTCAAGTTTTTCTTTGTCCCCTGTCATATGCTTCGAACATCCGCTGTCAATGTACCATAGACTTTCTTGACCTTCTGCATAAAAGGCTATCCCACATCTTTCTGGTTGCGGTTCCTTTATTCTCCATGTTCTGACATTTGAGGTTTGTTCCTTCTGAGTTGTCTTCTGGAACCTACTCCTGCATTCAGAGTCTTCATGACCAAAGTTATTACAAATAGAGCATTCAAATTCATTTTCAAGAACTGAAAAGTTGTTATAAGTCCTTTTCATGATTCCAGTCATTCTCCCTTGCTTTTGAGCTTCTCTAGTCATGATTGTCTTGTAGGCAACACATTGAGCTGCTTTGTGACCGAAGTTATGGCAAGAAAAGCATTGGCCATTGAAGAAACTTCTACGATAATCAGATCTATCATCCAACCGATTGTAGCTTCTATTCACATTCATTCTTGGAGCAAATTGGGAAGATTTTACCTGAGGCTGATTGTAGCTTTTGTTTGTCCTTAAGGCAGTTTGTCCCCGAGTTTCTTGATGGTCTTTATTTGAGGTAAACTGTCCCTGATTCACCTGATGACTTTTATTTGGCCTTTGCTCGCTTCTCCTTGCTGCATCAAGATAGCTTTTAGAGGTAGATGCTTGAGATGTTTCTCCATTATATCCAAGACCTGTCTTGATCAGAGGAGATCGCTGCACATTGATAATCTCATCCAAGGTTTCAGATCCTTTAACAAATTTAAGATTAATCGCTTTTGTTTTCTCAATCTCCTTTCTAAGACAAACAATCTCACATTCCAATTTTTCAAGATGTTTTTCCTTTTCATCAATTTGAAATTGTAGAGTATCAATAATCATATTCTTTTCTTCTATACATCTCTTGAGTCCAGTAATTTCATCATAAAGGTCATCCACATTTACAGCATCCATATAATCATCATATTCAAATGCCATTAACAACTTATATTCGTTACCTCGTTCATCTTCATCATTGTTTGATAGACCATCACTATCTTCATGAGTGTAGTAGCTTTTCTTATTTGCACTCTGTTTCTTGTTCCATCTAGCAGGTTCCTTTCCCTTGTCATTCTTATCTTTGTGAGGACATTTGGCAGCATAATGACCTACTCTTCCACAAGCAAAACATTTAAAAGGTAACTTACCTCTGAACCTTCCAGAACCCCTTTGAAGATTTCTGACGAAATTTGATTCTTCTTCTTCATCTTCTGGCATGTGACTTGTCTCATAATAATCTTCTTTGCCTGAAGCCTTGAAAGTAGCCTCTCTTCTGTCTGATGGACCTCCTTTTCTCATTTCATAAGCAGTTAGAATTCCGTGAAGCTGAGACATAGTAAGAATTCGTAGATTTTCCTTTTCTTCTATTGCAGACACTTTAGATTCAAATTTGGGGGACAATGATCTTAGAACCTTTTCAACCACAATCGCCTCTCTTATTTCTTCACCCAAATTTTTCATGCAATTAACAATCTCACCTACCCTAAGGAAATAGTTAGCCACACTTTCATCATTATACATTCTGAGAGTCTCATACTTAATCCTGAGAGTTTGAAGTTTAGCACGCTTTACCTGTTCGTCTCCTTCATAACTCGTGATAATTTTGTCCCATATTTCTTTTGCGGATTTATAGTGCATTACCTTCATGAATTCTGATTGGGATATACATCCTAATAGAGTACTGACTTCTTTTGCATTTGTTTCATACTTCTTTTTCTCGGCTGGATCTGTAGGAGTAGCTGAAGGAAAAGTGTAGCCTGTCTCTACGATGTCCCAAACTTCTGTACCAAGAGATTGAAGATAGGCAGTAACTCTTACCTTCCAATAATTGAAGTTTGTCCCATCAAAAACCGGTGGCCTGATTGATGCTTCTTTCTCGTAGTTGCTCATGATGAATGATCTTCCTTCAAGCGATCAAGCTTCTCTGAAGGACCTGCTCTGATACCAATTGTTGGAAATAATACTGAGAGGGGGGGTGAATTAGTATTATCAGATCAATAAAACTTTTCAAATACTCTGAAACATATACGCGACTTCAGTTAAGTGAACCAGCGTGTACACGCTACTGTGTCTAAGGAAACCAGCGTATAACCAGAAAACTTATGATTCGGTTAGTTTATCTTCAGTAAATGCATCAGGACATTATTAACCATATTAAAAGTAAACAGATGCAGTATAACAGATCATCACACAAAAGCCACACACATGAACACCATGATATAAGGTGGAAACCCAATGTGGGTGAAAACCACCTGCTGCAAGTTGTCTCTATCTTTCTTTAATAAGAGCTTCAGTTTACAATCTTTTGTACTGGTGCAGCCTTATACCAGTGAGCAGGCTACAACCTGCAGAGGGCTACAACCCTCTCTCGTTCTCCAAACTTCCTTGGAAGGGAGCTCCAACCCCCTTTGCTCTTGTACTAGCTAAGATACTAGTACGTAGGTGCAGGCCTACAATCTTCTTTCCTTCAGGTACCACTTTTCATACATTTTCAGACTGGATATTCCTGAAGCACAACATTACAATCTGAAGACCACAATTCATTCAACTTTCATAGCAGATTACAAAACAACCAATACTTGCATCAACAATCTCTGAATCACTGAACCACTGATACCATGTCAAACCCAGTCACCAGAACACAAAGCAGACTACAGAACACTGCAATAACAGTCAGACCCAACTGCAAACCCAAAAATCAAGCTTCAAAAGATATACGCTACTTCAATGAGAGAAACCCGCGTATACACGCTCTTTTAACGAAGACAACCTGCGTACAGATCTAAAAATAAATTCTCTCAACTTGCAGCTGTACCAGACATTAGTTAGATCCAGAACATAAGATTGCGTCAGTATGCAGATCTAGAGATACGAATAATCACCCATATCATAATAGAGCATTTCAAACCATTAGATCCCGATCTGTCCTTAGATCTAGTCTTCCATCAACCGATGTGATCTCTCCTTAGCTTAGATCAAGCAACCCAGAACCTGCATACGAGATCTCTTTCTTTATCAGATATTCAAGACTTTTTCAGTGTCTTTGCCTAATGATCTTCTTCTCCTTATATAGCCTTAGGCCTTGCTCAATACCAAGGGCCAAACCATAGAAATCCAATACCATCAGCTTCAAAACTAGAGATCAACACGTCTGTCGAGATACTTTGGTCCAAAGACATAGGCTCAAGTACCGAGGACTAACTACCATGGACCAAAGGGAAGCTTCTCGACATGCACGCCCTTTTCTGCTCATGAATCTGCGTGTATACGTGACTTTATATATATCAAACCTGCGTATCCGCGACTTAGTCTATAGAGTACCTGTGTGTATACGCAACTTTTGCTTAATGAACCTGCGTATATGAAAATTCTCTTCATACTTGTAGTCTGGACTGAGATCTGTCATCAAAGAGAGTTGCCATCAAGGACAACACCTGGATCGTAGTGCCACACCTGTGCCAAAATGCCAACAGGAGGGAACACTTATATAACAAGATAGTGAACAAGTTGAAGCAAAAAATGTTATGAAAGATTTGGAAAGACAACTTGATCTGGATTCCTTTGTACAGGTGCCTGAAGAATCTTCACAGAGACCAACACAGGAGGATAGTGCACAGACATCAGGACAACGAGAGACTTCAGGACAGGGAAAGATTCAGGATCATAGAGCATTTCTGAGGAGTTGACCCAAACTGATACAAACATGGGCAACCCTCTAGTATTGCAGACCCCTCTTAATGAGGAACGAATTCAAAAAAGAAGTAGGAATGAGGCTAGCCCTTCTACAGTGCCATTGGACCAAGTATATGTAAAGAGACAGAGATTGAATCCTTTTTCTGAGCAGGAATATGAAGAGACAAGAAGTGACACAATGCAGACAACATTAGTAGGAGAGACACCATCTACCTCTCAAACATAGGCAGTAAGCAGGAAACAAAGTGTATAAGTGTCATCACTAAGGACAGTTTCAGAGCAAAGCCAGGATTTGAAAGAAAAGTACAAAGAGATTAAGGCTAGGAATGAGCAGCTCAAATCTCAAACCCAAGCCAAATATTTGAAAATGGCTCCTACAAATTAGACAAGGTTGATGTCAGCCTTTGACATCAAAGAAGGAAAGATGCAGATGAGATTTTTGAAGCCAACAGTACAACAACCAAAGTCCATGGCTGATTATTTTAAAACAAATTTTGAAGTTCTTGCTAGAGACATCCACCCAATTGATCAGATTGAGCTTCATAAGCAAACGGGTGAGATGGTCTATTCCACATTGGCCAGTAAAGCCATCATTGAACATCAGTTGCCGAATTCTCTAAGTAACCTTTTCTCAAGCTAAGGACACAAGAATAAAATCATTATAAGGCCTAGTGATTGATTTGGGACATGATCCCAAGGATGTTAAAGCAACTAAAAGTTTGATAAAGAAGAATGATGACATTGCTGCACTCAGGAAACAATTCAAACTCCCTCCCCTCATACATCCGCAAACTACAGAAGTAATTGAGAAACAAAATGAGGGAGACATTATGGACTTGATCCTTAAGTTGAATGAGCAGTTGAAAGAAACAAAGCAACAACTAGAAAAAGCTTTGCAGTCCAAACAGGGTGATTTGACCAACATGCCTCCAACTATAATACCCATGGTTTCTATAGTAGTGCCATCTACTATTGCAACACCTTTGGCACCCAACATTCCTCCAGCAACAACTCTGCCAGTAACAACAACAACAGGTACATCAGAAGCAGCAACAACTTCAACAAAGAAAACATAAGACTTAATAAATTCCATGGAAGAAATGAAAATCCAAGCAACTAAAAGAAATAGTTACCAGCTTGGAAAGAAATTATGAGTTATCATAGATTAATTACACTGAAGAAGAGAGGAAAAATAGAAGAATGACTGAAAGAATCAAGACATTAGAGCAGGACTTAACATTGGAAAAGCCTTTGAGAGATATCAAAGAGATTTTATGGACCAATATCATTGATTCTATCAATGATATTTGGTCTGCTATTCAGATCATTTTTGAATAGACAGAGTTAGTCAAACTAGCTACAGAGGCTATATAGAAGACCAGGGAAGAATTGGGGGAGAAACCTGAAGAGGCAACCCAATTAATCAACTTCTTGAATAGCCAAAATAGGCAACAGCTGGAACAATGGGATATCGAAGATCGAACTGGTACTATCCTTGAAATTAAGAAAGTTCTGACCAAAAAGAACTTAATGCTTAACTTGGAAAGAAGATGTAAAAGTATCCAAGAAGACATAAATGAGTTTATGGTAAAGTATAACATTATAAGGGATAAAGGACTTCCAAACCTATTGGTCATAAACGACAAACTGATGACTCATTATGACTACATTGAAATACTACACAAACAAGCCAAGAGTCAAGCCAGCTCTTCCACAGTGAAAGCACTACCCACAGGAAAAGTGTTATATGGTGGTTTGGAAAATCTTTTCTCTATCGAGCATGAAGTTAAGCACCTATTCACAATTTTGCCCAATTTTGCAAAATACACTGAAGCTAACGAAATATATAGGAAATTAATCAGGATGAAGATACCAATTGAAGAATGGTGGACAAATATGCTCAATATCCTATAATTTACTATGGTAATTCAGAGGTAAATAGAAATATTTACTAAGGTAAAGGTTGGTAAATAGGTAAATAGTATCAGTAGGGAAAAGTAAGCAAACATGCAGCACACAATTACTAAAGAAATAGCAAGAGGCAAATCTGAGTTTCAACCTCCAGCTCTTCCATAAATAAAGGGACAACATCAATCAGTTTTACATCTGTCTCTATTTTTTTGTAAAAGATATTCTGTATTCCCTAAAATAAATCTCATGTAGTTATGAGATATTTTTGATGTAATTTTTGTATAAATACTTCTCCATTCGAAGTATTGTGGGTGGATTCTATAACATCTCTGTAAATTTATGCTATCAAGCTGAGAAAGCTTTTTTTACTCAAATCTGGATTTTTGCTGGAAAAGGAATGAAAGTTGAGGACACTTCATCAGATTCTCGTGCAGTATAATTGCAAATAAGTATTCTATCCTTGTGATTTTATGTGTTTTCAATATGTTTCAATGTTTCATGCATCTGAAATCTAAATGATAAAATAGTCAAAGTATATTAGAATTAGCTTTATTTCTCTCTGCTATCAATAGTCTACCATTTATATGTTTTCTTCTAAACTATCTCGATAAAGGAATTCTTAATTGCTCCTCTATCCTTGTAGTCTTCTCTAATAAGTCCCTGGTATAGGATTCTTAATTTCCCTCTTCCAGTTTACGTATCTTCCTTTCCTGTTTCTAATCCTAACTTGAGGATTCTTAATTGCCCTCTAGTTTTGAGAGGAAATATCATCCATTCAAGCCCTAAACTTTGTTTTTATTCTATTATTCGACCTGTTGAAATCCTACCTCAGCAATTTGACTTAATCCAGTGAATTATCCCTGATTGACTCCATAGCCCAATGGCCTAAAAGCCTATTTTGCACATTTGTTTCAGAACTCCACCACTCTCAAACAGAACAACCTCATTGAACATTAATAATAGCCTAAAATCCTCTCAAACATAGCTAAATCATAAAGAGAGAGCCCTCTATATACTAGGTGGGCTAGCATCTAAGTCTAAAAGTTGGTTTGTAGTTACCTTGGATCCTTTCCTTCTTTCCAATAACTTCTAAGGCAAATCTGAGTGATAACAATTTCTTCAACACAAAGTCTCACAAAACAACTCTTTGCTTTCATTGTTTTTTACATTCTGCCTATTTTGTTCTCATGTATGATGTTTACAGAGTTTGTTGTAGTACAATGCGCAACTAAGGTTGAGTTTACTCACTTGAAATTTCATGAGAATGATATATTTATCAAACTCCTATTTCAATTTTTTTGTTTCCATTTTAAATCAATCCTATGCGATAATCTCATATGTAAAGGAGGACGCTGTCGGTTTCCTATGTTGCAATATTCATTCCATTGATTCACTGTGGAGCATGTGGGTTTATTTAGATCAATACTGTATAATAAAATTCCCAATAATACAGTTTGCCTAACTCTATGTAACATTTACTTCTTGTCTAATTTCTTACTAGACGGAGTAATAAAGATTTGAAGGTTAAAAAATTGGGTCTTTAAAACATATATACCATAGTTATTTGATTTCAAGTGTATACACACACAATCATGTATTAGGTCATATGTATTTTCCCTCACTTTTATTGCTAATATTTCATTTGTGTATTTCTTGGCTTGGGCACTTTGTCACTATAGAACTAGAATATTGTTTCTTAACTTGTTTTTCAACAAAACATGGTTCATCTCTCATAAATATTAGATTTTCTTATGATGTGATATACAAGGACTAAATATTGTCAAGAAAAATAGAAATGCACAAGAAACTCCTCGCTGCTACGAGAAGAAACCTTTCTACCTATGTTTGAACAATTTTAAGAATTCATTGTCTTTTCATTTCTTGAGGATGTACAAATATTACACAATAGGAGAAGGAAGGAGGCATTAGAGCCTGTCCCCCCCAGTGACAAATTCCTGAACTCCAACCATAAATGAAAGTTTAGTAAACTTTGCCTCTATGAGAGCCTTTGTAAAGGTGTCTGCAACTTGATCATCAGTTGAAAAATATTGCATTTCAAGTACATGTTCATGAATGAGATTTCTGATGAAGAGCATGTCTAGTTCAATGTGTTTGTTGCGCTGATGTTGGATTGGATATTTGCATAGTTGAACGGATCTTTGATTATCACACCAAAGTGTAGTCAGATGCTACTGCTAAAAGCCAAACTTTGATAGGATCTAACGAAGCCACGGGGCTTCCTTACTAGATTCTAAGATGCCATGATACTCTGCTTCTACTGAAGAAAGAGAAATGGCACTTTGTTTCTTGCAAGCCCATGTAATAGGTCCTTAACCAAGAGTGAAGCATAACCTACAGTAGAATTTCGATCATCGGGGTCACCAAACCAATCGGAGTCAGTGAAACCAACCAATAGAGGAGATGCTTTTGCACTGTAATGAATCCCAAACTAAACTATACCTCGAACATAATGAAGTATTATTTTAGCTACTTTCCAATGACTTTCATGAGGTTTTTTCATAAACCAAGAAATAAGGCCAATAAGAAAGGAAAGGTCAGGACGGGTATGGGTCAGATACAAAAGTTTTCCCACAAGCTGACAGTGTAAGGTAGCATCAACTTCAGGGGAAGTACAAGTGACTTAAAGTCTGGCTCTAGAATGAAAGCGAGAAGGGGTCAACTTACATTCTTCCATGTGAAAGTGACATAGAATATCACAGGCATACTTGGATTGGGAAAGGGAAATACCTTCCTTGGATTGCAAGACTTGAAGACCAAGAAAATAATGCAAGCGTCCAAATTTTGTCATTTCAAACTACTTTTTAAGGCTGGGTTTCACATGGTTTATAAGGTTGGGATCACTACCAGTAAGGATAAGATCATCAACATAAAGAACAAGAATGATAAGAGACTTACCCACTTTCTTGGTGTAGAAAGTATTGTCAGAATGACACCTAGAAAATCCAGTATTTAAAAGAAAGCTATCCATTTTGGCATACCAAGCCCGAGGGGCTTGCTTGAGACCATAAAGGGATTTCTTAAGTCGACATACAAGGTTGGATTTTGTTTGTATAAATCTAGGAGGTTGTTCCATATAGATTTCTTCATGCAAGTCCCCATGCAAGAAGACAGGTTTAACATCCATATGATGGACTTGCCATTTGAAAGAGGCAGCAAGTGAAAGCACAGGGTAGATAGAGTTCATTTTTACAATAGGGGAGAAGGTTTCAGTATAGTCAATGCCTTCAACTTGTGAAAAACCTTTAGCAACAAGATGAGATTTATGTTTATCAACTTGTCCATCTAGTCCAAACTTGGTTCTGTAAACCCATTTACATCTAACAAGTTTTTGTCCCTTTGGAAGAGGAACAAGATCCCATGTATCATTGGCAAATAAAGAATGATATTCTTCATTCATAGATGTGTCCCAATCTGGATTGCCTGAAGCTTCTGCAAAGGTGTCAAGATCATAATTCCCTGAATCTTGAGCTAGTAAAGAAGAGGCTCTATCGAACTAAGAATGTGTACATCGTTGATCTGTGGGATCACTTACAAGAGCACCTGCTACATCCCGAGTAGAATGGGCCCATTTTGGAAGCTGAGGAGCTGAAGGAGGATCTTGAGAAGGTGGGGGAGGATTCTCATCCTCGCTGTCATCATTTAAAGAAGAAATATTTTCAGAAGTAGAAGGGATAGAGAGAGGTGGCACATTTGCTGAACTAGGCTCATAGGCCGATATATTTTCAGCAAACTTTACATCTCTTCTAATGATAACATTTTTGAATTTACGGGTAGGAAGTCTATATCCTTTGACATCTTCAGAATATCCAACAAAAATACATTTTTCACTCTTAGGTATTAAGGCTTTATGTTTCTCATCGGGAGTATGGGCCCATGCTTCACTTCTGAAAACACAAAAGTGACTTACATCTGGTTTAATTGAGCACCATGCTTCTTTTGGAGTGATATTATTTAAGACCATAGTAGGAGTGCGATTGACTATGTAATTTGCATTGTTAATTCCCTCTACCCAAAAATTAAGACTAAGTCCTTTAGATTGGAGCATACAATTACCCATTTCCTTTAAGGTGTGATTCTTCCTTTCAGCTACACCGTTTTATTGTGGAGTATATGGAATAGTATGTTGCATTTGAATTCCATGCTCAATGAAAAAGTCGATGAATTTGTTGTTAGCATATTCTTTTCCATTATCAGATCTTAGGTTAAGAATTTGACGTCCATATTGTTTCTCAACAGAGGCCAAGAACATGTTAAAGACTTCACTCTTGAGTTTTAAGAAGTATACCCAAGTGCTTCCGGAGAAATCATCAATGAAAGTTAAGAAATACTTGTAGTCAGCGAATGAAACAACTGGAAGTGGACCACATAAATCAATGTGCACAAGCTATAAAGAGGCTGAGGCGTGCCAAGAGGCACGTTTTTCAAAACTATCCTGGTGATGTTTTCCGAGTACACATCCAGAACAAACACCATCTCTGCAAGATACCATAGGAAGAATTTTCACCATATTTTCCTTACATAGATTTTGAAGGGAGTGATAGTTTAAGCGACCAAATCGCTCATGCCAAAGTTTTCTCACTTCATCATTATGAGCAACAAATACTGAGAGAAGAGTTGATGACCCAAAGTTGTTAAACATATACAACCTTGTAGAATCATCAGCAATGTCAGCAGCTAAAATTTATCTAGGATATCTTAGGTCCTTAATTACAACACCATGAAGTGAAAATTCAACGGTTTTACCTTCACCTGAATGAGTTATCTGATGCAAGATAAGGTAGGAAGACATAATACATCATTAAATTGACCATTGTCTAGATGAATAGTTCCATTCCCTACAACACTAAGAGATCTATCACCACCAATATATATATTTTTGGTGTTACAATCATTTAAAGAAGAAATCATGGCTTTGTTTTTGGCCATGTGATAAGGAGCTCGAGAATCAATGAGCCACTCATGAGAATGAGAAGAAGAAGATACATTTAGTGCATAACTAGACCGAGATGCTTGACAACCACATGCAGAAAGTCCTATTCCTGAAGATGAAGTTGAAGTTGAAGTGTGCTCCAAATGGATATTATGCTTCTTCATTGTTTCTTCCAAGGCTTCCATATTCGTAAAGAATTTGGATTCTAAGTGGCCATGTCGATTACAAAAGTTGCAATGTCTATCAGTCTTCTTCCCTTTGTTTTTATTTGCCTTATCATTTTGTTGAATTGATTTTTCATTTTGAGACTGAAATTGCTTAGGACCCTTGGTTGGTTTAGGATCATTCTTTTTAGGATGCTACTTCTTAGGATTCTTTGAACTTGGTTTCTTTTGGGCATCTAAGGCTTCCTTGGAAGAGTTTCCAAGATTAAGAAGACCAAGATGTAAGCCTTTTTCTTGTTCTCTTATTAAAGAATCACAAAAGGAATCAAAAGAGGGGGACTTGTAGCCTTGTCCTTGATAAATAAAGGCTTCTCTAGTAGAATGGAAAGCAAAACAAACACAGAGTAGGCTGGTCCCAACTTAGTAAGAATGGAATAACTAATGCTACCATCTTCTTTCTTAAACTTAACACCTTCCAAGAGAAGTCTAAGGGTCTTGAACTTGGACAAAAAATCTTCAATGGAAGAAAAATTATTGGGGTACAACGTAAGAAACTCATTTTCGAGTTGATGGGCTCTAATTTCATTTTTAATTCCAAAAAATTTATTGAGTTGTTTCATTGCTTCATCAGGGGTATTAAGTTTTGTGATATGGAATCTAAGGTCTGGATAAATAGACATCTATATCAACCCACATGCCTGATCTTGCCTATTTTTCCATTTGTCTTTCTTATCTTCGTCTTTAGGTTTAGACTCTTGGCCTGAGGCTATTCTATAAAGAACTTTACTTCTAAGTAAATCCTCCATGAATGACACCCATTGGAAGTAGTTGGTGCTGTCAAGAATAACTTGGCATGGAATTTCCATTTTAACAAAAAATAAAGCTATAGATACTGAAACTAAGTGTTCCAATGGAAAGATCTTGAAAAGTTAGGCCGACTAAAAAAACAACTCTGAAAACGGCTTCCGAATGAAGAAATTATGGATTTTTGAAGAAAAATTGTTGAAGATGCCGACGAAGTACGTGAATGTTCGATAGTGAATGATAATGTTATATTTTAACTCCCCCCCCCCCCCCCCACTCCCCCCTTTCCAAACTTAATCTAATTAGGTCACTTTAAAAAAAATATTTTATGTTACCCACTTTTATAAATAAGTGAAAGTCACTTTTACAATGGTAATTTACAAGCTACCCACTAAATTGTGACTTAAATAAAAGATAAAGTGACTTTATAATTATAAGTGACTCACTTTTTATAGTGGGTGAGAACATTTTTACATAAAGTAGCTTTAAAACATAAGTTGCATGTGCTTTTTGAAAAAATAACTCAACAAAAAGGAAGACTTGAACCCAAGACCTCTATTCTCCTAAAGTAACTTTGGACCAAGTGAGCTAGTTTAAAAGGTTAGTAAAATTTGGAAAAGAGGAAGGTTTTTTTTTATTAGTCACTGAAACTTTGGAGTGTATGCTTACTTGAACAAGCCCTTTTTGCCTACAAAACAAAAAACCATACAACCCAACATGGACATGCAAAAAAAATCAAAACTTATCACTTGAAGTTATCTTTTGACGAAATCTAAATATTTTCCTCAATGCTTGTAGAGTCCAAGGACTACTTTACCTTGCCACCCTTTTTGCCTATACTTCTTCCTTTTTCCTATTCCTATCACCTAAATAAATGAAATAGACATAAGTTTTTGTTAAGGTAAACACTTACATGTCGTCTTTTTCATATTTTGTCTATAGACCTTTTGTTTTATTAAAGTTTGCATTTAGCTACAAAATTGGCCTGATTCTGCAACTAATTCATATTTCTACAGCTACCTCCATTGTTGACAGGGCTCAATTGCACCATCTAAACAAAAGAAGATATGCATGGATGAGGAATGATACCCTCATGTATTATTTCCTATTCTCTTGAGCCAATCCTTAAAAAATATCACACTGTAATACGGTCAACCTCAAAGTCAACTGCAAGATTATATGCCGGAACAAAGTCTGAATTTCCTGAAATCTTATCGATTTTCTTTTCCAAATAGAAAATCAATTATTTAGCGATATAGTTTGGTTTAATAGGGATCGTAATAAAGATATGTAGGCTTAAAACTCTCATATTGTTATTTGGAGAAATGTTATAAGAGCAATGGTCGCTCTGTGTTTTGGGGCGCACCGCTGTATGTAAATTTTGAAGAACATCCTGTTGAAACTGTTTATGAGTAATAGACTTTGGTTCATATTTCCCATGTTGCATTGATTAAATATTGTTGACTATCTCGTGGAGGGCCCCTACATCCAGTACAGGTCTTTGATCGATTGAAAATAGATTTCCTTTGATTTCTTAAAGTTAAATTATGGATGCTCTGTTTTGTGTTTTAAAATGTAGTATAATGGAATTCATGATTAAATTGTTGTCTGCATGAGCAATTTCATTTTCTTTCCACCTAGCATAATTCCATTATTTAATTTGCTTTCTACCTGGTATAGTTTGATCATCTCATTTGCTTTCTACCTAGTATAATTCAGCTTCCTCATTTCATAGTTTGGTTGTTTCTTAGCTTGTTAATTTTAGTTCTTGTTTGAGTGAAGCTGCAATAGTAAAGGAGTGAAAATATTTTTCTTGGAAACTGAATGCAAGCATTATTCATTTTCAATTCAATAGAATAGATCTCTTTTCTACATGCTTTCATAGTTAGTCTAGTCTAGATGCAACATAAAATTCAATATAAAAACAAAAACAGCCTAATAGAGTAATGTTTAGGATCACTCTCCAACCATCCACAAAACTTGATTAATTTTAGAATAACCACCTAACAGATTTTAGGGACAATACTCTAATATAGATAGTAAAACCATCTCCATATTAATTCTAAATTTAGACCTTAACAATAACATAGGTATCACAACACCATAAAGTAACTTCTAGCACATATAGTTCACTTATGCTTCATCAGTATACTTTCCCTGATCGATAATTTATGCTAAAAATTTAAGAACATTAAATTAGCTAAACATTTTGGCACCATTGCTAGGGAAGTACAAATAGAAGATGAAAAAAAGAGAAAAATTATCAGTTCAAAACATGATATGCATAGGGATAGAGACTTTAGAGGTAGATTTGTAGGACGATGAAGAAGCTTAATTCCCACAAATCCACTCACTTCACCATGATTCCGATATTCCACACCGCCTACTCAAACCCGAATTCCATTTGTAGGTCGACAAAGACTTCCTGAAGTCTCAAGATCAGAAATCCAATCCAGAACTTCACCTACTTCATCTACCGAAGCTATAATTAAAGAAAATCCAACATCCCAACTACAGGAGTAGTTTTTCTATCCTCCACTAGTGAACAAATTTTAGGAGAAGAATTAGAAGTTCCTAGTGAAGAAGAGGAACAAGAAACTTATTTTGGCCACCCATTGATAAAGGAACCAGAAGAATTAGAAGAACCTTACATTAGTTTTGAGGAATTTGTCATGGTTGAATAAGGGGAAGGAGAGATACACAATGCAAATGGTGAGGAAAATAGGATTGGAGGAGGTACAAGTAGAAGAGGAGGTAGAGATAGGAATAGAGGAGGGGGTAGAGGTAGAGGAAATCAATACCCTTTTGAATTTCCTATTTTCGATGAAGATACAACGCCCACAATGAAAAATATTTCAGCTTCTATTCTTCCTAATTTCCATGGAAAAATAAATGAAGACCCAAAGACGTTTCTCTTCTAATTTGAAGTATTATGCAGATCATACGACTATCTGCATGATGCTCAAAAAATGAAATTGTTCCCTGCTACCTTAAAGGGTTCAATATTAAAACGGTTCGTGAGTTTAGGAATGAATTCTATAAGAACATGGGCACAAATGAAAGAGGATTTCTTAGGAAAATATAGAGATTATTGTATGCCTAGTAACCTTAAAGATGAAGTCTTCAAATGACACAAAAGGAAGATGAAAATCTTGAAGACTTAGTAGAGAGATTTGTTTACAATATTAAAAGAGCAAAAATGGATAATTTGGATGAGGAAACTTTGAAAACCCTCCTGCTGAGAACTATCAAAGATGAATGTATCGATCTCCTTAACTTAACAAGAAAAGGAGATATTTTTCAATTGGTATTTGCAGATATTTGGGATCTATGTGTACATATATCAAGGGGTAAAGCACAAGTTGGAAAGAGTCCTAGAGACCCTCTGTTATCAAGAATTAATAAATCTACAGGTGGGACAATTAGCAGGGTAGAATCAGGAAGCTTTCTTGATACCTTCAAGACAAATATTTTAGGGATTCTAAGTGAACAAATAGACACCCTTAAAATACAGAATAAGGAAAAATCTGAAAATGTTGCATTATATATTTTCTATCCTAGATGTAGAAGGAAGCATGCCCTAAGAGAGTGTCCGTTGGATTCAAAAGCTATAGAAACTTGGCCATATGTGCAGATAATCATGATACTAAGGAATGTCCTTCTTTACCAGGTCTCAAGGTTGTGTTTAATGATGACGGAATACCAAAATAAGTAGACCCTCTTTACTTTATAGCCAAGAGACGATGGAAAAAATCCCAACTAAATCAACCACAAGGCTTCAGACCACAACAATTTTCTCAGTCTTCACAAAATAATTGGAATCCATCTTGGCAGCCTTGGGCTCAGCCACAATCACAATCTTGGAATCAAGGATGGCAAAACCCTCATGGGTCTTATGCTCAATATCAACAATATTCACCATCCTATCTTCCACCGCAATTCCCACCCCAACCTAATGAAATTCCTCAAGCTAATCAATTATATCAAGTCCAAATTTAGAGTCAAAATCCACAACTTTCCCTACCATTCACAAAAAAACCAAATCAACTACCCGCTCAACCACTTCCGAATCCTAATAATAAAATGCCACAACAACCTGTGTACAACATGGAAGGGAAAAATCCTAAAAATTATGTAATAACTCCACTAGATCTAAATAATGCCCAATTAAGGTCTAGAAGAGTGTTAAAAAGAAAAACCCCTGTTGTTATCTAGGAAGAAAGAACAAATCTTCAAAAACATAGAAATCAATCTGAAGAAGGAGAGACCTCTCTCCCTCAAAAAGAGAATAATCAAACAGAAAATGTTCCAATAAATACCCCTATTATAGAACAACCCTTGATATCAATTAGACCACCTTTCCTTGAACGGTTGAAAATTGATGAAGGGGTAGAAAAAAAAATCACATTTCCTGATTATATTATGTTGGATGAATTAAGAAATGTCTGTTCTAAAATTCCTTTATTACAAGCCATAAAAGAAATACCAATCTTTGCAAAAACAATTAAGGTATTAAGTACTTAAAGATCAGGAACAAAAAGAAAAGATATAAAAAGAAATCCATTAGTTAGGAAAATTGCAGACATCATGATGGGGAAAACGACAATCCAAAAATATCTAGATTCAGGAAGCCCCATTATAAAAATTCACATTAATGGAATTCAAATACCAAACACATGGATTGATCTAGGAGCAGCCATAAACATAATGAGTAAAAAATTTATGGATTCACTTAGGCTTCCTAACCTTCAATACACACTAACACTATTACAATTAGCAGATAGGTTTGTGATTAAACCTGATGGTGTGTTGGAAGATGTTTGTGTATCCTTAGATTATTGGGAATATCATGTTGATTTCATGGTCTTAAGACCCAAGAATAACTTAGGAGGACATCCATTAATCTTAGTAAGACCTTGGTTAGCTACAACTGATGCTTTAATCAGTGGTAGATCAGGTGACATGTTTATCTCATATGGAAATTCTACAAATAAATTTACATTATATCCACCTGTAAGAACAACAATAGTTACAGAGAATGAGGAATGGATAGATGATGAAGATGATATACAACCTATTTTCACTACTGAACAAGTAAGAGAGGAATACCAAATTTTAAATCTATTGGAAAATAATGAATCTCCCTCACATTATGACCATAGTCGAAATGAATATCTCTCATCTAGAAAAATATTATTGCTCTCCATGGAGAAATTTGGGAATTCTTTAATAGAAATCTTTCCAGGTAAATCTTTGAATGTTAATGAAAACTTGGAAGAATTACAAAAAAATCAACTGGTAGAGGTCTCACAGAATTTGTTTTCTACTTATGCATGGGAATACACTGATATGAGAGGAATTGATCCTAAAACTTGCATACATCATATCTACATTGAACAAAGTGCAAGACCAGTTAGACAACCACAATGAAGAATGAACCCAAATCTAAAAGAAATTGTTAAGGAGGAATTGCAAAAGCTGCTAAATGTAAATTTCATCTATCCAATATCAGACAGTCAGTGGGTCTCACCCCTAGTAATCATTCCAAAGAAAAATGGAAAATGGAGAGTATGCATCGATTACAGGGAATTGAATAAAGCAACATTAAAAGTCCTTTTTCCACTACCTTTCATGGATCAAGTCTAAGACACATTAGCAAGAAAAAAGTATTTTTCATTTTTGGATGGTTTTAGTGGATATAACCAGATTCAGGTAGCACTTGCAGATCAAGATAAAACCACATTCACATGTCCTTGGGGAACTTATTCTTACCAAGTACTTCCCTTTACATTATGCAATGCTATGGCAACATTCCAAATAGAAGTCCTCAGAAATTTCTCTGATCTTATTCGTGATTGTGTGGAAGTGTACATGGATGATTTCACAGTTTATGGAGATTATTTTAATGAAGCACTTGAAAATTTAGAAAAAGTTTTAATAATATGTAAAGAAACAAATCTCTCATTAAGTCATGAGAAATGTTTCATGATGTTTAACGAAGGAATTGTTTTAGGTCACCATATTCCAGGAGAAGGAATTAAGGTAGACTCATATAAAGTCTAGGTCATTTCTAAATTATCAATGCTAACTTGTCTATGAGATGTTAGGAGTTTTCTTGGTTTTACTGGATATTATAGAATATTTATAGAAAACTTCACAAAAATTACATCTCCACTCTTTAAACTACTTACCAAGGATTGTGAATTCAATTGGAATTCTGATTGTCAAGCTGCCTTTGAAACTTTGAAAAAGAGAATTTCTGAAGCACCTATATTAAAAGGACCTAATTGGAAATTGCCTTTCCATATATCAATTGATGCTTTAGATACAACATTGGGAGCTGTGATAGGGAAAAAATATCTTACTCCTTATGCAATCTATTATACCAGTCAAAATTTAACTCCTACAGAGCTAAATTATACTGTAAATGAGAAGGAGTTTTTAGCCGTAGTTCATGCCATTAACAAATTCAGACATTACATAACTGTCTATAAAACTTTCATTCACACAGACCATTATGCCATTAGATACCTAATGAATAAAGAAATCATTAATGGAAGAATAACCAGATGGCTCTTATTGTTACAAGAATTCAACATCACCATTCTAGATAGACCTGGAAAAAAAAGTACAGTTGCTGACTTTTTATCTAGAATCCAGAATCATAACAATGATCAACCTATAGAAGATAAATTTCCTGATGAATATATTTTTGCAGTATCTACTAAATCACCTTGGTATGCAGATATTGCTAACTATTTAGCTACAAGGAAAATGCCATTTCATTTGTCTCCTAGAGAAAAGAGGAGGACAATTCACAATAGCACATCTTATTCATGTATAAACAAAGAATTATACAAAACATGACTAGATCTCATCATCAGAAGATGTGTTCGAGAAGATGAAATACCATAAATACTTAAAGCCTGCCATGATGAATCATGTGGAGGACATTTTTTTGATAAAAGAACTACTTATAAAGTCTTACTTTTAGGATATTATTGGCCTTCCATTTTCAAGGATACCAAGGAATATGTTAAAAGATGTGATAGTTGTCAAAGAATGGGCAAACCCACTCCTTCAAATGAAATGTCATTACAGCCACAGGTACTCATTGGACCATTTGAAAAATGGGCACTAGATTTTATGGTCCAATTAGTCCACCTTCAAAGCAAAAAAGGTATATTATGGTATGTATTGATTATGTCACTAAATGGGTAGAAGCTAAAGCACTTCCTTTTGCTATTGAAAATGTTGTAGTTTCATTTCCTTTTGAGGATATTTTCACTCATTTTGGTGTTCTAAGGGAAATTGTAACAGATCAAGGAACACAGTTTACATCCAGATTAGTGCAAAAGCTTATGGAGTAGTAAAAAATCAAACAATGAAGTCCACTCCATACCATCAACAAGACAATGGACAAGGTGAGTCTACAAATAAGGTGATTGAAGAAATTCTTACCAAGACTGTACACTTACATAGGAAGGATTGGGTAGAAAAGCTTCGAGAAGCTTTGTGGGCTTATAGAACTACATGGAGAAGTACTACATGTGATACTCCCTATGAACTTGTTTATGGGAAGAAGGTCTTACTTCCAATAAACTTCCATATCCAGACCTATAAAACAACAGTCCAGTTAGATCTTGACTTATTAGAAGCACAAAAGCAAAGGATGAGACAACTTAATGAGCTTGATGAAATAAGACAAGAAGCCCTCCAAAAGACATACCTAGTTCAACAACAGAGATCCAAATGGCATGATAAGTACATTAAAGAAATAAAATTTTATCCAGGAGATTGGGCATTACTTTTCGATTCAAAGTTCAAGTATTTCCAAGGAAAATTCCAAACCCATCGGCTTGGACCTTATGAAGTTGAAAATGTATTTGACAATGGTGCAGTTAGAATGAGGACTATTGATGAAGAGAAAATTCATCTTTTAGTGAATGGACATTGACTTAGACTTTATCAGAAGCCATTGACAAAATAAGAATTTGTTAAAATTTTCCAAGATAATTCAGAATTAAAGATGGTTGAGAAGAATTCTTCTTCTTTTCCACCTTAGAAATTTTACTTTTCTATATATATATATTAAGAAATAAATAATAATGTATAAACATGAAAACCAACATGTTATTGGCATGCTTATACAGAAAATTTGAAGTGAAAACCAACTCGTGTTGGCACCTTAAATTTAATTTTTTCCAAAAAAGAAGACCCTTTCCTAAAGTTTTTTCCTTTCCTCAGATACAAAATCAGTAACGTTCTACAACTCTAATAAAAATTTTGTAGCCAACTTGAAAAGAACACTTGGTAATTCCAATTGAAGAATAATTGAGAGTGAAAAGTACCTGCAGAAGATATAAAAGGACAAATAAGGCTAGCAAATTAGTCAAAGGTATGTGATACTTTAATTTTACAATGAGGATTAATATATTGCATATATGAACTAAGAGGACATAGCACTACCAAAATAAAATGAAATCATTGCAAATCGTGGGTGATGGTCGCTTGTCAAAATCATCATAACATGCCACTTAAACTCTTGTCTTCTCCCCATTCCGAATCTATCAAAGTAATTGCTAAATCATTAATTTGAATGCGCTCTAACGGTTAGTTCATCCCCAAAACCTTCATTATAATTCAACTTTTCCGTTCTCCCATTTCTCTGAAGTCACATAGCCTCTCCATCTCTCTGCCACCGAACGAAACCCTACCAACACCATTTTTCCTGTAAAGTGAACAGTCCTTGAGATGAAGCATCTTCCATAATGGTTGTTATTGTCCAAACCAAACCAACAGGAAAGAAGTTATTAGAAGGATATCCTCAAACCAGGGAGCTGTTGCAAAGAGTACAAAGTAGGTGACGAAGACTTTTTCACATTCTTTTGATGGAATGGAGGTTGAAATAGGAGGCATAAATTTCACCATAATGGAATCCCTGACTGCAGAAGATACTAAATTACCCAAAAGTGGAGAAAAATGGTTCAAAAACAGAGGAATCAATGGGGAAGATTGGAAATTTTTCCTGAAAAATCCAAACATGGACATCGCCATCTTCAAAAAAGGTATTCCTAGTACACCCTTTAAGAGTAAATGGAGGAATTTTCTCCTTGTACTTTAGAAATTTATTACTTGTGAAGGTCGGTTTGGATACATGCATTTATACAACATTAGGATAATGATGAATTTTATTGAGGAACACCAAATGAATCATCCTTACATCCTCTTGCATAGTCTTAAGAAAATCTCCATTAATGTTCAAAAGAAAATTCAATTCATAGACAATACCATGTACCATCATCGATTGATAAAGATCTTGATTGAGTTTCACCTTCAGAGTATAGGTGACAACTAGGAAAATTTTCTAGTAAGGAATCATTTTGAAGAAAGAGCCCCTGAACAACCCAGTAGTAGTAGAATCCTCACGGGAAGGAAGAAAACAATGGAAACAATAAAAGAACAAGAACCCCAGTCTCAACAAGAATTATCAGAGGATGAACTACCCATAGTGGATATTTTGTAGAAAATGAAAAAAGGGAATCTTAGAAGAAAGAAAGCTAGCAAAAGAATAGAGTATTTACCACAAACCAAGATCCTTCCCTGGGAAGAGAAGCCAAAATCTAAAAAGAGGAAAGCTCAGGGATTATTGACTTCAGGACTAAGGAGAAGTATCATATTGAACATAATGCAACAAGCAATCTCAAGAGCTACAAAATATATCAATCTTGAGGAGAAGGAGCTGACTAAAGACCTTGAAGACTCTCTAGAAGGATCACCAAAACTGTCGCCAAGGTTGTTGTCACCCCCATTCAATTCACCTCCACGAAGTCCAGTGCACAATCCAGGTGTTGATCCTGTTCAACAAGAAATTTATGACTACATAGAGTCATTAGAAAGGAAGGAAGCAAAAACTAAAGAATCAATCCAAAGTCCAGGAGAAGGAAGCAATAAATTCAATGAGCCACAAGAACCTTCATCATCTAATGTTTTAAAGTAAGAGATCTTTGAGATGGAGACATTGAACAAATATCCCAAAAATGAAAACCAGACATTGAAAGCACAGAATGGAATTCAAATTTCAAAGAGTGACAACCTTATTATTCACTTGAGTTTATGGTACAAAAAGAACAAGAGGTTGAAGGAATAAAATAGGGCAATGCAAAGAGAAATCATCAACCTAAAATATAAAATCCTCATGAGGAAACCAAGAATGAGTGTGGTTTCTAGAAAGAAGAAGAAAATGAATCCTGAATGTGATAACCAAAAGGCACAAGAGAATGAAAATGATGAATTGTATGAGGATATAAAAAACCTCCAGTGTGGGGAATGTAGAGTCCAAGGACTGCTTTACCTTGATACCCTTTTTGCCTATACTTCTTCCTTTCTCCAATTCCTATCACCTAAATAAATGAAATAGACATAAGATTTTGTTAAGGTAAGCACTTACATGTCCTATTTTTCAGCTAATTTTGCAGCTAATTCGCATTTATGCATCTACCTCCATTCTTGACAGGGCTCGAGTGCACCAACTCAGCAAAATAAGATATGGATGGATGAGGAATGATCCCATCATGGATTCTTTCCTATTCTTTCAAGCCAACCCTTCAAGAAGATCGCACTGTAATACAGTCAACCTCAAAGTCAACTACAAGATTATATGTCGGAACAGAGTCCGAATTTCCTGAAATCTTATGGATTTGCTTTTCCAAATAGAAAATTGATTATTTAGAAATATAATTTGGTTTAGTAGGGATTGTAATAAAGACATGTAGGCTTAAAATGGTCATGCTGTTATTTGGAGAAATGTTATAAGAGCAATGGCCACTTTGTGTTTTGGGGCGTGCCGCTGTATGTAAATTTTGAAGAACGTTCGTTGAAACTATTTATGAGTAATAGACTTTGGTTCATATTTCCCATGATGCGTTGATTAAAGATTATCGACTGTCTAGTGGAGGGCCCCTACATCCAGTACCGGTCTTTGATCGATTTCTAATAGATTTCCTTTGATTTCTTAAAGTTAAATTATGGATGCTCTATTTTGTGTTTTAAAATGTAGTATAATGGAATTCACGATTAAAATGTTGTCTACATCAGTAATTTCCTTTTCTTTCTACCTCGAATAATTCTGTTGTTTCATTTTCTTTCTACCTGGTACAGTTTGATCATCTCATTTGCTTTCTACATAGTATAATTCAACTGCCTCATTTCATAGTTAGGTTGTTTCTTATCTTATCAATTTTAGTTCTTGTTTGAGTGAAGATGCAATAGTAAAAGAGTGACAGTATTTTTCTTGGCAATTGAATTCAAGCATTATTCATTTTCAATTCAATAGAATAGATCTCTTTTGTACATGCTTTCATAGTTAGTCTAGTCTGGTTGCAGCATAAAATTCAAGATAAAAACAAAAATAATGTAACAGAGTAGAGTTTAGGATCACTCTCCAACCATCCACAAAACATGATTAATTTTAGAATAACCAGCTAACATATTTTAGGGAAACACTCTAATATAGATAGTAAAACCATCTCCATATTAATTCTAAATTTAGACCTTAACAATAACATAGATATCATAACAACATAAGGTAACTTCTAGCACATATAGTGCACTTGTGCTTCATCAAAATACCTTCCCTAGTCGATAATTTATGTTGAAAATTTAAGAACATTAAATTGACTAAACATTTTGGCGCTATTGCTAGGGAAGTACAAATATAAGTTAAAAAAAAAATAAAAAATTATCAATTCAAAACATGATATGCATAGGTATAGAGACTCTACAGGTAGATTTGTAGGACGAGGAAGAAGCTTAATTCCCACAAATCCACTCACTTCACAACAACTTCGAAATTCCACATCACCTACTCAAACCTGAATTCCATTCGTAGGTCGAAAAAGACTTCGTGAAGTCTCAAGATCAGAAATCCAATCTAGAACTTCACCTACTTCATCTACTGAAGTTGTAATTGAAGAAAATCCTACATCCTCAACTACATGAGTAGTTTTTCTATCCTCTACTGGTGAAAAATTTAGGATAAGAATTAGAAGTTCATAATGAAGAAGAGGAACAAGAAACGTATTTTGGCCACCCATTGATAGAGGGACCTGAAGAATTAGAAGAACCTTACATTAGTTCTAAGGAATCTGTCATGGATGAAGAAGGGGAAGAAAGGGTACACATTTCCAATGGTGAGGAAAATAGGATTGGAGGAGGTAGAGGTAGAGGAGGAAGTGGAGATATGTTAATTTTAGGTATGTTCTATGCTTAGAGCAATTTATTTCAATTTTCACAGTTAGCTCAATATCTTTTCCATATTAGCAATCACATCAACATTAAAGTAAACTGCAGATAGAACATAAACATAAATCGCAGAAGACAAGCCAAGACAAGAGGACACAAGATGTGGTGCTAGCCAGGGACAAACCCCAATGTGGGGGAACCCTTGATAAATTCTTCTTATATGTTCTTCAATAGTTTAACAGAGAGAGAGAGAGCACATTTACAACAAAATTCAAAACTTTGACTTATCTAGATAAGAGCATAGATCATCTCTAAGAATATGATACATGAGATCAGTTTAAGACATGCTGCTTCAATCGATTCTCCAAGGTGACTCCTTCACCTATCGTTGTGCTGCATTTCATCATCATGTTGCACCTCACCATGCTGCACCATGCTGCACCCATCATCACTATGGTGCATCTCATCATGCTTCATTAATGATGATTGTACTATGTGAAATTGTTGCACCATGTTCCCATACTGCCCTATGTGCTGGCTGAACCTTGCTTGATTGTTGTCCGTTGCTTGCTTGTTGTCCTTAGCATGCTTGTTGTTGCATGCTGTCTGTCCCTTGCATGCTAGTTGTACCAATACATGCTTGCTGCATTAAGTATCATGTTGTTGTCCCAATGTTAGTTAGTTGTCCCTTGCATGAAAATCTGCTTTGGAGACAGATGCTCCGGCTTAAACCCCAGATAAACACTCCGGCAGCTCCTCAGCACCAATCTTCCCCACAAAAAACCCCAGCGTCA
The DNA here is from genome assembly GCA_031772625.1 of Pinus tabuliformis. Lineage (NCBI taxonomy): Eukaryota > Viridiplantae > Streptophyta > Pinopsida > Pinales > Pinaceae > Pinus > Pinus tabuliformis. The sequence goes on along the minus strand of CM062818.1, from coordinate 1,451,474,825 downwards.
TCCTCTAGTGACTGCGTCATCCTTTTCTTCCCTCTGCATCAACCTTCCTGGCAGTTCCAGCTTCTGCCCTCAGCTTTCTCGGCAGTTCTAGCAGTTCCCGGCAGTTCCGGTTGTTCCAGTTGTTCTGACAATTCCTGGCAGTTCTCAACAAGTCCGCCAGTTCTCGACAGTTTCGACAGTTTCAACTTCTGGCTGTTTCAGCAGTTCCTGGCAGTTTTGGAAGTTTCGGCAGTTCCCAATAGTTCTGGGCAATTCTTGACAGTTCCGCGCAATTCCCGGAAGTTCCCAGAAATTCCCAGTAATTTCGGGCAGTTCCAGCAGTTCTAGTAGTTTCGACAGTTCTGGTAGTTTCAATAGTTTCGATAGTTCCAGCAGTTCCGGCAGTTTCGATAGTTCTGGCTTTTGCCAGTTCTGGCTTTTGTCCTCTAGATTAGGGCAACATTATCCCTTAGGATCTCTCCTCCTACTAAAACCCAAAGACAAGTAGACAGGACTAGATCCCAAGTGTGTTGAAATGAATTGAAGGCCACCTCTATTTATACTAAAACGTTGAGCACAAGTGGGGTTTATTTGGTTGTTGGCCGACCTTGACGAATTGTCCCATAACACAAATAAATTCATATCTTCATGAATACTTATCAGAATTGGATGATCTTTAGATCAATCCTATAGCTCTCGATGAGAGGGATCCAATAAAAATATTAGCTTCCATTAATAAGATGACCCAAATGGAGTTTTTTCCTAGTTGCCAATTCTAACACTCCCTCTCAACTAGGGAGAACTCCATCCGCTGATCCATATGTCCGACTATACTATCTCTGCCATCAGTGCCCTGCACTACTCTGCTCTATTCTCCTGAGCTCTTCTTTGCTTTTCTCTACTCTGCTGAGCTCTGCACTACTCTGCTTTGCTCTGCTCTACTGAACCATGAAGAAGAAGAATGATCGAGAATGTCTCATACCATTCTCTACTGACCCAAAGTCAGTTTCATCTGAAGACTGTGTCACATCACTCTTACTGACCCGAAGTCATTTTTATTGATTCCAGATCAATATCACAAGAGAGTGTCTCAAACCACTCATACTGATCCCATATCAGTTTCATTGATCCCAGATCAATGGAGGTCATCCTAGCATAGGGAGTACGGTAGATACAACGATGCGTCCATTGATAGTACTACTATGGTCCCTAACCCCATTTCCCTACTCATTGATCAAATGATAGGTGCTTCCCATGAGTCCCAAACTGCATGGGTAGGATGCCTCGACAGGAGAACTAATCATCCTATCCACAGGAGAACGAATCATCGTGCTCCACAGTTGCTACGGAAGAACTAATCATCCCAGCCCACAGGAGAACTAATCATCATGTTTCACAGTTGCCATGGGAGAACTAATCATCCCAGCCCACAAGAGAACTAATCATCCTGTTCCATAGTTTCCACGGGAGAACTAATCATCCCAGCCCATAGGAGAACTAATCATCATGTTCCACAGTTGCCACAGGAGAACTAATAATCCCGACTCACAGGAGAACTAATCATCCTGTTCCACAGTTGCCACGGGAGAACTAATCATCCTATTCCACAGTTGCCACGGGAGAACTAATCATCCTGACCCAGAAGAGAACTAATCTTCCTGTTCCACAGTTTCCATGGGAGAACTAATCATCCCGGCCCACAGGAGAACCAATCATCCTCTTCCACAGTTGCCATGGGGTATCACAAGGGAAGGTTGAACCTGTCATCTTGTGCACAGCACACCACCAAGGGAGGGTGAGTCATCGTGTGGTCTTGTGTTGCTCTAGTAAGTACCCCAAGCCCCTCAGAGCTCCCAGAGCTCAATGCATGCAACATGGAGGACCCTTATAAGGAGGTCTCTCAACGACTCTAAGTCATTTGGGAATGTCACAGATTTGACATTTCCCCAGGAATTTAACAAAATGTATGTGACCTGTACATCAGTCTCAATGTGATGGAACCTCCTCGCTCATCGACTTACCATATCCCAGATAAGGTAGTATCTGATGTCTATCTACTAGAGCAATCATTGAATACAGGATTCCTTAATAATCGAATCCCCCCTCTGGTTGTCACAGAGAATCACAGTGGTATTCATCATGTGTACAAACAGCTCACTTAAGAGCTTCTACAACCATGCAGCTTCACACGAGATCATACTCATAGCTATGTATTTGGTCTTGGTAGTGCTTATAGCAACTGACTTCTGCTTCTTGCTCATCCATGATATCGAAGCAAAATCCAAAGAGAACCGGCACTGAGAAGTGCTCTAGTGATATTCCACACTGCCTTCCCAGTCAGCATTCGAATAATCATGTAGTTTCATATTTTTGGCAGTGTATCTCAATCCATGAGAGATTGTGCCCTAAAGATATCTCAGAAGATTCTTGCCACCAATCCAGTGAGGCTCAACCAAATATGAGCTCAACATGCTAACTGCAAAACATATGTCCGGACGGAAGTTCACCAAGAACATCAATGTGAATGAGTTTATGAAACTCAGAGGCATTTCCCAAATCTGCTTCGACATCACTACCATATAACTTCTGAAAGTTAAGATCCTCGAGGTAGTCATAGGCTTGCAGTTTATCATTCCACATCCAGAACCCAAATCCCTCTTACTTCTGCAAATGAGAGGGTCTACACCTATCAGAAATAGGTCATCCTCATAAGGTACTGGTATGAGAGGTATATCATCCACAACCTTCAAACAATGGTTTGGATCAGCTTCACTCTTAGTGAATCTTAGCTTCATTTGACAGGTATCAATCCTCTCATACTACGCCTTAGGAGTTTTGCTTCAAGCCATAGAGGGATTTCTTCCACCTGCATACGTGAGATTCCTGATCATAAATCTCAAACCCCTCAGGTTGTTCCAAACCTATGGACCTGCTACATGAGGGAAATGGTCCCCTTGTAAGATTTTCCTTCGATACATCTCAGACATGTACTATCATGTTCTTTTTGAATTCAGGCATCCTGTCACCATCTAAATCACAGACCTCCAGTGTTATATGTTAATGGACATGGTCCCCAGTGGACTTCCTGCAACTTGATACAACCCTGAACTCAAAAACGTCTTTGAAACTTCTATTTTAAAACATGTACCTTTCCATCGATGAGTGCCACCTGGTAACCTTTGACTTCCATTGCTGAAATTGACACCAGGTTCTTCTTGTCATTAGGTACATAAAATAGATTCTTATAAATGAATAGATTTACCCTCATTCAATTGAGGGGTACAATTCCCTACACCCTTTCCGGGATAGGTGGCATCAACTCCAAGTATAATCCCACGAATGTTTCCATCTCTACCAAATTATAGAGTGCACCCTACTATTCGATGAAGTGCCTTGAAGCACTACAATCAATAAGCCAGATTCCCAAAGAATCTGAAGGAGAGGGCCAATACAAGATAACGCTTCTTTATCTTATCAAAAACAACATTTAATTCTTCATACCTGGGGTTCCTTGCTTTCTTTGAAGAGTCGGTCATTTCCTTGATGACCTGCATTACCTGTCATTCCTTTGATCATTGAAGATGTCCCTGGAATGATTGTTATCTTCATCAAGAGATGTGTCTCTATCATTCAAACACTCCTTTGCATAATGGCCAAACTTATTACAACCAAGGCATCTGCCTTTCCTTCCACCCTTAGATACGGACTTCCCGTTGAAGTGATCTTTATTTAGGCCATCAAAAACTTCTGCTACGCCATTCTAATAATATTCTCTGCTTTGACCTCACCCATGGTGCATTTGAAGAGGGATGAGGAATCCAATGATCCTTTTGTCCTTTCCCAACTGTCTTTGGTGATTGCTCTTTCACTCTTTCTTGGGCATTGTCTTCACCTCAGCTCTGATACCATGTTAATTTTAGGTATGTTCTATTCTTAGAGCAATTTATTTCAATTTTCATAGTTAGCTCAATATCTTTTCCAGATTATAAATCACATCAGCATTAAAGTAAACTACAGATAGAACATAAACATAAATCATAGAAGACAAGCCAAGACAAGAGGACAGAAGATGTGGCGCTAGCCAGGGACAAATCCCAATGTGGCGAAACCCTTGATCAATTCTTCTTATATGTTCTTCAATAGTTCAACAAAGAGAGAGAGAGAGAATATTTACAACAGAAGTCAACACTTTGAGTTATCTAGATAAGGGCATAGATCATCTCTAAGAAGATGATACATGGGATCAGTTGAAGGCATGTTGCTTCAACCGGTTCTCCAAGGTGACTCCTTCACCTATTGTTGTGTTGCATTTCGTCATCATGCTGCACCTCACCATGTTGCACCCATCATCACTATACTACATCTCATCATGCTTCATTAATCATGATTGTACTATGTGCCATTGTTGCACAATGTTGCCATAACGACCGATGTGCTGGCTGAACCTTGCTTGCTTGTTGTCCTTAGCATGCTTGTTGTTGCATGCTAGCTGTCCCTTGCATGCAAGCTGTACCAATAGATTCTTGTTGCATTAAGTGTCATGTTTTTGTCCCAATGTCAGTTAGTTGTCCCTTGCATGCAATTCTCCTTCGAAGACAAATGCTCCAGTTGAAACCCTAGATAAAAAATTCGACAGCTCCTCAGCTCCAAGCTACCCCATGAAAAACCCCAGCGTCAGCCTCTAGAGACTGCATTAGCCTTTCCTACTCTTTACATCAACTTTCCCGACTATTCTTGGTAGTTCCGGCTTCTGCCCTCAACTTTCCCGGTAGTTCCAGTAGTTCCTGGCAGTTCCGGCTGTTTCGACAGTTCCCGGTAGTTTCAACAGTTCTGATAGTTTCGATAGTTTCGACTTTTGGTAGTTTCGGCAGTTCCTAGCATTTCTCGGTATTTCCAGCAGTTCCTGGTAGTTCTCGGCAATTCCCAGCAATTCCCAGCAGTTCCCAGCAATTCCAGCAGTTCCAGCTTCTCGCAGTTCTGGATTCTGTCCTCTAGATTAGGGCAGCCTTATCCCTTAGGATCTCTCCTCCTACTAAAACCCAAAGACAAGTAGAGAGGAATAGATCCCAAGTGTGTTGAAATGACTTGAAGGCCACCTTTATTTATACTAAAATGTTGAGCACAAGTGGGGTTTATTTGGTTGTTGGCCGACCTTGATGAATTGTCCCATAATACAAATAAATTCATATCTCCATGAATACATCGGAATCGGATGATGTTTAGATCAATATTACACCTCTCGATGAGAGGGATCCAAGAAAAATATCAGCTTCCATTAATAAGATGACCCAAATGGAGTTTGGCCCTATTTTCCAATTTTAACAAGATAGGAATCAAGGAGGGGTAGAGGTAGAGGAAATCGAGACCCTTTTGGATTTCCTATTTTCGATTAAGATACAACCCTCACAATGAAAAATATTTCACCTTCTATTCTTGCTAATTTCCAAGGAAAAATAAATGAAGACCCGAAGACATTTCTCTTCAAATTTGAAGTATTATGTAGATCATATGACTATCTGCATGATGCTCACAAACTAAAATTCTTCCCTGCTCCTTAAAGGATTCAACATTAAAATGGTTCATGAGTTTAGGAATGAATTCTATAAGAACATGGGCACAAATGAAAGAAGCTTTCTTAGGAAAATATAGAGATTATTGTATGCTTAGTAACCTTAAAGATGGAGTCTTCAAAATGACACAAAAGGGAGATGAAAATCTTGAAGACTTAGTAGAGAGATTTGTCTATGATATTAAAATAGAAAAAATGGATAAATTGGATGAGGAAACTTTGAAAACCCTCCTACTCAAAGCTATCAAAGATGAATGAATTTATCTCCTTAACTTAACAGGAAAAGGATATATTTGTGATCTATGTGTACATATCTCAAGGGGTAAAGCACGAGTCGGAAAGAGTCCTGAAGACCCTGTCTTATCAAAAACTAATAAATCTACAGGTGGGACAGTGAGAAGGGTTGAATTAGGAAGCTTAATTGATACCTTCAAGACATATATTTTAGGGAGTCTAAGTGAACAGATAGACACGCTTAAAATATAGTATAAGCAAAAATCTAAAAAAGCTTCATTATCTATTTTCTATCCTAGATGTCGAAAGAAGTATGCCCTAAGAGAGTGCCCCTTGGATTCAAAAGCTATATAAACTTGTTCCATATGTGCAGATAATCATGATACTAAGGAATGTCCTTCTTTACCAGGTCTCAAGGCTGTGTTTAATGATGAAGGAATACCAAAACAAGTAGACCCTCTTTACTTTATAGCCAAGAGACCATGGCAAAACTCCCAACCAAATCAACCACAAGGCTTCAGACCACAACAATTTTAAAAAAGTTATGTCTACCTTACCCATGATTATCAACTCCAATGGTATGGAAAGGCTTCTTGAAAATGAGCATTCCATAATTGTGGGTCAATTCCACATCATTCAAAGCTAGTGAGCACCTTCTCAACCCATTCATCGTGATATGTAGTTATTGATGGACAAATAATTAATCTCTAAACCTCCCTAATGCTTATAAATGTCCCGAGGCTAGTGCGAGAATTCTATTTCACTCATACTAATTAACATCTCTCCCTATGTACATCAATATGACCATTCATTTTCTGAAAAAATTAAAATAAAAACAAAGTCCAAGAATTTCTTTCTATTAGTTTCATTCACCCAAGTAATAATGTTATTTTTCACTAGTCATCATGGTCCTCAAAATGTAAGGCACTCAACTCCTTTCTTGTTTTTTGAGCATTGGTCAATTTGACAATCGAGGATAAAATTCCCATTCTAATCATTGATGACCTTTTGGATGAAGTTAAGGATACCTTTGGTAGTGTAATATCCCTGGTATGGAAAAAGTAGTTTGTGCTTAATTTTACTACTGCTATTAGTGTGTTCAATTATGGACTATGATGTAATGATTTTCTTCCGAAAACATAAACGAATAAATAAAGAACTTTTGTTGTTGGATGGAAATTGTGTGGACGCGACAGCAAATGAATGTTTGCCTAAATCTGAGAAGAATCAGATTTGAAATTTAAATTCCCAAATTAAAAATATATAGATATATATTGCAACCTCGGTGGGAGATAAAAACCGAGGGAAAAAGAGCAGTTCCAAGAAGAAATGGGGTTTTTTATTTTTAGGAAAATGGAAAAAAAATGAAAGACTAGGTTTAGGGGATATAGATTCCCCAAAGGCCGGATGTTGCCTAGGAAAATATGTGAGGATGATAATGTTAAAAATACATTGTCAAGGCTCAATAGAGGTTACTGAATCCAGGCAAGATTTCATAGCTCGGGGGGGAATCTAAGGTGATGCACGGTTGGGTGGATTGGTGTTTTGAAACACATAATTTTAAGACAAACCTGTTGGTGGAGGTTGTTTTCTATAGCCTGGTAAATTGTATCTAGGGATCGCTATGTATTCTTTACCATGAATCTGTCAGTTTTAATTGTTCATTGTATATTAAATTGTTGTCCTTAATTTTAGAATGGGAATAAAAAATAGGAGAGGTATGCAGCTGAGAAGTTCTTCTAAGAAATATATAATATTCAGTCTTGATAATGGTATGGGGATTTTGGTAGGAATTTCATGAATAAATGGAAGGAAATTTAGTTGATTATGAATCATCTATTTCAAATCTGTTATTAAAAAACCTATGTCCTCATGTGAATCGTGAACAAGGAATTAAAGTATAAGATATTTTTTAAGTATATCTCATGCATGCATAGTAGTGAACCCAGAATTAAAGTATAATATATTTTTAAGTATATCTCGTGCATGCCTAGTAATAGTCTATCTATTACGCCTAACTTAAAGTAAGAGGTTCTTTTATTTTTTAATGCAGCAAGAGCCATTTGTACAAAAACTAGTAGGAGTCGGGAAGCGGTTGCAAACCACACAAGCGTAGTTATGCTTGTCGCATTCTGGAACCCAAGATGAAAGGAAAACCCAGAGAGGCTAGATTTGTATTCACTGCATGCTATTAAAAAAATAAAAATAAGGATATGTCCTACAGAAAACTTGTGTATGTAAGGAATCATAGAATGACCATATCATTTCAACTGGTAAATTAATAAATTGACCACAAAGTGAACAAACTATAGTTTTCAGCATCATTTGAGAATTGGAAAGGAAAACAACAAAAAAGGACACTTAGCACTATATAGGCTAACGAAAATATGAAACTCACAATGGCTTGAACAAATCATCTTAACGACATATCGTTGGTCAAATAACAATATTAAAACAAAAGCAATTAACAACCCAACTAACCCATGGAGAAACAGGGAAGCGAGACCCAAAATGAACACTTGATCCCTCTTTCGGAGCTACAGAGCATACCTACTGAACATCACCATTCGCTTAGACAAAGATACAAGTCTCCTAAATATACGCAAAAGGAACAAGAGAAGGAAAACAAATATATACAACATGAAATTCGTTAACAGTACATTCTCTCATGGTAATCAGAGAGTTGAACAGTACAAAAATAGCTACCTTTTTCGTAATAGGCTACAACCTGCTGAATAAGAAGACTATTCATAATGAATTACAGGAGTAGCCCCGAAAACTTCCATAAAATGCTGGAAGTGGGCTTGTAGAATTCTAAGAAGAAAAACCAAGTAAGTTATCAAAAACATTTGGTAACATCTTCAATGAGGACCGAGAAATCTTCAGGCATGAGGACCAACCTACACAAATGACAAAGTGTGAGAAGGGGTAGAGAAAAACCCAGATTTTCTCTTCCGAAATTTCATACCCAAAAAATATTGAACATACATGTGCATGTACAGATAGACTTGGAGACATCAAAGTAAGAAAAAGGAATCAAAACCTAACTCGAAAGAAAAAAAAAACCTAGCAAACATGAACTTACCCATAAAATCAAGGAGGTTCGTCCTCCGTTACCTACACATGGAGGTTGTAACCCGTTCGTGATGAATAAGCCTGTGTTCTTGTTACAGGGAAAAGTGTCTATATAGAACTGCTCTATCCCACTAAGGTGTGACAGCTGCCTTAGAAACAAATAGAGAAAAGCTACTTTCGTTTTTCCTTTATGAATTATAGATAGAGAGGAACAGAAAGACCAACCTCTGTCTTGCGCTAATCTCCTGATTTGATTCCTCTCTTCTTTGATAGTCTTTAGCTACCTGCTCCCTTGCACGCCCAGCTTCACAAAGTACTTGTAAGATCACAGTAGCATAGCACTATACAAAGACATGGATCTATAATCATAAACAATTTAGGATCAGATGTAAATTGACCATACAAATGTAGCAAGCATCAATGACAGAAGAGCATGGAGGAAAACTTGAATAGCTTTTATTGATAAACAAGAAAGAGCCAAGAGGAGTTACAACCAGTTGTTCTGACCCATCATCAACCTCCCAGCAAAGAAGCCCCTCTTCACCTCAAACAAAGCTTAGATCACCCAACAATCTGATGTTTGTCTCAAGAAACCAACAACAATTCCTTACAATATGCAAAATTCCAGCCTCTGGATCTCTGGGATGAGGGATCCATATATAGATATATGTAATGGAGATGAGTCAGCTTATGATTTGATTAATGTCTTCCCTCTGATAGTTCTTGCTTCCACTTGGAGATTGATGATCTCTTACTCATCCTTGGTCGAATTCAGAGAGGCAACTGTCACAGGAGAAGATTTTGGAAGCTTCCATTGCCTCTCCACTTCGCGGAATGACACTACTATTTGTCATTTCTCACCCATCGCACCCCATAGAAGGACTTTTTGAAATTCAACGCACCCACACAGTGTATTTAAGTGAGATGCAACGCACTTGGCCAGTGGAGTAGCTGAAATGATCCTGTTTTGACCAATTCTGAGCAGGTTTTCATGGAGAACTTCTGGGAGAAGCTGTAATCGGTTGACCTTGTTCCTTTAGGGGTTAGAACAACACTTTTAGGGACTTAGGAGCCCTTGGTTTATGGACATTTCATGCTTGGGGTTGTAGTACCCAAAAATGTCTATAACAGTTCTAGCATAAGAATGAGATTAACCCTTCAACAGGAGGTGTTGTTCGTTTCTCAATTTAAATATTTGAAAAAAAACACAAATCAAATCCTTACATGCGGTGAAACCCTAGCATCACAAAGCTCCACAAATTTAGTGGAATGTGGAATAAAGTTGTTCCTAAGTGCCTTTAAGATGCTAGCGCAGAGTCATACCTAGAAATACAAAACCCAAAATAGTGAATAAGCTCATGCAACAATATAAATTTCAATATGCCGAGCGAAATCATAGAACAAGAGTTTTGAACGGGGTTTAGATGAGAACAGAGTGTGAGATGGCTCTTGGTAGCCAATAAAAAGAGGAAAGGCCCTCCACCTCTGAAAATTCACATCCATGGCATGGAAACCCATCCACAATCACTAGAGTTAACCTCCACAATGCCGTGTGGAATAGTGGATTCATGGTGAAGTGGTTTTACAGGCTCTCCGAGAAACCCGAAACCATCAAAGGCCATATGCAAAATACTAGCAGGTGGATTAGTTTTAGGCTAGGTGAGGGTTAGGGTTTGTGAACTCACTCCACCACCGTTAATCTATGAATACTTAATTTGAACCGTCATTGTCCCTTCACCTAACTATGACTAGGGTGGTCCGCCCGTCACATAGGCGGGGGTTGTGTGGCAAGAAATGAAACCAGACGTTGAAGGGGGGGACCTGTTGGCGCCATACATAGAAAAACTGATGAAGGATTCAAAAGTAAGAAGATAAAAGGTGGAGGGTGTGTAGTTGAATACACATATCCTAAGTGGTCCTAATAAATGAATTGGAGGGTAGAGATAGGATGTAAGTGATTATTAGGTAGAAATTTTATAAGGGTCATATGGTGGTAAGTTAAAATAGTTGGTGTTAGTGTCAGTGTCTTCACACTTCCATCAGTGATCAAACTGCTCTTTTGCACGCATATTAGGTGTCTCATTCGATCAGTTGCATTCCATTAGGTCATGGATCAACTGATGGTAGTGGTTTCATTTCAGTTTCCCTCATGTCATATACCTACTGGCTTGTTAAAAATCTCTTTCAGTCATTTATAGTCAATTCAGTTCATTTCATTCAGTTTAGGGTTTAGTTTCACTAGGTCTTAGGGTTTGTCATCATGGTCATCCAAAATTGAATATGAAGGTCATAGGCACATGAGGGGGATAAAGAGGTTCATAAAATCATAAATTTACTTATGTTATGCTTAATAAAACTTTTTTACCTCACATGAGGAGGATAAAGAGGTTCATAAAATCATAAACTTACTTCTGTTATGCTCAATAAAACTTTTTTACCTCAGAACTCTATTTTGAGGTCAAAATAGAGTTTTTTCCATTATTGTAAAAATTTCATGTAATATAATTGTTTCTACATGTAATAAATGATCACATGCTGCTCCTGGTCACCTAATGACATTGCCAAGCACCTACCACTGCAAAAGTCAAGTCATCTTGAGCACCAATCTGCCTGCAAAAGCCAAAGAGAACAAACCCTAATTTCCTCTCCCACTGAGCTAGGGTTGGCTATGGGATAAGAGATGTCTGAGATGAGGAGGCATAAGGGATATCAGAAGGTATGAGGCCATTTCATATCATCGAACATCAGATCTCCACCATTTGTCGAGAATCCATTCCAAGGAACAAGCCATTCATCACACATAAGGGATGGTTTTTCTTCAAATTGTGTTTCTGAGCAAGAAAATATGAATTTGGAAAAATTGAGAGGGGTTTTTGTCCCTCAGTGACCCGAGAAGAAATGCCTATTTAAGTTTTTACACAGCTATCATGGTTTTAGAGAGATGTCAAAAACAAATTTGCCTCAGGAGGATTGCTGCACCTCTGGAGTGGCCTTTGGAAAATCAAGACGTCTCCTAGCCCAGTTGATCAAATGACTTGCTTGATGATTTAAATGATATCTAGACAGAGAGAGCTTTCTAATTAGCTATCATGAGTGAAATTCGGAGTTGAGGAAGACCTTCAAAAGTTGATTGCAACAGCACTCTACATTTAGGCAGCCTCATTTTGCACATTTTGACCAGTCTTAGGAGATTGGACTTTTGACAGGGAAAATGACCTACAAATTAGAAAATTAAAGATGTTTTGGAAAGTAGACTCGACAATGTTTCCAAAGAGCTATCCCGCGCCCAATTTGGACACCGGGAAGGCCTCCAAATGTGGTTTGTAAAAGGGCGTTGTGCACCTGGCAGCTAGTGTTGCGCATAGAAAAGGTGTTGCGCACCTTGGAGCTTCTTGCAGTGTAAAATTACACTGGCGATGCACATACAAAAGGCATTGTGCACCTATCAAACTCTTCCAAATCACTCCAATTTGCCTCAATTCTCCAAATTTTCCTCTTGACAGGTAAGTAACACAATTATTCTTGTTGAAAAAGGGTTTTTTGCATCAGTCTATGGTAATTGTGTTTATCAAAAACCAAACCCTAGTTTTCATCAAACCCTCTCATATACTTTAAATCTCATTGATAAATTGTTGTCATATCTCATCCATTGGTTGTCCCCCTAAAACCCTATTCCCTCATATAAATTTCCCTAGATCTCATCCCTTCATACACTATTCCCAAACCCTAACTCCCAAATCCTACATCTTCACTACTCCTACTTCCCTATCAAACCCTTATCCTACATTCTAAAACCCTATTCACTCCCCTCATTCCCCTCATTCCCTAAAACCTCAAAACCTCCACTCCCTCAAGCACTCACCATCCCCATACACCTCACTCATCTTATCTTTTAAGATCTCTTCATACTCATCTTGTCCCCACCTCATCCCTTCATTCCTCACTAGCAGCTACAGTCACCAAAACCCATGGAAAGTGACACTGATTATGAAAGGGAGGAAGAAGCCCTTAGTGACAGTTCTAGGGAAAAACATGTGCAGCAGAAGACCTCATAAAGGGGAAAACTAATTAGGAAGAAGCCTATCATTTTGAGACAATTGCTTGCTTGCCCACTTGCCATATCATGTTTCAGACATCACTCTCGCTTTGATTTATGTGAAATGGTGGAGAGGGTCAAGTTTCACCATGAGCTGACCAGGTTATTTGTGACTCATCTGGACAACGGTCAGGTAAACCTTGCTGGTGTTTCATTCATGTTGTCACCTGCTATTATTTCAGAAGCAACATGCATTCCAAATGTAGGTGAACAGTGGAACAAGATATGTAACTCAAGGATGAAGAGGCTTAAGGCTAAGTTGAAAAGGGGCCTTAAGAAAGAAAAAAGTGCATGATAAACATAGAGATCTTGGCTGAAGCATCATTGGCTCATCAAAGAACTTAACAAGGATCATTCATGCCAAATTTCAAGAAATTTGGAGAAATTTTTTACATTTTTGAATTTTTGAAATTAAAAAATAGGATTGTTCAATAGGTGCACAGCGCCACTGGCGCTGCACTTTTGTTGGGGAAACTTTCTTGCAAAAAAGTTTATATTTTTGGAATCAGCATGGAAAAATATGGAAGCTCAGAAATGGCTGAGAATTTTGGACAAGTTCTAGGTCTCCAAAAGGGCAAAAAACACCCAAAAAGTGCCCTCTCTGCCACTTTTTTGCCACACAGGAAGCAGTCTTGGGAGAATCAATTTTTGGAGGGGCAAATGGACTCCAAATTCAGAAATTCAAGTTGTTCCAAAAATTAGACTCATCAAGCTTTCCAACGAGCTATCCTGAACCTTATTTGGACTCCGGGAAGCCTTCCAAAATTGGCCTATAAAAATTACTGCGCATAAGGTCAGTGGCGTTGCGCATAGGATGAATTTTGCCATTTTTGCCTGATTTTCTAGATTTCGCCTAGTTTTCTCTACAGTTGACTTTTTCTTGCTCTCTTGGTGAAATTATCATGGTAAATGATGTAACTTGATGTAATTATGGATGTAAAACACTTAATAGGGTAGATACATCAAGTCAAAGGTGGTTTTGAGCTGAATGAATTGGTTTCCTTGGTTTTAGAGGCAAGTTGTTCCACTGCCTATATTCCTGTTCTTAGTTTAGATATAGTTGAAACCACTAGTCTTCTCATGGATTCAAACCCTGATATCTAGCATGAGTTGTTTGGTGCCTATATTATGTACTTTCTTAGTCATTTGTAAAGGTTGGACTTTGGTAGAAGTGTTGGACTCACTGAACATTTTGTATCAACAGTTGGCAAGGAATAAAACCATGTTTCACAACTATTTTTGTGGGATTCTTGTGACAGTGAGTTTATGTATTGTTTCTTCTTTGTAATGAGTTTTTCTGATGTTTTATATGTATCCACATCTCTCTCTTTCTTCTAAACTAAATGAATCAAGGTGAATAGACAAAATACACTAGATTTACAGTGCTTTGTCTTGGGATTGCATTTAGTTTTCAATGTTTTCACTATTTGAAGAGGATTCATAGTTTCTTGTGCCCTCCTCAACTCCTCAGCAGTCTTACTCTACCATCTCAATCCTTTTCTAGTACATAAGCTCTTGTCTACCCTACCCCACAGGACATGACTGTATCCCTGAGTTGATTTCCTGGATCCAATCTGCCTTCTCCAATTGATCTAGCAACCAAAACCTAAAATCAAACCAGAAACCCTAATCTACTATACCTAGCCTAAAATCAGCATTCATTTCAGTCATCTCAAGCCCTAGTTTCCAATATTCCAATTGAGATTGACAGGAAGAGAGCCCTCTCCCAACCTAGTAGGGCTAGCTACCAGGTTAAGCGTGGTTTGATGTTACCCTAGACCTGCCTTCCCTCAGCCTAAGGTAGATTTAGGCACTAACAGTTGGCATAGTTGCATAGTGGTATTATATAAAAGGATGTGAAAAGTATAGGTGAGGAAATACACATAATAGCATAGTTGTGCTAGATATATGGGTTGTGGAAAGTTTAGATAAGGAAATGCAATGAACCACAACATCAAACCCTCATTAAGCGAGACCGAGGAAGCGAATAGTGATCATATGAATGTCAAAGGTAAGAACTAAGTGATAGTAATGATCGAAATTGATAAGAAGAACAATGAATAAATCACCTCAACATAATTGAAATAATAAAAAGCAAGCATATATAATACAAAAGAAAATTTCACACTATGGTCCTAAATTCATAATTCCAACTATAAATGACTAAAAAAAGTCATTTTGAAATTGGGTTCATTTCAAATGATATCAGAGCCAAAGTTCTACTCTGGAGCTTGAACAAGGACCTCATCTTTAGTAACTGTATGCGCAATACTAGAAGTGTGGTTTTGTTCTAATGCATGCTGGTTGTTTTGTAGGAATCTGAGATCCTAAACAAAGATGGAAAAATATCCTCCAGATAATGCAGGTGGAGAAGAATTGTACTTAGAACTGGGGGAAGAAGGTAGTACCACTCTACCCTCCCAACATGTAGATATGGTGAATACTCTGTAGAAGGAGATAGTACAGCTCTGCAATAGTAATGAGAGGCTTTTGAAAGCTAGTGGGGAACATGAAAATCTAATTAGGGATTGGACTGAGAAGTCTAGCTACAAAAGTATGGACATAGAAGGAATGAAGAAGATAGAGTCTCACAAGTCGGAAAGTGGAGAAGATTTTGATCATGAGTCACCAAAAGTATGTAAGAAAAGGAGCAGGGAAAATTTTAAGAACCCCCCCTAAATTTATAAATATAATAAATGGGCGAATCTCCATGGTATATAGGAAAAATGGAAGGCGATTTTATCAATAATATAATATGTATATATAGTTTTTTGGTGAATCTCTCACCAGGCATGGCGAATATTTTACTCAATTATAAAATCTTGTAAGATCTTGGCAAGTCTTTCACTAAATAATAAAACTTTGTAAAGTCCTAGTGAATCTTAGCATAGGCTACATGCTGGTTTAATTCCCCCATTTAAATAGGCTACATTCCAGGTGAATACCA
Organism: Pinus tabuliformis; assembly: GCA_031772625.1. Lineage (NCBI taxonomy): Eukaryota > Viridiplantae > Streptophyta > Pinopsida > Pinales > Pinaceae > Pinus > Pinus tabuliformis. Next base: position 1,451,458,925 of record CM062818.1, on the reverse strand, counting down.
TGGGTCAATACCATGTGCCATTTTGGTGAATACCATGGGTCAATACCATGTGCCATTTTTATTTTCATTAATTCTAATATTAGGGTTAATAATGGTTTTTTGCATGGTATTAATAACAATCTAGTCCATGGTATTTGTCCCATAGTATTTTGGCCATAGGTTTCACCTAAATATAACCCATTTTTTGAGTGTTCGTAAATATAAGGTGACTTATGGAGTAAATGTAAAAAAATGTTTTATTTGTTTACCATACCTCTCGTTTATTTATATTTTTATTAATTTACCATACCTCTTTTACAAATATGGTATTTGGCCCATAGGATTCACTTAAATAAAACCTCTTTCTTGAGCCTTCATAAATAGAATGAGGGAACCTCTTTCTTGAGCCTTCATAAATAGAACGAGGGTTATGGACTAAATATAAAAAGAGGTTTTATTTATTTACAATACGTCTAGTTTATTTATATTTTTATTTATTTACCATACCTTTTGAGTAAGTATAAAAAGACGTTTTATTTATTTACCATACCTCCACTTTACTTATATTTTTATTTGTTTACACCCATACATGTACATAAGGTGACTTATGGAGTAAATATAAAAAATGTTTTATTTATTTACCATACCTCTCATTTATTTATATTTTTATTAATTTACCATACCTTTTTTATAAATATAGTATTTGGCCCATAGGATTCACTTAAATAAACCCTATTCTTGAAAATGGGCGAATGGATTCAGTTAAATAAAACCTATTCTTGAAAATGGGCGAATGGAAGGTTGTAAGTCCTAATTTCAAGGGCTAAATTTACCTTTTTTACCCTCTCCCTTAAAATAAGGTGGGCTATTTGAGGTGATTTGTAAAAATGTACTATGATACAAAATATTCGCCCACTAAAAATTTAAAACCCCTTAATTTCGCCAAAGGGCGAACATTCGCCCCTAAAATTATCCTTGAAAAGGAGGAAAGTGGATTTACAAGGAGAATTTAGGAAGATCAAGCCCCCTGTGTTTGATGGAGAAAAAGAGGAAGATGTAGAAGCATGGTTGCTGAACATGATTAAGTACTTTCAAGTATATGAATAAAAAAGTAACTTAAAGGCACATTTGGAAATCTATCAGTTGCAGGGAAAATCTACCCTGTGGTGGGAAGAGAGGAAAAATGTTCAGATTTTAGAAGAAAACATGATTTCGTGGGAAGAATTCTAGAAGCAATTCAAGTCGTGTTACCTTAGTGAACGCTACTACGATGATCAAGCTAAGTAATTCCACGAATTGAAATTGGGACAGCTGACCATGGACAAATTGGTGAATAAATTCATGAACTTATTGAGATATGTGCCCTAACTTAAGGAGGAGAAAGCCAAAATTCAGTGGGTTTTAAAATGTTTACCAGTCTCCTATAAGGATAGAATTGAGTTTGATAACCCAAAGACCATGGATGAGGTAGTAAGGAAGTCGAGGTTATGCTATCAACAATTTAAAATTAAGAATGAAAGTAGTAAGTCATGGAGGAGTAAAGATGACACTAGAGTGGGAGGGAGCATAAAAGACATAAACCACTTTACCTCAAGAACTTTGGCAAGGATCACCAAAGGAAGAAAGTGATCAGAGGGGAGGTACCCCTACCAACACAATCTTATACTGACTCGAGAATCACTGAGAAAAATAACAAAAGAAAAACAAGAATGCTAAGGAAAAAGAACTGTTGAAATCCTGGGGCTGGAGGGAGCCACATCTACTGAGGGATTTCCCACACAATCCCAGGTCTCTCTAGAATATACTAGTGGTTCATGAGGCAACAATTGTCAATGATAATGCGAGGAACATCCCTAGGATCAACGCAAAATTGGAGAACCAACAAAATGAGCATCAGGCTACAATGCTGGAAATTGAAGGTAATATCCTAAACCAATCTTTGCCCATTTTAATAGGTCTCGTGGCTAGTTTAAGTTATATCAGCCCCCAAATTGTAGAAAAGTGTATTTTGAGAAAATAAAATTTCAAAAAATGCATGGCTGGTTCAGCTAACAACAGGAATCAAATGGAGAGTGACCAGACAAGTGAAGTAGTGTCTAGTTGATTTAGATGGGTATTCCTCAATGGTAGATTTAAACATTCTTCCACTCAAATCATACAATTTTTTGATAGGCATGGATTGATTAGAAAAGAAAGTCGTTGTTATAAATTGTTTACAAAAAATAGTGGCATGTGTCAGTCTTGATGGATACACTAAAATAATAAAAGGAAAATAAAAACCAGTGTTAGTTCAACGAATTTCACCGTTATTGCTAAAAATAAGTGGCAAAAAAGGTTGCGAACTCTATTTGGCACAGGGGGAAACCAGTGGACAGTTGACTTAAAAAGAAAGTCTAGAAACAATACTAGTGATTAAGAGATTTTTGGATTACCCCCATCGCGGGATAGATATTTTACTATTGACTTAGTACCTGGAGCTGTTCCCATGTCTAGAGCTCCATATCATATGAGAACCACAGAATTACTGGAGTTGAAGATGAAATTGCAAGAGCTATTGAATAAGGGGTATCAAATCTAGTGTTTCTCCTTGGGAGGCATCGGTGCTATTTGTAAGAAAGAAGGATGGTACATTCTGAATGTGTATTGACTACCGCCAACTAAATAGATTAACAGTTAAAAACAGATACCCTCTACCAAGGATAGATGATTTATTTGATCAAGTGAAGGGAGCAACTGTGTTATCAAAGATTGATTTGAGAACATGTTACCATCAAATGCGCAGAAAATAGCCTTTAGAACACGGTATGGGCATTACGAGTTTGTCGTGCTATCATTTGGCCTCACAAATGCACCTACGAATTTCATGTGTCTTATTAACAATGTACTTGACAAGTATTTAGTTCTTCTTTGTATTAGTTTTCATTTATAACATCCTTGTATATTCCAAGAGCAAGGAAGATCATCAGGAGCATCTTAGGCTAGCGTTGCAGACATTAAGGGAGCACAAAGTGTACGCAGAAGGCAGTAAGTGTGAGTCTTTTAAACCCATAATTCAATAATTCGGTTATATCATCTCCAAAGAGGGGTTGGCAGTGGATCTGAAGAAAGTTAAAGCCATCCTAAACTAGCTAGTACCAAAGGATGTATCTGTAATTCGCTCCTTTATGGTAATTGCTCGATATTATCGATGGTTTGTGGATGGATTTTGTAAGATGGCTTATCCCATTACCTCCTCGCAGAAAAAGGAAGTAAAGTTGGAATGGACAGAAAAATGTCAAGAGATCTTCAATAAGATGAATAAAATGTTGACAACAGCTCTTGTGTTACAGATAGTAGACCCATATATAAAATTTATTGTGCGCATGGATGATTTTTTAGAGGGATTGGGTGGTGTACTTCTGGAGGACAACTCTATTATAGAATACGAGTCTAAGAAATTGAAGAAACATGAGAAAAATTATGTTGTTTATGACTTAGAACTAGTTATTATGATTCATGCCTTAAAAATGTGGAGGCATTATCTGCTAGGAAAGATGTTCATTTTGGTGACAAATCACATCAGTGTTAAATATTTTTTTAGTCAACCTGATCTAAATGCAAGGTAGGCTAGATGGTGAGCCTTCATTAGCGAATTTGAATTTTAAATTAAAGATATTAAACGGAAAGAGAATAATATAGTTGATTCCTTAAGCAGACATGCTCATTTTTTGGTAGCATATACAGGAATAAGAATAAGGACAGATTTTGAGGAGCGGGTGAGGTTGGTAGGGCAACAAGACCCGCAATATGAGGAGTTGCAAAATTATATATAGCAAGAAGAGAAACTAGGGTATTGTATTAACCAACATGGACTGGTTACCTATCAGGATAGATGGTTTATTCCTAATGTGGCGACACTAAAACAAATGATTTTGGATGAACAACATAAGAAACCATATGTTGGTCACCCAGGGTACAAAAAAATGATAACCACTGGCGACACTAAAACAAATGATTTTGGATGAACAACATAAGAAACCATATGTTGGTCACCGAGGGTACCAAAAAATGATAACCACTTTGTGAAAACAATTTTTTTGGCCACGAATGAAAAAGGAGGTAGGTTATTTAGCAAACTTCCTAGAATGTCAATAGGTGAAAGAGGAACACCGACATCTGGCAGGTTACTAAATTCATTACCCAAAATCCATTACCCATTTCGGAATGGAAATGGGAAGTGATTTCCATGGACTTCCTAACAGGATTTCCAGGAGCTAGGTACCAGCATGATTCAATTATGGTAGTAGTAGATGAATTGACCAAGGAATCACACTTTATTCTAGTGCAATCTACTTTTGTGACCACACCAATTGCAAACATTCGTATAAAGGAAATTTTTAGATTACATTGTATACAAAAAATGATTAGATGAGATAGGGATGCAAAATTTACCTCCAATTTCTAGAAGGCACTATTAAAAAATTTTGGTACTAAATTGAACTTTAGTACGGCATATCATCCACAGACAAATGGGAAAACTAAAAGAACAAATCAGATTTTGGAGGATCCACTTCGAATGTATGTGATAAATAGACTCACAAAATGGGAAGACTTTCTACATCTAGCTGAGTTCGCTTATAACAACAACTACCAAACATCAATTAAAATGAGTCCTTTTGAAGCTCAGTACAGTAGAAAATTTCATACCCCACTTAGTTGGAGTCAACTGAGGATAAGTTGAATGTAGGACTTGATGTTTCGCAGGACATGGAGCCAACAATACGAAAAGCTCAATAGAACATGAAGACAGCCCAAGATCGTAAAAAGAGTTATGCAGACAAAAAGAAAACTTACAAATATTTCAAGGTTTGGGAACATGTATACCTAAGGGTTAAGCCTCAGAAGAGCACCCTCAGGACTAGAAATTGTGCAAAATTAGCACCATGATTTTGTGGGCCATTCGAAATTTTGGACTAGATAGGTCCTGCAGATTTCGATTAGGACTACCCGCTCATGTTAAAGTATATAATGCATTTCATGTTTCCTTAATGAAAAGCTATGTACATGACAGTTCTCACGTAATTGATTCAAAATTGTTACAGGTGGAGCCTGAAGAATATTTCCTCTACGAACCACTCCGCATTCTCGAGCGGAAGGAAATTGTGCTTCAGAATCAAGTCGTCGCTCAGGTTAGGGTATAGTTGATCTAGATTTAAATAGGGACGTAACAAATTACAAATATAACCATAAATACAAATATGCAACATAAATAACACTTCATTTCATTAATAGAAAAATATTGAAGTATGCTTACAAATAGAATGGAAATAAGACTAGCTCAGGTGATGGTAGCTTATCTTTGGGAATCGATGTGGTGGCTACATGCCTCTAAACTAAGTTATAATGAGGCTCAAGGGCCTTTTTATTATTGAACAATAAGATAAAACCCTAAACAACCAAGACCCTAACCCAAAGAGATGTAACACCAACAGTTTATGGGCCTCCTTAGGGTTAGTTGGGTAGCCAACTTCCCGAGGTTGTAACTTGGTCATATTATCTTCATTTGATGCGTAAAATACCTCATTGGAAAGGTCTCTCCGAGGAATATAGTTTTTGACATGATTTCCATGGAAATAACTAAATGAATTTTTCCAAAAAAAAAAAATTTAGGGCTTCAAAAAGGCTCTATAAGTTTAGGGCCCGAAAAACTACTAAAAATAGTAAATTGTGCTACAATTAAGGAAACTGAAAAACTAAAAGAGGCAGTGGTGGGGGTCCAAGTGGAATAGGTGGGTGGCCACCAAAATCCACCTGGATCATTTCTCCCCCCTTAGGAAGAAATTGTCCCCATTGTGTTCAGTTCCTCCATGAGATGGGGAAACTTCTGTTGAACTTGGTCCCTAGTGAGTTTTTTGCAATCTTTAACATATCCTGTAATAGTGGGAAGCATGGTCGAAGGTAGTCCACATTGAACACTGGGTGCAAGCCAAGGAATGGGGGAACGTTGTGCTCCAAAACATTGTTTCCCATAGCCTTGTTAATGGTGTAAGAACCATATTGAAGTGGTCTGAGCTTCCGGTGGGCTCTTCTATGGAATTCTTTTTGCAAATGCAACCGGACTTTGTTTCCCACCTAAAACTTGTGTGGCACCCAATGTTAATCATGTCACTGCTTGTAGTTGGAATTTTCCACAATGGAGTGACGAGATATCAGCTCGTTGGGTAGAGGTTCTCCGGGATTCCGATCGAACGAATCCTTGACCTGACAGTTAAATGGTACCCTTGTGGGTGAGGAGATGATGTCCCTATATTCTCTCATGGCTGTATCCACTTGCTTCTGCTGCATAGAGGAACCCTTTCTGGGGGCCATGGATGTGGCTACGATCTTCCCCTTACTTTGAGAGAAAACCAGAAAGAAAATAAATTTCCTAGCCTTAGAGATGATCTTACTGCATTTCTTGGCACAAATCAAAGAGGTGACAGTAGGTGGGGCTACCTCTGGTATCCTGTATAACATATTACCTAAAGAAATAATCATAGAGAAATGTCTAGACTCATATATAGCATGTCGCTTCTAGAAGTATGGTTGTCATAAAAATACATCACAAAGGTTGAGAGGAACAACATCACACAATACCTCATTTGTGAAGGGCTTGACGCTACAGGGAAGGTGACACTACTAACTGAATCGGAGATCTCATCCTTGGTGAAGCCACCCAATGTTGTACAGTTGTAGGTGTGGTATGGTCAGTAGGCCTAGCCGCTCCACAACCTCTGCTAAAATGAGGTTCTTTTGGCTGCCACTGTCGACAATGAATTGCAACGGCGAACCCTTCACCCACATTTGTGAGTTAAAAAGACGCTCCCCCTCCTCTGGATCTTCGGGATCATTCTTCTAGATCTTGTCGATGGAAATAGTGGTGTTGGGCTTCACATAAATAATTTGCTTCCCTTTTTCATTCCTCTTCTCAAGTTCTGACTCAGGGTCAGAACATGCATCTCATTATGGAGCCTTCAACTCAGCCAATAATGACTGCTTAATCTGACACTCATTTCTATTGTGAGTGGAGCTCTTATGGAACTCACACCACTTTCCTAGATCCTTCTTTGACTTCGTGGTGGCATTCTTTTCTTGCAGCTTCGACGAGTTTTCTTGGGTCACATCGCCTTGGCTTTGGCCTTTTTTCTTCAGATTCGCAGATTCAAAGTATCGTTTCTTTTATTTAAATATCTGCTCGATCTTGATAATGTATCGGTATGTTGTGCCAAGCGAGGAGATGTCTAAGAACTCCATCTCATCCTAGATATACATGTGTAGGCAGTTGCATTATTTGAGTACCAAATGCCACTCAGAATCATTGATACCCAACTTTGTGCCAAGGGTATGAAAAATATTGGTAAACTAAGACATGTCTTGGTCCCTTTCCTACCGCAACATGGTCCATTTTATGTATTTATCCTCATAGCTTCTGACAGGGTAGTACTACTCCTTGATGGCATCCCAGAATGAATTCCAGGTGGGTGCGACTAAAAACAGTGAGTCCATACTTTCATCCTTCTACTCGCACTAGGTTTCCCACCAGTCTTTGACATGGGAAGAGGCTTTGAGAAGTGAAAAAGTCATATTTTCCCGGCTGGAAAAATTATGAACAAAAAAATATTCTTCAAGCATATTTAACCATTTATCTATAGCATTGGCATCTATCTAACCCTTAAATATGGGAATGTCAAAATTAACTTGTAGCTTAAAGGGTGTGTCGCTTCTAGAGTAGCTACTGGAATTAGATGTGTCACCCCTAGGTAACCGCTAAAGGATCTAGGAAAAGTTATCCATCATCGCATTCCTTTGTCGCTTGAGGGCTTCTTCGAGCAAGATTTTGATAGGATCTTGTACCCCCTCGTCTTTCTTTTCATCGACCATTGCAAGTCATCGAGATTTGTGTTGTTGATCTTGCAAAGGTTTAACTATATCGATCCATAACTCCTTACATCCCAACCTCGTTAGGGACATGCAAAGAAAAATAGAGAAAGAGCAGACTTTTCTGACACCACTAATCCGGATTTAGACAGGAACACAAAAACTTACAGATATAACCATAAATACAAAGATGTAGTAGAAATAACACTTCATTTCATTAATAGAAAAATATCGAAGTATGCTTAAACAAAATGGAAATAAGACTATGTTGGGTGATGGTAGCTTATCTCTGAGAAGAGATGTGGTGGCTACATGCCTTTGAACTAAGTTACAATGAGGCTCAAGGGCCTTTTTATTATTAAACCATAAGAGAAAACCATAAATAACCAAAACCCTAACCCAAGGATATGTAACACCAAGAGTTTATAGGCCCCGTTAGGGTTAGTTTGGCAGCCAACCTCCCAAGGTCATAACTTGGTCATATTATCTCAGTTTGACGTGTATGATACCTCATTGGAAATATATCTTTGAGGACTAAAATTGTTGTTGTGATTTCCTTGGAAATCACCACAAGAATTTTTCCAAAAAAAAGTCGTTTAGGACTTCAAAATGGCTCGAAAGTTCAGGGCTTCAAAAACTGCTAAAAATAGTAAATTGTGCTACAATTAAGGAAACTGAAAAACTGAAAGAGGTAGTGGTGGGGGTCCAAGTGGAATAGGTGGGTGACCACCAAAATCCAGCTAAAACAACAGTGGAGCAATTTTACACTTTAGGAGGAAACCTCTGAAAGAGAAGACACTATGAAGGAAGCATACCCATCACTATTTCAGTGATGTAGGTAAATATATATAAATTTATATATGTCGAAAAATAACAGTAATAAAACACCAAGGATGGTGGTAGTTAAAGGGGGGAAGATGTAAAATCTCTGGTATGGAAAAAGTAGTTTGTGCTTGTTTCTACTACTTCTATTAGTGTGTTCGATTATGTACAATGATGTATTGATTTTCTTCTGAAAACAAAAATGAATAAATAAATAAGTTTTGTTGTTGGATGAAAATTGTGGGGACACCAGAGTCAATGAATGCTTGCCTAAATCTAATAAGAATCATATTTGAAATTTAATTACCTAAATTAAAAACATATAGATATATATTGCAACCTTGGTGGGAGATACGGATCAAGGAGAAAAGAGCACCACAAAGAAGAAAGGATGCTTTTTTTATTAAGAAAAAGGAAAAAAAAACTAAAAGCCTAGGTTTAGGGGATGCAGATTCCCCAAAGGAAGGACGCTTCCCAGGAAAAATCTATGAGGATGATAATGTTAAAAAGACATTGTCAAGGCTCAATAGAGGTTATTGAAGCTAGGAAAGATTGCATAGCTTGGAGGTGATTCATGGTTGGGTGAATTGGTGTCTTACACCCCGTAATTTCCAGAAAAACCTGTTGTTGGAGGTTGTTTTATATAGCCTGGTAAATTATATCCAAGGATCGATATGTATTCTTTACCATGAATCTATAAGTTATAATTGTTGATTGTATATTAAATTGTTGTCATTAATTTCTAAATGGGAAAAACAATAGGAGAGGTATGTAGCTGAGAATATCTGCCTAGAAATTTATAATATTCAGTTTTGATAATGGTGTGAGGATTTTGTTAGGAATTTCATGAATAAAAAGAAGGAAATTTAGTTGATCATGAATCATCTATTTCAAATGTGTTATTAAAATATTTATGTCCTAATGTGAATCGTGAACAAGGAATTAAAGAATAACATATTTTTAAGTATATCTTGTGCATGCATAGTCGTGATCTCGGAATTAAAGTATAACACATTGGTTTGCTAGGTTTACTTTACATTTCAGTCCTTTTCCTTTCTGTAAGTAGAGTAGTCTCTGTAGAGTAAGATTCCCTTTCTTTCATCACATATAAAGCTTCTTCTGAAACTCATAGAAGTTGGCTTGAGCTCCTAGTGATCTTGCGCCAACTGACCAGGTGACAGCCTGCAGTAAGAACTAGTACTTGTGCATACAACACCGTCACTTCCAATTTTGTTATGAACTACTGAGTTGACAAAAGTAAAGTAGGAAGCCTGGGAGTTGTAGCATTATTGCTGCAATACTAGTGCTCACCAGCACCCGAATTGATAAATTAAATTTGGAAAGGGGTTGAATAGGTATTCACATTTAAGTATATCTCATGCATGCCCAGTAACAGGCTATCTATTATGCCTAAGTTGAAATAAGAGTTTCTAGTATTCTTTTAATGCACCAAGAGCCATCTGTACAAACACTAGTAGGAGCTAGGAAGTGTTTGAAAACCATGCAAGCGTAGTTATTCTTGGCGCATCCTAGAACCCAAGATGAAAGGAAAAACCAGAGAGGCTAGATATGTATTCACTGCATATTCTTAAAAATAAAACAAAAAAATAAGGATATTTCCTACAAAAAAAAACATGTGCATGCGAGGAATCATAGAATGACCATATCATTTCTACCAGTAAATTAATAAATTTACTACAAAGCGAACAGGCTATAGTGTTCGACATCATTTGAGAATCAGAAAGGAAAACAAAAAAAGGGAAACTTAACACTGTATTGTCTAACAAAAATATGAAACTCATAGTTACTTGAACAAATCATGTTAGCAACATATCGTTGGTCAAATAACAATATTAAAACAAAAATAAATAACAACCCGAGCACCCCATGGAGAAACAGGGAAGCGAGACCCAAAAGGATTGCTTAACCTATCTCTGGGAGCTAAGAAGCATGCCTACCGAACATCATCATGTTTTTAGACAAAGATATTAGTCTCCCAAATAGATGCAAAAGGAGCAAGAGGGGGAAAACAAATATATACAACATGAAATTCATTAACAATTCATTCTTTCACAGTAATCAGAGAGTCAAATAGTACAAAAATAGCTTGGTTTTTCCCAATAGGCTACATCAAGCAGAATAACAAGACTATGCATAATGAATTACAGGAGTAACCCCCAAAACTTCCATAAAATGTTGGAAGTGGGATTGTAGAATTCTAAGCGGAACAACCTAGTAAGTTATCAAAAAATTTTAGTAACATCTTTAATCAAGACCAATAAATCTTCAAGAAAAGTGTAAGAAGGGGTAGAGAAAAACCCAGATTCACTCTTCCCAACTTTTGACCCCCAAAAACCTTGAACATACCTATGCCTGCACAGATAGACCAAGAGACATGAGAGTAAGAAAAAGGATTTGAAACCTTGTAGGAATTTACAAGGTAAGTTCCTCAGACATAACACCAAAGGACACCGCGCACAAACAGATCACAGATCAATACACCAATATTGTTGATGTGGTTAAAACCTCTAAGAGGGAATTGGTCCACGGCCTGAGCCAGCACGACCACTTCAGGCAATTTATTAATAAAACAATGAAAATTTACATAAGCTTCTCTCATGAACGGTTACCCTACAAATGACCCTCCATGCTCTTTAAATAGAGATCATGGACCAATCGGGTGTTAAGCCACAGATCAAGTGTCGGTAATACCGAGGAGAGAATGAACCTTCAAATCACTACATATCGTGATCTTCAGATTGTAAGTTACAAAAGTACATAGTAAAAAACACACTTTACCTAACTTTACACTAGACCAAGCTATACTTAACTATTTCCTATGTGTCGAAATATACTAAAATCCCCCCTTAAGAACAACTTGGGATAGGATTGAAGGATGTACAAATATGAGACAATAGGAGAAGGAAGGAGGCACTAGAGCCTATCCCCCCTTAGTGACAACTTCCTTAACTCCAACCATAAATCGAAGTTTAGTAAACTTCGCCTTTGTGAGAGCCTTTGTAAAAATGTCTGCAACTTGATCATCTGTTGAACAATATTGCACTTCAAGAACATGGCCGTGAATGAACTTTCTGATGAATTGCATGTGCAGTTCAATGTGTTTGTTGCGCTGATGTTGGACTGGATCTTTGCATAGTTGAATGGCACTTTTATTATCGCACCAAAGTGTAGTCGGATGCTGCTGTTGAAAGCGAAACTCTGACAGGATCCGATGAAGCCAAAAGGCTTCCTTACTAGCTTCTACAGCACCATGATACTCTGCTTCTACTGAAGAAAGAGAAATGGCACTTTGTTTCTTGCAAGCCCATGTAATAGGTCCTGAACCAAGAGCGAACACATAACCTACAGTAGACTTCTGATCATCAAGGTCACCGGCCCAATTAGAATCAGTGAAACCAACCAATAGAGGAGATGCTTTTGCACTGTAATGAATCCCAAACTGAACTGTACCTTGAACATAACAAAGTATTCTTTTAGCTAATTTCCAATGACTTTCATGTGGGTTTTGCATAAACCGAGCAATAAGGCCAACATCAAAGGAAAGGTCAAGATGAGTATGGGTCAGATATAAAAGTTTTCCTACAAGTTGACGGTATAAGGTAGCATCAACTTCAGGGGAAGTACAAGTGACTGAAAGTTTGGCTCCACACTGAAAGGGAAAAGGGGTTGGCTTACAGTCTTCCATGTGAAAATGGCGTAGAAGATCACAAGCATACTTGGATTGGGAAAGGGAAATACCTTCCTTGGATTGCAAGACTTGAAGACCAAGTAAATAATGCAAGTGTCCTAAGTTTGTCATTTCAAACTTCCTTTTAAGGCTGGAATTCACATGGTTTATAAGGTTGGGATCACTACCAGTAAGGATAAGATCATCAACATAAAGAACAAGAGTGATAAGAGACTTGCCCGCTTTCTTGGTGTAGACAGTATTATCAAAATGACACCTAGAAAAGCCAGTTTCTAAAAGAAAGCTATCCATTTTGGCATACCAAGCCCGAGTAGCTTGCTTGAGACCATAAAGAGATTTCTTAAGCCAACATATAAGGCTAGATTTTGTTTGTATAAAGAAAGTAGGTTGTTCCATCTAGATTTCTTCATGCAAGTCCCCATGCAAGAAGGCATATTTAACATCCATCTGATTGACTTCCCATTTGAAGGAGGAAGCAAGGGAAAGAACAAGGCAGATAGAGTTCATTTTGGCAATAGGGGAGAATTTTTCAGTATAGTCAATGCCTTCAACTTGTGAAAAACCCTTAGCAACAAGACGAGCTTTATGTTTATCAACTTTTCCATCTGGTCCATACTTGGTTCTGTAAACCCATTTGCATCTAACAAGTTTTTGTCCCTTTGGTAGAGGAACAAGATCCCATGTATCATTTGCCAATAATGAATGATATTCTTCATTCATAGTTGCATCCCAATCTAAAGTAATATTCTTTAAAACCTTAGTAGGAGTACGATTTATTATGTAATTTGCACAGTTAATTGCTTCTGCCCAAAAATTAAGACTAAGTCCTTTAGATTGAAGCATACAATTAGCCATTTCCTTTAAGGTGTGATTCTTCCTTTCAGCTACACCATTTTGTTGTGGAGTATATGGAACAGTATGTTGCATTTGAATTCCATTCTCAGTGCAAAAGTTGATGAATTTGTTGTTAACATATTCTCCGTCATTATCAGATCTTAGCTTAAGAATTTGATGTCCAGATTGTTTTTCAACAAAAGCCTTAAAGGCCAAGAACATGTTAAATACTTCACTCTTGAGTTTTAAGAAGTATACCCAAATGTGTATGGAGAAATCATCAATGAAAGTTAAGAAATACTTGTAGCCAGAGAATGAAACAACTCGAAGTGTACCACATAAATCACTATGCACAAGCTGTAAAGGGGCTGAGGTGTGCCAAGAGGCACGTTTTTCAAAACTATCCCGATGATGTTTTCTGAGTACACATCCGGAACAAACACCATCTCTGCAAGATACCATTGGAAGACCTGTCACCATATTTTCTTTACATAGATTATGAAGGGAGCGACAATTTAAGGGACCAAATCACTCATGCCAAAGTTTGCTCACTTCATCATTATGAGCAACAAATACCGAGGATATATTTGATGACCCAAAGTTGTTAAACTTATACAACCTTGTAGAATCATCAGCAATGCCATTAGCTAAAATCTGTTTAGGATCTCTTAGGTCCTTAATTACAACATCGTGAGGTGAAAATTCAACGATTTTACCTTCACTTGAATGAGTTATATGATATACAGATAGAAGGTTGCAGGATAAGGTTGGAACACATAATACATCATTAAATTAGCCATTGTCTATATGAACAGTTCCAGTCCCTACAACGCTAAGAGATCTATCATCACTAACATATATATTTTTGGTGTTACAATCATTTAAATAAGAAAACATGGCTTTGTTTTTGGCCATGTGATAAGAAGCTCCAGAATCAATGAGCCACTCATGAGAATTAGAAGAGGAAGATACATTTAGTGCATATGCAGACCGAGATGTTTGACAACCACATGCAGAAAATGTTATTCCTGAAGATCGAGTTGAAGTTGAAGAGTGCTCCAAATGGATGTTGTGCTTCTTCATTGTTGCTTCCAAGGCTTCCATCTTCTTAAAGCATTTGGATTCTAAGTGGCCATCTCGATTACAAAAGTGGCAATGTCGATCAGTCTTCTTCCATTTATTTTTACTGGCCTTATCATTTTGTTGAAATGATTTGTCATTTTGAGGCTAAAATTGCTTAGGACCCTTGTTTGGTTTAGGACCATTCCTTTTAGGATACGGTTTCTTAGGATTCTTTGAATTTGGTTGCTACTGAGCAGCTAAGGCTTTCTTAGAAGAGTTTCCAAGATTAAGAAGACCAAGGTGTAAGAGTTTTTCTTGTTTTCTTATTAAAGAATCACAAAAGGAATCAAAGGAAGGGGACTTGTAGTCTTGTCCTTGAGAAATGAAGGCTTCTCTTGTAGAATGGAAGGTGGAAACAAACATAGAGTAGGCTGGTCCCAACTTAGTAAGAATGGAATAGATAAGGTTGCCATCTTCTTTCATAACCTTAACACCTTCCAAGAGAAGTCTAAGGGTCTTGAACTTGGACAGAAAATCTTCAATGGAAGAAAAATTATTGGGGTCCAATGTAAGCAACTCATTTTCGAGTTGATGGGCTCTAATTTCATTTATAATTCCAAAAACTTTAGTGATCTGTTTCATTGCTTCATCAGGAGCATCAAGTTCTGCGATATGGAATCTAAGGTCTGGAGAAATAGACATCCCTATCAACCCACGTGCTTGATCTTGCCTATTTTCCCATTTAGCTACCTTATCTTCATCTTTCAGTTTGGTTTCTTGGCCTGAGGCTATTTTGTAAAGACCTTTACTTCTAAGTAAATCCACAATGTAGGATCACCATTTCAAGTAGTTGGTGTTGTCAATAATAACTTGGCATCAACTTTCAATTTTAATAGAAACTGAAGTTGTATATGCTGAAAATAAGTGCTCCAATGGAAAGATCTCGAAAAAATAGGTTGATTAAAAAAAATGGCTCTGTAAACGGCTTCTGGATGAAAAAGTTACTGCTTTTTGAAGAAAGGTTGTTGAAGATGTCGGCGAAGTGCGGGAATGTGCGGAAATGAATGATAATGCTATATTTAAAAAAAATCCACCCCCTTTCCAAACTTAATCTAATTAACTCAACAAAGAGAAAGACTTGAACTCAAGACCTTTACTCTCATAAAATAGCTTTGGACCAAGTGAGCTAGATTAAAAGGTTAGTAATTTTTGGAAAAGAGGAAGGGGTTTTTTTTTTTTTTTGGTCACTGAAGCTTGGGGTGTGTGCTTACTTGAGAAAGCTCTTTTTTTGCCTACAAAACAAAAAACAGAAAACCCAACATGAACATAAAAAAAAAAAAAAAACAAACAAAAAACAAACAAACAAACCTTACGGCTTGAAGTTAGCTTTAGCTAGAAACTAAATATTTTCCTCAATGTTTCTGATTTTCTGAGATCACACTAAGGTGCAGCGGAAAAGAGCATACGCATGAGAAAAATCCTCCCTTTCCATTTCTGATTTGCCTAGATCACACAGAGTTGCAGGGCAAAGAGCATATGCAGAAATGAAAAGTATAGGTTTGGTAATAAGAAAACAAAGAGCTAAATAAACCAAAATAAACATAGAGAAAATAACTAAAAACTACAAATAAACATTGTATACCTCCAGATCTTAAAAATGACGTAGCTAGGGCTATTGGAAACCTTTTCGCGTGAAACAAAAGGGGTTCCTCACTGGAACAAATGCTCCTAACACAATAGAGTAGTCCTCTCGGCCTGAAAGTAGTCAGAAACAATAGATCTAGGAAACAACAGACGAATGCAGTTCTATTGGCTTTAGATTTCGATCACCAACGGATGCGGCCCTCAAATAGCTCTGATACCATGTAGGAATTTACAGGGTAAAGTTCTTTAGATAGAACACTAAAGGACACCGCTCACAAACATATCACAGATCAATACACCAGTATTGTTGACGTGGTTAAAACCCTCTAAGAGGGAAATAGTCCACGGCCTGAGCCAACGCGCCCACTTCATGCAATTTATTAATAAAAGAATGAAAATTTACATAAGCTTCTATCATGAACGGTTACCCTACAAATGACCATCCATGCTCTTTAAATGGAGATCATGGACCAATCGGGTGTTAAGCCATGAATCAAGTGTCGGTAATACCGAGGAGAGAATGAACCATCGGATCACTACATATCGTGACCATCAGCTTGTAAGTTACAAAAGTGCATAGTAAAGAAACACACTTTACCTAACTCTACACTAGACCAAGTTATACTTAACTATTCCCTATGTGTCGGAATATCCTAACAAACCTTACTCGAAAGAAAATAAAACAACCTAGCAAACACGTGCTTAACCATAAAATCGAGGGTCGACCTCTATTACTTGCACATGGAGGTTGTAAGTCATTCGCCACAAATAAGCCTGTCTTCCAGTGTAAGAACAATATTAACTCTTGAACGGGAGGTACTGTTTTCTTCTCAGTTAGAATATTTGAAAAAAAAACACAAATAAAATGCATACCTATCGTGAAACCCTAGTACCACAAAGCTCCAGAAATTTGGTGGAATGTGGAAGAAATTTGTCCCTGAGTGCCTATAAGACGTTGGTTTAGAGTCATACATGGTAATACTTTCATATGCTGAGCGAAATCATAGAAAAAGGGTTTCGAATGGGGTGTACGTGAAACCAGAGTGTGAGATGGCTCTCGTAAGCCATTAAAAAGAGGAAACCTTAAAAAGAGGAAAGGTCCTTGACATATAAACATTCACAGTCATGGCACGGAAACCCATCCATGGTTACTAGAGTTAAACTCCATAGCACCTGGCGGAATAATAGATTCAAAGTGAAGTGGTTTTACAAGCTCTCCGAGAAACCTGAAACCATCAAAGACTAAATGCGAAATACTGGCAAGTGGAGTAGTTTTATGCTAGGTGAGGGTTAGGGTTTGTAAACTAACTTCATCACCATCAATCCAAGAATACTCAATTTGAACCGTTGTTGTCACTTCACCTAACTACGCCTCAGGTGGTCATCTCATCACATGGGTTGAGGTTGCGTGGCAAGCAATGGGACCAGACACTGAAGGAGGGGATCCGTTGGCACCATACATTGACAAATTCATGAAGGATTCATAAATAATAAGATAAAAGGTGGAGGGTATATAGTTTAATACATATATTAACTTATACATATCCTAAGTGGTCCTAAGAGATGAATTTCGGGGGAGGGTAGAGATAGGAAGTACGTGATTATTAGGTAGAAATTTTATAAGGGTCATATGATGGTAAGTTAAAATAGTTACCATAGTAGCATAGTAATAGTGTATAAAAGGATGTGAAAAGTATAGGTGAGAAAATACACATAATAACATAGTTGTGCTAGATAGATGAGTTGTGGAAAGTTTAGATAAGGAAATGTAATGAACCACATCTTCAAACCCTCATTAAGCGAGATCGAGGAAACTAGTAGTGATCATATGAATGTCAAAGGTAAGAACTGAGTGATAGTAATGACCAGCATTGATAAGAATAAGAATGAATAAATCACCTTAGCATAATTGAAGTAATAAAAGGAAAGCATATATAATACAAGCAGAATGTTCACACTATGGTCCTGTATTCATAGTTCTAGCTATAAATGACTAAAAAAAAATTGTTGTGAAATTGGGTTCAATATAGGTAAGCTCAATTTATCCTTGGGATATCACCAAATTCACATGAAAGAAGTGGATATTCATAAAATTACTTTTCACACAAGTCCATGAATTCCATTATGATTTCTTTGTGATTCCCTTTGAACTTCCAATGCACCTTCCACCTTGCATATCTCGATAAACAAAATATTTAAACCTTGCCTATAGCCCTTTAGTCCCCCTAACAACATTACTAAAATATTATTTTAGTTGAAGTGACACTACATAATGGACTTTTGAGGAATTGAATAATTCCATGTGTACAAGCATAGTACTCACATTTCCCAACTTCACTAGAATCTTTCCTTCTTTATTTGTTTTTCCTTTTTTATTTTTTTTATTTCTATGTGGTTCACGAATCTCAAATATCAGTGATTTCTACATCCATGGAATATTTGTACCACAAAGATCGAATAGAAGGGATAACTTCATTCCAGCTCAACCACTAAGATTGAGCCCGAGAGTGTCTAGAGAATTAAATCTGCAACCTATTAATAGCAAAGGCACTTTAATGACCGAGACTCAACCAATTGAGCTAACCCTTGAGGATTAAAATTTTGGGTACTGGGTATTGCCAGAGGAAGCAAGTGTTGAAAATAGCAACAAGAAATGCTAAAAATAGCACTGCTATAAATAGCAGTTCAGCCAGTGTTGATCTTAGCAACAATGGATGGAAAAATGGAAGTGCTAAAAATAGCATTCTATAAATAGCATTTCGGGATACCTTCCTATTTTAGTCAGTCCCTAAACTAAAATAGTGAAGTAAAATTCGAATTTGATCTTAGCAACAGTTTGTAAAATAATTAATTAATTCATCTTGAGTTAATTAGTTAAGGAAAATCAAACTTGAAGTCTATGTGGGGACATGCAATAGTTTCTCCATTAATTGAGGAATTTATCCATCAGTTAAAGAGATAAGAGTGAGTTGTAATTTGAGTTGTAATTAGTTGACTTAGTTAACTGAGTCAAGTCCAGTTAGATTAATTCAAACAGTTTGTTGAATTAATGTAAGTTCAGTTAGTTAATGCTTGCATGCATGTAACTACTGCACTTCAGATAACTGAGTATTCTCTCATAAATAACTCATGCATGTCAATTCAGATAGAGACCCAGTTGAGATCAGATGGAGGGGCAGTGTACTATCAGTTTTTAGAATATTCCATTTTGAATATTCCTTGCATGTAGAAGGAATTATTTCCTTGAGGATTGCGCAATTACTTCTTTAGGTTTAGTGAGTGCGATGAGGCCAATTCACACATGTGACATCATTGGACCCCAAGAAAAGCTGCGCAAGGAAATATGAGGCTTAGAGGGCTTGAGGAGGACATATATAGTGTCTATTCAGTCTGTGAGCTATGTTGTTTGATTGCAGAGAGAGCAGGATAGCTTGAGAGCTGATTTTTTTTATAACTTGAACAAGATTTCCACTTGTATGATAATACGGAGTTGGGGTTTTAGGTTGAGGCTTTCCCCGGGTTATTTCTTTTGTGTTATGTGTGATTAATTTCTCATTCTCAGTTATATGTGTTCTCTTGATCTTGCTCAATTCGATTAAGGTTCTGCAAAGTGTTGTAGAAGTAGATCTTGTATTGTGTTTTAGTATATTGCATAATCTGTTGATCTACAATGGGAATTTCTGCATGGTATCGGAGCAAAGTTGATCAAGGCAAAGAACAATATACAAGAAGGAGAAGTTCGAAGTTTGGTTCTTGAATATAGAAATTGAGTTCTTATCACATCACTATTTCACCTATGGCGTTCAGTGGTTTATAACTCGAGTATGCCCTTGATGGCAGCTCGAATTATATAGCCTGGAAGGATCACATGGAGGTAGTGTTAGAGGATAATGGTCTAAAGGACTTCATTGATCAAGAAGTCATCAAGCCAATTGATGTTGCTCAACTAGTGGAATGGAAGAAATGTGTGGCTAGAGCAAGGAGAATCCGCCTAGAGGGAGTTCGAGATCACATTGTCTCGAGCCTCCATGAGAAGGAGACACCATTTTCGATGTGGAAAACATTGAAAGATTTATATTAGAACAACAACGATTAGAGGAAGTTGGTGCTGAAAGACAAGCTTCGTAACATCAAGTGTGAAAAGGGCGACACGATCTCTACATATCTGAACAAGCTCACCACCTGCAGGGATGAGCTTGGAAGTGTAGGGATCACGACTATTGATGATGACATGGTGAGTCTTGCACTCCTTGGTCTCCCTAAGAGATGGCATAGCTACCAAGGCTCGGTTAATGGGAGAGAAAAACTGCCAGATTGGGAACGACTTTGGTCAGATCTAATGCAGGAGGAAATAAGAAGAAGCACCAGAGATGGATCCTCATCGAAGCAAGATGTTGAAGAAAATCTAGCCTTAGTGAGTAAGGTGAGGAAATGGAAAGGGAAGGTGTCCCATCCCAAATCCGATTCTTTCCATGGTGGGAAGAAGATTGACAAATCGAAAGTGTGATGCTTTCATTGTCATGAAGTGGGCCATTATGCTACAAATTTTCCACAGAAGAAATCCAAGAAGGGTTTCTCGAAGGGATCTGATGGTAAGGCACTGGCCTCACGGTTTGAGCTGGATTTCTCGCTTATCGCATGCATGGTTTCATCCATGGTGGGATGTGTGTGGTACCTGGACAGTGGAGCTTCATTCCACATGTCAGGTGACAAGAATCTTTTTAGTACCTTGGAGGAGAAGGATTTCCAAATGCAGAACGAGATGGGTGATGATGGAAAGTATCGTGTTTCAGGTGAAGGTACGGTTGTGTTTCAGAGGGAGCATGGAGCTCCCCTCACCCTGACTGATGTAAAGTATGTACCATGTCTGAAGAATAATCTTGTGGTTGTTGCTATGCTATAAGATAAAGGCTATGATGTAGTCTTTAGTCAAGGAAAGGTATTCCTGAGGCATATCGGTACTGGACAGACAAAGTGAATAGGGATTCGAGTCAAGAATCTCTACAAGCTGGAGGTAAACGACTGTGCTGCTTTGAGTTCCAAAGCTAAGATGGTGCAGAGACAAGATGTTGGTGAGCTATGGAATAGAAGACTGGGCCACTTGAACCATGGAGCCCTAAAGATCATGTAGAAGATTTCTACCAGATTACCCAAGGGAAAACTTGAGCAGACGACTACATGAAAAGGTTGTACCTTGGGTAAGTATGCGAAATCTTCCTTTCCGGATCGAGATAGTAGAGCTGGAGTAATCCTGGAGCGAGTTCACTCAGATGTTTGTGGGCCCTTCTCTACAGCCTCCACCGCTAAACAAAGGTACTATGTTATTTTTATTGATGATTTTTCTCATAGATGTTGGATCAACTTTATGCAAAAGAAGGATCAGACCTTATTGAGGTATTGTGAGTTTAAAGCCTTGGCAGAGAAAGAATCTAGAAAGAAAATAAAAGCCTTGCGTAGCGATAATGGTGGAGAGTATGTCTCCCAATAGTTTAAAGACTTCTACGCTGCAGAAAGTATTAAACAGGAACTGACAACACCCCATAACCCACAGCAGAATGGGGTGGCCGAAAGGAAGAACAGATCGATTGTGGGAGTAGCTCAAGCGATGTTGCATGACCAAAGCCCTATATTTGTGGGCTGAGGCATGCAATACAATAGTATGCTTGCAGAACAGAAGCCTACACCGTATACTAGGAATGAAGACACCTATGGAGGCCTATTCTGGGACGCGGCCTGATGTAAGTCACTTTCGAATCTTTGGATCATCAGTTTACTGTCATGTGACCAAAGATGCTAGGAAAAATCTAGACCCAACAACTGAGTTGGGAATCCTTGTGGGGTACACGGATACACCCCACAACTATCGGGTCTACCTGCCTTCTACTCAGAGGACCATGGTATGCAGGGATTTGAATTTTGACGAGCAAAAATCCATGCGCTTATCACTTGAGAGGGAGCTCAAGTTGCATGCAAATGAGGAACTTTCAGTTCCTAAGCATGAGGAGCCTCAAATTGATGCAGAGTAGCCGCATGCAGAGGATCTAGGAGTGGAGACATCCACTCATGTTGATACTTCCAGAGATGGGCGAAAATGCTTAAGCGAAGCTGACAGGTTGATGCTGGATGTGCGGGAAAATGTGGGACAACCATCTTCTCAACGCATACAGAGGAGGTCACCCAAGCGGTACACTGGGTACATGGCCCTGGTTGGGGAGTGTGTAGATACCGAACCTTCTTCATTTCAGGAGGCAATGTGGCAACCAGTCTGGGTTGATGCAGCAATGGTAGAGGAGTACGACTCTATCATGCGGAACAGTGTGTGGGATGTTGTCCCAAGGCCTCAGGGCATGTCAGTGGTGAGTTCCAGATGGATTTACAAGGTAAAGCAAGCAGCTAATGGCAATTTTGAGAAACATAAGGCAAGGATCGTTGCCCGGGGTTTCTCATAGGTCGAGGGGATCGAATAAGATGAGAATTTTTCTCCTGTAGCAAGGTACTCATCTATTATATTGATGTTGGCACTATCAGCTCAGATGAGGTGTAAGATCCACTAGATGGATGTGAAGACAACATTCCTTAATGGGAAGATTGAGGAGGAGGTATACATTGAGTAACCAGAGGATTTCGAGACCTTCGATCATGAGTTGCATGTGCACAGACTCAAGAGGGCTCTGTATGGGCTGAAGCAAGTGCCCCATGCTTGGTACAATAGGATCAACAACTATTTCACCTATTTGGGCTTCACCAAGAGTGAAGCAGATGCAAACCTTTACCACATCATGGTAGAAGGTAAACCATTGATCATTGTTCTTTATGTCAATGATTTGATTTTGATAGGTGATGATCAACTGATACAGTCATGCAAGGAGGACCTTGCAAGAGAGTTTGAGATGAAGGACATGGGCCTTATGCACTACTTTGTAGGCATGGAGGTGTGGCAGAAAGATGGGGAAGTATTTGTGTCTCAGGGCATGTATGCCAATGAGATACTCAGGCACTTTCACATGGAGAAGTGCAAGCCCATGCAGACTCCTCTAGCTTTGAATTGGAGGAAGGAGGATGCTACTTTAGGTGAGGTAGTAGCTACTACTGTTTATCAGCAACTGGTGGGTTCACTTATGTATCTAGTAAACACATGACCCAACTTATGCTTTGCGATGAACCAGCTGAGTCAAGCTATGGTTCAACCTACCAAGCTATTTTGGAAGGCAGCGAAGCATGTGTTGAGATACCTCAGAGGCACATCTCAGTTCGAATTGTGGTACAAACGAACAAAGGGAGAGAAGCTTTAGGGCTTCACAGATGCGGATTGGGCAAGGAATCCATCAGACCGGAAGAGCACTTCTAGAGGAATCTTCAACCTTAGTTCAGCTGCAGTTTCCTGGTACAACAAGAAATAGAGATCAGTTTCACTTAGCTGAGCAGAGGCTGAATACATGACTGTTAGTCAAGCTGCATGTGAGCCCATTTGGATGCAGAAGATTCTAGTGGGATTGTTTGGTCAAATGATGGATCCTACAATCATCTACTGCGATAACTAGAGTTGCATCAAACTCTCTGAGAATCCATTTTTTCATGACAGTTCCAAGCACATAGATATCCGATATCACCATCTTCGAGACTGTGTGGTCAAGAGGATCATGTTGTTGCTGTATGTTTCAACCGAGGAATAGGATGCAGATATCTTGACTAAGGCATTGTCAAGATGCAAGTTCGAGTTCCATAGAGACAGGATTGGGGTTACTGATAATCCCTTTCTTGTTGAGAGGGAGTGTTGAAAATAGCAACAAGAAATGCTAAAAATAGAATTGCTAAAAATAGCACTGCTATAAATAGTAGTTCAGCCAGTGTTGATCTTAGCAACAATGGATGGAAAAATGGAAGTGCTAAAAATAGCATTCTATAAATAACATTTCGAGATACCTTCCTATTTTAGTTAGTCCCTAAACTAAAATAGTGAAGTAAAATTCGAATTTTTCTTAGCAGCAATTTGTAAGATAATTAATTAAATCATCTTGAGTTAATTAATTAAGGAAAATCAAACTTGAAGTCTATGTGGGGACATGCAACAGTTTCTCCATTAATTGAGGAATTTATCCATCAGTTAAAGAGATAAGAGTGAGTTGTAATTTGAGTTGTAATTAGTTGACTTAGTTAACTAAGTCAAGTCCAGTTAGATTAATTCACACAATTTGTTGAATTAATGTAAGTTCAGTTAGTTAATGCTTGCATGCATGTAACTACTCCACTTCAGATAACTGAGTATTCTCTCATAAATAACTCATGCATGTCAGTTCAGACAAAGACCCAGTTGAGATCAGATGGAGGGGCATTGTACTATCAGTTGCTAGAATATTCCATTGTGAATATTCCTTGCATGCAGAAGGAATTATTTCCTTGAGGATTGCATAGTTACTTCTTCAAGTTTAGTGAGTGTGATGAGGCCAATTCACATATGTGACATCATTGGACCCTAAGAAAAATTTCACAAGGAAATAGGAGGCTTAGAGGGCTTGAGGAGGACATATATAGTGTCTCTTCAGTTTGTGGGCAAGATAGAGCAAGATAGCTTGAGAGTTGATTCTTTTTGTAACTTGAACAAGATTTCCACTTTTATGATAATATAGAGTTGGGTTTTTTGGCTGAGGCTTTCCCCGAGTTATTTGTTCTATTTTATGTGTGATTGATTTCTCATTCTCAGATATATGTGTTCTCTTAATCTTGCTCAATTCGATTAAGCTTCCACAAAGTGTTGTAGAAGTAGATCTTGTATTGTGTTTTAGTATATTGCATAATCTGTTGATCTACAGTGGGAATTTCTGCAGCAAGTCTGCCTCCCTCTCAACTCGAAGGTAAGAGAGAGGTTGTTGGTACTAGGCCAGCCCTCCATATAGACGCACTTAAGAGAGAAACGAATTTACTCTATTCCAAAGCTTCAACATGTTGAATTACAAGAATTGAACCTTGATGGGGAGGGAAACAACTATTCCACCCAATCACCCATGCTAAACTCAATTGACAACTTCACTAGAATCATTTTTTTGGAATGTAATTCCTTAGGTAATTGCATCAAAGTAGTACTCATGCAAGAGAGATGAACAATGGATTTTACCAACAAACAACTCTATGAGAGGCTCTTGTAAAAATCCACTTATGAAAAATAGATGATTTCTATAGTGCACACTATGGATATATGGCTTCCATACCTACTTGGGAAATGTTTAAAAATTAAAATCAAACATTGCTTCCTTAAATACTTCCCAAATAAAATGATTTATTTTAGCAAGAAAACAAAAATGGGTCACCAAAATGTTGGGATATGAATATGATATAATTTATAAGAAGGCAATGAGAATCTGGTAGTATATGCTCTCTCTTGGAAGTATGTATGAAGAAAAATGGTCATTCTTTTCATTATGTTTCATAATAGTACACTATTTATATGATGTCCTTAAAGAATGCCTCACCAATCCCAATATTACTTACGCAATCCAACAACTTCTAATGCAACCCTATGCATATAAGTGATACACTTGAAAAAATAAAGACCTTCACTACAAAGGATGTATTTATTTAATGAAGTAGTCAATAATTAAACCATATGTGTTATGTGAACTGCATTACCTTCCCATAGTAGGTCATTATAGGTCCGTAAAGCATACAAAAGGATCAAACATTCATTTTTTTATGAATATGTGGAGAAGGACATATTCACCTTTGTGTTAGAGTACGACATTTTCCAATGACAGAAGGGAAATAGAATGAAACCTCTAGGTGAGTCCAAACTTTATCCATTTTTTCCAGTTTTATGGACTAGTATTTCCAAGGACTCCAAGCTGAAGTTATCAAAATCTAGAAATTAATATCTATTCTTGGTTATGGTTAATTTCATTTCAAAATATTCTATTGTTTTCCTCTCCAACACCCTTTCAAGGGCCCTATTAATGCTCAAGTATTCATGGATAATATATTGAAACTCCATTGTAAGCCATACTCATTTGTGATTGATTGTAACACCACCTTGACAAGGGATTTTTGGAAAGATTTATTTCAACTCCAAGGAAAGAAATTGATTCTCAACATGACATATCATAACCAAATTGAAGGTGATATTGAAGTTTTCATTAAGTGTTTGGAAGCCTACTTGAGATGCTTTACTATAGAGAGACATTTCCGATGGGTTCAATGTCTACCTCTAGCCTAATGTGGTATGACACAACTTATTACGATTCCACTAAAATGAATATATTTGAGGTTTTCTATGGCCAAAATCCCCTTTTAGTGGTATTTTACTTATTAGGAGTCTCTAAGATGCAAGGTGTTAATAAAAACCTAACTACATGAGCTAACATTTTCCACACTCTTCATGATAATAAGGTTGTGGACCAAATCTAGATGAAGCAACATGCTAATAAAGAGCCCTCAAAGAAAACCACCACTAGAAATTTTCTGCCAAGATTTATGGCTCTTATAAGGTACACTAATATATTAGGTCAATGGATTATAAATCAGAGCTTCATAGACAATCCAAAATTATCCAATCTTTCATATAACCTACTAAAATAATGTGGTTGCCTCTAATTCTTGTTTTCAAACTTGCCTTCTAAAAATAGATGAAGAAGGGTTCATTTGCTTGTGACCATATGTTGTCCTCAACAAAAGAGAATAGATACTCTACTAATACACTACACAAAAGTACTAATACACTATACAAAAAGTATTATTAAAATAGAAATATACACAACCTAATGATAGCACATAAAAACCAACATAAATCCTTCAACATTCCCTCATTTCTAACTTTGAAAACAAGGTTTTTTCGATAAAAAAGAAGGCATATTAAAATTTGCTATGCATTGAGGCTATCTTTAAAAACCAAAAATGCACATGCCACATACTAAAGAGAAATAAAAACATAAATTAAATAAAAAATATATAATGAAATAAAACTTGTTAATAGAATATATTTCAAAACCTATTGTAGTATTGGGAAATTCCCCCCCCCCCAAAAAAAATTATAATGGTCGATAAAAATATTACTATTTATAATATCGTTATTATTTTATAATTATCATAATCTATTTTTTTACTCTAAATCATATTATATTATTTCTTCTTAGAATTTCCTATTTCACGAATATTACTATTTATAATATCGTTATTATTTTATAATTATCATAATCTATCTGTTTTACTCTAGATCATATCATATTATTAGTCCCTGCCATATGGCAATGGCCAGGGACTATAGTAATCCATATGCGATGCTATAGCATTAATTCGAGGCGCTGTGTTGTTAATTTGAGCGGATTATGGCAGGGTGACCAAAGTTTTTGAATGTCGCTATGTTTACCATTGTCGGGATAACCAAAGTTTTCAAAAGTGACCGTGTTTGCCCTCTTATTTGGCCTCTTCCCGAGGCGGAAGAGGCTGGACCATAGGTTTATTTAGCTTTACCGTGTTCATTATCTGTGGCGGTCGAAGTATTCATATTAATGTTACAGGTATGTTAGCATTAGTTCGCTAACATTAGTTCGCGTTTGTTTGCAGGTTTGTTTGCAAGTTGGCTATAGCAGGTTTGTTTGCAGGTTGGCAGCTGTTGTGCATGAGGTGGTGTACGTGTCGATGCAAGGTGGCGCAGGTGTCGATATGCCACCGCCTGTTTTCTAAGATCATCATAGATTATCAATGCGTGCATTCCATTATCGCGGAAATATTCTCCCATAAACCAGAGATAACAGGAAGGAAAAGTAATTCATTTTATTACAGAAGCAATCTTGGAGCTGTTACTAATGACTCAAGTACAAAATATGTAACACTCGCCTTATTCTTTGTAGGAACTGCTATATGACTTTACCTTGCTTCCAAGTAGGGCCGGGATGCTTCGCTAGGACTTACACCGGGCACCGAACTGGATGAAACTCTTTAAGGCAAATGATACAGTATAAGCATCTCCACAGATACCCCCCGTTGTTGCCCTGCCTTCGCTAAACCTTCAAGTATATCTCCCACATTATTATTCTTTTATCTCCTTTCATATCCTCTCAGCAAGCCCGTATCTCATCCGTTAGACGGCTTAGTAGAAGCAGTAAGCAACTGTGAAAGAAAGAAGTTTTAAATTTTAATTTTTAATAAAATTGGGATCTACATTTAATTCCTACAGCATTTAAATGAGTTTTCTTTTAGATTTACTTACCTATAGTTTCGCTTTCTTAAGGCGTTTCCTTTCAAGAAGCTATGCTCGCTTGAAGGAAACAAAACAAAAAAGCTAAGGTTTACACATTCAAATATTGAAAATATATCTTACCAATGTATGTAAGCATGTTTGGCATATTACTTTCTCTCAGTAGCTTCCTCTTCCTCAACAAGCATATTTTCGCAGCAAATAGCCTCTGCATCCTTGTCAACAAGCCAGGTATTTACCTGCCTAGTATGGCAGCATTCAAGAGAGTGAATAGATTTCTAGTAGACATCATTAATATCAGGATTTATTTGACTTTCAGAAACCCATGGAAGCAACCGGGTTCTGGAACTCAAGAATAACCTTCTTTGTTTCTGCACCAAATACAAATTTCTGCACAGATGAAGCTATACCTGCACATAGAAATGTTTTTTTGCTTGCATCATCCAGTATGGTAAATAGATCTGTGGCTGGTAGTGGAAATCTGGAAGGTTTAGTTTGAACCACATCCTGTCAAATAAACACATCAATGAGCATTGACTTCAATATATATTGTGACCATGAAAACTCAAGCAAACATAGTTCAATAATTACCAAAAGAGCAGCAGTAAGCAGCTGTGAAAGAAAGAAGTTTCAATGCCATGATGCCCATGCTATACCATACCGCAAGGGCAGAGGCAGTTTAAGGTAAAGATAAAGATCCACAACTGGCCCATAATTGCCTAACTTGCTAACAACCCTCCCTCTCACCCATCTCATTCTCAATCACTTGACCCACTTACTCTGTCGTTGTTGTTTTTAATAGCATGAAAATCCCCAGCAATCATCAATGGATTTCCCCTCGCCAAAGAGGCCTGAGATACAATGTCATTCCAGAGCAATTCCCTCTGAACCCTCTATTGCAGCTCTTGCTCTCTTCTAGGTTGAGGAAGCAGGGAAGAAGGCTTTCAAGAAGGGATTCGCAATTAACGCAAAAGAAGGGGGATTTGTGACTAAACAAACAAAGGATTCGTGCTCTCTGGCATAGCACATAGCGGTCAGATCTCTCAACTGAGCCATTGGCACCAAAGAAACCCCTAACTTAGAGCTCATAAATTTTAATATTTTTCCTGTGCAATTCAACCTCCTCGACCAGTGAATTTGGCCTCACTGTGGGTCACTTTAATGCTTCAGATTCTATGATCTTATGGAGAAATTTCTACCACTGCTCTGTATCTATTATTTTTTCTCTTGTAAAACACCTCATAACCATATGCTTGTGAAGGACAAAGGCGATGGAATTATTGAATAGCATAAATGTCTGCTAACAGATCGTTCTGAGATGTGATTGAACCAGTGGGAGCTGCGGTTTGTCTGAAGGCAACATGATATTTAGAAAATTGTATAACCAACATTGAAAGTATCTCTTAGAATGTGAGTAAGGGAAGGAAAAGCCACAAGTGGCAACCATGCAATGCAACCGTTATCGTGGTATTTGTCTTACTTTTCTAGAAAAAAACGTGTCAATCAATGTCATCTTCCCCAAAATTTAAGAAACTGTATTAACTTTTTAATAAACTAAAAAAAAAAATTCTATCATAAATTAAATTGAACTTATCACAACATGCACTACTTCTCTCGTGCACTCCAGCTTAAATCAATTAAGCATATTGACGTGTTAACTACCTTAACTAAGATACAAGGAAATGGGTAACATTTGTCAAATATTTTAAATTGTTCACACTCCTCTCATCCAAAATTCGTTTCAAATTTTAACCCACAAGTTAATAGAAACTGAACTTCATACGAAGTTAATAACTTATACCGCATACAGTAAAACTATAAATATACATATTTGGGAGGATTTTCAAGTTAAAAATGAGCTGAGATAGCTATTGGCATGTAAATTAAAGTTGGGTGGGTCACGAGATATAAATTCAAAGTTGGTTGGTTCCGCTGGCTTCGCAGGCAATTTGTGGGAAATAGCCGTTCCGTAGCTTCGGGTCATATTATAAGTCCATGCATTATTGGATTGACAATCTATCGCACCAGTCCGATTTGCTCAGTATTTGAAAGATGCATCCATCTTCGAGTTTCCCACTTATGACGCTGCCATCTCCTGTTTCGGGATATATCAGGAGCAGCTGGACTCTCTGGGTTTGTCACCAGACCTAGTGCCAAAGTGCTTCAAGAATAAGACGTCCGAGTTTGTTTCGAGCCCAGAGCTTTGTGCGGGCATATAGACCAAGTAGGACTGGATTCAGAAAGTGGGGATTACCAGTTGGACTCGGCCTGCAAAAGCTGAAATATTGTTATAAAAGGACACAAGCAATGCAAGAACAATTTAGCTACCCGAAATTGCACATTGATCACATGTGAATCAACATACTACAATGACGGCTTGATTCAAAGTCGCGGAGAAAGCTTAATAATAGAGTATTCACTCATACCAAAATCTTCCCCATACATGAGCTAGACTCATGTCCTTCGATCTGTGAATAGCCTCGCCACAATTTCTAAGAGATTCCCGACCAGAGCGAAATGGAAAAAATAGTTCTTAATTGGATTCCACCGTGGCCACCTATGATGAGACCATATTTTCTTTAATCGCTGCAACCCCTCACCTTTTGATTCTCATATCTGATCTTGTATTCTGAGATCTGGATCAAGTCATTCAGATCTTAGTCACACGGAATATCCACACGTAACTTTTACACGATCTCAGCCACCACAATGGTCCAACACCGAAGCAGGTAAGTCTATAGTCCCAAATTTAATTCCTTCGCCCACTCTGGGGAAATACAAACACCAACTCATATCTACGGATGTCAGTGATAGAAACACTCATATCAGAAACATGAAAATCACTTTAACAACTCAGATCTTTGTCTTTTGGCTCCGCAGAATGGATCAAATGCTTCGCTGCAGAAAATCACAGATCACTACTCCACATGCAGAACACACAATCTCAGCCACCACAATGGTCCAACACCGAAGCAGGTAAGTCTATAGTCCCAAATTTAATTCCTTCGCCCACTCTGGGCAAATACAAACTGTAACATGTAATTAATTAACTAAATTCAAATTGAATGAATAGTGCTTACCTGTTTACTTGTGGTCGAAGTAGGCTTACCGCAACAAGGTTTTCGAGACGACTCTCCACCCAACCGTAGGCTCAATTGTGCAACGTCTTGCTACAACTTGCCACCCCTGAGCCCTCAATCAACGTACTACTGCCAGTGACTCCTAGGTCTTAGTATACCATTCTCCCAAGAGAATGAAAGACAGAATCTCGGAAAGATGGAATGCAGGAATGCCTCTCATCTTCCTCACCATCTATTAAATAGAACAACATTGGAAGAGGAACCACATGCACACGCTCCATGTGTCTCATGCAACTTTCTTTTGATTTCTTTCTTTTTTGATAGTTTCCTTTTCTTGTTTTATTTCCTTCTTTTTGATAGTTTCCTTATTCTTATCTAGAGCTTTAGTATGGTTATTACTATATTTATTTATTTTCTTTGTATATATTTTTAATCTTATTTATTATTTAACATTTATGATTTATTATTTTTATTATTATTAAGTGGTTTATTTATTTATTATTTATAATTTATATTATTAATTATTATTTTTGTATTATTTATTTATTATTTTTATTTATTATTAAGGGGAGGGATATTACATACTCTCCCACTTTAAGGAACTTCGTCCCGAAGTTAAGTTGAATTATTTATTATTTATTATTTTTATTATTTATTATTTATTATTTAATTTACTTCATGTTGCCAACACCCTCTGCTGAACTAGTATAACCAGCAGGCATCGAAAGTCCCCAACACCCCGGGAAATCTCAAGGAATCTCTGTCCTTTTTCCCGCTTTCGGCACCAAGCTAAGCCTGACCCGATCTGTATCCTAGTCCAAGGCTAGCCCCAAGGCTCGCGCCTGACTCATACCTCATCTGCCCCAAGGCAGGCATCTGGCCCGGTACTCAATGACCCCGGGCATCTCGCATGGCTGGCCCACTCCCTCCACAACTACTAAGGCGCATAGCCCCAGGCATCGAAGTCCTTTACATCCCTTCCAGACTTCGGCATCCCAATCCAATAACAGGCACCTAGCCTAGGACATCAGGCACTTGGCCTCCTTAAGATGATCCCATAGCTCTTCAAGAGCTATCCATCAAAAGCTATACACAAGACAAAGGAACCACTGGCATATGTAGTGTTGATTGAGTTTGTCCCTAGCCCATATGGTGTTACTTATTCTCTCTCATGCGTATGGGCTCACACGAGATCATCGAATAAACCGGCCCTTTCGGCCCATTTGTGGAGTTGTGTGAATCATCACACCTCAACATGCAACCAATGCATTAGCTATACCATCATAGTATCATAGAAAATAATCCACATGCCAAGTCTTGCATGTCATCATGCGAACATTCATCATTGTTAATCGCGAAAATAACGAACTGCATGCCCATGCATGTCATAAATTTGTATGCAACTATCACATGCTTCACCTCATGAAATACCATCATAAGTTATAACATCAACATATTTGCATCAAAGATATATCATGACTTCACGTAATAAATGAAACACATGTCAGTATACATCTTATCATAACATCATGATCTCTATGAATATCATACCCATTATGAGCATTCAACATCGTTATAAAAATAAAGAAGCATCACATATAACCTCATACCATCACATCATGAAACATCATTAATATGATAGCCATCTCAATACTTATCAAATATAGAACAACAATGCACTTTAAGCATTATTATCATGAACTGATTTCATTTAATTATATAAACAATGAATACTAACTATGAATTAAGATTATTCATCATCCCTCTAAGATCTATGTTATCTCATGAATATTATTATTGTCATGTTTTCATCAAGATACCAATTGCTTTCCAATATTCATTTTCACTTCTTTCAACTAGGAAGTTGACAATTCATTAAGTACATTGTGAGCCTCATCAGCTTTGAAATTTAATCTCTCGTCATATTTTCTTCCTTCCTCAATATATTGCTAACCTTACAACATTCCTTAAATTATTAATATTGGATTTTACCTCAATTTACACCTTTGCCTTACTGTCTCATTATATTCATCCTTAGTTAATCATTTGACATTCTCATCAATTACAAGTATTCTCAACTTCCAATTTAGACACTTTTAAATCTACCAATTTTGCATCTACTTGCAAAGTTATCCAATTCCCATCATACAAATATTCATGCAGTTATTACTTCTATAACCCAATGTTACCATAATTTCATTATCGCCTTTAAAATTTTTTGTGCATGCTATAGGGAGCATAAAAAAAATGTCATCGTTCCTTGGCTTCTTCTTAAGATATGGAATTTCTTAATGACATGAATTGCGTATTATAAATTTTTGATCTAACCACTAGGATGCCTACAAACTCTAACAAAATATATTGAAAGAACTGTTTACAACTTTTGACCAATACAAAAAAAAGAAGACGCAACCATAACTATCATTATACACAAATTGGACAAGAAAATAATCTTCACCAAGTCAAGAACTTGCATCCACTACAACTTAAACCACATTTCACCAATTTCATTATTAATGATTCTTATGAGATTTATGTATAACTTGATCTTTTTTTTCTTTTTTTCTTTTTTACCATATCCATATAAAGTGTATTCAAATTATGAAATAATACTTATTTGTAACCATATTGAATATCGTAATTTCACTACTAAAACATAATACCTTACGGAATTTGACAAAATATTATGCTTAATAACAAAATGCATGATTAGATTTTAAAACAGATCATTCAAAAATCACTTATTTTAGAAAATATGGCTACTATTAAATTCCCTAACATTAAATATATATCTAATATAAACCATAATTAAAATATTATAATTTCTTATTAACTTATAATTCAAGTTCACCATATATATATAAAAAGTTATATATTGAATAAATCAGCATTCTCGAAGGAGAATCAAAATAATAAGAGTCGTCAATAACTCATTGTTGTTTGTCATTTCTTAAAGAAGATTTTATTTATTTATCGTGCAAGTTTGTTAATGGAAAAGAATTCAAATTTATAGTGGGATGAAATGTAAGTATTTATATGCCACTTCTCCCAGTTATATTGGAATTGATTTTAAATTGTATCAAATTTACATAAGTTCTATGTCTAACATTGATATTACAATCAATCCTAACTACACCAAAAGCTGCAAGGCTTACATCAGAGATAGACCTAACAGATTTTACATTCAGTCAAAATGAAATCGATGCGAGTAGATGACCCAATGGAAAGCATAGAAATCCATGAAACCTCTATGGAGATTATTAAAGATAATTTAAAAGACCATGTACAAGACATAAAAGCTACATAAAGAGATAGAGGTGTTGAACATTAAAAAAAAAAATTGACACTACCCTTGTCTCACTTAGCACATCCAAATCTACAAAAGGGATTGCACCTACTTCGGTAAAAGAAATCCTGGAGCAAGTTTATTTTTCCACTGCTTCAAACAATTTTTTTTTTGAGATATTCTCCTATACATTTAAGATGAAGGGAATTCACTTTTCCTTTAAACAATTTAGCCTAGAAGATTCATGCTTATGACAATGCTTTCTAGAAACACCTATCTAAATTCAAAACTTTTAAAGACAAAGAAATGACAAAAATTTTGGACCGACTTACCAGTATCCTGAGATGACATTACCTGAAGTTGAATTGCCTCATATTGTAAAGGTTAAGGAATGGTCATATTATATGTCTTAAAAAAAAAAAATTGCACCTTTAGATTCTTAAATGATGTAAGGGCCCGTAAAAGTATTAGTTTATATCACCAGATCAACAAGACATGACCAAATAAGTTTTTCGAGTGAACCAAATAGTCAAGGTGAGGAGGGATTTCATCGCGAAGCATGCTACGGCTTGGATCAGGAATCTCCAACTGCTTGCAATTTCCAATCTTGGGTGATATTTCCCCAAGCATATTGTTTCCAGAAATATTCAAGACCTTCAAGGCAGTCAACTTTCCAATACCAGATGGTATGTAGCCTGACAGATTCTTGAGATTAAGAGACCATACCCTGGACAGATACTAGCTGTGCAGTCTGCACCTCCCCAATCACGATAGAATCTGAGGCCATCCACCCGTTTAGATTATTCAATGGATACACAAAACTTTTCTTAATCTCACTGAGATCTTGTCATTATTGGTTCAGCCCACTGAGCTGAATGACTAAGGCTACAAAAAGAACAATTCTCAATGGAAAGAAATCGGCTCTAAAAGGCATTCATGTTTATTTGAAAACGCCACTGTTCTTAGCACTACAAAATGTCCCATGTTGAAAGTAGTAAAGAAGCCATTTCCAGCAGAGCAAAGGTGTGGTAATATAATGGATCTGAATATATGTGATCGATCTTGAGGAGATTTGGAACTGCACAGTACAGAAAACAAAGCATAATTGCAAGTGCCAAGGCTAAGAGATTTCACTGGAGACCTTACTTTAGAGATCGAGATTTGATCAAACAAGCTATCAGACAATGAGATCTGGGAAATTCAAAGAAATTATGTGGCAAAATTGCTAATTATGAACCTGGTATTCCTTCTCGTATCTTTTATATCAAAAACTTTTTGTGGATGTAAAAGACACAGACCTACCAGCTTTATATATTCAGTTAAAAAGTCCTGGAAAGAAGTTACTCTTCCATCCCATACAATATGGTTTAATGAAGGGATAGACTTTTGTTACCTTTCCTGATACATAAACAACAACGCTATCTCTGCAGTTAACAATCGGTTTCAGATTCAAGGAAAAGCCAATGGTTATTCAGTACGGTCACGCGGTTAAGGAGAATGACAAGTCTACAGATTAGAAAAAAAAAAAATGATCACGCAGGCTCAACATATGGAATATATAAATCATGTAAAATCATATGGCTAGATCTGCAAATTAAGGATGTGATCAACATAGCCTCGGAATTATACAGAAAACTAGTGGAGGAAAGATATTTGTGGATGTGTCAATCTGCAAATTGAAGGATTTATTTAATGCATTCTCAAACTGCAGGATGGACATGCTGAGAAGATCAAAACAACGAAAAAAATCTTGCTTTAGATATTTATTCCCTAATGAATGTCTTGACTAGCTCAACCATGCAGATGAAAAGATGTCACGATTCTTGACAAAGATACAATACAAAGATATCAAATTCAGATTTAAGGGAGTACTGGAACCTGGTAGATATACCTTGGACTGTTTTGCTTCAAGTGGAAGATGTAACTGTTTGGGGCACAACTTTGAAGATATGATCAGAGGATGAGTTAGCAACAATAAGGATACAGATAATGAGCTAGAGTTCCCTCGTACAATACCCGCAAAGAAGATGTTGGATCCATTTTCAAATAAACAAAACAGACTCCATAAAGCAGCATAAAATCACCGTTTTTTTGGAAATCCGGAAGTACCTTGCCGTTATGATTAGAATAGAAGATCACTGATTTAGCATGACCAATCAGTCCCAAGGATGGATTTACATTCATTTAGTGCCCAGGTTTTAATTGCTTATTAAATTTGTTTTTTCCATTTTAGAGGTATCTATGAGAATGTATAAAATAATGATGACAAATGCTTCAAAGCATCCTAATCCATTACCAGACTTAAAAACGCATGCATGATAAAACTCGGGCTATGTTGCAGAAATCGGTTTAGATGTTGGAGTGGTTTCTCCACAGATCGAAACCATCAAAAGAACTGCAGAGGGGGTCACGGTTACTACACCTCACGGTTGCCTAACCCATTATCGCTTTCTGAAATTGGAAGCTGAATTTTTTTTTATGTACATGTATTTTTAAGCAAAAAATACATTCGCAGAAGAAAATCTCAATTTCTTAACATACAGACAATGTGTGGTGTTGTAATTGCAGTTATAAGAATTGGTTTCTGCATATATTTTGCCGTCATGAGATGGGCATCTATTCTTTTAACCGTTAGTTCTTTCATTCCCACGGGAAAAATAATTCCTGAGTTTATTGCTATGCCTCGCAATTATTTCTATGCTTAATTTCATGCCACGATCTGACTCTGTTCACTGGCGCGGCCTGCACTGCGCTTGTGAATGTCGAGGATTTTGATGGAGCTTTCAACTCTCCACTAATTTTGAGGGAACAATGAGACTGAAAATGCTTTAGCTCATATGACAAATTTGTATACCGAGTGGAATTGACGGCCTTCGATGAAAGTAGTAACAGATTTTTGAAAGTCATCCTTGTGAAAAGATGAACTGAAAATCATCCTTAGTTATCTAAAGGATCAAAAGTTTAAGGGCTAATTTCACTACGGCAGCATTATGGCGGCTGTAAATATTGGGAACTGGGAAAATGAGAACTGATACTGGTGCACAAATTAAAATTCTACCAAAGAAACAGCTGCCCTCTTGCGCCATGGCTACTGATGAGCTGGTTCTTTTTAAGCGGAGACTAGAGATTACACACGCTGGAATATAAAAGCCAACAGATGGGGAAAGTGCATGTCGATTACCAAAAAAAAAATCAGACAAAAATGATCGCAGAAACCACAATATAAATAAATTTATGATAACAAGCTTTATCTAATACCTATCATAAAAACACACACCACTTGGTTCATGTTGTGGCAGAGCCTGCAACAATTGTCAAAAATGGCTAACGAATTAATGAAAACAAATCAGAATTGCGGAAATTTAGAAATCTCAGTTCCAAAGTTTAGTTACCGTGGAAATTAACTTGTAGGAAAATAAGCAACCTGTAACTTCAAAAAAAACAAGTCAATTTAAATATTCCAACAAGATATTTTATTTTTTTAAATGCCCATAGGCCCTAAGGGTTGAGCCCTGCTCTGATACCATATGTAACATGTAATTAATTAACTAAATTCAAATTGAATGAATAGTGCTTACCTGTTTACCTGTGGTCGAAGTAGGCTTACCGCAACAAGGTTTTGGGGACGACTCTCCACCCAACCGTAGGCTCAATTGTGCAACGTCTTGCTACAACTTGCCACCTCCGAGTCCTCAATCAACGTACCACTGCCAGTGACTCCTAGGTCTTAGTATACCATTCTCCCAAGAGAATGAAAGACAGAATCTCGAAAAGATGGAATGCAGGAATGCCTCTCATCTTCCTCACCATCTATTAAATAGAACAACATTGGAAGAGGAACCACATGCACACGCTCCATGTGTCTCATGCAACTTTCTTTTGATTTCTTTCTTTTTGATAGTTTCCTTTTCTTGTTTTATTTCTTTCTTTTTGATAGTTTCCTTTTCTTGTTTTATTTCCTTCTTTTTGATAGTTTTCTTTTCTTGTTTTATTTCCTTTTTTTTTATAGTTTCCTTATTCTTATCTAGAGCTTTAGTATGGTTATTACTATATTTATTTATTTTCTTTGTATATATTTTTAATCTTATTTATTATTTAACATTTACGATTTATTATTTTTATTATTATTAAGTGATTTATTTATTATTATTTATAATTTATATTATTAATTATTATTTTTGTATTATTTTTGTATTATTTTTATTATTTTTATTTATTATTAAGGGGAGGGATATTACACAAACACCAACTCATATCTACCGATGTCAGTGATAGAAACACTCATATCAGCAACATGAAAATCACTTTAACAGCTCAAATCTTTGTCTTTTGGCTCTGCAAAATGGATCAAATGCTTCGCAGCAGAAAATCACAGATCACTACTCCACATGCAGAAGACTATTCTTGTAAAATATTTTCTGATTTACTACTCCACATGCAGAACACTATTCTTGTAAAATCTTTTCTGATTCACTGCTCCACATAAAATCTTTACAAATAATTTTCACGCGTTCCATGCAAAAGTGTTCAATACAGGTGCAGATACATTCTTAAGCTGAACTTCAACCTTAATGCACTGCCTCGCAGCCTCCCATGTTTCTTTTTAGAATTTCCTATTTCACAAATAGAGAATGCCCCAAAATTTTCACAAACTAGTGAATAGACTACTCCTAATTGCATACCCTTAACCTAACAAAAATTAAAAATACATCGACAAATTACTTAAACACGAGTGGAACACGAGTGGAGAACGAGGGTAGAAAGAAATGTAATGTAATAATACCGATATAAGAGAACCTGTGTCTGCTTTTTGCCAAGGGTGATGGTTACACGTCCTTGAAAATATTATGTGTAATTAAATTACGTGTATTATATTGCTCTTGTTAAATTAATTATATTCGCAAGTTTAAAAAAAAAAGAGCATGATACATTAATTATAGGCATTTGCGTCTTTTTTTAGCGATTTCATTTAGATTATCAAATAGCATGGTTTTCCATGAATAACAATGCTAAATCAATTTGCTGTAAATAACAATTAAAAAATAATTTTAAAATTAAATTATGATAAATTTTCTAAAAAAACACTCTTACATGATTTCACTCACCACTACCCACTTCCCATTGATACATACCCATTGATACGTCTTCCGATCCAACTCTGTGATCGTCTGCTTTCTCTAACGCTGCCACTGGAGATTGTTTTCATATTTGGAGGGGAATGAACGGACGCCGACGTGCTGGGAAAGAACCCGACAATGAACGCCGCGCAGTGAATAGGCGACGGCAGCGGAGGAAAGCACGTCGACGAGGTGTCGAAATGGAAAAATGTGCGCGAGAACCTTCCTCTACCCCGTTTCGATGGTCCTGCCACGGCAAAGCTCGTCCCACATCACAGCTTGGCGTTCCACATTTCCCCATCACCATGCGCCACGGGCACAATTGACGCCCCCTCTTCATTTCCTCATAGCGGGCTGTCAGCTTGTCTGTCATGTATTCTTTAATGGCTTCGACACCGTGAGCTACTACTTGTGGAGGCGGTATAACCAGCGGATTCCCTTCCACCTTAAGAAGCCGCAATTTTTCCAGCCGCCCAATAGACTCGGGCAAGGCACTTATTTGATTGTAGCTGATATTTAACTCGACAAGAGATGTCAGCCCTCCGATCGATTCGGGCAGTGACACAAGATATTTAAAATTGCTGCTGAGATCTAGGTACTCCAGATTCATCAGGTCGTCAAGGTCTTCTGGAAGGGCTCCAAGCTTGTTCATGTGGACATCCAGAAAGCGGAGACACATCATGTGGCAGATGGAGTACGGAAGACGCAACAACCTGTTCGAGTGAACACTCAGCTTCCGGAGATTTAGCACTTCGAATCCGAGGGTCTCAGGGAGCCAGGTGAGTTGGTTAAAATCGACCATGAGCTCTTCTAGTGCACTGAATCAAAAAAATATTGTCATCGTCACAATTACGAATAAGGGTTGCTAGGGTTTCTGTGCGGTACTAATATGAATCTTACCTGCAGCTTCCAATGCTATCATGGAGCTCAGCAAGGGCATTTCCGGAAACATTCAAAGCCTTAATCTTTACAAGACGGCTGATGGAATGCGGCAGCGATGTAATCTGATTCGAATGAAGATCCAGATGAGTAAGGTTCACCAGATTCGTCACAGATTCGGGCAAGCTCTGCGAAAGCCAATTAAGTCCCCGTCATTCTCTGAAGATATATAGAGATTCTTTTTGAAAACAAACTTTGTTATTTTCTGCTACTTAGAATTTATTTAATTGTTTTGTGATACCATTTGTCATATCCTCAAAAAAAAAATACTAAAAATAGTTTTTATTAATATCACCAAAACATTAGCTTAAGCATCTTAAATTATATATAACTTGAATCTTTAATTTTATATAACTTTTGAATTTTATTTATAGACTAAAATTAATTATTAAATACCTCTATGTATTATTATATATAATTAGAATTATATATGTGTTTAATAGTTCCTTTATCATATATACGTTAATTTGAAGGGATTATAGATTTACTTTTAAGAAGAAGAAAAAATTATCACATTAAAATTTCAAATTAGGTAAAATATTAAACATCTTTACTTAGATTTACTAAAGTCAATACCATCTCTTAAATCAAAGGAAGAAGAGTAATTCAAGACAAAGAATTTAAAATCTTGCTCCAAAATTTTTTAGTATTTTTTTTAATTAAATATTTCTAAAATGAATCTTTAAAGGGAAAAACCACATCCTATGTATATATTAAAGTTATTAAAGGCAAATGTTTCCACATCAAAGTTCTAATATTTGAAAATATTAATTTGATGTAGTTTTATTATAAATTTTGTTATCATGCCATAAAAAACATTATTGAATCTAATATCAATATCATTAAATTTAATAACTTTGGGTTAATATGATATTCAATTTGTTATATTATAATATATCATGATATATATTAATTCTATATATATATATATGAAAAGAGGAACAAAGATATAAAGTGATAGAGGTGGAGAGATATAGGGAGTGACAAGGGAGAGATGGAAATAAAATGAAGGAGAGGGGAGAGGAGGAATGAAGAGAGAGAGAGAGAAAGAAAGGAGTGAGAGACAGAGTGAAAGGTAAGAGGGAGAGGGAGACACAAAGATGGAGGGTGGAGAGAGGGGG
The DNA here is from genome assembly GCA_031772625.1 of Pinus tabuliformis. Classification (NCBI taxonomy): domain Eukaryota; kingdom Viridiplantae; phylum Streptophyta; class Pinopsida; order Pinales; family Pinaceae; genus Pinus; species Pinus tabuliformis. The sequence goes on along the minus strand of CM062818.1, from coordinate 1,451,417,252 downwards.
AGAGAGGGACATGGTTTAATGGAAGAGAGAGAGAGAGAGAGAGATGGAGGGAGAGAGAGGGAGGTAGGAGAGAAAAATAAAGAGTGGAGGACTAAAGAAAGGATTTGAGAGAGAGGGAGAGAGAGGTAAGGACGGAGAGGGAGGGATAAAGAGATGGAGTTGGAGTGGGAGAGAGGGAGTGAAAAAGAAAGACATGGAGAGAAAGAAAGTGGAGAGAGAGAGAGAGAGAGGGAGTGACAAGGGAGAGATAGAGAGAGAGTGTGTATTTTTTGGGGTGAGAAAGGGAGACAAAGAGTGTGTATGTTTTGGGGGTGATATAGAGACAAAGGAGAGGCATAGGGAGATGATATATAGATGGGAGGTGAAGAGAGGGAAGAAGAGAGAGATAGAGAAAGGGAGGGAGAGATATATAGATATGGAGAGAGTGTGTGTGTGTTTGGGGGGGGTGAGATATAGAGAAAAAGAATGAGATAAGGAGGGAGATATAGATATAGATGAAGGGGGGACAAAGGGAAGAATATTTCTTGCACTAGATGCATTGATTTCAATGTAGGTGATGATTGATAATCCTATTTGATTGCTTGTATTAGATGCATTGATTTCAATGTAGATTTTAATTTCTAATTATATTTGATTGCTTTCACTAGATGCATTGATTCGAGTTTAGATGTTAATTTCTAATTCTATTTGATTGCTTACTCTAGATATATTGATTTCAGCGTAGATGGTGATTTCTAATCTTATTTGATTGCTTGCACTAGATGCATTGATTTTAATGTGATGTTGATTTCTAATTATATTTGATTTATTGCACTATATGCATTGATTTCAATGTCGATGTTGGTTTCTAATCTTATTTGATTGCTTGCATTATGAACATTGATTTCAGTGTATATGTTGTTTTCTAATCCTATTTGATTACTTGCATTAGATGGATAAGATTTTGTTAATCTTGAGACTATAAATTATTAAAAAAAAATCAAGATTAGATGGTTGGGGGAGAGAGGGAAGAAGATTCTGTTTACTAGATGCATTGATTTCAGTGTAAATGGTGATTTCTAATCCTATTTGATTTCTTGCACTAGATGATTTCTAATTATATTTGATTGCTTTCACTAAATGCATTAATTTCAATGTAGATGATTTCTAATCCTATTTGATTGCTTGCACTAGATGCATGGATCTCAGTATAGATGTGGATTTCTAATCATATTTGATTGTTTGCACTAGAAGCATGGATTTCAGTGTAGATGTGGATTTATAATCCTATTTGATTGCTGGCACTAGATGCGTTGATTTTCAATGCATTGCTTTCAATTTATATTTTAGTTTCTAATCATATTTGATTGTTTCCATTAGATTAATTTACACTTGAGGAAATATTTGCACCTGGAAGAATTTGATCCCTCTCAGTACATGATAGATATGATATTAGATAAATATAAAATAGTTAATAAATGTTAAATCTAACTTACCCATATATAATTAATATATGTTAAATCCAACTTTTTAAAAGTAATTAGATAAACTAACCTTAATTGAAACATGTATATCAATGAGGCACTAAATCTAACCTTCTAAAAACTAGTACGCTACGAAAACCAAGAATGAAAAAAACAAATAGAATTTGTACTCAATGATATTCTATATTATATGATTGGAAAAGATTATTTTAACAATTTTTTCAAAGAGGGAGGTTCATTTTACAACACAGCATGAAAAGATGTGTAAGTTTGTCTGTAAGTCGGTGCCCCTTTAAAATAAAAATAAAAGTAATGTTCTAAATAGAAAAATAATGTCCACTATAATTAAAAAAAATCAATATATTATAAAGTAAGTAAAATTAAAAAAAATGTAAATGTTTAAATCTTAAACTATTTTAACATCTATGTTAACTAGTTTAAATAAATTATTTGAAGATCTATGTTAACTATTTGAAAATATTTCTGGACTCCAAACTTTCCTTTACTACCTAGAGGAAAAAAATTTAAACTAAAAGACTATTCTTTAAAACGATGAAAAAGTAAAAAGTTCACTCAGACAGAGAACGAAGAAAACACACTTGAGGTATCCGCAACCTCTTCTCAACATTAAATAGAATTTATACTGGATGATATTCTACACTATTCTATTATTTTAATTAACAGAAAATATTATTCTTTAACAGCTTCTCGATTATCGACCTTCCTCTTTTTGAAATAATTTTACCTGTATGTAATTATTAGAGAGGTCAAGCTTGACAACTGTAGAGAACTCGTTCTGTATTGCTTCTGGAACGCTGTGGAGGAGAAGCCCGCTAAGCTCAAGATTTATTAAGGAGTTTTCATGAGAATATTGATGCAACTCCGCTGCAATTCTCTTCTCGGCCTCTAGAAGCTCGGATATTCGCTTATCTGGCCCCACTAAAGCATTCTCCGTGGGCATCGCGGGTAGGGTTTTCTCATCCTTCATCAGACTGTCATCGATTTGGTACTGCTCCGAGCACTGCACGACGGCTTTAGAGGAAAGTTTTTCCTCTTCTGCGTCTTTCTTGGCCTGAGCCTCCATCGGTGCCTACACTTACATCGACAATAGTTATGACAGATATTTCATGGTATTTCAAACATGGTACATACTTCAATGATTAAATAAGCGGGACTTACCATTGTCCAGTACGTACGGAGAAAGGCCTTAAAATCTCCTACAAAAGCAAAGTCTCTCTGGTGCATAAAGCGCGCCGCCCGCTCCACTTATTCCATAAAATTTGGTTACCATTGAAGGGTGCGTTTTGTTGCATATTGCAATCAACTGGACTCTACCCTAGAGACCGAGTTCTGTATCAAAATCTTGCGAGAGCGTCCCAGTTGATCAGAGTGGATTAAAGCAAGAGAGCCTCCTCGTCAGTGATCTCATAAAATGGACAACTACTTAAAATGGCTGACAACTGCGGAACGTGATTTAACGTAATTGGTGTTGCTTTCATAAAAGTCAACAATTGTTAAAAACACTGGCAAAAAGCACCCCGTTTGAAAATACGGCAAAATCACTCCGTTCTCCGGATTTTGCATTTAGTGTCGATGAAATATTTTCATCGACAAGTAAATGTTTTTTATTTATAAATATATTCAGTATAAAAAGATTTTTATTAATACAAAAGTTTTATAGGGATAGGATAGGATGGGATGTTTATATGATAGAACCGGTTTAAAGATGACCATAAACAGGACAGGCTTAAGGATAGTCATGAAACAAAGTATAGAAGACATATAGAAAATGAAAAATTATAAGCATTGGAATCAAACAACTTGAGGCTGATCAACATTGTTTATTTCTTTTTTTTCCTTGTTACTTTGATTTAACTTTTTCAAGGTGTGGTTACCAATGCTATCTTAAGATTGTTTTAACACTCTATGGAGGCATCCTTGTCAAAGTCTGAGGATGCTGATCCATGAGCATGCTTCATGGCACTCCTCGGAACATTGTTATTGAGTTCTTCTCTTATAGCTGACAAAACTTGGATCCCCTAACCTGCTTCATGAGGTTTTTGGAGATTTGAATTCTAGGCCTCATCCAATGGGAGTATGTCATCTTCAAACTCATCATCTTCCTAATCCAAGGAAGATGAATCCTCCTATCCTCGAGGAGGTAGGTTGTGTGTGTTCCATGCTTTAGATCTAGGCATCTATTTGACTAGTCTTTTAGAGCAAGAGTACTGAAGATGACCAGTGTTTGATGGCAAAGTGGACATTGAAAAGAAATGTTCTCGTAGTATAGTTGTTCGATCTAGGGAAAATCACCTATTTTTAAATTAATTTTATGAGGAAAGCCTTTGCTAATATCAAGTTCTACACAATCTCTGCCATAGGCGAAGACTCCACATTGGCGTTGTGAGGGATTTGTAGCCAGAAAATGACCCAAGGTGTTTCCAATGCCTAAAAACCCTGAATAATGTCATAGATGGGTCAACAAATTCAGAAGCCTAACCCAAATGTGTAGATTTGTGATCATAGTTGTGGAGGGGTCAAAATCTAAGAACCAAGGGGTTAGGAAGAGCCCAACTTTTCCCCAAAACCAAGGCACCCTGGAAAGATCTTTATGATCATCTGCATCATTGTTAAAAATGACTATGAAGAAACCCTTAGAATAGATGATGACCCTACATGTCTTGGTCCAAGTTGAATAGATCCATTGGTAAAGGTCTTTTGTATTTGGCAATAGCCCATTCAAATGATAGATGAGGCCATTACCTGCAAACAACTCATAGATTCCTACCAGATCTAGATGAGTGACTTCCACTGAAGGGACATTCTTAACTTTGTCTATTATAAAAGGACCTGGAGCAACCTTGATGTAAGCTTCCTTTCCTGAGGGCATGGGACGTTCCTGAGGTGGCTCTACGCTTTGGGGAACATCGTTTCAGATTTCTTGTTTGTAAGAGGTTGCTTGGGAAGAGGAAGGCTTTCCCAACTCTCCCCCATGTAATCGAAGAGCCAAGAAAATTGTAAGATTCCCGGATATATTATAAACACGGAGAGGAAGGAGATCTTCCATTTTCTTACCTTAAAAAAGAAGGCATTGTAATCGAGAGTGTAGCCCTATTTTGACTTCCAACAATAGCCGGAGGTCTTTTACCATATCCGTACCTCTGACTTAGAAAAGCATTGAATACATAGAAATAAATTTCATTTAGATTTGAAAAGGCCTTAGAGCAATGACGGACTGAGCCATCTCACTCACGTCTTCCCCAACATTGATATTCTTTAAAAACCCAAGTAAACCCTCAGGGAAACGTGCTACATTTACAAGGGTTTTAGACAAGGGCTCTTGCTCAACAACCACAACTTCTCTGTGATAAGGTTCTTTTTCAGTAGCCGTAGCTTCACCATTACAAGGCTCTTTCTCAGTAGTTGTGGCATCTCTATGATAAACAGTGCCCCCATTCATGAGTAAACCCTTGTCGTTTCCTTCATTACCTTCTCCCATCATGGTTCCAACCTCTTCACAGTTTGGGCTCTCAGGTTCAGCGACACTAACAATAATATTTTCAATAGGGGCTTTAGATTTTCCTTGATTTTTTTCCTTAAGAAATGGGCTTATCTGGAATGGCGGATTTGCCTTGATTTTTTTCCTTAAGAAATGGGCTTATCTGGAATGGATGTTTTTGCAAGGTCACTAAGTTGCAACATCATGGTTTTTTAAAGCAATTATTTTCCCTCACTTTTCAAATGAAATTTGAAATAGATGTGCAATTATTATCCCACTTTTGAAATGAAATTTGAAATAGACGTTATAAACCAACATGTGAAAAATTGTAGGCTAACAAGTAAATTTGAAGAATTTTGAGAGTAGTTGGTCAAAGTTAAGTTTGAGATATGAAAGCAAATGTTTTTATTCAGGGGTTAATTTTATTGTATTAGAATGGAAAATTATTTTTTTGGAAAACTCATCATAAATAAGTTGTCAAACCAACTAAGGGACATTTATTATTATCTTGGAAGGGAGGTTTATTCATAACAATTATTCAAGTCAAATCACACTATTTAGAATTAATCATGAAAATTGTTTTTTTGTAAAACTCATCATAAATAAGTTGTCAAACCAACTAAGGGACGTTTATTATTATCTTCGAAGGGAGGTTTATTCATAACAATTATTCAAGACAAATCACACTATTTCGAATTAATCATTGATGGTAGTAAGGGAACAAGCTTTCACTTCTGCTAGATCTTTATGGGCTTTGGGTCATTGACGTGTTTCCTTATATATGATAAAAATGAGCTCTGAACCAAGCAGAAATAGTGTGAAAGAATACTACAAATCCACAATTAAAAAACTATACATAAGTAGATCTCATTATTATTACATCATTTTTATATTAAAATATAACATCCATTATTATTAAATCAATTTTTTATTAAAATATTAATTAAAATTTATAATTACAAAATATTTTTTGAAATTACAATTAATTTTTTCAAATTTTAAACTCTATTTTTATTTTAATATTATATTATTGAGCTAAGAGGCTCATTCTACAACCTTGTATAACGGTGATTTGTAATTAGGTCCATGCTCAACTTCAAGTTGATACATGTCCCATTAAAATATTACTTTAAATAAAAAAAATGTAATGTGGATTATAACAAAAAGGAACATGATTATATATATTTGGTTAATTTTAATTAAAAACATTATAAAATATCACTTTGTTGCTTCTTATTATTACAATCTAGTGTGAAAAAGGTGTAGTAAAAATATTTAACTTTCACTTTTAAAATTATAATAAAATATTTCTTTGTCTATATTAAATAAGTCTATGTTAAATAATATAATTTTATAGGGAAAATTACTATAGATCCATCTAAATATATATATAACTTTCTATATATATAAAAAACTTTCACTTTTAGAGTTATAAATAAGTCTATGTTAAGTAATATAATTTTATAGGGAAAATCACTATAAATCCATGTGAGAAAAGTCACTTGAAGGTTTTTCTCCTTATCTACCTCCATGATAACAAAACAAATATTGAGATTTGATTGAGGGACCTCCTTCAACTTGGAGAAAATAATATTTAAAAGACATTAAAACAAAGATTTAGTCTTTAAATAAAAATCTTAATATTGATGCAATGTGTGCTTGGAAATATGGTTATATCAGTGGCTATTCATAAATATTGAAATCAAACACAATAAATAAAGTAAGGTGACAATATATGTTGATAATGTTTTTTATTGAAAAGCTAAAAAAACAAAGAAAAACCACAATTACTTAGTAAAAAAAACAATGAAAATCATTCAAATCCAAAAGTTAAAAACAAAAAAACAACAACAAAACCTAAAAATTACAGTTCAAATCTCTCCAATAAAATAACAAAAATAATTGATTTCAATCCAATCCACTCAAATCAAATAATAAATATATATAATTAAAAAATAATTAATACAAATTCAATAATAATCCTTTCCTCGAAAGAAAAACTAATAAAAATATTCAAAACACTTTTAAAGGCCTATATTTTTAAATATATATCTTTAATACTACGATGCCTCTATATATTTTATTAACAATATGACGCTCTGCAATTGAATACCATTATATATAAAAAAAAAAAAAAAATATTTCCAAAAACTTTCTCAACATCTGTTTTTATATATCTTTACGTCGTAAGGTGTTTCCCTCTGAAATCAACTCCTTTCTCTACTTACCTGTCATCTTGTAAGCCACACGATTCTATGTTAGACGATAGCAACAATTTCAACAGTTGATCGTTGATTCAAAGGGGTTGCCCAAACGGTTTGGGCGTTTCATTTGGCATCGGGTCGAATAGTTTCATCGTTTCATTTGGCATCGGGTCGAATAGTTTCATCCGCGCAGCTGAATGGGATTTTCTAGTAATCTAATGGCTGGACGATTTCTTGATGCCGTTTCTTACCAGTGTAGGGTTTCATTGCACATTGCAGTAGCCGTATATCTCATTGGGCCATCTTCTGCTATATGCATGCAAGTTATGTGATTAATCCAAAGGCGGTTTTATTCTTTGAGACGACCTAGTGTGCCGCGTAATATTTAACGCGACTTGCCTGCGAGCCTGGCCGCTTCTCAAGCATCTTCGGATTCGTTATTTTTGGCTAAGTATTTTTCATTCTGGTTTGATTCTTTCCATCATAAGTCTGTTACATTTTTTAATATGTAATTAAACTTTTACACGGTAATATTGAGAGGTGGTGCTATTCTGTTAGATGACCTAGTGTCCTGCATAACGTTTTAAAGCGTCTCACCTTCGAACCTGGCCGCTTCTCAAGCATCATCGGATTCGTCCTCTACTTTGGCCGAGTATTTTTCATTCTGGTTTGATTTTTTCAAATCATAAGTCTGTTAAAATGTAATTAAAGTTTTTTTGAGTTGAGGAACTAGCGGAGAAAGCCCCTTTTAAATATGTTGTGGCCCCTTTTAATTCTTACTGAGATTTTCCACAGCGGTAATATTGAGAAGTTATTGTGGTTGGATCCCGATGCCGAATGGAGTAGAAGAGGCAGCCGAGGAAACTTCCCGTTAAGTATTTGGTGAATCTTGTTTATGATTCATCTGCTTAGCAGACAGTTTTCGGGGTGATTAGCTTCTCATTCTCATCTGCTTATCGATAGCTTTCCGGGTTTTTAGCTCCTGTGAAAATGAAAATAAAACCCAGTTATTAGTCGTATGTATTTTTAATTGTAGGTGCAGTTGTCGAAAGCATTCACTGCAGTGTTGGTAAGTACGCACGCAACCTGTAACCATCTATTCAATACCAAGTCATGAAATTAGGATTAAATTAGAGTATGATTACTTTAGATTAAAAGTAGTATTATTGTATTAATTTGGGCTGAAATTACAATATAATTTATTACTTTAGTTTTATTTTAATTTTTAATTAATTAAAATAAATTAAAGTTTATATAAATATAATTAATTTCATGTAAAATTTAAAATTAAATAAAGTTGATAAAAAATATTATAATTTTTTTAATATTGTGTTTTTTAAAATTTAAATGTAAAATAATTTTTAATAACTTTTATAAATTATAATTTAAATTAATTCTTAATAATTTCAATTTTATGTAATTTCAAAAAAAATAAATTAAATTAATTTTTAATATATTATATTTTTATAATTATTTAATTTAATATAATAGTTGTTGATTAATAAATGTAATTTAAAAAAAAAGATGTTCTCAATATTATATTTAATTTTTGATATATTTCAATAGTGTATTATTTTTGGAGTTGTCCTTATATATGAAATGAATAGAAAGTGTCTCATTATTGTTATTGATAATAATAATTACATTTAATTATATTTTCATTAAAATATTATAAATAATTAAATTTATGAAATGAATTGAGTGTGTCTCATTCTTATTGTTAATAAAAAGTATGTATAATTATATTTTAGCCCATGTATCCTAACATTATTTTGGGAAATTGTTGGTAAGGATAAATTTTCCTAATTTCAGGGTTTCTTACCAGAGCAGTGATTTAATGCAGTGGTTGTATATTGCGGTAGCTGCATATCTCGTTATGCTGTAAGGCGTTTCCCTCTGAAATCAACTCCCCTCTCTGCCTACCTGTCATCTTGTAAGCCACACGATTATATGTTAGACGATAGCAACAATTTCAGCCGTTGATCGTTGATTCAAAGAGGTTGCCCAAACGGTTTGGGTGTTTCATTTGGCATCAGGTCGAATAGTTTCATCGTTTCATTTGGCATCGGGTCGAATAGTTTCATCCGCGCAGCTGAACGAGATTTTCTAGTAGTCTAATGGCTGGACGATTTCTTTCTCACCGCAAAGAATTTTCAAAGACTCTGGCAAACCTTCAGAAGTGTCCATATCGACGACAATGCAACCTACGCGCTTATCTGCAGCTAGTAAAGAAGCCTCTTCCAGGTAGACGAAGTTTCCCAAGGAGTTGGCCACTCTGATGAGAATTTCTTTAGACCATTACTCAAGAGAGAAGCCTGGCAGCATTACCTATAAATGTTTTTGCGGCTGGAGTTCAGTTAGTTGGCAAAAGGTCGTGTGCCATCGTTATAGCTAGAGCGAGCCCCATCCGATGACCTAGGTTTCAGCCAGAATCTGTTCCAGATAGCTCTCAGACAGAAAATAAAAATGCAGCCATTTGCTGACCAAAAATGTTTACTATAGGGGTATAGCCTACGAGCAGCTTCCAAGTCTTTCTTACCAAGTCTAGGACTTGGTCATGGGTTATTGAGATATAGTTGAGCCTACCCACTAATGCTCTCTTAGATAGGGATTCTACCCAATTCTACCCTGTCCAAATTGACATCCTGACCTAGTGTTAGTTCCTTCATTGTTGTCAAAGCCTTTATGTGCTTTTGAGCACGCTTATTTTTGGCTCGCTCTACTTTAAGTCTTGGAATAAACCCATCTCCTCCTGCTCGGGCAGACTGCAGCAAAAATTGGGTGGGCTGATCAGAAGAACCCTGCATATCTGCTGACAAATGATGTGCCTTGTACCAATCTTATCTTGCTGGATGTAGAGGTTCACTGATATTGTAGCTGTAAAAGGACTTGCTGGGCCATTCATGTGTTCTAAGAGAGTAATGGCCCTTTGCTTCAAACATCTCGCTCGAAAAGAATTGAAAAAAAAGACGTGTATAACCCTCCTGAAAACCCGCTCAAAAACCGGCAGAAGACCAAGAATTTGAAGACGCAACTTACAGAGGTGAAGGGAATGCAGGGTAAAGGACAAATCAGTGCGCTTATTTCAAGAGGGATGTGCTAGTATTTAAAAGATCAGATATCAATATAGAAAGATCACCCCAAAGCAAACCCGCCACTAAAAGGAGCCAAAATAAATATCACCCAATTAACCGTTGCAAAACCAGAAAATGGTTGCATTCCCTGCAAATTGATTAAATTGATGCTACCATACTAGAAAGAGAAAATTTCCGATATAGTAAATCAACATCTATATGGACCACAATACCACCACTGAACCGGAAACTCAATGGGAAGTCCAGGCAATCTGCCACTCAGGCCAACCAGCCAGAATCCCTGTTGATGTATGCCATCCGGAAAATCGGAACAGCGAGAGGATCCAATATTATCAGATACCAGATCCCCCCAGCATCCCCCGAAATCCCCAGAGATCGGAAGAAGAGATCAGAAAACGAAAAACGAACGCCCTATAGATAAAGCGTTCTTCAATAGAACATCCTCCCGATCTAATATCCGTATCAATTCCACAATGACATCCCAACATCTAAAAAGACCATAGAAAGACTCGATTCCAAGTCGCCGTAAAGTACCTCCATCCGCATACCTCATTACGATCTCATCTGTGAGTCCTTCTCAGAGAGCAGAATGAATTTTTCTTTATTTCTCTCATCATAACATGACTGTGTGCCGAAGGATAGAAGAATATCGTTTTGGTGTCTTTCTATTCTTCTGCCTCTTCGCTGTGAAGGTTTTCTGAAGTCTGTGACCTCACTTAGGAGCTACATCACCGCATTGCCTTTTGAGGTATTGAAGTCACACTAAATTCCAATTTCCCTCCTATTTCTGTCGAGGGTTTATTTGTAGGAGATGAAAACATTGACATTTGCAGATTTTTATAGCTGGATTTAAATTTGTACTCTGTAATTTTTGTGGGTCTTTTGTTTCTCTGATATGAAGACGGCTTTAGGTTACTGTGTGCGGTATTTTGTCTATCAGCACGATTTGGGTGTGGATTGTGGCCTTATTGTAAGCCCTTGTTTATGTTTGCTGGGAAGTTTGTCTTCTATGTTCCTTATTTTGTAACTTCTGTGGGTTTTTTTTGGTTTCTCTCAAAGGAAGACAGTTTTAGGGTTACAGTGTGGAGGTATTTTGTTTTTCAATATGTTTTTGGTGTGGAAGGTATTTTGTTTTGGAGTCGTCTGACGAGGTGGAGGGATTGCCGGACGACCAAAAGTGGCTTGAATTTGGGTTAAAAATTTTCAAAAAATCTTGTAGATACAGTGTTTGTATCGTGTTTTTGATGGTGGAAATGGATTCAGCACCATCAAAAACGTCTAAGACACCTAAAATTTTGAAGTTTAACAACTATAACTTGGATCTCCAAAAATCCTTGCCAGATTTTCTCTAAATATGACCGGAATTTCCATAAGTTTCCGAGCAATTCGAATTTTGTTTTTCGACATGTTTTTGGTGTGGATTGTGACTTTTCAAAATGCTTTTTCTTTTCAATATACCATTTTTTACTTTGCCAGAAATTTTATCTATAATTTCTCTATGTTCTAAGAAGGGGTTGTCTTGTGATTAGGGTTATCTCTTGTGACCTTTGAACAAGATGGGTTTTTTTTTAATAGAGATGGCCTTCCTTTGTGTCCAATATTGTTTTAAGATTACAAGATTATATTTAGGTTTTAGATCTGGTCCATCATTTATAGTGGATTTTTCTTTTATTGTTGTTATTTTTGTTTATTATTTTTAATAATTTTTTCGAATTTTATTACATTTTTGTTTATTATTTTTAAATATTAACTCGAATTTTATTACCAATACCAAACACCAAAGTTTAATGATCAGTTTAATAATCCTTAGATTTATATTTCATCTTATTTATTTATTTATTTATAATTCATATAAATATAAAATATAAAAATATAATATAAAAATGTAGAATTCTCATATATATGATTTTATGTAATTTTTTATAAATAAGGGAGAACAAAATTTCGAAAAAAACAAAAAACATCTTTTTTTAAATGTCTTATTGATTACATATGGATATAGATAGGAATAAAATATTAAACAAATGATTAAAAACTGTGTTAAAAATTACAGATTATCTATTTTAAAATGAACTTTTAAGTTTTATTAAATATTGGATATTTTAAAACATTTAAAATAAATTTGACAATTAAATGTCAACTCCCTTGAAATAACCATTCAAAATCGTATCATCAGATTTCGGTGAAACGGTTAAAAAATCGCCTCATTAAAAAATAGTTAAACTCATAGTAGACAAATTTATCAGGAGATAGAAAACAGTGGAGTTTAATTTTTCTTTTGTACAGCAGTTATCTCTCTATTCAGAGCTTCAGGTAAAGCCTTAGAGGATTTTCGAATGAAAAGTATGACCACTCTAAAATATGCTTCCTTTTGTTTGTTAAATTAAATTTTGTTGCAGTCTGGAGCCTTCTAGAAAAGCAGAGAAATAGAAATGATGATTTCTCTTTAAATCATTTTAATTTTATTTCTTGATATAACCCTCTTTGTTGATAGATAGAGAACATTTATTTTACCCTGTTTGTTGATAGATAGAGAACATTCATTTTATAAAAACAACACACAAATGCACACAATGACTGCCATTTCCTTCACTTCTTTCTCTGCAGCCCAATTATGTGCTTCTCTCTTTTCTCTGCACCCAAATTATAGGATTCTCTTTGTGTCTCTTTCTTCCTCTGCACCTCCAGGCAATTCCAAGAGCCTATAACTCTGCCCAGATTTCCACCCTGACCATTGAACTGATGCCGTCACCCCCTGACCGAGCTGGGATAGGACCTCATTCTTTAGAATATAGAAAGATGGACTTCAGTTCACCTCTATTCTAGAAAATAATTTGGAGATTGCCATGAAACTGCAGGTTCCTAAATATGTCAAGAACAGAGTTATAGAAATACAAGACCATTATTGTGAGATTTGTCCATTATAACCAGCGCATATAACCACTACCTACAGTGTCAACACTGCTCTTCTAACTTTCTACCACATCATCAAATGGCCATTACATCAAGTCCTGGAATGATGGCTTTGCAAATGAAAGCAGAGTAGGACTGCAATTATTTTTTCATGGACTAAAAGCAATGTATGCATACAATAAATATTGATATGTTTAAAAACAGTATGCAAGATCAGAATGAATGTAAGAACCAGCATGAAAAAGGTTTTGCAGCCCTGAATTTATGGAAAAGTCTTTTTGGAAGACTCACACGGTTTTGAAGCTTTCTAAGTCTACTCAGAATTCTTTTCGGCCCAAAACTTTCAATGTCAAACGACATCAGCAAAAATGGAACCTTATCTCTCAGTTTGTACTAAGTCTTTAATTTCCTTATTAAACCCAGCCTTCATTGTCCACCTTGAGGGTGACACATTCTGTAATTTGAATATTTAAATGTTTCACTCTTCCGTATATAAATTTCAGGTAAATTAGGTGACAATACCATCATCATCTGATAAGGATTACCTTGGGTTGCTTGTGTTTGTGTCTAGGGTTGCTGTGCAGTTTCTATGTAGTTACATCACACTTCCACTTTATGCCCTTGTGACACAGGTCAGTCTACTCCATGTTCATTGAAAATACAATCAGTTTAGGTGTTTGACAGGATCGATTGAACTTGAGAAAATGTTGGCTTATATAATTACAAAAAAGGAGAGTTACATCGTCCAAGTATTCACTTACTATATTCACCTGGTTTATTTTGTACAGAAATAGATTAATCAAACCCTACATTGTGATATTAAATATCTTACTTGTACTGATAAAATTAGAGATAAGGTGTCACCTGATAATGCATTAACACAGTTGTTTAATGACACCACTTTTGATTTATTTTTTTTGGTCGATTTTGCCCAAAATATGAGTAGAAATTGTTAAAACCATAGTTTTTTATTAGAAATAGGGGAAATTTTAGCTTTAAGTTGTTGAATTTGCACAATCCAAATGTTTAAGGGATTTTTCAGGACATTGAATCCATTTTTGTACTAAAAAATACAATGAAACATTGTGATCTCACCAAAAATCGTATCATCAGATTTTGGTGAAACGGTTAAAAAATCACCTCATTAAAAAATAGTTAAACTCATAGTAGACAAATTTATCAGGAGATAGAAAACAGTGGAGTTTAATTTTTCTTTTGTACAGCAGTTATCTCTCTATTCAGAGCTTCAGGTAAAACCTCAGAGGATTTTCGAATGAAAAGTATGACCACTCTAAAATATGCTTCCTTTTGTTTGTTAAATTAAATTTTGTTGCAGTCTGGAGCCTTCTAGAAAAGCAGAGAAATAGAAATGATGATTTCTCTTTAAATCATTTTAATTTTATTTCTTGATATAACCCTGTTTGTTGATAGATAGAGAACATTCATTTTACCCTGTTTGTTGATAGATAGAGAACATTCATTTTACCCTGTTTGTTGATAGATAGAGAACATCCATTTTTGGGGCAAATTTTGTTTTTCCAATATGTACAAATGTTTTAGTGAGCTTTTGGATCGTTCAAAAAACACTCTGTCCTGGTTAAATATCATGTATAAAGGAATATGCTCTTAAAATATGATGGGATATTTTTATGCAGATGGGATCTCACATGAAGAAGGCAATATTTGAAGAAAAGACGGCCAATGCTTTGAACAGATGGCAACAAAATGCTAAGAAAAAAAACAAAACGAGATAGAAAGTCAAAGCATTCTTCCCCTGGTTTTACACGCAGATCAACTGTGTTTTCGGGATTTCAAAGCTGAAAAACAACTCCAATCTATGGATCTTCTCCATTGCATTTGCTCCGAAGATACAAAACAGCAGGAGACATGGAAACTGCAGATGCCTCTGAGAGATATGACCACTCAGAATCCAGCGCATCAGATTCGGCAATTGATGCATCTTCTTCTTATCCTCCCCAGCATAATCAACCTGTTTTGGTTACCGAGGCCCCTAAGGATATAGAGACTACAGAATGTCCCTGTTCAAAAGATGCACACACAAATGATGACAAATTTCCCTTTCCCAGAATATAAATCTTCCATCCACATCATACAAAAGCTTGGTTCAAAGCCAATTTATATCTAAATTTGACTTATCTTCCATTGTAAAGTTTATCTTCATTTAAGCAGCAGAGAGAAGTGGACCCATAACAAACAAGGAACCAAAAAGGCATCTGCACATTCTACCTACAATTCGTTCCATTGAAAAAATAGCTTTCACTAATTTCAGGGTTTCTTACCAGAGCAGTGATTTAATGCAGTGGTTGTATATTGCGGTAGCTGCATATCTCGTTATGCCGTAAGGCGTTTCCCTCTGAAATCAACTCCCCTCTCTGCCTACCTGTCATCTTGTAAGCCACACGATTATATGTTAGACGATAGCAACAATTTCAGCCGTTGATCGTTGATTCAAAGGGGTTGCCCAAACGGTTTGGGTGTTTCATTTGGCATCAGGTCGAATAGTTTCATCGTTTCATTTGGCTTCGGGTCGAATAGTTTCATCCGCGCAGCTGAACGGGATTTTCTAGTAGTCTAATGGCTGGACGATTTCTTTCTCACCGCAAAGAATTTTCAAAGACTCTGGCAAACCTTCAGAAGTGTCCATATCGACGAGAACGCAACCTACGCGCTTATCTGCAGCTAGTAAAGAAGCCTTTTCCAGGTAGACGAAGTTTCCCAAGGAGTTGGCCACTCTGATTAGAATTTCTTTAGACCATTACTCAAGAGAGAAGCCTGGCAGCATTACCCATAAATGTTTTTGCGGCTGGAGTTCAGTTAGTTGGCAGAAGGCCGTGTGCCATCGTTGTAGCTAGAGCGAGCCCCATCCGATGACCTAGGTTTCAACCAGAATCTGTTCCAGATAGCTCTCAGACAGAAAATAAAAATGCGGCCATTTGTTGACCAAAAATGTTTACTATAGGGGTATAGCCTACGAGCGGCTTCCAAGTCTTTCTTACCCAGTCTAGGAGTTGGTCATGGGTTATTGAGATATAGTTGAGCCTACCCACTAATGCTCTCTTAGATAGGGATTCTACCTAATTCTACCCTGTCCAAATTGACATCCTGACCTAGTGTTAGTTCCTTCATTGTTGTCAAAGCCTTTATGTGCTTTTGAGCATGCTTATTTTTGGCTCGCTCTACTTTAAGTCTTGGAATAAACCCATCTCCTCCTGCTCCGGCAGACTACAACAAAAATTGGGTGGGCTAATCAGAAGAACCCTACATATCTGCTGACAAATGATGTGCCTTGTACCAATCTTATCTTGCTGGATGTAGAGGTTCACTGATATTGTAGCTGTAAAAGGACTTGCTGGGCCATTCATGTGTTCTAAGAGAGAAATGGCCCTTTGCTTCAAACATCTCGCTCGAAAAGAATTGAAAAAAAAGACGTGTATAACCCTCCTGAAAACCCGCTCAAAAACCGGCAGAAGACCAAGAATTCAAAGACGCAACTTACAGAGGTGAAGGGAATGCAGGGTAAAGGACAAATCAATGCGATTATTTCAAGAGGGATGCGCTAGTATCCAAAAGATCAGATATCAATATAGAAAGATCACCCCAAAGCAAACCCGCCACTAAAAGGAACCAAAATAAATATCACCCAATTAACCGCTGCAAAACTAGAAAATGGTTGCATTCCCTGCAAATTGATTAAATTGATGCTACCATACTAGAAAGAGAAAATTTCCGATATAGTAAATCAACATCTATATGGACCACAATACCACCACTGAACAGGAAACTCAATGGGAAGTCCAGGCAATCTGCCACTCAGGCCAACCAGCCAGAATCCCTGTTGATGTATGCCATCCGGAAAATCGGAACAACGAGAGGATCCAATATTATCAGATACCAGATCCCCCCAGCATCCCCCGAAATCCCCAGAGATCGGAAGAAGAGATCAGAAAACGAAAAACGAATGCCCTATAGATAAAGCGTTCTTTAATAGAACATCCTCCCGATCTAATATCCGTATCAATTCCACAACGACATCCCAACATCTAAAAAGACCACAGAAAGACTCGATGCCAATTCGCCGTAAAGTACCTCCATCCGCATACCTCATTACGATCTCATCTGTGAGTCCTTCTCAAAGAGCAGAATGAATTTTTCTTTATTTCTCTCATCATAACATGACTGTGTGCCGAAGGATAGAAGAATATCGTTTTGGTGTCTTTCTGTTCTTCTGCCTCTTCGCTGTGAAGGTTTTCTGAAGTCTGTGACCTCACTTAGGAGCTACATCACCGCATTGCCTTTTGAGGTATTGAAGTCACACTAAATTCCAATTTCCCTCCTATTTCTGTCGAGGGTTTATTTGTAGGAGATGAAAACATTGACATTTGCAGATTTTTATAGCTGGATTTAAATTTGTACTCTGTAATTTTTGTGGGTCTTTTGTTTCTCTGATACGAAGATGGCTTTAGGTTACTGTGTGCGGTATTTTGTCTGTCAGCACGATTTGGGTGTGGATTGTGGCCTTATTGTAAGCCCTTGTTTATGTTTGCTGGGAAGTTTGTCTTCTATGTTCCTTATTTTGTAACTTTTGTGGGTTTTTTTTTGTTTCTCTCAAAGGAAGACAGTTTTAGGGTTACAGTGTGGAGGTATTTTGTTTTTCAATATGTTTTTGGTGTGGAAGGTATTTTGTTTTGGAGTCGTCTGACGAGGTGGAGGGATTGCCGGACGGCCAAAAGTGGCTTGAATTTAGGTTAAAAAATTTCAAAAAATCTTGTGGATATAGTGTTTGTATCATGTTTTTGATGGTGGAAATGGATTCAGCACCATCAAAAACGTCTAAGACACCTAAAATTTTGAAGTTTAACAACTATAACTTGGATCTCCAAAAATCCTTGCCAGATTTTCTCTAAATATGACCAGAATTTCCATAAGTTTCCGAGCAATTCGACTTTTGTTTTTCGACATGTTTTTGGTGTGGATTGTGACTTTTCAAAATGATTTTTCTTTTCAATATACCATTTTTTACTTTGCCAGAAATTTTATCTATAATTTCTCTATGTTCTAAGAAGGGTTTGTCTTGTGATTAGGGTTATCTCTTCTGACCTTTGAACAAGATGGGTTTTTTTTAATAGAGATGGCCTTCCTTTGTGTCCAATATTGTTTTAAGATTACAAGATTATATTTAGGTTTTAGATCTGGTCCATCATTTATAGTGGATTTTTCTTTTATTGTTGTTATTTTTGTTTATTATTTTTAATAATTTTTTCGAATTTTATTACATTTTTGTTTATTATTTTTAAATATTAACTCGAATTTTATTACCAATACCAAACACCAAAGTTTAATGATCAGTTTAATAATCCTTAGATTTATATTTCATCTTATTTATTTATTTATTTCTAATTCATATAAATATAAAAAATAAAAATATAATATAAAAATGTAGAATTCTCATATATCTGATTTTATGTAATTTTTTAATTCATCCTAATTACAATAAAAAAGGGAGAACAAAATTTTGAAAAAAAAAAAAAACATCTTTTTTTAAATGTCTTATTGATTACATATGGATATAGATAGGAATAAAATATTAAACAAATGATTAAAAATTGTGTTAAAAATTACAGATTATCTATTTTAAAATGAACTTTTAAGTTTTATTAAATATTGGATATTTTAAAACATTTAAAATAAATTTGACAATTAAATGTCAACTCCCTTGAAATAACCATTCAAAATCGTATCATCAGATTTCGGTGAAACGGTTAAAAAATCGCCTCATTAAAAAATAGTTAAACTCATAGTAGACAAATTTATCAGGAGATAGAAAACAATGGAGTTTAATTTTTCTTTTGTACAGCAGTTATCTCTCTATTTAGAGCTTCAAGGAAAGCCTTAGAGGATTTTCGAATGAAAAGTATGACCACTCTAAAATATGATTCCTTTTGTTTGTTAAATTAAATTTTGTTGCAGTCTGGAGCCTTCTAGAAAAGCAGAGAAATAGAAATGATGATTTCTCTTTAAATCATTTTAATTTTATTTCTTGATATAACCCTCTTTGTTGATATATAGAGAACATTTATTTTACCCTGTTTGTTGACAGATAGAGAACATTCATTTTATAAAAGCAACACACAAATGCACACAATGACTGCCATTTCCTTCACTTCTTTCTCTGCAACCCAATTATGTGCTTCTCTCTTTTCTCTGTAACCAAATTATAGGATTCTCTTTGTGTCTCTTTCTTCCTCTACACCTCCAGGCAATTCCAAGAGCCTATAACTCTGCCCAGATTTCCACCCTGACCATTGAACTGATGCCGTCACCCCCTGACCGAGCTAGGATAGGACCTCATTCTTTAGAATATAGAAAGATGGACTTCAGTTCACCTCTATTCTAGAAAATAATTTGGAGATTGCCATGAAACTGCAGGTTCCTAAATATGTCAAGAACAGAGTTATAGAAATACAAGACCATTATTGTGAGATTTGTCCATTATAACCAGCGCATAACCACTACCTACAGTGTCAACACTGCTCTTCTAACTTTGTACCACATCATCAAATGGCCATTACATCAAGTCCTGGAATGATGGCTTTCCAAATGAAAGCAGAGTAGGACTGCAATTATTTTTTCATGGACTAAAAGCAATTTATGCATACAACAAATATTGATATGTTTAAAAGCAGTATGCAAGATCAGAATGAATGTAAGAACCAGCATGAAAAAGGTTTTGCAGCCCTGAATTTATGGAAAAGTCTTTTTGGAAGACTCACGCGGTTTTGAAGCTTTCTAAGTCTACTCAGAATCCTTTTCGGCCCAAAACTTTCAATGTCAAACGACATCAGCAAAAATGGAACCTTATCTCTCAGTTTGTACTAAGTCTTTAATTTTCTTATTAAACCCAGCCTTCATTGTCCACCTTGAGGGTGACACATTCTGTAATTTGAATATTTAAATGTTTCACTCTTCCGTATATAAATTTCAGGTAAATTAGGTGACAATACCATCATCATCTGATAAGGATTACCTTGGGTTGCTTGTGTTTGTGTCTAGGGTTGCTGTGCAGTTTCTATGTAGTTACATCACACTTCCACTTTATGCCCTTGTGACACAGGTCAATCTACTCCATGTTCATTGAAAATACAATCAGTTTAGGTGTTTGACAGGATCGATTGAACTTGAGAAAATGTTGGCTTATATAATTACAAAAAAGGAGAGTTACATCGTCCAAGTATTCACTTACTATATTCACCTGGTTTATTTTGTACAGAAATAGATTAATCAAACCCTACATTGTGATATTAAATATCTTACTTGTACTGATAAAATTAGAGATAAGGTGTCACCTGATAATGCATTAACACAGTTGTTTAATGACACCACTTTTGATTTATTTTTTTTGGTTGATTTTGCCCAAAATATGAGTAGAAATTGTTAAAACCATAGTTTCTGATTAGAAATAGGGGAAATTTTAGCTTTAAGTTGTTGAATTTGCACAATCCAAATGTTTAAGGGATTTTTCAGGACATTGAATCCATTTTTGTACTAAAAAATACAATGAAACATTGTGATCTCACCAAAAATCGTATCATCAGATTTTGGTGAAACAGTTAAAAAATCACCTCATTAAAAAATAGTTAAACTCATAGTAGACAAATTTATCAGGAGATAGAAAACAGTGGAGTTTAATTTTTCTTTTGTACAGCAGTTATCTCTCTATTCAGAGCTTCAGGTAAAGCCTCAGAGGATTTTCGAATGAAAAGTATGACCACTCTAAAATATGCTTCCTTTTGTTTGTTAAATTAAATTTTGTTGCAGTCTGGAGCCTTCTAGAAAAGCAGAGAAATAGAAATGATGATTTCTCTTTAAATCATTTTAATTTTATTTCTTGATATAACCCTGTTTATTGATAGATAGAGAACATTCATTTTACCCTGTTTGTTGATAGATAGAGAACATTCATTTTACCCTGTTTGTTGATAGATAGAGAACATCCATTTTTGGGGCAAATTTTGTTTTTCCAATATGTACAAATGTTTTAGTGAGCTTTTGGATCGTTCAAAAAACACTCTGTTCTGGTTAAATATCATGTATAAAGGAATATGCTCTTAAAATATGATGGGATATTTTTATGCAGATGGGATCTCACATGAAGAAGGCAATATTTGAAGAACAGACGGCCAATGCTTTGAACAGATGGCAACAAAATGCTAAGAAAAAAACAAAACGAGATAGAAAGTCAAAGCATTCTTCCCCTGGTTTTACACGCAGATCAACTGTGTTTTCGGGATTTCAAAGCTGAAAAACAACTCCAATCCATGGATCTTCTCCATTGCATTTGCTCCGAAGATACAAAACAGCAGGAGACATGGAAACTGCAGATGCCTCTGAGAGATATGACCACTCAGAATCCAGCGCATCAGATTCGGCAATTGATGCATCTTCTTCTTATCCTCCCCAGCATAATCAACCTGTTTTGGTTACCGAGGCCCCTAAGGATATAGAGACTACAGAATGTCCCTGTTCAAAAGATGCACACACAAATGATGACAAATTTCCCTTTCCCAGAATATAAATCTTCCATCCACATCATACAAAAGCTTGGTTCAAAGCCAATTTATATCTAAATTTGACTTATCTTCCATTGTAAAGTTTATCTTCATTTAAGCAGCAGAGAGAAGTGGACCCATAACAAACAAGGAACCAAAAAGGCATATGCACATTCTACCTACATTTCGTTCCATTGAAAAAATAGCTTTCACTAAAATCCACTGTTCAAATATTTTTAAAGGAGGAGCCACTTGCTTCTTCTCCTCTCCATTCTGTCAAATTCAGCTAGCACCAGTGCCATGATGGAAAGCCTTGCCATCGCACTATATGGGAAAGTATTGGGAAAGACAACACAACAGGCCCTGCCACTGATGAAGCAGAATGACATATTCCTTAGACTTGCTCTTACCATCACGGGATCTGAAAAGTCTCTGGCACCTCGTAATGGTGGTCGGCAGCCGAATATACCAGGACTCAGGGATTATATAGGTTGTGAAAACTAAATCCAGTTTGGATGTTTTTAACAATTAATTTGCATTCTCAGTTTTTCTCGATAAGATTTGAACATTATCAAATACTTTGATGGGCATCAAATACCCATCAAATTTATATGATTAATTAATTTAAATTTTATAAATTAAATTAATAATTAATTATTTATCAAAAAAATACTAGTAGTTTAAGAATATGTATCTTTTAAGAGGTTATATATTTCAATCTAAAATGAAAAACACTTATATTCTTATATTTTTATAAACTTTTGTAACCAAATCTTACACAAAGGAATATATTTATTTCACAAACCAAAAAGTCTATACATATCATAACCATAATTTTAAAATTAAATTATAATTATTATAACTACAAAACATTATTTTATATATATATATATATATATATATATATATATATATAGATATATTTAGTAATTTGATTACTAACTTAATCATAATTTTAAAATTAAATTATGATTATTATAATTACAAAACATTATAATAATATCTAAATCAAAATAAATAAATAAATAAATATATATATATATATATATATATATATATATATATATATATATATATATATATATCAAATGAATGCATTATTTTTTTTAAATTAATTTATTTTTCCTGAGAAAAAAAAAACAACCACCTGGTAAATTTATTCATGGGAACATGCTATGTTAAAAACATTAGTTAGGCTGAACATTTAATGTCTCACAACGAATCAAAAAAATGGCTAAGAGGCCAACAAGTGAGCAGAACACGCAGGCCGGCCAAGAAACCCCAAAGGGCGCACCAGCAAAAAAAAAAAAAACAGAAACCCCAACAACAAAAACTAACGGGATTTCAAACAAAAAATCAGAAACCCCAACAACAAAAACTAACGGATTTCAAACAAAAAATTGGGCAAGGTCGCCTGGATAACTCCCAAAAAAACCCCACAGATTCATGGCATGCCAATCAGCGTTGAAGACCAAAATATGATGATAGCCTTTAAATTTTCAACTCTAAATTTCCAGAGAAGGTGTAACCTTTTACATAATGATCAAGCAATGAAATACATGGGGCTTTTACATAACCAAATGAAATCATTAAGATCATGCAATGAAATACATGGGGTTCGGCAGCTTGAAGGTCCTGATCTCCTTGGTACTAGTGGTAATGCTTCTGAGGACAAGGGCAGTCCTTTGACAATAGCTCATATACAAAGGTTTCGAAGCTTCTATATTTTAAATGGCTAAACAAGATAGCTTCTATATCTTAAATGGTCAAGCAAGATTTGTTAGACTTGTGGATTTTAATTTATGAAACCATTTATACTTATGTTACCTGACTAATTGGCTCTCTTATGCACCAATGTTCTTGGATCATATGCCCATTTTGTATGGAATGTCTACTAAGTGGTTCCAGTTAATGGGGCATTGATTTGAGTGTTCAATATATTCTTATTCTTTATCAAAGTATTTTTTTGCTCTATTTGCTTTCTTCAATTTATGCCTTACGAAGTTTCCTTTGCAACATCTGGTGCAAATGCTAGTTTAATTTTTTCATAAAAAACAAGATACATTGATATGTTTCTTGTCTTGCAATGTGTCGTCTTAAATTAAATCTCTTTGGGACATCAACATACATCGATTCATAAATAAAATCAGGATTTATAACAAATTTATATACCAAAATATTATATATTTTATTAACAATATGATGCTACGCAATTGAATAATAATAATAATAATAAATTCCAGAAACCTTCTCATCATCCGTTTATATAAATCTTTTAATTTTTTATAAATGCCAAGATACATTGTGTCATCTTAAATTAAATCTCTTTGGGACATCAACATACTTCCATTCATAAATAAAATCAGGATTTATAACAAATTTATATACCAAAATATTAATAATTTAACAGGTTAAAGTTTGCTATGTAAAATGTGTAGTACATTCTTCTTCTATAATCCAAATTTAAAAATTCATGATCACTTATCATGATCAAATTCCGAGTAGAGAATTTGATTGATAATGAATCATATTATATATATGAATTTGAATGGTCTACTGAATAATAAATTCTTTTTGTAGCTTAAATACTATAATAATATGTAATTTTTGAATTTCTTATAGAATTTAAAAATATTGTTTTGAAATAATTAATATATAATTTAGATGAATTTATGTTAAAGTATAAAATCATTATAATTATTTTTTTATATTTAAAAAAAATCTTATAAAAATATTTTAATTATAATAATTATTTTATTTTAAATTATTTTATAAATTTAATATAAAATCAATGTATTGAATATTTTAACACTGTTATTGAAATATTTTATTTTAATAAATATCAAATTATTCTATTTAAAATTGACATTATATTATTATTATTATTATAAATATGTTAATTTCATGATAGACAAGGAAAAATAAAATAATATAAAAAAAAATGTGTATCTCTTTTCAGGATAATAAAATATGTAGTTATTGTATAAGAGATGATATTAAGTTATTATGTATTTATATTATTTTTTAATAATATTATTTATCTCTATATAAATTTCACATATTTTTATATATATATATATATAAATATTTTTAATTTTGTTTATGGTGGGTTTGCTATCTTTCCTATACATGTTTTATAATTTTTATAATTTTTTCTTTAATATGATATAAACAGCATAGATATGAATGGTGATTATGATGATTAATGTCACTAAGACCTATATAGTTTACGAGACATTAACATAGTAAGAGATTAAAAAGGATTATTTAACATTTTATTTTTTATGCTAAAAAATAACTTAAAGAAGTGTTCCCACATCATCATAACTCTGTTGAGTTAAAAAGTCAAGAAGGTTGGTAGTGTGAGAGATATTTGGAAAATTAGATTGAATGTGAGTATAAAATAAACAATCTAAGGGAGTAAGAAACCATTTCATCTTATGGTGTTTTGGGAATTGACCAATGACTAGTTTCACTATGAATCTCATGAGAATTAGTTCTAATCTTGAAATTTTCATTTTCTTTTTAACACTAATCAAGATAAAGAGATAACTTTGACTTTTGAGATTGGGGTTGATCACCTCCTTATAATATTGTAGTTTTATTTTTCCCACTAACTCTTTATTTCCCCACCATTTCTCTTTAAATTTTGAGGTAGCAATATTTTTATTATTACTTGAATTCTACCTATGATGTCCTCCTTTATTCCCCAATGATGTAGCCAAGACTAGGAATCCTTACGCCAACATAGCTTGAAATGCAGGTGAGGATTTTAGCTAAAGTTAGAACCAATTTTAGGAAACCTCTTGAAATCCATGTTGTATAACCTTTTTTATATAATAGATTACATAAATCTTAACTCTGGATCCACCAAGCATCGCAGGGGATCAAATATTTTGAGGTGCAAACCTCTTCTAGAGTGAAAATTTATT
Source organism: Pinus tabuliformis (assembly GCA_031772625.1). Taxonomy (NCBI): domain Eukaryota; kingdom Viridiplantae; phylum Streptophyta; class Pinopsida; order Pinales; family Pinaceae; genus Pinus; species Pinus tabuliformis. Next base: position 1,451,391,579 of record CM062818.1, on the reverse strand, counting down.
TTAATCTCTTTCGGTGCTTGGTAGATCTGAAGTTAAGATAGATCTAACATGACTTAATTATTATTATTATTATTATATAGATATATATATATATATATATATATATATATATATATATATATATATATATATATATATAGATAGATAGATATATAATTTAATTTCCCTAAATTGGGAGACATTTCTTGGAATCACAAGATGGAGTTGTGACCTCTCCACAATCTATGTACCCCAAGGCTTCTTAGGGGGTTGAATCCATATATGCAATCAAAAACTTGTTTTAAACATTAAAAATAAGATTTGGCAAAAAACAATTCACTAGAACTATTACAAAATGACTAATTAATTACTAAAAAAATGACTAAAATTGGCATATAAATGATCATTTTTCAGGCGATGATCAATAATGGCTAATTTAGAGTATCATATAACATGACCAACTTTTAGTTGTTTTTAGCTTAGTCATTAATTGGTTGTCTCAATCTTAGCGTCTAGTAGTATATTTAGTCATAAATTTAGTCATTGATTTAGTCATTAGTTGCTACAATTAATGACCAAATACACAAAAAATATAAGGCTATATGATCACATAAGAAAATCAATTAATGACCAAAGAAATATGACCAAAATGTTGGTCGTGTTATAAGATATTGTAAATTAGCTACTAATAGTCATATATATGCAAATTTTAGTCATCGTTTGAAACCAAATAATGAAAAAAGAAATATGACTAAATATTGGTCATATTATAAGGTACTGTAAATTAGCTACTAATAGTCTTATACATGCAAAATTTAGTAGCCACTTTTAATCACAAATTTATCATTTACAGTAGTCACTTATATTTTTTTGGTAGTTTAATATTCATTATATAAACAACTAATTTAGCCTTATAGTAATTTTATTTGTGTTCATTGTTAATCAATATAAACAACTAATTTAGTAGTTTTAGATTGATTTTATGTCTTCAATATTAACCAACATAAATTAATTAGTATGAATTTGTGACTAAATTAAGAAAAAATTGTCATGCAACGTGCATGTTCATCAAATATAAAAACACAAAGTTACACCCGGTAATTACAATACTAAATAACATCAAATACAACTATAAATAATTTCAACCACATAAATTATATTAAATGAAATGTCAAATATTACAATATGAATTTCAAACTTAATATTCGTTGAATTATATATAAAATATTGTTTCATCGCTTCAAAACATTATCATTTGTTCGCAATATATTGTAGGTGAATTCAGCAACTCTAAAGACTTGGCCATCAGTCTCTATGTGTGTGTCTCCTACGGGATATTGGCTTCAAGGGTATCACTAGATTGATTCTCTTCTCCCTTTATTTCTGCATTTGTCACTCCAGTGTTATTGTTTTCCACTTTCTTCAATTCCTAGTTCTTACCATAAATAGTGAGTTCCTCTTCTAAAAACGAAAGACGATACAACATAGAGTATAAGACATGAAAGACAACGAACACTAGAATATAAACTACATTAGACTATAAATGATTTATATGACATATACCTCAACATTAACAATGTCAATGCAATGTTTTCCCAAAAAAGCAAGAAACTCGAACAATTTTTCTTTAGTTGGGTGGTATTGGCCACTATGTGGCCAAATAACCTATATAAAAAAAAGAAAATAAAACATCGCCATAGAAAAAAACTCCTTAGTAACTTAGTATTCAACCTTTAGGAAAAGCTCTACACCATAATGTCAACTAAGTTCCATGTTAAAAAACTCAAGCTGTTGATAACTTGTGAAAACAAATAATCTGAGACGTCATGTCTAATCCTTGTCATTTTATTCTCAACAACACTCATTCTCTAACACATGAACTTGGTCAAGTATATAGACAACTTTTACTCAAATAACAACATGAAAGTAAACTTTTCTAATAGTCGTCAAAATATTTTAATCCAAAACAACTAAAAGGATTTCAATTAATATCACGTAATATTATTTTCATCTTCAATCTTTGGATGTTGTTTAAATGAACATGATACTAAGTATTTTCAATTTCATAGTTAAAATACAAAACAAAATCAAAGGAAACATTAAAAATACAGTCAAACAATAAAGAGAGAATACCATGAAACATTGCAATTATAAAAAAAAATTGTTTACCACTCCACCAATGTGTAGCATTCCTAAAACATTTTCTTTCACAAAATAACAATGAGGTGAAAAAATCGTAACATTAAAAACCATAGGAATCCCTACTAGAAACATTCCCAAATTCAATGGACCAAGTACCTAAAGGATCTCCAAAATCAAATGAATCATATCCAAGACATGCTCTGCATTGTCTCCCCATCTTTTTTCCAATCCCATTGCCTATAACTTGCCCACACTAGAGTCAAGTAACAATCAAACAAAGGGATTAACATTCATTTTTATCTTTTATGTCTATCAAGTTTGAATCTGATTTCTTTCACAAACATATTAAATAATATTTAAAGCCTTCCTATCCTGAAAAGGTATCAAACATGTAAGACATCAGAAAAATGGAACTCAATGAGGTCCTCAAACAATTCATACAATAACAATATTTTTCTTGCTGTGATATCTTGGGTAGAAAAAAAGAAAATATATGCAAAATAAAAAGCCATATATTACTTGGTTTCAAACTCTATATATGGCGTACTCTTAGGCAAATTTTTAAGATGTTCCTTTACATTTACCAAAGAAAACTGTAGTTTGGTTAAACTCTGTATCCTTTCATGGGAGTATTGGAAGTCAGATCTAATAAAGTATTGAGATAAATGAATTAAGAAGGGTGAAGCATGACATGATATTTGTTTGAAGCTACATGGATGGTCCATGTAGGAGTTGTATAAGCGACAAAGTTCAAGAGGACTGGTAACAAACTTCACCAACAGAAGGAATAAACTACTTGAGGAGAAGACCAGGACTATGAACAAACATACTAGATAGTTGAGCAGTTGAGTAACTAAGAAAAAAGTAGTTATAGAGGAAAGAAGGAAAAATACCATGAGTCATTTAAGTAGTTACACAGAACTAGATGCGATGAGAGAGACAAAGATAAAAGAAAGTGCACTATGCAGACTATTACCCATCAAAGTGGGTGATTCTATAGGATAAAAAATTTCTCCCATTCTTCACATCCAACTAGCCAACCATGAAACACCTGAAAACCACCACTAGCTAACAACATGCCATTGTATCTTTGCCACCTGCATCAGTCATATACATTATCACCCATCTGCCAAGAGCACATGAACGAAGATAAGAGTGTAAACGATCTATATAACTATTATTATTTTCAAATAAGTTAAACCCTAGTGTTCAATCACCTTGTAGGACTCATAAATGTTATTCATGAATACAAATCTGTTATGGCGCAATGTTATGACAAAACTAGTGAAGGAAACAAATAATTCCTATTATAAATTCTAGGCTAATGTTGAGATAAAATTATACCAAATCTATATATTATTCCCTAAGATAATAAGACCATAGGAATTATAAATACATACCCATTGCGTCGTACTAGATGAACTGAAAGATAATGAGATAAACCAAACCATTCTAAAATTTCAAGAACAAATCGTTTTGGTGGAGCCATTGCAACACCACACTATAAGAGAAACAAATTAAGCTCGCATATGTAGCAACACCTACAAATAAATGCCAAATAAGATTTGTCAATTTGTTAAACATGGCCCATAACAACTCTTTTCAACCTTAAATGTCAAAATTTACCATGTGAAGGATATATCTTCATAAAGGAAAAATAAAACCCTTTGACTCACCAATGAATGTAATGGTAATATTCAAAAATAATGAGTGACCATTCTATTGCCACATGCTTGAATACACCTGTGCAAAAAACACCTGTGTTGGAAATAATACTGAGAGGGGGGGTGAATCAGTATTATCAAATTCTTTTTCAATTTATACAAAGATTTGCAAATCTGACTAATGAAACTTGTGTATACCTCCCAGACTTATAATTCAATTTATTCTTAGAAGTTGATCATTAATCTGTGTGTCAGAACCATATAACAGTAAGCAGGAACAGAAAAGTAGTGCAGAGAGTCACACAAAAGAACACAAGATATAAGGTGGAAACCCAATGTGGGTGGAAACCACCTACTGCAATATGTCTCTATCTTCTTTCAATTAGAAACTTCTTTTTTCAATGATTCTATACTGGTGCAGTCTTATACCAGTACGCAAGCTTCAACCTGCAGAATGCTACAACCTTCTTTCGTTCTCTAGATTCTTCTGGAAGGGAGCTACAACCCCCTTAGCTCTTGTACTAGCTGAGGTACTAGTACGTAGGTGCTGACCTACAGAAGACTTCTCTTTTCTTCCAGGGACCACGTTTCATAAATTTTCAAACTGGATCCATGAATATCAATCAAACATCAAATAGATCTGCAATCAACCAACTTCCTTGTACAAATACTGAATCAATAACTTCTCAGAACACAGTACCAGTAACCAGACACCAATTCAGAACCCTGAACACTGCAGTAATAGACAAAAGCAGCTAAAACATATTTCAAGAAAAAGTCTGCAACTTCACCAATAGAAACCTGTGTACATCCGCAGTATTCACTTCTTTAACTTGCGAGTATCCGCACCTCCGCTGTGTCGAACCTGCGGGTATCCGCACCTCCGCTGTGTCGAACCTGTGGGTATCCGCACCTCCACTGTGTCGAACCTGTGGGTATTCGCACCTGAGCTGTGTTGAGTCTGTGGGTATCCGTGCCTGCACTATGTCGAGCTTGTGGGTATCCGCACCTGAGCTGTGTCGAGCCTGCGGGTATCCGCGCCTGCACTGTGTCGAGCCTGCGGGTATTCGCGCCTGTGTTGTGTCAAACCTGCAGGTATAGATAATTTATCAGACTTCAATTATACCCAGATTATCAAATTTACAAATCTGATCATGTGCCAAAGAGATCTCGACCCAACAATAGATCCGTCTTGTAATGCTCAGGTTTCTCCTTGATTCATGTCTAGCTACAACTACCAACCGATCACCAGTATTTCAGATCTTGCTCATCTCAATATATTAAACACATTAGTTGCACAACCAAATGATCTCCTTTCCTTTTTATAGTCTAGGCCTTACTCAAACCATGGTCCAAAACCATAGAGATCCAATACTAGGGACCCAAAAACCTGGGTTCAATACATTACATGCAAAACCACGGACCAAAACCATAGGATCAAAAATGTTGAACTAAATACCATGGACCAACCATAAGATTTCCCACGTGCGCTCTTTTCTCTACATGAAAGTGCGTGTACTTTATGTCTGCACTTTTTGTTCAGAGAACCTGCATACATGTCCGCAGCTTTTGTTCAGTGCACCTACGTATGTCCGCAGCTTTGTGAATAGGAACCTGCAAGTATCTCATTTTCTACTATTTTGAGAGCCTGAACTTGCGATCTGCACTTTGAGTGAGTTGCCATCAAGTATAACACTTATGTCATCAAGCCAAACCTGTGTCATAATTCCAACAATCTCCCCCTTTGGACTTGATGGCAACCCAAAGTCACTCAAAGTATTTTCTCCCCATTTGACATCAAGGGCAAAGGGTTATGCTCCCCCTGAGTACATGCTGAAATCTCTGCTCTGCTGTGTTGTCCAAGCTTCCCCTGACATATAGGCAAGATTTGCAAGAAGATGTTTTACAAAAGAAATATGACTTTGTACATCATAACTGACCTTCCTATCACCAAAGATTCATACATACGACTCCCAACCAAGTGGAGATACATGATATAATAAGCATATTACATTATCCATCCCAGGCATAGTGGGGTAACCAAGATAGGCCGTTACATGACCTTGACAAAAGAGAGATAGAGACAAAATATCAGCAGCATCTGTTAATCATTATTCAGATCAGTATCCATGCTCTCCTTCTGGACTTGATCCTCCTGAAATAAAAACAACTGAAGAATTGAACCAAGATCTTCTATGATAATGCCAACAATGCATTATTAGAAGAATGTATGCTCCCCCTGAACCTGTGCCAGATTGTCCCTGACAGACCCATATCGGACTCTTCTCATCCTTTATTTTCTTCAAGTCGACTGTAGCCATATAAGCGAGCATATGTACGCATATACCCCATATGAAAATCGCATATGTGGAGCGATAAAAGGTGTCTTTTTAACTCCTAATTATCTTCACATTAATTGTCAACCCAGGGACGACTTTTTATTCCAAGAGTGTACTCAGTCTGAGGCGGCTATTTACTCAAGAGTAATGTTATGAAAGATGTAGTACAGTGCTCAAAGTACAAAAGTAAATGAATGCTTGAAAAGAAATCTAACTGCAACAACATAAACTCAAATGCTCCAAAATTCAACTATTCACTCAGCAAACATCAATCGAGGATATGGTAGCAATAACTCATTCCTCTAGAGATTGATACAATTGAAATCAAACTAGAACAAGACAATGAATCTGAGAATGAGGAAGCAGTAACCAATGTTCTCTATAGTTGACAGCCCTGCATTAAAGCAATTAAAAGGAAATAGAATTTGAACTAAAGCTGCTATTGAAAGTAAATTAGGAAAACTCTTTAAAAGCAAACTCTTGCAATTAACCAGCGGAAATTAACAGCGAAATAAATGGGCAGCAAACTGTAATTAAAGGAACCTGAATGGAAAACTCTAATTAATGAAAATGAACAACAGCAAAGCCAAATTAATAGCAATCTGTAATGAATAGCAAAACCTTAGTCTAAGGAAATAAATGTAGCAATCGTATCCTACAAGAATCAGATAACAACCTTTACTCTAAGAATAAATCGGACAGCAAACGAAAATAGAATGGCAACTAATTAGAAATGAAATATAGAACAACACTTGAAAGCCAAACAGAAATACACAACAACGTAACACACGGCATACCTTAATGGTAATCTGATCTGGTAATCCAATTATGAGTCTTATAAATAATACGATTGTCTTTTTAGAATGGAATGGCAACGTTTATAAGTTCAACAATCGTAAGGAAATCCAATTTCCAAGATGAATTCAGTAATACCAATGGTCAAATGTTACAACACAGATATTCTATAATTGATCAGCAACGGTATCCTGTAAAAACCATTTATATCAGCACTTAAAGAAATAGCAATGCGTTGCAAAATCGATATGATATTTCTGTCTCAGAAAATGAGATTACATGATAGAGCTGTGATGTAAAATAATAGAACATACCAGATTACCAAATAAATCTGATAAGAAAAACCACGCATAAACCAAAAATATAATATACAACAGCAGCAGCGTACTCCACTAGAGGCTGGGCCCTTAGCCGCCAGCGGATGCTGCTGGGTTACTTCAGGATCAACGATGGAATGGCAACCAGATTTATATTAAAATATCAAAGCAGAGTTACAGTGGATTACAACAAGAAATCTCTCCATCTCTCAGCCATTATCCATTCTCTCTGCCATCCTCAATTCTGAATCTCTAATTCATCCTCAATTCTCCACCATTTTTCCATCATTTTTTCATCCCTATCTCTGATCTCTGTTTTCATTTAAATAGAGAGATCGGAGAGAAGTTACAATAAAGATAAGTACAACATGATTTATATTACAAAATTGGCTTGTTTCCAACCAATTGATCAACAAGAAGATATATTTCCATCCATCTTTCAACAAGAGCAAGGCGAATTTGGCTTTGCAGCTGAGATTTGGGGAAACGACCACACAACAAATCTGAGAAAATCGTGCTCAAAGAACCCTGCGTTTCTCTCAATACAAGTCGAATTTGGGCAAACCATTCTTCATTAAAGTTAATTGGGTCCATTCTGGACAAAACCCATGTTCTGGATTTTCTAGATTATTCTTCAGTTGCTCAAAATCTCAACCGCAAAATTGTCACTTCTTATTCCAGCGAATTTCTGAGTTGGCACTTTTAATGGTCAAATCTTCAATCTAGAAATTATCTTAGAGGCTAAAAATGGTGAATAATGTTACAACTGATTTATTAAAACTATCATTGATAAAATCATGCATAATCATCAATTTATTAGAAATAAAGGAGAATAAATAATATTTTTACATAAGAACATAAATCATTATAAATTGGATTTATATAATAAATTATGATAAATGACGTGATGAAGAATGGTAGAAATGGGTGGAATAAGTGTTCAAAAGTGATAATAATAATGGTATATTAACAGCCCAACATACCCCCACACTCAATATGTTGCATGTCCTCATGCAACCCAAAGACAAAACCCATGTGTTAACCAAGCAATAAAAATTTGTTCATCCTAGCTCATGAAATGGATAGAACAAATGAATTCTTCCTTAATTAATGAATATTCAATTTTAGCAATCTTGATAAAGGCATAACAATGAAGTTGCAGCAAAATATGATATAAGTAACAGCAACCTTCATTAACCATTTTCCCAAAAACTACAAACCAGCTTTTGTTGAAATGTTGCAAGTAGATTTGTAATATATGAATGCCTTTATGATCCAAAAATCAGATCATTTTGATGCACGGATCATGAAATATAAACTAAATGGCTGTAGGTGAGAGTGCGTGATTTCTGAAATTTTATGAACCAATTTATCTTGAAATTATCTGGGTATGTGTAGTTTAATAATATGTCTGTGTTTTCCAGAGATCACAAGAATTGAGTTCATAGTTTTTAAAAATATTATGGAAATCAATTTTTGCACTGAAATTGTATGCCTTAAATGAGAAAGAAAATAGAAAACATCCATCATGCGTAGCAATTCCTCCCCCTCTCTAAAAAATTAGCATGCCCTCATGCGATGCTAGAAAACAAATAGAGGTAGTTGCTACCATCTGTTGAATGCTATGCTTGGTGTAAAACAACATGGAATAAGGGAGGTGTTGAGAATGAATAAGAATAGCAATGGATGATAAAGACTATGAATGACATGGTTATAAGAAAGAAATGAATGAAAGCAGCACTCCCCCAAGATGATATGCTGCTGAAAAAATGGGAAGTGGTAAAGATGTGGAATGAAGGATGATAAATAATGCTCAATGGATTTTCATTAAATTCTCCTAAATTCGTAATAAATTAGAAAATTATGCTATTTTACCTCAAGTTTTACCTCCAAAAAGAAAAATGTGGAATGACATATATGTACTGGCAGTTGTTGAAGCTGATGTAGGCAAAGTTGGTGTTGAAAGTGATGCAAAAGGTGGAATCTAGGTAAGCACATCATGTCTAAAGAATTGTTCGTGTTCGCGAGTTGCTCGAGCCTCTTCTGTTAGTTGCAATAGTGTGGTCATGCTATGAATAGAATTTCCCCCGCATACTTGTTGTTCTCCTGTAAACAAATCACACTTGTGCATACAATGTTCTTGAATCCATAGTGTTAGGTTTGAATAACAACAGATAAGATGCATGCAAAAATTTCAATCAGAAAAACTTTTGTATACATGCAATACTGATATTTTGTCAAATCAACAAGTTATGGCAGAGTGCAGTAATCATATCGAATGCAATCCCATAATGCATACATTCCCCCTCCAATTGGAAAAGGAATTCCATGACCAGAAAGATATGAGAGGTGTTGTGCTGATGGCAAGGCAAGGGAATGAACAATATAGCAGTAAATGAAGCAGAGTACACATATCAATGATAGGACAACGAGAGTTATGGTTATAATGAGAGCAAAGTGTGTAAAGATAGTTATGAATAAGAGATAGGATGCTTTGGATTGATGATAAGTTATGCGAAAAATAAAAAGAACAACAATATGTCAAAAAGATGCTTTACTGACGGTATTCTAGCTGAAAATGATGCGATTGATCATAAAACAATTTCTCATGCGTAAAGGTTCAAAACAGGGAAAAAATTAAGGAAATAATTTCTCTGATAAAAATAAAATATAAGAAAAGGGTATTATAGTAATAACTGATGATAAGATATAACTTCAATACGATAAGCAAAGCCTCTGCTGCCAGCAGGCGTCCATAGCCTTGGCAGGGTTGCTTTTTAACCCATATGAGCCAGGATCCTCAATTTATAAATGAAGAGTTACAGTGTTGTTCTACAGAAAAGATCAGTGTGCTGGCGTGGTAACCAGATAACCACACTGCCATTCACTGGGATGTAACAAAAGTAATCAGGCTGGCTCGTGATGAGACCTCATGTTCCAAGGATAATTTGGCTATCCAATGGATCATAACCTTGGTGTGGTGGCCATAATGGGAATGTCACTCTGTTACAACCTTATGAACATGGTAGGCTGGCTCGTAATGAGACCCTCTATCCTCCATCTGCGAACAAAATTTTGTTGTTATTACACATTTTTATGATAAAAAGAGGGAGGCTCAGTACTCCTTAAGAGCAGGGATGGTGGAAGAAGTTGAACATGTCAATAGAAAAAAATATACCCATAATCTCATTTATTACAAACAGAGAGGATTGTAACCGGGAAGGGTGGAACCAACATGGAAGTAAAGTGATCAATCAACATCATGATTCAATAGAAAACAATGCAGTAAAGTAGTATATAAATAATTGTGTCCCTTTGAAAATAATCTATCATCAAGGAGTTGTCCTGTTAAAGATCATAACGTGAATGATATTAACTCGCTTCAAAAGAATCCATAATTCTTGTCCTCATAAAAGTAGTGTACTTCATGCATGAAAGGGAATCAGTAAAATGTGGTTGAGATGAACTAGGAATAATCCCACAAGAGGAAGAAAGGGTTGCTCTCAAAAATACTCCCAAAGTGTTGTTTCTTTTCAAGGAATAGCAAAAACACTCAAAAAGTGGTGTTCCGTGTAGGGAACAGTAAAGGAAATGCACACCAAAAAGAAAAATACACATAAAAAAAGTGTGAAAACGCAAATGCTGTTCCTTTGGAAAAAGGAACAGCAAAAACTAAAAGTGTCGTTCCTTTAGAAAATGAACAACAAAAATGAAAAGTTTCATTCCTTTGGAAAAGGAACCGCAAAAACGCAAGTGTCACTCCTTTGGAAAAGGAACAGCAAAAATGAAAAGTGTCGTTCCTTTGGAAAAGGAACAATAAAAACGCAAGTGCCATTCCTTTGGAAAAGGAACAGAAAAAATGAAAAGTGTCGTTCCTTTGGAAAAGGAACAACAAAAATGCAAGTGTCGTTCCTTTGGAAAAGGAACAACAAAAATGAAAAGTGTCGTTCCTTTGGAAAAGGAACAACAAAAATGAAAAGTGTCGTTCCTTTGGAAAAGGAATAGCAAAAATGCAAGTGTCGTTCCTTTGGAAAAGAAACAGCAAAAATGAAAAGTGTCGTTCCTTTGGAAAAGGAACAACAAAAACGCAAGTGTCGTTCCTTTGGAAAAGGAACAACAAAAATGAAAAGTGTCGTTCCTTTGGAAAAGGAACAGCAAAAACGAAAAGTGAAAAAGGAACAACAAAATGAAAGTGAAAAAGGAACGGCTGACACAAAAAGTGTTGTTCTTTTGAAAAAGGAACAACAAAACGAAAATGTTGTCCCTTTGAAAAAGGAACAGCAGAAACAACAAAAGTGCACACAAATGTTGTCCCTTCAAAAAAGGAATAGCAAAATGCACAAGCATAAAATGAAAGCACGCAAAGAATGAATTAGTTGTTCACTGTATTGATGCCGAGGATGGGTTTTAGTTTGAATGAAGCAACACCTGAAACACAAAATATCAGAGAAATCAGAAAATAAGCAACATTTTATTTAAAAACAGTATGTAAATAAATTAAGTTACAACAGCTATGATGTTATGTCAAAAAATGATCTCTTTGAAAAATGTTTTGGCAGCAGTGACATGACATAAATTTTCAAATGGAAATCAATTCTTCATTTCTTCTATTATGTATCCATTGGGTAATGAATTGGATGAAATTCCTTTGTTTCATAAAATTTCTTTCAAAAATCACTCGTCCATAAATTGACCTTCTTTATTTTCCCAGGACCTGCAAAAAACGAGTGTCTACCTGTAATAAAACATTAAATCATGGAAAAAGAGAGGTGATCAGGCTCCCCTAATCCAAGAACTATGAAAAAAAAATAACAAGTAGTTACTCTGTATAACAAATCCATTGAGAAAATAACAAAGTAAAATTTATCTGTCACTTGCAGGAGAGCAGTGGCCAATCATGCTAACCTGTAGTGTTTTAATCACAACTTCTTTGTTTTTCGTCGAAATTGAGTGATTCTAAAGCCAAATGAGAGCTAATTCAAAGTTTTATCTCTAGTAAAAACATGTTTTAAAAATTCAATGATATGATATGTCAATTTTAGTTAGAACAACCTGCATAACAAAGTCATTTTCGATTACCCAGCTTAGACCAACAGTTGATATTTCAAGCATAAATTTTTCGTTTGATGTCGGATTCGAATGATTCAAATTGGAAATGAAATTAGATTCATTTATTTATCTCCAATAGAAACATTTTTTGAAGAAAAGAAGAATTGATAGGTCAAATACTATAAGGAACAGCCGGAAAGACATAGTTTTAAGGGTGCTGATTTACGATAGACAGTCAGTATTTTGATCATAACTTCCCCATACGATATCGAAAATGAGTGATTAAAATTGAATTGTAAAGTATATTCATATGGGAATCTACTATAGTAACATGTTTTAAAAATTCAAACATTTAGGCCTCCAAAAACTAACTGTCCCAACTCTATTCCTGAGCTGCCCACTAGACACCCTCTCAATGTTTTGTTTCTAACTTTTTCTTTTCAAATCCAAATTGAGTGATTTAAATTGGGTTAGAAAGTAGACATCAAGGAATACTTAGGGTAGAAACAAGTTTTTAAAATATTCACTTTTGGTCCCTCAAAGCATGATTGTCCCGACTGTTTTTCCAGAAATTTCATCAAGCCCGCAAGCCAAAAAAATGATATTCAAGCATTTTTTCATATTGATGATAAAAATGAATATAAGTGTTTGTAGAATTGTTATTTCTATTATAAATCATCTACATACACAAATTAATTGAAACATTTATCATCGATGTTGATTTCGATAGCGTGTTGCAACAAAAGAAACAACTAGTTTTACAAAAATAAAAAAAATGTGTTTGTTTTATTTGTTTATTTATTTTATTTTCTCCACTATCCTACTCTTCTTTGAAAATAGAATATGTTTATGTATAAGAGTATTTCCAGTGGAACCATTTTAGAAATAAGGCTTCACGTATACACATACCCAAATTTGAAAAATGCATATTAATGAATATTAGGGTATGAGAAGCCAACTTCCCTTCAAAAAATGGTATCAAAAATTGTTGAAGCATAGGGTGATGTTGCAAACAAATGATGGAGTGAAACCAATCTTCAATGTATCCGTTACTTTCTTGATTTCCCATAGCCATCATACCATGAAGTTCTTGGGCTTTTAAAATGGTTTGTTGATGCATACTAAAAGAAACCTCATTTTTTCCCATAATTTCTACAATTTTTGAATTTAAAACATTCTGAATCTCATTGTAAGTTTTCTTTAATGGTGCATGTGAGATAGAATGGGTGGGAAGGGTGGGTAAATTTTGCAGTTCAACATTGTAAGCATGTTGTACTGGTTTAATGGAGCATTTTGATGATGTGGTTGATTGGGTTGAGTGGATGAATTTGATATGCAAGTAGGATGTTGTGGAAGAGCTGGTGAAAAATATGGAGAATATTATTGTGCTACAAGATGAGGGAGAGTAGTCATGCAACCATAAGGTGAACCATGCCCAACTTGTAGACAAGATTGGTGGTTATATTGAAATTGACATGGCTGCCCTAACACATTAGTATTCCATAATGGATTATGCAAGTAAGAGAATGAAGAGGAAGTGTTTTGAACCATACCTATTGACCTTGTTGCAGCTTCCTCATCTCTTTGATATGTTACTTCTATCCTAGATAAGGAAGAGTGAGTATCTATGAGATGCTCCTTTCGGTCATGAGGGAAAAACACTTCATCAAATTCTTGTTTTTTATGAACCTGCAAAACATCCAATTTTGAACTTAGAGAGCTAATAAGATCAATTTTAAAATGTTCAAATAAATCATTGATTTCAGCTCTTATATCTCCTATTCTTGTAGCAGATTTGGAAAACAAAGAACAAACATCTCTAGGATTCTTACCAGCCTTGGAGATTCCTCTTGAATACCTTATGCACAATTCACAAACGTCATCATATGATAACTGAAAAACATCACCTTTCTCTATCAGATTTAAGAGTTCTAAAAATTCATCTTTGATTCGTTTAAGAATGAGTGTTTTTAAGATCTCTTTTTCCAAATGCTTATATTTTGATTTTTGAAGGTTGTAATGAAATCGATCTACATAGTCCTCTAAGCTTTCATCTTCCCCTTGTATCATATTGAAAATATCTTCATCGGCCTTGCAATAGTCTTGGTACTTCTTCAAGAATATGTTCTTCATGTCCTCCCATGTTTGGATGCAGTTCCAACCTAGGCTCATGAACCATCGGAGAGCTGCTCCTTTTAGAGTAAGAGGAAACACTTTCAACCTTTGATCATCAGTACAATAATCATATCCTCTACAAAGTATTTCTAACTCAAATAAGAATGTATCTAGATCTTCATTTGCCAAGCCATGAAAATTTGGTAGAGACAATGGGGGAATTATGTGCATTTGTGTCACTTCTCCTAGATCTTTGATAGGAAATTCAAAAGTAAAAATGTGATCCATTTCTTACCATAATAGAAGATGTTCTTCATGTGTTTCTTCGAGGCTCCTTCTTCAAATGTTCCTGTCAATCGGTTAGTGAAATGGGTGGTGCTTACATCACCACTTGAGAAAAATCATGAGATTTGTTTTTCAAAATTTCTATTTTTTTTTAATCATTCACACAAAAATTCAAACATTTACCCTAAGTTCGTTAACAATTATGTTGGAAAGCAGGCGGGGGAGCAGGGCTTCTACATGCTCCGTACACAGGTTCTTACCTTCTGTTTTTAATACCCAATTCTTTCCTAACAGGCACTCATCAAATGCACATTTCTCTTTAAAAATGGCTACACTCTCCCCGACAATGACGCCAAAATGTCGAGCGATAAAAAGCTGTCTTTTTAACTCCTAATTATCTTCACATTAATTGTCAACCCAGGGACAAATTTTTATTCCAAGAGTGTACTCAGTCTGAGGCGGCTATTTACTCAAGAGTAATGTTATGAAAGATGTAGTACAGTGCTCAAAATACAAAAGTAAATGAATGCTTGAAAAGAAATCTAACTACAACAACATAAACTCAAATGCTCTGAAATTCAACTATTCACTCAGCAAACATCAATCGAGGATATAGTAGCAATAACTCATTCCTCTAGAGATTGATACAATTGAAATCAAACTAGAACAAGACAATCAATCTGAGAACGAGGAAGCAGTAACCAATGTTCTCTACAGTTGACAGCCCTGCATTAAAGCAATTAAAAGGAAATAGAATTTGAACTAAAGCTGCTATTGAAAGTAAATTAGGAAAACTCTTTAAAAGCAAACTCTTGCAATTAACCAACGGAAATGAACAGCGAAGTAAATGGGCAGCAAACTGTAATTAAAGGAATCTGAACAGCAAACTCTAATTAATGAAAATGAACAACAACAAAGCCAAATTAATAGCAATCTGTAATGAATAGCAAAACCTTAGTCTAAGGAAATAAATGTAGCAATCGTATCCTACAGGAATCAGATAACAACCTTTACTCTAAGAATAAATCGGACAGCAAACGGAAATAGAATGGCAACTAATTAGAAATGAAATATAGAACAGCGCTTGAAAGCCAAACAGAAATACACAACAACGTAACACACGACACACCTTAATGGTAATCTGATCTGGTAATCCAATTATTAGTCTTATAAATAATACGATTGTCTTTTTAGAATGGAACAACAACGTTTATAAGTTCAACAATCATAAGGAAATATAATTTCCAAGATGAATTCAGTAATACCAATGGTCAAATGTTACAACACAGATATTCTATAATTGATCAGCAACGATATCCTGTAAAAACCATTTATATCAGCACTTAAAGAAATAGCAATGCGTTGCAAAATCGATATGATATTTCTGTCTCAGAAAATGAGATTACGTGACAGAGCTATGATGTAAAATAATAGAACATACCAGATTACCAAATAAAGCTGATAAGCAAAACCACGCATAAACCAAAAATATAATATACAGCAGCAGCAGCGTACTCCACCAGAGGCTGGGCCCTTAGCCGCCAGCGGATGCTGCTGGGTTACTTCAGGATCAACAATGGAATGGAAACCAGATTTATATTAAAATATCAAAGCAGAGTTACAGTGGATTACAACAAGAAATATCTCCATCTCTTAGCCATTATCCATTCTCTCTTCCATCCTCAATTCTCCACCATTTTTCCATCATTTTTGCATCCCTATCTCTGATCTCTGTTTTCATTTAAATAGAGAGATCAAAGAGAAGTTACAATAAAGATAAGTACAACATGATTTATATTACAAAATTGGTTTGTTTCCAACCAATTGATCAACAAGAAGATATATTTCCATCCAACTTTCAACAAGAGCAAGGCGAATTTGGATTTGCAGCTGAGATTTGGGGAAACGGCCACACAAAAAATCTAAGAAAATCGTGCTCAAAGAACCCTGCGTTTCTCTCAATACAAGTCGAATTTGGGCAAACCGTTCTTTGTTAAAGTTAACTGGGTCTGTTCTGGACAAAACCCATCTTCTTTAGTTGCTCAGAATCTCAACCGCAAAATTGTCACTTCTTATTCTAGCGAATTTCTGATTTGGCACTTTTAGAGGCTAAAAATGGTGAATAATGTTACAACTGATTTATTAAAACTATCATTGATAAAATCATGCATAATCATCAATTTATTAGAAATAAAGGAGAATAAATAATATTTTTACATAAGAGCATAAATCATTATAAATTGGATTTATATAATAAATTATGATAAATGACGTGATGAAGAATGGTAGAAATGGGTGGAATAAGTGTTCAAAAGTGATAATAATAATGGTATATTAACGGCCCAACAGTGTACAACCAACAATCTCTGAAAACAGAGAATATTCAACAGCAAGATGATGCATCAATTACCGCCAGCTTTTGTCTGAGGTATTCAAAGGTCTCCCTGGGCAGTGGTTTGGTGAGAATATCAGCAACTTTTTCCTTGGAGGGAACATACTCCAATTTGACCTTTTGTTCAAGCACTTGTTCTCGGAGAAAATGATACTTGATCGGTATGTGCTTAGTCTTTGAATGCATGACAGGATTCTTTGAAATACTGATTGCACTTGTATTATCACAGAAAATGGAGATAGGTGGAGTACAAGTGATTTGAAGATCTTGCAATGTTTGCATCATCCAAAGGAGTTGTGTGCAGCAAGATGCAGTAGCTACATATTCTGCTTCAGCTGTAGATAATGCAATAGAGCTTTGTTTCTTGTTGAACCAAGATACTAATCTAGGACCCATGAAGAATGCACCACCACTAGTGCTTTTCCTGTCATCCACGCTTCCTGCCCAATCCGCATCAGTGTATGCATGAAGTGTGAGATCTGTACCTCTAGGATACCATAAGCCATAGTTTTGAGTTCCTTGAAGATACTTGAAGATTCTCTTAACTGCCTGAAGATGAGTTTCCTTTGGATTTGCCTGAAACCTTCCAACTATTCCCACTGCATGCATAATGTCTAGTCGGGTACCTGTTAGATAGAGCAGACTACCAATCATGGATCTATAGGTTGGTTGATGTACAACTGCCGATTCATCATTTGCGCTGAGGCTGCATCCTGTCACCATAGGGGTACATACTGGTTTCGAATCCTCCATCCCATATTTCTTCAAGATCTGCTTGATATATTTGGTTTGTGATAGAAAAATGCCATATTTGTTTTGTTGGACTTGTAAACCAAGAAAATATGTGAGCTCACCAAGCATGGACATTTCAAACTCTTTTTGCATCGCCAAGTCAAATTTTGACTCATGTCTTCTTCATTGCTACCAAAGATGATATCATCAACATACACAACAAGTATTAGCAACTTATCATTGTCAATTTTTATATATAGATTGCTATCAGTTGATCCTTTTATAAAACCTTGTTGATGGAGGTACTTATCCAATCGATAATACCACGTCCTTGGAGCCAGTTTAAGGCCATAGAGAGCCTTTTTGAGTCTGCATACAAGTTTTGGATCATTTCCAAGAATAAACCCATCTGGTTGTTCAATATATACTTCTTCATTTAAGTCTCCATTCAGAAAAGCAGATTTTATGTCCATCTAAAATACTTTGAACTTCTGAAAGCTAGAGAAAGCAAGGAACATTCTTATGGCCTCAAGTCTGGCAACTGGAGCAAAAGTTTCTTCAAAGTCTATTCCTTCTTGTTGTGCATATCCTTTACAAACAAGTCTTGCCTTATTTCTAACCACATCCCCATTTTCATTCAGCTTATTTTTGAAAATCCATTTTGTCCCTATGACATTCTTATCTTTTGGTCTAGGAACCAACTCCCAAGTGTTATTCTTTTCAATCTGCTCAAGTTCTTCTTCCATGGCCTTGACCCAACATTCATCTTTGCAAGCCTCTCTTACATTCTGCAGTTCAGTGGAGGAGAGCAATGCTAGATAGCTTGAAGCTTCTGAAATGGTTCTTCTTGTTTTTACACCTGCCTCTTTCTGCCCCAAAATTTGAGATTCTGGATGATTCTTCTGAACGTATCTAGATGGAGTCTTTTCTTCTATCCTTATCTGTTCTTCTGGTGCCTCATGGGTTTCTTCTTCGTCATGAATCTGATTTGATGTTGACGGATAGTCTTCGCCATCTTCGAGATCTTCAGATTTTACCTGCCTAGGAGTGTTTCCTTCTTCATCAACCACTACATCAATACTCTCAATAATTTTACCAAGTATTTTATTGTAACATTTGTAAGCTTTGTTGTGGGGAGAGTATCCAAGTAAAATTCCTTCATCTGCTCTAGGTTCAAACTTGCCAGGATTTTCATCAGTCCTTTTAATGTAGCATTTGCTTTCAAAAATTTTGAAGTATTTTACCATGGGAGTCTTACCGTACCAAAGTTCATGAGGAGTCTGAGTGTTGTTTACCCGGACATTTGTCTTGTTGAGAATAGTAACAACAGCAAATGCGGCTTCACCCTAGAAGGTTGCGGGAGTTCCAGACTCATCAAGCATAGCACGAGCCATTTGTTGAACCATTTTGTTCATCCTTTCCACTACTCCATTTTGTTGAGGAGTCCTTGCAGTAGAAAATTCCCTTCTTATTCCATGTTCTTCACAAAAATCGAAAAATTCATCTGAGGTAAATTCCCCTCCTTGATCAGATCTGAGGCATTTGATTCTGCGATCTGATTCGTTTTCAACCAAGGCTTTGAATGACTTGAACTTTTCGAAAGCTTCATCTTTATACTTCATGAGTCCTATCCAACACATCCTTGAAAAGTCGTCAATGAACAATATGAAATACGTTTCTCCTCGAGGTGACCTCTTCCTAGTTGGACCACATATGTCGGTGTGAACATGTTCAAGTGGCCTTCTAGATGATCCTTCCTTCTCAGGGAAATTAGTTCTGGTTTGCTTACCAAATTGACATGATTTGCATATTTTATTTTCTAGAATTCTCATGTCAGGAAGATCACGAACTCCCTGATATTTGCATGCTTTCCTTATCTGAGAGAAGCTAAGATGCCCCAGTCTTCTGTGCCATAGCCAGCGTTCATCATTCTTGCTTAAATAACATTGTTGTTGTTATCCCTTGAGTATGTATAAGTTATTTGGAGTTCTTATGCCTTTGATCACTGTTTTTCTTGTATCAAGCTCACGAATAATACATCCATTTGATCGAAATATTACCTCAGTTCCTTAATCACACATCTGACTGACACTCAATAGATTATGCTTTAAGCCATCAACATACATAACATTTCCAGCCTTGACCTTTTCTTTCAAATGAACAGATCCTTTACCTTTTATGAATGCAGGGGTTTCATTCCAAATGAGACCTTCTTTTCCTTTTCTATGGCACTATATGGCTGAAGTTTTTCTTTATTACCTGTCATATGTTTCGAGCATCCATTGTCGATGTACCATTGATTTTCCTTTCCTTCTGCATATAAGGCTATCCCACATCTTTCCGGTTGTGTTTCTTTCTTTTTCCATGTTTTGGAACTCAATGAAGCTTGCTCCTTCTGAGTTGTTTGCCGAAACCTGTTTCTGCATTCAGAATATTCATGACCAAAGTTGTTACAGTGTTGTGCCCTACAACAACCCCCCATTTCATATCATCTGTATTCATAAACAATCAACATATGAAATGGGTCCCTTTTAAAAAAATTAATTGGCATTAATGATTTTGTTCGAAAAGGATATGATAATCAAATGTGTTTGTGAATTGAAGCCTTTTTCGAATAACAATGTTCCCAAAATAAAACCAATCTTTCGTTATTGTGATAAAGCGATCGCAAGATCGCATATCGCAATAACAAAAGAGACGCATTTAAACGGCACTTCGGTCTTTGCCGATGCGACATCGCTATCGGCGATCGGCGGTATTCAATGCATACACAAAAAGAGCACATATCTTACACCCCGATGCGACGCTATATCGGCGATCGGCTATCGGCACTGCCTCTTGCGGGAAAACGCTTTAAGTTTTAAACCCCGACCCGATGCGATATCGCTATCGGCCGTTGGCGGAATCCCATGCACTCTCATAAGGCGCTCAGGTTTTTCCTGATGCGATGCGATATCGCTATCGGAAGTCGGCAAATCACTTAATATGCATCTGGTAATGTGTTCACGCGCTAGTCCGATGCGATGTCGCAATCGGCATTCGCCAGGACTCCTTTCTAACGATAGTGTAACCCTTTCCCCCGATGCGACGCGATATTGTTGATCGGTAATCGGCATTCTCAAAAAGTGATTGCTTTGAGCCTTAAAATTATATTTAAATCCGGTTGATAAAGCGCAGATTTCAAAATGCCGTTAAATGCAGGGATAAGGTAATGCATGCGTATTTAATAACTTTGCCCCTTCGATAACGAATACTTGCGTCTAAAGCATTATCATATCTGTTGCACGCGTTAGGGGGTCATTCAGCTGAATAACAGTGTAAAGATCATTTAATGGGTAGCAGGCCTTAAAAACACCATTAATGCATATGCGATCTCTTACCAGTGATTGGATCCGCAGCCACCTTTTGAAAATTAATATCGCCACGCTTCAAGTGATATATATCTTTCCCATTATGCTTTGTCTTCATTATTTCTCGTGTTACGATTTCTCTTGCATTTGTGTAGAGTTCGTTTGTTGAGAAAAGATTGAACATGATGGGGAAGAAACACAAGAGGGCTACGGGTTCCACTGCAACACCTGTTGCAGGTCAAGCTGCTACAATTTCGAAGAAAGGCCTTATCTCGGACACTACGTGCACTGGTCTTGCTAGGACCACATGGCAGGGCACATATAATCTGTTGGAGGCCGAGCAACCACAAGTGACAGTGAGAACGGCTAGTGTAGATGTACTAAGGAAGTCTGATGCAACGCTCAAAGACTTGGCCGACTCCTTTTTACACAGAATAGCAGCCAGAGAGCAGGTCCTACCTTACACTGACGTAGTGCGCTGGGCGATTGAAGAAATTCCCATCACTGATAGAACTTTTCACACAAGGGATGGAAGGATTTTCGGGTCGTTCAAGCCTGATGACCTGAGGCGGATGTATCATTTGCCTGAACCGGAGCTAGTCTATAACAGAGCCTTCGTGGAGAAATTCGCAAAAGAAAATGAATCACCATCCGAACCCCTCCGAGATTGGAGGCAGAACCCAGCCAAACACAAGCATGAAAGTTCGAGTAAGTACTCCAACGTTTCTTTGGCTTCTCCCTATTGCTATGCGGGGATTATGATGTGTAGATTGTGGGGATTACATGACTCCGTTAATATCAATATTGACATGGTTCCCTTAATGGAAGCGGCTATCAATAGTATAATTATGGATTGGGCCACTATTCTTTCTGATAAGTTGGTCGTAGCCATTCGTGAATTTAGAGCCAAAACTATAGTCACCGAAAGGAAAATCCCGCCATTTTATTATACTGCTTACATTATGGATACCCTGTGTTATAATTCTGAGTTTCCTGTCCTCGGTTGGAGATGGACCACCCAAGATCCAACACCCATTCATTTATACCATCAGAAATTGTGGAAGTCCTCTTACAAGGACCATTTGTACCAAATTTGTAATGGTTTCATGATGCCCATTTACTATTCTATTTATGACAAGCCCATTCCCAGAATTTCCTATGAAGCTTCTTTTGACTTACCAGCCGTAGCAAGTTGGTTCGGGGAAGAGCATTTCACCTATATCAGAGTTTTTGGGAGTAAGGCTAGGCCGCATGTCCTCCCTTTATATATCCCAGACAAACTGTTAGCCCGGGAAATCTGCTACCAGATTATGGCCGAGAGTGTTACACAAACTCTCAAAGAGGAGAAGAAGAGAGGTTGGCCCTCTTTTCCTTTAAGAATTGGGGTTTTTACTCTGCTTAATTACAAGCATGCAGAAAAAGAAGCGACAAAACTCCAAGCTTTATCCCTGGCCACTATCCCAAACAGACTCTATGATCCAAAGCAAACTGCCTACACTGCCCTAGAACAAGCAAAATTGACAAAAGTTGATCATCAAGAGGATATGTTTGATGACCTGTTCGCAGGTGCCGATACAATAGGTCAAACCAAACAGCTTGCCAGAATGAAATACAATGATGAGGCGTTGACTGAGTTTAACAAACTTAGGGAGCAGAGGTTGCAAACTCTGCCTCTAGATTTATTATCCACAACCCCAGCGTCTTCCTCAAGCGAGCCTGGTCGGCAACAGATACATCCACCTCCTGTTACAACTGAAGAACAGGATAAACAACAGGAGGAAAGGCAGAAGAAGCTGCAGGCTGAGAAGCAAAGAAAAGAGCAAGCAGAGAGGCAGAAAAAGGAGCAGATAGAAAGACAGCAAAAGGCACAGAAGGATCAAGAGCAGAGGAAGAAGAAGGAAGAAGAGAAACTAAAGAAAGAACTAGCAGATAGGCAGAAAAAGGAATTGGAGGAGCAGCAGCGAAAAGCACTTGAAGAACAACAGAAGTTAGAACAAGAAAAAGAACGGAGCAAAGCCCCTACAGAGCAACATAAGCAAACCTCCATCGATCCTGAATTGATTAAACAATGGAACCAATTCGATTCCATTATCAGTGGTAAGGAAGGCTCCAAAGACACAGACACCTCTAAAACAAGCGATGCGCCCGATACCACTTCTTCTCAGGTTCTAGGAGGAACCAGCGGCCCACCCATTTCACAGGATGTCGAGATAATCAATAAGGACCCTTCCGATCAAATTGTTCTCCAGGTGGAAGAAATTCCTCCCCTGGATATTTTCTACAGCCCAAAGCATAGAGCCGTTATTAAGCGCTCTAAGAAAAGACGAAGGCTTGATCAACCTTCTATCTTTCCTGAGCAAACAGTCACGGGCAATATGGTCTGGAAGGAGGATTTGGATCCCTCCGATGATCTAACAAAGCTGTCTCAATTCGCGGGAGCTTATTCTGCAGCAACTATCGACAAAGCATCGGAGGTAAGTCTTCTGTTGAAGACTAAGGACCATGAAATATATGCATTACAGGCAGAGGTAATTGAAGCGAAAAACAAAGCAGCACAGGTGGAAGAGCAGTTGCTGGCTCAACAGCAGGAAAACAATTTGTTAACCCAGCAACTGCAAATTGAAAGACAAAGGATAGACCAAAGTGAAACTCAGAAGGCAAAAGAATTGTCGGAGGCATTGTCACAGTTGAAAGCATCAAATGAGCTGATGATGAAATCGAAAGATGAGCGAATAGCTCAACTATCAGCACAGCTCGAAGGTATCAAGAGCACACAGAATGTGAAAGTTTTCAGAGCAGAGGCAACTCAAATAAATAGCGCATTACTGTCTCAGATCAGACTTCTATGTCAACAACTTGCTAAGGCTGAGCCATTATGCGAAATATCTACAACAGTGTGTGAGCAAATAGAGAAGGCCAGAAATGAGCTAGATCAGGCCGAAGAAGCCATATCCGATTATCTTGAGTGGCAAGACACTGAAGAAGGGAAAGCGGCGAATTTGTCCCGAATCCATGAAGCGTACAAGGACATACTCTTCACGGAATGGAACACTCAGGTAATGAAAGCAGAAAGGGCGGCTTCCAGGTGTAAAATAATTGCCAGCAATATGATCGACCTAGTCAATGATACACTTTATTTGGCAAACATGATCTCCAAGTGCACACCTGGAAGCATAACAACAGCAGATATGCTTGAACAAACAAGTTATCATGACTTGGAGGAACAGAGGAAGTTAATTACCGGAGTAAATACTTTAACCTCTGATGCATATTGGCTCTTTCTAATCAAGCCACATACTCAAAGGTCTGCTCTCAAGTGTCTAACAGATGCCCTCGGATGCCTGATCCCCGACATTCAGGATGCTACATATGATGCCCAGCTAACTTCGCGTCTCAACACTCCACCGGAAGTAGAGCCAATGCTGGCGATATGTCAGCTAAGGAGTAAAGGCAAAGAACCCACCGAATGAAGCATTGCCGCCAACTGCCAGATCGCCAAGAAAGATGGAAAAAACATTTATTGATGCCAATTTAATAGCTTTTCAGTTGTTTAGATATTTAGATTAGTATAGTATTTATAGACCCTTTCATTGTTTTGGAAAGGGTCGTAAAATTTTGTAATAGACTTAAAGGCTGAAGTTTGCACTATTGTGCTTCAGTCTATATTCTTTTGTGAAACTCGACCAACGGTTCTTAATTTTGATTAGAAGGCTGTTTTACACAATTGCGCACGACTGTCTGTTGTTGGGAATGCTTTCTGATTTGAAGGAAGGACTGCGACATAGTGATTAATATACTGGATTGATCGAGCAGCTTACATGGTACTATTATCTGTATCTGTGTTCTTTCTTATTATATGAATTACTGTGTTATTATCTTTGCTATTGTTGAATGCATGTATGCGATATAACAACGAATCTTCATTTCGTTTCACTATTGAATGTTTTGGTGATTTGTTATCTCTTTCACCCATGCATGTATCAATGATATAAATGATTAAGTGTAGTAATTCGCTATAATCGCTCTGCATAACTAATTATGCAGAGCAATCTTAAATGGTTTAAACATCTATGCTTAAGTGTTAGAGTCATCTATATGCCTGCCTTAAAGTACAGATTATCAAACGCTACGCTTTGAAAGATTGATAAGTCCCGGGATTAGATTATTAGATTATATATTTTGCTGATAGTTTTAGTTATTCGCTTATCACTATCCTACCGCATAAGCTACTCATCCATCCCACTTTTATCTATTATTGGGAAACTGGTCCCATTATCCCCAGTCGGAACCACTATTCCAAACGGAAAAGGAGCTGCACTAAGGTCCGGACCGGGTGGTTTCCCCTTTGTTGTGGCAGCGATTTTCGAGGCCTCAACAAAATTGGCGCTAGAAGGAGGGCCTTGACTGTGAATGGCAAGCAGACCCAAATCGGCAAGTCATTCTAAGAGTAATTCTCCCTCCAAATCTCCTCGTTCTTCTCAATTACATGCTGGTTCGCCAGCCCATAACCAAGAAGAAGAGGAATCTACCACCACTGCTCAATCCCATCATATCCCAGAACAGCTAAGTCTTGAATCTCCTGAAGTCCAGTCTCTAATCCATAAACTTCAGAGCTTCTCGATCTCACCACAGAAATCTGAGATATCAGAAAGCAGTGCGACTTCGCAGTTCAACCTCACTCATCCTCTTACCAGACTTCAGAGCGAAAAACTTGGTATTGAACCCACTGAGTTTCCTTTACCCAAAAGGAAAAAGCCAAAGAAAAATACTGAAGGATCTGATAGTGGGGATTTTTCTTCCACATCCTCCATTTCATCTCCTCATCTGCAAAGTCAACCACCCACTCCCCCATTACAAATTGTCGTTCATCAGGGAACAGAAGCCTCAATATCCCAATCTATTCACTCCTCATCTTCAACCCTTTCCAACACATCCGGAATCCCAGCAGTAGTCCCAACCACTGTCGCCATTATAATGGCAGATCCATGGACTAGGCCAGGAGCAGTCAACATGCCTGGACCATTGCATGATCTACCCAATGATCCCGAAAAATGGCTGCCTAAATTCAATCCAGATGATGGGATCCAGGCTGAAGAACACATCAACAACTTCATGTTAGCAGTTAACCTAAAAGGAGTGACAGAGCAAGATGTTGTTGTAAGACTTTTCCCTTACACTTTACAAGGATCAGCAGGATCCTGGTATTTTTCCTTACCTTCTGGTTCGATTACCAGTTGGAATACATGCCAAGAGCAGTTTCTCACCAAATATGGAGATGATAGGTCCCTAGCAACTTTAATAAATGACCTCTCCAATTTGAGAATAGAGCACAGGGAACCAATAAAGGAGTTTAATGCCAGATTTAATAAACTACTGAATAAAATCCCTACCGCTTCTAAACCAAGTGAGCAAATCCGAAGCGAATGGTACATCACTGCCCTACCTGCCAACATAGCCATTTTTGTAGACAGGGCTGGCAAACCTACCTTAGCTGAAAATATGAGAGAGGCACTTGCCGTTGAAAAGCGCATCAATGCTCTTGAAAAGAAAGCTGCTCTAGAAGATAGAAAAGCTAAAAAAGTCTCGTTCAAAGAAGATTCCAAGAAGAAAACCCCGAAGGACCCATATGACATGGAAGGTTTACAAAAGGTCCTTAAAACATTGTCTAATGAAATGGTTGAGATTAAAAAGCAGGTGGCCGAAACTTCAAGCAAAAGACCATTTAGGACTTTTAAGAGAACCGAATCAAAGCCACCCAATGTTATATCTAACGCTGATTCGGACCAAGAAGAAGAGGAAGAGGAAACACCTTCACAGACCGATGATGAAGAAGAAGTAGCTGAATGCCACGGAATGTGGGATTTTATACTCCCAAACTCTGATATGGAGAATGAAGAAGAAGCCTTTCCGGTTACTACAAGAAGTAAAAGCACTCCTGAACCCGCCCAGGCAACTTCAAAGAAGAGGAGCGCAGGCGCTACTACAGCAAAGGAAAGAGTTCCCCCAAAGAAGTCACCTGTGGTAGTTCCTCAAAACCAGCCTTCAACTTCTAGTTCTCCTTCAACATCCAAGACTCTAGTGGTATCCGATTCAATGGAATATAACATTGTTGATGACATGAAGAAAACCAAGGCAAATATAACCATGTTTGAACTTAGTAAACTGAAACATCAGCAAAAGCTACTTCTCAAAGAATTAAATGTTGTTCCCTCTACTCCCCTTCCCAGTACAAGAGCTGCCAACGATCAAGGCCAGCCTCCCGCAGGTATGGTTGAAATTACCGATTCAGTCTTAATCGGAGATAAATCAAATTCTCACACTCCACCCTTCCTGCTCACTTATGAGATTTATAATAGAAACCTACACAACTGTTTAATAGATTCAGGGGCCTCATCTAATATAATGCCAGCTTCAGTTTGCTCTAAGCTGAACATTGAACCCCAGAAGTCTGCCATTCATATTGTACAGTTGGATAGAACTAAAGTGCAGGTTGTGGGAGAAATTAATTCTGTAACCATCAGGTTGTCAGCCGACCCCAGAATTGTTCAAAGGATTGACATCCTAATCGCTGACATACCTGAATTTTATGGTTTGATTTTAAGCAGAGATTGGTCCGAAAAACTACATGGGTATATTTCCACAGATTGGTCACATATGTGGCTTCCCTACAAGGGAAAGCCAAATCAAATAAGGATCGATCGTGAGAAGCATATGACCCACACAGTTACTGAATTTGAGCAAGAAAACCAACCTGTGGCATTCAACAACAACATTTTGGGGAACTATTCGGCAGAATCATTCTTTGGCAACTTTGTTGCCCAACCATCTCCTTTTTCAGTCAATCATTTTACATCTCAAATAGAAAATTTTTCACAAACTGATAGGTCCAGATGTTTTAATGATGCTGAGGAAAATGTAAATATTTTAGTTAATACTTCTTTATTTTGGTCTCTGTATTTTGATGGCTCTAAGTCCACTGAAGGTTCAGGAGCTGGATGTATATTGGTTAGTCCCCAAGGAGAAAAGACAATGTTGTCTTGTAGGTTAGAGTTTGAGTGCACTAATAATACAGCCGAATATGAAGCTTTAATCCAAGGATTATACAAAGCAATCGGCCTGGAGGTGCGATATCTAAAGGTATTCGGCGATTCGGAAATCATTGTCAAACAGGTTAGAAATGCAATTCATTGCCTTTCGACTCACCTTAAACATTACCAATCGCTCGTTCAAGAGCTTACCTCACACTTTTTGGCATTCAACATTTCTTCTATACCTCGATCTCAAAATTCAGCCGCAGATTTACTAGCCAATGTAGCTTCAAAGCTTCTACCTTCTGAAGACTACAGCCTTGATAGATTTTCTGTAGAATTACTTTTCAGACCTTCAATTCCTGACAATGTCACTAATTGGAGAGTATTTAATCATGATGATGATATTTTGCAATTTTTAACTTCTGAGAAATCTTATGATAAGCAAGTTATTGAGGAAGATGATCATGATTCCCAGATGAAAGAAGTGCCCAAAGAAAATTTGATCCCTAAACCAGTGGTAAAATTAGAAGATCTTTATGATATCAAAGACAGGTTTAAACCTGTAATTAATACAAAGCTTCAGAGTTCTACCCTTAGGTTTGAATTGATAAATCTAGGAACCAATGAGTCTCCTCAAAACATCAATTTAGGAACAGGACTATCTCAGAAGGAAAAGGAAGCATTTATTAAATTGTTAAGAAAAAACAAACAGGTTTTTGCTTGGAAATATGATGACTTAAAGACATATGATACATCTATTATCCAGCATACCATTCCTATGCTTCCTGATCAGAAACCGATTCAGCAAAAGTTAAGAAAAATACATCCAAGTTTGGAGAGCCAGATAAAGTCGGAACTTAACAAGCTCTTGAAAGCCAAGATTATCTTTCCAGTCCGACATTCAAACTGGGTCTCTAATATGGTGCCAGTCAGAAAGAAAAATGGCGACATTCGAATCTGTATTGATTTCAGGAATTTGAACAAAGCGAGCTTAAAAGACAACTTCCCATTGCCTACTATGGAGCAAATTCTCCAATCGGTGGCAGGTTCTGAATTGATGTCTTTTCTAGACGGTTTTTCAGGGTACAATCAAGTTCTGGTACATCCTGATGACCAGCTTAAAACTACATTCAGAACAAAATGGGGAACCTATGCATATCAGAAAATGCCTTTTGGTCTTATAAATGCCGGAGCGACATTTCAGAGAGCTATGGACATGGCCTTCAGAGGGTTAATTAATCGATCAGTAGTCGTCTATCTAGACGATATTACTGTGTATTCTAAGAAGAGAGATAATCATTTGCACGACTTAAATCAGATCTTTCAGCGATGCAAAAGATATGGTATTTCTCTAAACCCAAAGAAGTCCTTCTTTGCTCTTGACCAAGGAAAACTCTTAGGCTTTATAGTATCCAAAGATGGTATTTATATTGATCCTGATCGGATTAATGAAATTTCTGAAATCCCTTTCCCACATAACAAAAAATCAATGCAGTCATTTTTGGGTCAGATTAATTTTGTCAAACGATTTGTTCCAGATTTTTCGCAGATTGTATTACCACTTCAGACAATGATCAAGAAGAATTCAGTCTTCAAATGGGGATCAGAAGAAAAGCAAGCTTTTGATGTTATCAAACAATCAATAATCAATGCCCCAGCCTTGAATACTCCAAATTTTTCTAATCATTTTACACTATATACTATTGCATCCAACACTTCATATGCCGCAGTACTCACACAACTGAATGATAACAACTTAGAAGCACCCATATCATTTTTCAGTTCAAATCTTCAAGGTGCCGAATTGAATTATTCTGATGTGGAGAAACAAGCCTTTGCTGTGTTCAAAGCAGTCAAACATTATAGACCCTTCCTTTTGAAAACCCACACAAAAGTTATAGTTCCTTTCCCAGCGGTAAGACAACTATTAATTCAGAAAGAATTGGGTGAAAAAAGAGCCAATTGGGTTACAGCGCTTCAAGAGTATGACTTAGAAATAAAGCCAGCAAAGATTGTTAGGGGCCAAGGTTTTTGCAGGATATTGGCAGGAGCATCAAACATTCACGAATCAAGCGATGAGGATCAGATTGAATCCATCAATCAGATAAGTGTCACTGATTCTGAATCTCAATATGCTGATTTGATATTTTATTTGAAGAACGGTTATGCTCCTCCAAATTTATCTTACAAAAATAAAAGGGCCATTAGGTTAAAAGCTAAGAATTTCACTCTCATTGATGATGTGTTGTTTAAACAAAATTATGATTCTATCCTGTTAAGATGTCTTGAGAAACCTGAAGCTCAAAAGGTTTTGCAGGAGCTACATGATGGACCAGCTGGGGGACATTTTGGAGCTGACACAACAGCTCACAAGATTATTCATGCTGGATATTATTGGCCTACTCTATTTAGAGATTGCCATGAGTACGTAAGAAAATGCCTTAATTGCCAAACATCTGGTGGAAGACAACGAAAATCAGCTTTCCCTCTGCAACCTGTCAACATTGAACAGCCATTCGAACAATGGGGATTAGATATCATCGGGGAAATTACTCCACCATCTTCCAAACAACATAGGTATATCCTTACTGCTACTGATTATTTTACTAAATGGGTAGAGGCTATTCCTTTGAAGGCGGCAAATGCAGAGGCAATTATCGAGTTCATTGACCAATTCATCATTACCAGGTTTGGTGTTCCAAACGCTCTTGTTTTTTATAATGCTTCCTATTTCTCAGGAAACGCTATGTATGATTTTGCTATTAAAAGGGGGTTTAAACTGAAATATTCTTCCAATTATTATCCCCAGGGAAACGGTTTAGCCGAATCTACTAATAAGAATCTCATCAAAATCATTAAGCGAACTGTTGAACAGAATCATAGAAACTGGCATAAATTTTTGGTCTTTGCATTATGGGCTGATAGAATAACACAAAAGGCTTCTATAGGGACCTCTCCTTTCAATCTGGTATATGGAAAAGAAGCCGTGTTGCCTACAAATCTTGTTCTTCCATCTTTAGCCCTAGTACAGTACATTGAAGAGACTCCTTCTTCTTCTATCCAACTTAGACATGACCAAATTCTCAAATTAGAAGAAGAGAGGGAAAAAGCCAGAATCACTCATGCCAAACATCAACAAATCATCAAAGCATCTTTTGACTCAGCATCATCCGGTTCCAAACAACTTCAAGTTGGTGACTTAGTTCTCAAATGGGACAAGGCCCATGAAGATAAAGGTAAGCATACCAAATTTCAGAAAATGTGGCTTGGACCATTTCAGATCTGTGAAAAGATAGGCCATTCAACTTTTATATTGCAAGACTTATCAGGGTTGAGAGATTCTCTCCCCGTCAATGGCCTGATCCTGAAGAAATTCTTTAATTGAGAAGGTAACCCCTTCTCCTTTTGTAGATTTGCGTAGTTTGTAGGATTGGTAGGAAATAAAACTGTAGAGTATCTCCATTGACCTTTTGTTGTGTTTGAGGAAGCTGTCTCACAAAAATAATATAAATATTTGTTTTTAGATAATAGAACCCTCAATCAAAAGAAATAGTTTCTAGGAAACTAGATATCCTTGTGTTCTGAAACTATAATTTAAATTTTGAAGACTCCTCTCAAGAGGTAAAAGTTCTGAATCATTTTCTGTTTTCAAAACTAGTCTCCAAAGGTTATCTGTTAAAAGATAGAAACTAACCCATTTTCAGTATCTTCAACTCTTCACCTGTCATCCATTTGCTCTTAAGGAGAAGATTGTTCACCCCATTCACTAAAGGTTATGATTACTCAGAGTGTAATTCTAAAATATAAAAGATTAAAGATAAGAGGTCTTATCATAAGCCTGCTTACCATGTTCATAGGGAAATAGGTTGACTGACATTACCAATACTGCCTACCAAAACAGGGTAATGGCTTGAAATTTCAAGACAAGGGGTCTCATCACGAGCCAGCTTGATCAGTTAAATTATTACCAGTGAATGGCATTGTCATAAGCTGGCCACCAAACCAGGACAGTGGCTTTTTATCTTATTAATTACAAAGAAAAACAGATGAAAAATAAAATATGAAAACATTTTATGGATTCATTCTGTTAATCACACTCTTATGTGAATGGAAAAGTGGACAATACTATGGTTAAAAGGTATCCCTGTCGAGACTATAAATGTTTGCTGGCAACAGAGGCTCTACCTATGACAAAGGAGTTAATTATAAAAGCTGATGTGGGAAAGTTTTCTATTTTATCACTATGAACCAATAAAGACTTATTTTTGAAACTTATTATGTATTTGGTTTCTTGAAACTAAATGGGAAGAAGTTGACAAAATGAAGTTCACTTTAGTCAGAACACATGAATATCTAGTTATATTAGAAGTTCTCCTTCTGATTGAGTTTCTATTTTTGAAAAGCTTGAGTGTTTGTATTAATTTCAGAGATAACTGGTTCTACCAACGAATCGCCAATTGTTGTGCCCTACAACAACCCCCCATTTCATATCATCTGTATTCATAAACAATCAACATATGAAATGGGTCCCTTTTAAAAAAATTAATTGGCATTAATGATTTTGTTCGAAAAGGATATGATAATCAAATGTGTTTGTGAATTGAAGCCTTTTTCGAATAACAATGTTCCCAAAATAAAACCAATCTTTCGTTATTGCGATAAAGCGATCGCAAGATCGCATATCGCAATAACAAAAGAGACGCATTTAAACGGCACTTCGGTCTTTGCCGATGCGATATCGCTATCGGCGATCGGCGGTATTCAATGCATACACAAAAAGAGCACATATCTTACACCCCGATGCGACGCTATATCGGCGATCGGCTATCGGCACTGCCTCTTGTGGGAAAACGCTTTAAGTTTTAAACCCCGACCCGATGCGATATCGCTATCGGCCGTCGGCGGAATCCCATGCACTCTCATAAGGCGCTCAGGTTTTTCCCGATGCGATGCGATATCGCTATCGGAAGTCGGCAAATCACTTAATATGCATCTGGTAATGTGTTCACGCGCTAGTCCGATGCGATGTCGCAATCGGCATTCGCCAGGACTTCTTTCAAACGATAGTGTAACTCTTTCCCCCGATGCGATGCGATATTGTTGATCGGTAATCGGCATTCTCAAAAAGTGATTGCTTTGAGCCTTAAAATTATATTTAAATCCGGTTGATAAAGCGCAGATTTCAAAATGCCGTTAAATGCAGGGATAAGGTAATGCATGCGTATTTAATAACTTTGCCCCTTCGATAACGAATACTTGCATCTAAAGCATTATCATATCTGTTGCACGCGTTAGGGGGTCATTCAGCTGAATAACAGTGTAAAGGTCATTTAATGGGTAGCAGGCCTTAAAAACACCATTAATGCATATGCGATCTCTTACCAGTGATTGGATCCGCAGCCACCTTTTGAAAATTAATATCGCCACGCTTCAAGTGATATATATCTTTCCCATTATGCTTTGTCTTCATTATTTCTCGTGTTACGATTTCTCTTGCATTTGTGTAGAGTTCGTTTGTTGAGAAAAGCTTGAACATGATGGGGAAGAAACACAAGAGGGCTATCGGTTCCACTGCAACACCTGTTGCAGGTCAAGCTGCTACAATTTCGAAGAAAGGCCTTATCTCGGACACTACGTGCACTGGTCTTGCTAGGACCACATGGCAGGGCACATATAATCTGTTGGAGGCCGAGCAACCACAAGTGACAGTGAGAACGGCTAGTGTAGATGTACTAAGGAAGTCTGATGCAACGCTCAAAGACTTGGCCGACTCCTTTTTACACAGAATAGCAGCCAGAGAGCAGGTCCTACCTTACACTGACGTAGTGCGCTGGGCGATTGAAGAAATTCCCATCACTGATAGAACTTTTCACACAAGGGATGGAAGGATTTTCGGGTCGTTCAAGCCTGATGACCTGAGGCGGATGTATCATTTGCCTGAACCGGAGCTAGTCTATAACAGAGCCTTCGTGGAGAAATTCGCAAAAGAAAATGAATCACCATCCGAACCCCTCCGAGATTGGAGGCAGAACCCAGCCAAACACAAGCATGAAAGTTCGGGTAAGTACTCCAACGTTTCTTTGGCTTCTCCCTATTGCTATGCGGGGATTATGATGTGTAGATTGTGGGGATTACATGACTCCGTTAATATCAATATTGACATGGTTCCCTTAATGGAAGCGGCTATCAATAGTATAATTATGGATTGGGCCACTATTCTTTCTGATAAGTTGGTCGTAGCCATTCGTGAATTTAGAGCCAAAACTATAGTCACCAAAAGGAAAATCCCGCCATTTTATTATACTGCTTACATTATGGATACCCTGTGTTATAATTCTAAGTTTCCTGTCCTCGGTTGGAGATGGACCACCCAAGATCCAACACCCATTCATTTATACCATCAGAAATTGTGGAAGTCCTCTTACAAGGACCATTTGTACCAAATTTGTAATGGTTTCATGATGCCCATTTACTATTCTATTTATGACAAGCCCATTCCCAGAATTTCCTATGAAGCTTCTTTTGACTTACCAGCCGTAGCAAGTTGGTTCGGGGAAGAGCATTTCACCTATATCAGAGTTTTTGGGAGTAAGGCTAGGCCGCATGTCCTCCCTTTATATATCCCAGACAAACTGTTAGCCCGGGAAATCTGCTACCAGATTATGGCCGAGAGTGTTACACAAACTCTCAAAGAGGAGAAGAAGAGAGGTTGGCCCTCTTTTCCTTTAAGAATTGGGGTTTTTACTCTGCTTAATTACAAGCATGCAGAAAAAGAAGCGACAGAACTCCAAGCTTTATCCCTGGCCACTATCCCAAACAGACTCTATGATCCAAAGCAAACTGCCTACACTGCCCTAGAACAAGCAAAATTGAGAAAAGTTGATCATCAAGAGGATATGTTTGATGACCTGTTCGCAGGTGCCGATACAATAGGTCAAACCAAACAGCTTGCTAGAATGAAATACAATGATGAGGCGTTGACTGAGTTTAACAAACTTAGGGAGCAGAGGTTGCAAACTCTGCCTCTAGATTTATTATCCACAACCCCAGCGTCTTCCTCAAGCGAGCCTGGTCGGCAACAGGTACATCCACCTCCTGTTACAACTGAAGAACAGGATAAACAACAGGAGGAAAGGCAGAAGAAGCTGCAGGCTGAGAAGCAAAGAAAAGAGCAAGCAGAGAGGCAGAAAAAGGAGCAAATAGAAAGACAGCAAAAGGCACAGAAGGATCAAGAGCAGAGGAAGAAGAAGGAAGAAGAGAAACTAAAGAAAGAACTAGCAGATAGGCAGAAAAAGGAATTGGAGGAGCAGCAGCGAAAAGCACTTGAAGAACAACAGAAGTTAGAACAAGAAAAAGAACGGAGCAAAGCCCCTACAGAGCAACATAAGCAAACCTCCATCGATCCTGAATTGATTAAACAATGGAACCAATTCGATTCCATTATCAGTGGTAAGGAAGGCTCCAAAGACACAGACACCTCTAAAACAAGCGATGCGCCCGATACCACTTCTTCTCAGGTTCTAGGAGGAACCAGCGGCCCACCCATTTCACAGGATGTCGAGATAATCAATAAGGACCCTTCCGATCAAATTGTTCTCCAGGTGGAAGAAATTCCTCCCCTGGATATTTTCTACAGCCCAAAGCATAGAGCCGTTATTAAGCGCTCTAAGAAAAGACGAAGGCTTGATCAACCTTCTATCTTTCCTGAGCAAACAGTCACGGGCAATATGGTCTGGAAGGAGGATTTGGATCCCTCCGATGATCTAACAAAGCTGTCTCAATTCGCGGGAGCTTATTCTGCAGCAACTATCGACAAAGCATCAGAGGTAAGTCTTCTATTGAAGACTAAGGACCATGAAATATATGCATTACAGGCA
This sequence comes from Pinus tabuliformis, assembly GCA_031772625.1. Taxonomy (NCBI): domain Eukaryota; kingdom Viridiplantae; phylum Streptophyta; class Pinopsida; order Pinales; family Pinaceae; genus Pinus; species Pinus tabuliformis. The sequence continues at coordinate 1,451,355,512 of CM062818.1, read as the reverse complement.
GAGGTAATTGAAGCGAAAAACAAAGCAGCACAGGTGGAAGAGCAGTTGCTGGCTCAACAGCAGGAAAACAATTTGTTAACCCAGCAACTGCAAATTGAAAGACAAAGGATAGACCAAAGTGAAACTCAGAAGGCAAAAGAATTGTCGGAGGCATTGTCACAGTTGAAAGCATCAAATGAGCTGATGATGAAATCGAAAGATGAGCGAATAGCTCAACTATCAGCACAGCTCGAAGGTATCAAGAGCACACAAAATGTGAAAGTTTTCAGAGCAGAGGCAACTCAAATAAATAGCGCATTACTGTCTCAGATCAGACTTCTATGTCAACAACTTGCTAAGGCTGAGCCATTATGCGAAATATCTACAACAGTGTGTGAGCAAATAGAGAAGGCCAGAAATGAGCTAGATCAGGCCGAAGAGCCAATGCTGGCGATATGTCAGCTAAGGAGTAAAGGCAAAGAACCCACCGAATGAAGCATTGCCGCCAACTACCAGATCGCCAAGAAAGATGGGAAAAACATTTATTGATGCCAATTTAATAGCTTTTCAGTTGTTTAGATATTTAGATTAGTATAGTATTTATAGACCCTTTCATTGTTTTGGAAAGGGTCGTAAAATTTTGTAATAGACTTAAAGGCTGAAGTTTGCACTATTGTGCTTCAGTCTATATTCTTTTGTGAAACTCGACCAACGGTTCTTAATTTTGATTAGAAGGTTGTTTTACACAATTGCGCACGACTGTCTGTTGTTGGGAATGCTTTCTGATTTGAAGGAAGGACTGCGACATAGTGATTAATATACTGGATTGATCGAGCAGCTTACATGGTACTATTATCTGTATCTGTGTTCTTTCTTATTGTATGAATTACTGTGTTATTATCTTTGCTATTGTTGAATGCATGTATGCGATATAACAACGAATCTTCATTTCGTTTCACTATTGAATGTTTTGGTGATTTCTTATCTCTTTCACCCATGCATGTATCAATGATATAAATGATTAAGTGTAGTAATTCGCTATAATCGCCCTGCATAACTAATTATGCAGAGCAATCTTAAATGGTTTAAACATCTATGCTTAAGTGTTAGAGTCATCTATATGCCTGCCTTAAAGTACAGATTATCAAATGCTACGCTTTGAAAGATTGATAAGTCCCGGGATTAGATTATATATTTTGCTGATAGTTTTAGTTATTCGCTTATCACTATCCTACCGCATAAGCTACTCGTCCATCCCACTTTTATCTATTATTGGGAAACTGGTCCCATTATCCCCAGTCGGAACCACTATTCCAAACGGAAAAGGAGCTGCACTAAGGTCCGGACCGGGTGGTTTCCCCTTTGTTGTGGCAGCGATTTTCGAGGCCTCAACATACAGATAAAACATTCTATTTCGTTTTTAAGAGCAGAGAAGTTATTGTAGGTTCTTTTCATGATTCCTGTAATACTCCTTTGTTTTCGAGCTTCCCTAGTCATAATGGTCTTGTAAGCAACACATTGAGCAGCTTTATGACCAAAGTTATGACAAGAGAAAGATTGGCCACTGAAGAAATTCCTACGATTATCAAATCTACCAACCATATGATTATAGGTTCCATCCATTCTTGAGCCAAATTGAGAATGATTTACTATGGTCGGTTGAGGCTTCTGTTCATCCTTGACATAAATTTCCCCCAATTTACTTGATAATCTTTGATCACTCTTTAAGCAAATTGTCCCTGATTTACCTGGTGATCTTCATTATGCTTTTACTGTCGATTGTCAACTTGTTCACTTGTTCACTTGTTCACTTGTTCACTTCTCCTTGCTGCATCAAGATAACTTTTGGAGCTGGATGGCTTCTGCGCTTGCTTCTGAGCTTGAGATGCTTCTTCAAAATATCCGAGACCAGTCTTGATTAGAGGAGAACACTGCACTTTGATAATCTCATCTAGAGTTTCATATCCTTTAGCAAGTCTGAGATTAAGTGCTTTTGTTTTCTCAATTTCTTTTCTAAGTCCCACAATTTCACATTCTAACTCTTCATTGTGTTTGTCCTTTTCAGCAAGTTGGAATGTTAGAGCATCTATAATCATATTATTTTCCTCTAAACAAATTTTAATTTTAGAAATTTCTTCATAAAGACCTTCTTCATTTATAGCATCCAAGAAATCATCATCTTCAAAAGCCATCAAAAGTCTATCATCATTACCTTGTTCATCCCCATCATTATTTGACAGTCCATCACTGTCTTCGTGCATGTAATAGCTCTTCTTATTTACATTATGTTTTCTGTTCCATCTAACAGGTTCCTTACCTTTGTCTAGTTTATATTTATGAGGACATTTTGCGGCATAATGACTGACTCTTCCACAAGCAAAACATTTGAAAGGCAACTTACCTCTGAATCTTCCAGTTCCCCGTTGAAGGTTCTTGACAAAATTTGATTCTTCCTCTTCTTCTGACATAAGTCCTGACTCATAGTAATCTCCTTTTCCTAAAGCCTTGAATGCAGCTTCTCTTCTGTCTAATGGTCCTCCTTTTCTCATTTCGTAAGCAGTTAGAATTCCGTGCAGCTATGACATGGTAAGGCTTTGTAGATTCTACTTTTCTTCTATGGCAGAAACTTTTGAATCAAAATTAGGAGACAAAGATGTTAGAACCTTTTCAACCAAAACAACTTCTTTTATTTCTTCACCCAAGTTTTTCATACAATTTACGATCTCATCTATACGTAGGAAATAGCTAGCCACACTTTCATCATTATGCATTCTGATACTTTCATATTAAATTCTAAGAGTTTGTAATTTTGCTCGTTTTACATGTTCATCTCTTTGATAGCTCAGAACGATCTTGTCCCATATTTCTTTTGCGCTTTTGAGCTGCATAACCTTGACGAATTATGATTGAGATAGACTTCCTAATAGAGTATTGACAGCTTTTGCATTTGTTTCATACTACTTCTTACCAGCTACATCTGTAGGAGTTGCTGATGAAAATGTGTATCCTGTTTCCACAATATCCCAAATTTCTGTACCAAGAGATTGAAGATAGGCAATGATTCTTACCTTCCAATAGATGAAGTTGCTCCCATCAGAAATCGGTGGCCTGATAGATGCTTCCTTTTCGTAGTTGCTCATGATGATACATCTTCCTTCAAGCGATCAAGCTTTGCTTAAAGGACCTGCTCTGATACTAATTGTTGGAAATAATACTGAGGGGGGGGTGAATCAGTATTATCAAATTCTTTTTCAATTTATACAAAGATTTGCAGATCTGACTAATGAAACTTGTGTATACCTCCCAGACTTATAATTCAATTTATTCTTTAGATGTTGATCATTAACCTATGTGTCAAAATCATATAACAGTAAGCAGGAACAGAAAAGTAGTGCAGACAGTCACACAAAAGAACATAAGATATAAGGTGGAAACCCAATGTGGGTGAAAACCACCTACTACAATATGTCTCTATCTTCTATCAATTAGAAACTTCTTTTTACAATGATTATGTACTGGTTCAGTCTTGTACCAGTATGCAGGCTTCAACCTGCAGAAGGCTACAACCTTCTCTCGTTCTCCAGATTCTTCTGGAAGGGAGCTACAACCCCCTTAGCTCTTGTACTAGCTGAGGTACTAGTATGTAGGTGCTGACCTACAGAAGACTTCTCTTTTCTTCCAGGGACCATGTTTCATAAATTTTCAAACTGGATCCATGAATATCAATCAAACATCAAATAGATCTGCAATCAACCAACTTCCTTGTACAAATACTGAATCAATAAATTCTCAGAACACAGTACTAGTAACCAGACACCAATTCAGAACCCTAAACACTGCAGTAATAGACAAAAGCAGCTAAAACATATTTCAAGGAAAAGTCTGCAACTTCACCAATAGAAACCTGCGTACGTCTGCAATATTCACTTCTTTAACCTTCGGGTATCCAAACCTCTGCTGTGTCGAACCTGCAGGTATCTGCACCTGAGCTGTGTCGAGTCTGCGGGTATCCACGCCTGCGTTGTGTCAAGCCTGCGGGTATCCGCACCTGAGCTGTGTCGAGCCTGCGAGAATCCGCGCTTGCACTGTGTCGAGCCTACGGGTATCCGCGCCTGCGCTGTGTCATACCTACGGGTATAGATAATTTATTAGACTTCAATTATACCCCAGATTATCAGATTTACAGATGTGATCATGCACCAAAGAGATATCGACCCAACAGTAGATTCATCTTGTAATGCTCAGGTTTCTCCTTGATTCAGGTCCAGCTATAACTCACCAACCGATCACCAGTATTTTAGATCTTGCTCATCTCAAGATATTCAACACATTAGTTGCACAGCCAAATGATCTCCTTTCCTTTTTATAGTCTAGGCCTTACTCAAACCATGGTCCAAAACCATAGAGATCCAATACTAGGGACCCAAAAACCTGGGTTTAATACATTATATGCAAAACCACGAACCAAAACCATAGGATCAAAAATGTCGGACTAAATACCATGGACCAACCATAATATTTCCCACATGCGCGCTTTTCTCTGCATGAAAGTGCGTGTACTTTACGTCTGTACATTTTGTTCAGAGAACCTGCGTACATGTCCGCAGCTTTTGTTCGGCGTAGCTGTGTATGTCCACGGCTTTATGAACAAGAACCTCCGGGTATCTCATTTTCTACTATTTTGAGAGTCTGAACTTGTGATCTGCACTTTGAGTGAGTTGCCATCAAGGAAAACACTTATGTCATCGAGCCAAACCTGTGTCATAATTCCAACAACCTGTAGTTGTAATGGGTGCTCCATTACAAATTCAAAAAATCCACAAGGGTGGCATTCCCTCACTAGTTTCATGAAAAATTCATGACATCTTCCAGAGTAGGTTGCTACAAAATTCTTGTATTTTATCTTTGATCAATCAAGTTCAACTATGTATAGCTTCATGGATTTATGCAAAGATAAAGAAAGCATTTGTTGCAAAGGAATGCAGAATGATATATTGTGTTGACTAACATCATAATTGATCATGAGTCATTCATCTAATCTAAGTACACCTGAACTTTTTACTTCTACATCTAACTATGTCCATGGCTCTCCTAGATCTTCATTATCAGCCATAAAACTTTCTATCTCACTAATAACATGAGAATTATCTCTTGCCATTATTAGTGTTCTTCTTGTCCTATCCTCATCAGAATGAGGCTCAGAATACGACACAATTCAACACATGTGACCCAAAAGTTCTCTGAACATTAGGCCTCCTCTTCCAACATTTGTGTCTATATCATTTATAGGGGAAGGCTTAACTAAAGTCAGTGAATGCATATTTTTTTTTAAACCTCCACCTCTTCCCTTCCAATGTACTAGCTTTTGTATCAAAGAACTATCAGAAGCCTATACAGATGTAGGCTTTGTTTTTTGTTATATGTACTCCAAGTGAGTTATCCAAAAAAATTATGCAATAAAAAATATGTCAGCTTAAGGCATATGCAACTGGAAATCCACCACTTATATGGGAAACATTCATAGATTCAAGGAAAGCTTCTTTTATTTCAGTATACAATGCACCACTTCTTTCAGTCATTCTAATCACTAAACCTTCCTAAGCTGATTCACCAATTATAGCATGCCTATCTACATTTCTATCATCAGCAAAATCAACTTGTTCTGATACCAACATCCTATTTTTTACCCATTCTACATTATCTAATGAACCTACCCCAATCACATAAAGTGAATATATGTGAGACATTTGGAATTCTAAGATAAATGAAGGAAGCCAATGTTCAATTTCCTCCTCCCGTGAATACTTGTTACTCTCCTCTAGGAAGTCACATAAAAGCCAACAATTTGATCCCTATTTTTGAATGATCGGGACTTTCATAAGCCACATATTTGGCCTCTTATATGTGGCTCATTAGAAACCATATGTATTATATCAATTGAACACATACTTGATTTGAAATTGGCCCTTTACTTACCTGTGAAAATAAGTATTAAGTTGTTTATACCAAGTTCCAAATAAATCAGACAGTATCAACTTCTTGAAATGATACAAGTAATTAGAATCGGAATAGCACCCCCATATGACATCAATAAAGAAATGTTTGGCACCAGAACAACACCCCAATGTCACATCAATAGTGAAATGTGCTTGTTAATAATAAGTTTACATTGTGAACTCTTGCAAAAATAAGGAAAAACATGCCTTAAGAACCCAACTCAAAATTTCCCTAATATACGCCTAATTTTGGTCAAAAAGCTTAAAATATTTATGTAGAAAATTTGGTTAGATGATTGAATCAAATCTAGCAATGCAATCAATACATGGACAAAAATATAATTAGAAAGCACTTGTGATAAGATGCACGGGCTCTCACTCCGTCGGCGAAAACAAGTTGTATTTTTGTATCTTCAACTAACCATTTAGACAAATAGTCTGGAAGGTGAGTTCACATCCATGTAAATACAAACACAAAAGAAAAACAAAGTTTTAAATGAATTGTCCATACCCATAATAATTTTATTTGAAAACCCACTATGTGGTTGAGATAAAAAAAGTTAGTCTTCCTTAGAGTGGTGACCTGCATGTATAGTTTCCATCTCATGACATGATGCCTAACAATACGTAAGGATGATCTTATGAGGATCTATTCTAAGCAAACCAAATGAAAATAATGTATAAGAATGATTTTTAAGGAGTGCCCCATCCATAACAGAGTATGTGGATGATTGTGTAAAATAATAGTAGCAAGGTACCAACATCATAAACAACAAGTGGACCTATGTTAGCTGTACTTTTGGTGGGACAAGGAAGCTAACATGGTAGAAAAGAGCCCCTCTAAAATATAGAATAAAAAAAATATTTGGATCAACTTCAAAGAAGGGTTAGAAGACAAGGATCTTTGGATCAACTTCAAAGAAGGAAAACAATAAATAGAAGCATATGAACAAAATGAAACTCCTACTTCTTCACATCTACTCTCTACAAATAGTCTAAACGATAATATATCTCCACAAAAGGAATAGAAAAAGATAATAAATTTGATTAATAACTTATAAAGAAGTGCCATGTGGAAATCCAAAGGATGTGGAGAATTGTGCAATAGAAAATATAAGGAAGTGGTATGATATTGTCCATAGATGTCTTTATGTTAATGTTTGAAATTGAGCGCTAAATTATTCAAATGGAAAATTCAAAATAATTATATGAATTTAAAAAACCTAATCCTATTATGGAAACTAAAAAGTACATCCCATGTTCTCAACTACATCATTTCTCATTAACACTATTTCAATTGAGTTTGTACATCATACTGCTCTTGCATTATTAGATTTAAAAACATCGACAATGTAATGTTCTCAGAGAATTTTAGGCCAATGATATATCATTAACATACCCGTAACCCAATAATAAGGCCTCTTGCGAAGTCACATGCACACATAAATTTAAAACAATTCTCCACTACTACATTAAGCTCAATATCGCCTTCATTTCCTTGAACTACCCCTGAAAAAATTAACTAGTTAACGACTCAAAGCACAAGAAAGGCTAAACTAAGGAGCAAGTGAAAATAACATTAGATATGAAAATATCACATCACCAAGAGATGGTCATATTCTCTAGTGCAAGAGATGAAAATTTGTTTCAGATTACCAAGTAACATGTCCAGAATATTTACTTTCATTACAAGCCTTTGTATGATAATTGGCACAGTCAAAATCTGCACAAAAAAATCACTTAACATGGGATAATCCCTATACTGATTAGTACTCTCTAGTATGGCCTCAGACATAAGCATCGTATATAGTCTAATAAAAGACTTTGCAAATTCATACTTCAAATTTGACACTCTCCATCACTTGAAAAGAAACTTGCAAAGCTTCACCACTACTTTCTTATGCAAAATCTATTCAGTACTTATTAGAATATCCAACAAGACATATTGATGAGAAAACATCAATGTTTCAATAAAATTTAGTAGACTCTCGTTGCAATCACAAAAAATAAGAAGAATTTCTATGGTTATAGAAGTTCTCATGTTGGAAAACTTTTCCTCTACTTTTTGTGCATCCCAGTTCTTCGGTTTACTTCATCCACTCTTTCTGTAGCAAGTAACTGCTCTTTCCATTCAACTATAAGGGCCCTTAATAGAATCTTTGCATATTTTGGTGGTAGGTGCTGCATGTGGCCTAGAACTCTATGCCTTGAGAAAAGCCTTCTTGATTTCCATGTTGTTTCATCTCCACAATCACAACACCCACCACCAAACCAAACCATTCTAAAAGTCAGATAACAAATCGTTCTGGTGGAGCCATCACAGCACAACCCTATAAGAGAAACAAATCAAGCTCACAATTGTCATCACACCTGCAAATAAATTTGAAATAGAATTTGTAAATTTGTTAAACATGGCACTTCCTATCTCTTTGCAACCTTAAATGTCAAAATTTAACATGTGAAGAGTATGTCTTCGTAAATGAAAAATAAAACCCTTTGACTCACCAAAGAATGTAATTGTAGTATTCACAAAGAAAGAACGGGTGACCATTCTACTGCCACATGCTTGCATGCACCTATGCATAAAAACCCTACAGTTACAATGGGTACTCCATTACAAATACAAAAAATCCACAATGGTGGCATTCCATCAAAAGTTGCCTAAAAAATTCATTAAATATTCTAGAGCAAGTTGCTGCCAAATTCTTGTATTTTAGCTCTAAAAGATCAAGTTCAGATGTATACAGATCCATGGCTTTATGCAAAGATAAATAAAGAATTCAATGCAAAGGAATGTGGAATGATATATCTTTTTTTCTAACATCATAATCGATCATAGGTCGTTCATCTAATCTAATTACACCTGAACTTGTACTTCTATATCTAAACAGGTCCATGGATCTTCTATATTGTCATTACCAGTCATACAACTTTTTATCTCACTAACAACAAGAGAATTATCTCTTTCCATTAATATTTTCTTCCTGTTCTATCCTCATCAGGCTCAGGCTCAAAATATGACACAATTTGACACATGTGACACAAAATTTCTCTAAACATTGGGCCTCCTCTCCCCACATTTGTGTCTGTATTAGTTCTTGGAGGAGGATATACTAAAGTCAATGAATGTATAATTTTGTTTAAACCTCCTCCACCTCTGCCCTTCCAATGCGCTGGATTTCTTTTCAAATAACTATCAGAAGACTCTGAAGATGTAGGCTTTGGTTTTTGTTTGTTTTTTTTATATGCACTCCAAGAGAGTTATCCAAATATTTTATGAATCTAAACATAAGCCAACTTTAGGCATATGTAACTAGAAATCCATCGCTTATCTGGAGAACATTCATAGATTTAGGGTAAGCTTCTTTTATTTCAGTATCCAATTCACTGCTTTTTCCAATAATTGTAATCACTGAACATTCCTCAGCTGACCGACCACTTATAGCATGCCTATGAAAATTATTTCATCATCAAAATCATCTTGTTGTAATACCAACATCTTACATTTTACCCATTCTACATTATCTAGTGAAGCTACCCCAGTCAAATAAAGTGAATATAAGCAAGTCATTTGAAATTCTAAGACAAATGAAGGAAGCCAATGTTCAATTTTCTCCTCTCATGAATACTTATTACTCTCCTCTGCAGATTCATACCTTGCATAAAAGTGAACAATTCAATCCATATTTTTGAAAGATTAGGCCTTTCATAAACCACGTATTTGGCTGCTTATATGTGGCTCATTAAAAACCACATGTCTTTTATCAATTGAACACAAAATTGATTTAAAATGGTCCCTTTACTTACTTGTGAAAACAAATATTAAGTTTTTTATACCAAGTTCCAAATAAATCAGACAATATCAACTTCTTGAAATTCTACAAGTAATTAGCATCCGAATAGCACTACCAAATGACATCAATAATGAAATGTTTGGCCCTAGAACAACACCCCAATGTCACATCCATAGTGAAACATGATTATTAACAATTAGTTTACATTGTGAACTCTTGCAAAAACAGGAAAAAACATGTCTTAAGAACCTAACTCAAAATTTCCCCAATCTATAGTTGATCTTGGTCAAAAAGCTTAAAATATTTTTGCAGGAAATTTTGTTAGATGATTGAATCACAGTGAGCAATGCAATCAACACATGGACAAAAATATACTTAAAAAGCAAATAACTTACGATAAGATGCAGAGGCTCTCACTCCATGGGCGAAAACAAGTTGTAGTTTCATATTTTCAAATGGCCTTTTGGATAAATAGCTGAGAAAGTGCATTCACATCCATGGACATAAAAATGCAAAAGACGTAAAAGAAAAACAAGTTTTAAATGATTTTTCCATACCCATAATAATTTTATTTGAAAATCCACTATGTGGTTGAGATAAAAAAAATTGCTTGCCTTAGAGTAGTGACCTGGAAGTATATGTTTTGTCCCATGACATGATTTCTGACAATATGTAAGGATGATCTTGTGAGGAGCTACTCTAAGTGAACCGGATGAAAACAATGTATAAGAATGATTTGAAAGGAGTGTGCCATCCATAATAGAGAATGTGGATGATTGTGCAAAACAACAGTCGCAAGGTCCCAACATGATAGACAACAAATGGACCTATGTTAGTTGTATGTTTGGTGGGACAAGGAAGCTAGCATAGTAGAAAAGAGTCCCTCTAAAATATAGAAGACAAAAATATTTGGATCAACTTCAAATAAGGGTTAGAAGACAAGGAACTTTGGATCAGCTTCAAAGAACGAAAACAATGAATAGAATCATATGAACTAAATGGAACTCCTACTCCTTCACATCTACTTTGTACAAATAGTCTACATGACAATATATCTCCACAAAAGGAACAAAAAAAGCTACTAAATCTCATTAAGAACTTATAAAGCAGTTTCAAGTGGACATCGAAAGGATGTGGAGAATTGTGCAGTAGAATTATCAGGGAAGTGGCATGATATTGTCCATAGATGTCTTTATGTTAATGTTTCAAATTGAGTGCCAAATTTTTCAAATAGAAAAATCAAAATAATTAAAAGAATTTAGAAGACCTAATCCTAACATGGAAACTAAAATGTATATCCCATGTTCGCAACCTCATCTTTTTCTCATTAACATTGTTGCAAAGGAGTCTGTCCATAACATGTCTCTTACAGTATTACATTTAGAAACATCAGCAAGCTAATGTTCGCAGAGAATTTTATGTCAAGCATGTATCATCAACATACACGTAACCCAATAATAAGGCCTCTTGCCAAGATGCACATACCTAGATAGTTAAAACAATGCTCCACTACTGCAACAAGCTTAATATACCCTTCATTTCCTTTAACTACACTTGAAAATGTTAACTGGTTAACTACTCAAGGCACAAGAAAGGCTAAATTAGGAGCAAGTGAAAATAACATTAAATATGCAAAGATCACATTACCACAAGATTTCCATATTCTCCAGTCAAAGAGATGAAAATTTGTTTTAGACTACAAAGTAACATGTCCACAAGATTTACTTTTGTTACAAGTCTTTGTGTCAGAATTGGCGCCACGGTGAAAATATGCACAAAAAATTTGCTTAAAATGGGATAATCCCTATAGCCATCAATACTCTCTAGTATGGCTTCAATAATAATCATCATATATAGTCTAATAAAATCCTTGCAAATTCATACTTCAAATCTAACATTTTCAACACCTTTAAAAGAAACTTGTAAAGCTTCACCGCTACTTTCTTCTACAAAATCTGTTCAGTCCTTAAGAGAACATCCAACAAGCCATACTAATGAGAAAACATCAATGTTACAATAAAATTTAGTAGACTCTGGCTGCACTCACAAAAACTAAGAAGAATTTCCATAATTACAGATGTTGTCATGTAGGAACAATTTTCCTTTGCTTTTTGTGCATCCCACTTCTTCGGCTTGCCTTCGACCACTCTTTCTGTAGCAAGTAACCACTCTTTCCATTCAACTATAATGGACCATAATACAGGCTCTGTAATATTTGCATATTTTGGTGGTAGGGGCTACACCTAGCCTCGAACTCTATGCATGGAGTAAAACTCTTATAATTTCCATGTTGTTTCATGTCCACAATCACAAAACCCACCACCTGTCTGAATCATGGAGTAATCATCATTGACATGGTTGTCATCCTTGAAACAATGGACACAAATAACATAGGTAGGATACTTCTCACACATCTCACACCAATATGCAATGTCATTGTTTCCCCAATTGCCCCACAAACACCTCAAATGCCCTCGCTCTGCTTCCTGAGTTCATCAAGAACTCCCTAGGCTCCTCAAACATTAACCACTATACTCATTCAATTATTTCACAAAATTGGTTTTTAATTCTACAGCAGATTCCATGTTCAGATCTAGATGGAGTTGTTATTGCATTTACTTCATTAACGCCAGGTAAAAAGGAAGATACAACTAATTGTAGCTTTGGCCTATTATGTTTAATATATGCCACCAATCCTGGTTTCAGTTGCTCCAAACTCTCGTTAGGTATGCCACACTTAATAAGTCTCTACCAAGATAGATATAATTTAAAAGTGAGTAAATATATGGTAATAGATCCTATCAATATAATGAACAGTTGACAATCCACAACATTGCCAGAACAATATTATATCCTCCATATTAATATTTACTTAAAGTTCAAAATATTTAAACATATTCCTTCAAAATATTCATAATCTTCATTCAAATAGTTAAAAACTACAATATAAATTTATTAAAGAGTCCTCATTCCAAGATTGCATTCAAAAACTAAGCTCATTAACACATTCTCGTAGCATATAGGTTTTGATTAAGTTGTAAAAATAGAATAAGTGGGAGCAACGAACTATGTTGGATTGCTTTCATTGTTGGATATCTGACAAGTCTGAAAACACTTTGAGGCCTGTATCATGTTTTGTGGTTTGAAGTCCCTCCTTATCAAGGAATAAAATGAATTTTCAAGGCATAGAATTGAGTGTTGAACACATTGTTCACAAAATCATATGTGCATGTGAAAGTAAGTTATGTCACTAAAAGGGAAAAGCTTGCTAGATCCCTTAAGGAGCATGTTATCAACTATGGAAATGTCTAGGAATTTTTTGATGGAGCATGCCAAATAGCTCCAAGGTGATGCTGGGTTGGTGTATTGTTGTTTTTAGAAAAAACTGATCCACAATCTTATATAAACTTAGAATTAGTTAATACTGCAAATCAAATAGCATGAAGCTATGTATTTATGCACCTATTATCCATAATTATTTGTTGTATATATCTATATAGATATAGATATATATATATATATATATATATATATATATATATATATATATATATATATATATATATATATATATATATATATATATATATATATATATATATATATATATATATATATATATATATATATATATATATATATATATATATATATATATATCTATATAGATATAGATATATATAGATATATATATATATATATATATATATATATATATATATATATATATATATATATATATATATATATCTTATTTGCATGCTAATTAGTTCCAAAAATGAATGGGAAATATTACGCTGAACTATATTATTTTTATCTTTTTATAATGCGGTAGTGTTGATTAGAGAAGGACAATTGTGCTAGTTTTTTTCCTTCGAATGCAAATAGTCCTACCCTCAAGCTTGAAAGTGAGGTTGAGGTTGCTAGTACCTTGCTAGCCCACTCAACCATGAACTTATAAAGAGATAAAACAACAATAGACACATAAAGGGTGAACCTGTCACAAGTAGGATTTGAAAAAATCTTCTCTCAACCACACAAACGAATTGATGATTGTACAAGTTTTTAACTTTTCATCCTTTTTTATTTTCCTTTGTGTTTGCATATTTGTGGCAGTTGGGTTTTAAAAAGGAGGCAATGATTGCAAAAAGGAAATGGGTGGACAGGTAGAGATTAGGAAGTTTTCATTGTTCACAGAATGGGTTGTCATTCTAGAAGAATGGAAAAGGAGATGGGGAAGTATCAGGTGAAGAGAGTGAGAAATGATTTTGAGACATATATTATAGAATGCAAAAATTTAGGGAGGATCAACAACATTTCATATTTTTAGCACTGAGAAGAAATGAGAAAAATTGGAATAAAATTGGGAGACCAAAGGATAAACAACCACAGGCCAAAGAGTCAAATACCACAAGGTAAAGGAAATTTGACCACATGGGAAGGAGTTGTATTCCCATTAATAAACATTTCCATAGGCCAAGGAGGTTTATTCCCATTAAAAAACATGGCCACATCTTCCATACACTTTTGACATACCTTATGGTAGTTACAGTGAGCCACAAGCATTCATAGGTAAAGGCATGAGGTAAAACAATCAAAAGGTTAGAAATAAAGATCCTAAACATAAAGATACAAAGGAATGTGATACAGAGCAAAATTACAAAAATAGAGAAATGCATGTTGTCCCAAAATTCATTTCATATTTGGAATTTTTTCACAACTTGTAATGTCATACCTCAAGTTTGACATGTGCAACACAACCTCACCTTTATTGTCTTTCACTGCAGTCCAAATTCATATATTCCACTTGGATCCAGCACCTAGAAAGGTGGGAAATAAATAGTCTTCTATGCCACTCTGTCTTCACATTTTCCTTTTCAAATCGAATCTGTTGTTTTGTCCAACAACCCCCCATTTATTTTTCTTAAAACTTAGGTGAGTATTGTAAAAATAAATTGGGGCCCTTAAAAATTTAAAAAACATAGGAATGTAAGTTTAATTTAAAGTATTTTCTTAGGAATAAATTTGATTTTCTTTTTTAATAAAACCTCACTAAAGCTTGAATAATCAAATAAGGTGACTTTAAAGGAAAACCCGACAATATCGCATATCGCAAAGTCTGAAGAGTATCATAGTTCATCTATCGAATCGATACGTGCGATTGCGATAAATGATAGCCCCCAGGGAGCCCAAGCATTTTCATTCTTTATAAAAAGATAAAAGTCTTAATGAGAATTCCTTACGACAAAAGCTCCCCACATCACAATCCCATGACAAACAGGCAATGTATCTGAAGTTCCTCCCTCTTGCGAAACACGATAAGTCATCAGACCCGACGAAACATTAAACTATACCATTAAAATACAATCGCATCCGGATGTATCGCAAGAATGCCAATAAGCTCTACTTATATCATTCCAAATGGTTCTGATTGCGATAAAGCTATTCATTAAAGAAAAGCGCCCAAGGAAATCATAAATCTTAAATAAAAGATCCACTTAAATAGAAACCTAAGGGTCGGCTACACTATCACGTCACTTATCACAATCGCAACTGCTAAAAGCTTTTGGCAATATCTATTCTCCACTGTCCCGAAATCACTGATTACAATATTGCGATAATGCGATTATCGCAATCACACATCTCCCATGCTTAACACACCGATATGTTGATATCACCATTGCATATCAACGTGACACTCAAATAATGAACTTGTTTACCATCCGAATAATTTTTGTGATGCGATATATTAATGAATAATAAATAAACCACACGAAGCCATGATTTCAGTTAATTAATGGGTTCTAATGGTATTTATGGTTTCAAGGCCCAAGGAGATTTGATGACCTGTTTAGATTGATTTGCATTAAAAGCTCCCTTTTTGTTATTTCAAAATATTTATGTGTTCGCATGCTTTTCTGTTTAACTCCTATTTTCTCTTCATTTGCTATGTATTCTTTGTAATGTAGGATTTCTCCATAGAAAGAATCGTGCAGAAAAAATGACTAAATCTAAGAAAGGAAAGAAGTCTAGTGAATCCATGTAATCCTCTATGTCTGATGTAATAGAAATGCATCCATTATTATCAGATACAACATGCACTATTAATAGCGGGACTTCCTCATGGGAAACTATGTACAATCTGTTGGAAAATGAGGGTCCAAGAATAATTTAAAGCAAAGAAACAATAGATGTTACCACTTCTTCTGAAGCTTCTTACATTAAAGCTACAAGTTCTTTCTTGCAAAAAATTGCTACTAGATCGAAGATTTTACCATAAAACAATATGGTAAAATGGATAATAGACAACATTAACATTTCGAACTACGCATTCAAGACTTCAAGACAAGAGGTCATTAGTTCCTTCACAATAGAATACCTGAAGAGAATGTATCATGTACTAGACCCACATAAGGTATATGATAAAGCCTTCCTCAAGCATTTCATGAAGGAGAATGAGGAACCATTAGATCCAATTCGACAATAGAGGTCCACTTCAAACAAGTTCAAACAAGAGAAATCGGATATGTATCCTATATCATCTCTCAATTCTCCCTACTCTTATGTCGCAACTATGATGTGTAGATTATTTGGGCATGTCGATACAACCAAGTTTTTTGTTGAGTGGGTTCCCCTAATAGATGCACCAATGAACTCTTTTATAATGCATTGGGGTATGGGGTATAATTGCACAATTATGTTCACTAGAGGTTCCCACATTAAAATAATCTATTTCTCCATATCTCCAAAAATTCTTGGACAATCATTCCAATGTGTTTGAGACTCCCAAAGGCATCCTACATATTCGTGATCGTGATCATGTTATTCATTTGATTCTAGGAATTGTTCCTCCAAACATCAGACCTTACAGATATCCCTATGCCCGAAAGAGTGAAATTGAATGTATGGTTGCAGAAATGCTAGAGGCTAGTATAATTCAACCTAGTTAAAGTTATTTCTTTTCTCCAGTAGTATTGGTGCACAAGAAGGATGGATCATGGTGCATGTGTCCGTATTATAGGGAGCTGACCAAGCTCAGTATTAAAGAAAAATTTCACATTCCTATCATTGATGAATTATGGGATGAATTACATGGAGCAATTTACTTCATCAAGTTAAATCTTCGTTCAAGATATCATCAAATCAAAATGAAGACTTAAGACATTCTGAAAACAACATTATCAATTTTTGGTCATGCCTTTTGGCCTTACCAATGCACCTTGTACATTTCAAGGTTTGATGAATTCCATTTTCAAACCCTCCCTTAGAAAATTTGTGTTAGTATTTTTTGATGGTATACTAATCTACAACAAGTCTTGGAAGGATCATGGTCAACATGTTGACACAGTGCTCAAACTATTGGAGGAGAAACAAGTAAATGCAAAAACCTCCAAATGTTTCTTTGGAGTACAAGAGGTGGAATATATGGGTGATATTGTATCTCATGAAGGTGTTAAGGCAGACCCTAGCAAAATTAAAATCATTAAGGAATGGAAAATACCCACACCCATAAAGCATCTGCAAGGATTTCTCGGGTTTACAGGGTATTATCGCAAGTTTGTTAAGGAATATGGGAAAATAGCAGCACCTCTAACAACATTACTAAAGAAATATGCATTTCCTTGGACTATAGAAGCAATGAAGGCCTTCGAACATCTTAAAGAGGCAATGTGCGAAGCACCATTATTAGCTATGCCACACTTCACAAAAACCTTTATGGTGGAATGTGATGCCTCAGGAAATGGAATTGGTGCTATTTTAATACAAGAAGGAAGACCCATTTCTTTTGAAAGTTGTCCAATCAAAGGAAAGTATTTACAAAAACTTATTTATGACAAGGAAATGTTGGCAATACTAAATAAGCTTAAGAAATGGCGACCTTACCAAATGGGAAGAGACTTTAAGGTAAAAACAAATCATGACAGTCTTAAATACTTTTTAGAACAAAGATTATCTTCATAAGAGCAGCAAAAATGGGTCACAAAGATGTTTGGTTATGACTTTGAAATCATCTCCAAAGGTTGTGTTGTTCCAAATAATCTCTTAGGAAAGGGTGGAATGGCTTTTGGTTCACTTTCCTCTTTTTCTTCCTCATCCTCCTTAGGGGGAGGCTGGTTATCTGGGAGAACCTTCCCAGATCATATTTTAATCTCCTGAATCTCCGCAGCATAGGTCAGGTATGATGGTTCCCCACTATATACCCGATGGGCCTGTCTGTTACTAGGGTTCGAGTTCGGTTGAGTAGGTATTTGGGGTTGCCTTGGTGGAGCAGTAGGCAACAGTTGTGGTTGAAAAAGTGGTGGAGGAAAAAGAGTGGGAGGAGAGTTGTAATGGGGCCTCCACCCTTGATGAGGTGCATTCCACTATGGTTGTGGCTGAGCATAAGAGTGAAATGAATGAGCAGATGCTTGAGCATGGTATTGAGATGGATATGACCAAGGAGTGGGTGTGGACCAGGAGGGATGAGCAAGGGGACCCCGAGAAGGCATGGACGTGGCTTGATTGGGGTTGTAATATGTCTGGGATGTCCCTTACATCCTCTGCTAGTAAGTTCTGGGCCCATGTGGCCTCCTCTGGTTCATGAAATAGAGTGGTTCAGTGGCCCCTTCGGCCCCCTGGTATGCAGCTTTAAGTCCGGGCAAGGAAGGGCACTGATTTGTAGAATGGTCTTCTTCACATACTAAACACACTTCTATAGAGTTTAATGGACATTCGTTCCTAGGATGCCTTCTAGTGCACCTAGGACAAAAAATGGCAATGGCCCTTTCTGCTTCTTCTTGTTTCCTTTTTATATGCAAGGTATCCATTTGCATGGCAAGAGTCTGCATCATCTCGGTCTTGAAATCTTCCAGCAGATCTCCAAATTCACCTCTAAGGGATGGACTAGATGAGGATGTACTGGCTAGGGGTTGAATTCCCCTACCTCTCTTTCTGGCTTCCCTAGAATGGTTTCTAAACACAGTCTTTATGTATTCATAAGGTAGTTGGTAGATGTCCCCCCCAGCCAGCAAATGGAGGATATCTAGAAGATCTTCAAGGACTCCTCTAAGTAGGACCAACTTCAAAGATTTG
This sequence comes from Pinus tabuliformis, assembly GCA_031772625.1. Taxonomy (NCBI): domain Eukaryota; kingdom Viridiplantae; phylum Streptophyta; class Pinopsida; order Pinales; family Pinaceae; genus Pinus; species Pinus tabuliformis. Next base: position 1,451,336,671 of record CM062818.1, on the reverse strand, counting down.
GGGTCAAGTGTGCACTTGGCCCTTTTATAACTAAGCTGAAACCTCTCTTCATAATCTTCCAAGGATTCATTGCTTCCCATGGTCATTCGGAAGATTTCTTCCTTGGTATCCTTTGACCTACAGTATCCCCGGTATTTTTTATTAAAGGCTTGTTGCATATGAGCCCAAGCTGTGATGTTGTTGCCAGGTAACCCCATGAACCAGTGCAATGCTGCATCCTTGAGGGTATAAGGAAACAGTTTCAACTTCTGCTCATCTTCTACATAGTCATAGGTCCGACAGATAACAGCAAATTCAAACAAGAAGGTATCAGGATCTTTGGTATTCAACCCATGGAAGTAAGGTAAGGCTGAAGGACTTATGTTCTTCATTTTAGTGTCCCCATTGGTCTCTCAGATGGGAAAGGTACCCTCTACTCTTTCCCCATTCCCTCTAACATTTCTGTTTTCAGCCATGGTCTCAAGAGGGATAGTTTCTTGCTCTTTCTCTGCTAGAGGATCTTCGTATATCTCTGGTGGTTCACCTATAGGTTCTTCTAGATCACTGCCACCAAAGAAGAGAGAAGGGTGACTTTGTGATGTGGTGGGGGTGTTGGGTAGGAATTTTCTTGAATTATCTCTGTTCTTATGAGGCATGAAAGGAAATATCTTTTAGGGTGATTTTTGTTTTTTTTTTTTTTTCTTGTACTTGCAAAACTGAAATGGATTGAACAACAAATTGCAACTTACTGAAATGAACTTGCAAAAATGAAATTGCAGAATTGAAATGAAAGCAAGGAAATGACTAATCTACTTTTCTGAAATGTAAATTGCAGAATTGAAATGAAAGTGAGGAAATGACTAATCTATTTTTGCTGAAATGGAAATTGCAGAATTGAAATGAAAGCAGAAAATGCCTAATCTACTTTTCTAAAATGGAAATTGTAGAATTGAAATGAAAGAAGGAAATGCCTAACCTACTTTTGCAGAATTGAAATGAAACAACTACTCTACTTTTGTTGAAATAAACTACTTAACAGAATGTTGCAGTAAAAAATAGAAGAAAAGCAGTAATCACAAAATACTCTAACGCTTCCTCAAAAATAGCGCCAAAAAGTGGTGAGCACCAGTATTGCAGTAGTAATGCTACAACTCCTGGGGCTTCCTACTTTACTTTTATCAACCTGGTAGTTCGTAAGAAACTTGGAAGCGTCAGTGTTGTATGCACAGGTACTAGCTCTTACTGCACGCTGTCACTTGGTCAGCTGGCGCAAGATCACTAGGAGCTTAAGCCAACTTCTATGAATTCTCAGAAGAATCTTTTAACTGTGATGAAAGAAAGCTAACTCTATGAGGGCTGTTCTACTTACAGAAAGAGAAAGAAGACTGGAATGTAGAAGCAAACCCTAATTTACCCACTAACCCTACTTTTGCAGGAAAAGCGATGAAAACTAATGAAATGAGTGCCATTGACTACTGAAAAATTAAATTTCATTTATTCAAGCTACTTCTGCAAAGAAATGAGAAGAAAACATATTTTTGTGATTTTGAGTGTTTTTAGGTGAAATTATTATGTTTGTGATTTATCTGGTTGTGATTGTGCAGAGGTTTGGTGGCAAAGGAAGATGGAGTTGCCTTTTGTAGAGGTGGAGAAAGGTGTGGAGAGATCCTAAGAAGCCCCTAGTACCCTTTTGAAGACTTCCATTGCAATTGGATTTCAAAAAACCACTTACAGGGAATTCTACAGGAAGCTACAGGAGGATCTACAGGAGGAGGCCAAGAGCTATTTTTGGAGTTTTGAAGGTGGAAAAATTATGAGAAAGTGTAACTGAAGGCTTGATGAAGGTGTTGAGGTGTTTGGAGCTTGTCAAGGAAGATCAAGAAAGAACATGATGGCTGGATTTGTTCAAATGGCAAGAGGGCAGCTTATGGAGAAAAACACAGAAATTAGGGTAGATTGGCGAAATGTTGCGAATGACTTGGGAAATCTGTGAGAAGTGAGTTGGTGCAGGCTACTTTATGGATGTATGGTGAGTTGGGGTGTCCTGCAAGAGATCCGCATATCTACTTACAAAACTGATCAAAGAAAGGACTAACTATACCATGAAAATAGAAATTTCTCTAGCTTGATCTAATTTCTGACCTACAAACAAAAAATGTTGAAAAATAACCTTTGAACAGAAAGTCATGCAGAGAGATCTATGGTAAAAGAATAGGAAATTATCTAGGCAACTGAATCTGAATCAATATATCAATCTTTCTGAATCAAGTCATCACACTAGAAATTGCATGGGAGAGCAAAATTGTGTTTTTGGTGGCAGCAGTAGTGCCTTGACCTCAAATCATAGTCCCAGAAAGGGAGAAAGGAGATCAGGGCCTGTTGTTGGCCTTTTTGAATCTTAGTCTGTCACTACATTAACCTACTTGAGCAACTGAAACAAAAACAGCTATGCAAACCATCAAAAGCAACCTAATCTAACAAAGTAGAATGAATCTATGTAACAGAAATTAACTCATGAACTGAAGCAAAAACATATAAGTTCAAAGCAATAGGTGTTGGGCAGCTTGGGCTGGGACCTAACCCAAGAGTTTCAGCCCTCTCAAATAGATCAATACTGGCTCAGGAAATATTTCATCTTCATTATAAAAAATAATAGTCATATTACATGAAATGTTCTCAAAAATAAACTCGAAAATGAGCTAACAAAGTGTTGCACAAAAGTGTGAAAATTCTACTAATGACTAGCTAACCTACTGAGGCTCTAAGCCCCCTTATTTATACAAATGGATTCCTCCAACAGTCCTCCTAAAATCAAGGAGCTCAGCTTCCCAGAACTGGAGATAAACAGTTGTCCTTCTTTACTTGCTCGGCTGCCCCTTGGAATGTGGACCTTTGTGCTTCGAGTTGCTAATGGAGGATTTGAGGAAAGGGGTCATAAATGAAGGAGACACCCCCTAAAAATACTCTTCCCTGTTTCCCTCGAGTATTTACTGCAATTTGCTCATAAATCCCTTGACTTTGTCCAAAATTGACCAAAAAATCTGCATAAAGCACACATTAGACTACATGGCAAAATGACTAACCCAATTCACTCTATTAGCATAAATATATTCAAAGAAATGCAATAAACTAATGAGAATGGTGGATTAAGTCAAATTAAGAGGCAAAATGAGCCCATATAATTACCCATTTCTAGGGCTCATCATCGATGTTGGGGCTTTGTTTTTCCCAATTTGGACACCCTTTTCCAGATTTTACCTCTCCCGTTTTGAACTATCTTTAACCCCTACTATGCCTATTTTGGTTATAATCCTTAGGTTTTTGCTAAAATGGTGTCGTATGCTAAAGGTATGCAAATTAACATGAAAAAAAATATTTTACCTTAACCTTAAGCATTCCTTATAGCTAGTTGTTCTTTATTTAATTATCATGCCAACTAATCTAGAGTTCTTGTGCAGATTTGTTTTGATTCAAAAACAGACCCACATTTCCCACAGACAGCTTGTGCGATCCTATTTCCTACAAACGCTCTGGAATTCTTGCAGCCGCGGATTTCTTGTAACCGCCCAGATTTCCTGCAGCAAAATCAGTGGTTAGCTATGTTCCATGAATTTCTAAGTCAAACAGGAACATGGGTTTTGTGGGGAATCTATCACATATGGATGATGTCCTATTGGCTGTTTCAGATCTGCCAATGATACCACCCAGATTCATAAACCTTCTCTCATTGGTCGTTTTGAGGAAAGCTACAGCCATGTAATGAATTTCGTCTAATCCATGCTTTTAGTCATGGATTAGACCCAATATGGCTAAATTTGATATTTTGTAATAGGATTGTTAGCCGATGGCTTAGATTAGTAGTCTTCCTTACTTCGAGCCATATATGGGCTTTTGTAATTGTATAAATTATGTTCTAGTTTATATGATAGGGGGTTGTTGGGTTGGTTTCAGCTGATACTATATATCAGATTGTACTTGACTGTATCTTTTCAGATTAATACAATATTATATGTTTTATCTATTTCATTGAGCAAGCTCTTCTAATTTGAAGGGGTTGTGAGTAAGGGAGGGCCCCCTTTGCTCACAACTCCCGTAGTTTAGTGTTTATGCATTTTATTTATGTTATGTAATAATAATCTGTTCTTACAGCTAATGTACTCTTTCTGATATATCAGCAACAAATGATTGAATGAACTAGTTTCATGTTAATGTGTGGAATTCATTTAATTAAGATTTGATTTATAATGTTGAGTGAATTTCTGAGTTTGTTGTAAGTTTGATTTTTGTATCTTTTCCTAATCATCATCAGCAATACTAAAGAGCTATAGAGGGATGTTTGATCCACTCTATAGCCTTTGCTTCTAAATGATTGATGTAGGAAAGAGTCATTAGTTTTGTATGATTGACTAGTTAGATTAATCAACACTCACAGTGTTAAGCCTGCATATATTTTGCACAGCATCTCACAAGCTTACCTTCCCTGGGTTGATGATTTATGTTAATCAAATTATAAGGCTATAATTTGACTGAAAGGAAAGTTAAACTAAGAAATTTAACCTAATCAAAATAATAAGGAAAGTGTTATCATCTATTTATTTATGATTTAAAGCTAAATAAAATATAAGCAAAAAAAAAACCTTAATAATATTAGCGAAAAATGAAAAAAAAAAAAAAGTGAGCAACAAACAATAAAGGAAAACAAAAATCAGAAGCACAGGGAACAAAGGGGTATTATAAACAATCTGGAAGATGAGGGTTTAAAACCATAAAAAACACCAAAAGAACAAAGAAGGAAAGAATGGGGGGGGGGGGGTGTGGGGGCGCCGCGACGGCTAAGAGGAAAGGGCAGGGATCCAACAGCTGCTAATCTTCCAGTCATCATCCCTATTGAGATTTCTTGGCCTTTTTTCAATTTCTATGGCCTCCCTAAACTTACGATGATGAAAATGAGCAATCTTAGCTATAACCTGGACCTCCTCAATACATATATGATGTTTCGTCTTCTCCGCGTGCTCCACCAGGTCTGAAGACCGAGACCTCCCATGTTTGATGTTAGCTATGTGCTCATGAATCCTCTAATTAATAGAGCGCCCAATTTCACCAACATAGGGGGTCCCACACGAACATGGGATAACATAAACACCTTTCATGTCCCTAGGGTCAACAGGGTCTTTTACCGATCTTAGGGAGCTACGAATGGTGTTAAAGGGTCTAAAGGTTGAGGGAACATTATGCTTCCTAAGGATTCTCACAATCTTGTCAGTGGTCCCTTGGATGAAAGGGAGATGCACCCCTGAGATTCGATATTTTGGGTCTTTCTTAACCTTGGGACCTCTGCTAGCTTTAAGGAAAATTTCATACCTTGGTGCCTGTTATACCCATTATTAATAAAAACATTAAGGAGATGGGCTTTCTCTTTATCCAGGTTCCTTTCATTAGATATTCTCAGTGCACGAGTAGCTAGTGTGTTGAGAACTTGATGTGGATCACAAAATCCTTAATTCAATCAACATTCCATTTAGTAACTTATTCTTAGATTATAATTAATTGCTTCAATATCCACATTCTCCTCTTTCTTGGTTTCTTCCTTTATTTTTGTTCCTCTTCCCTTTTCATCTTTTCTTGTTTAACTTGTTTTTTATGTTCTAATTCTTTCTTAGATTTATAGACATCCTCTTCTTGGTCATTGTTATGAGTTCTTCTTCTTCTTTTTTCCTTATTTTCTCTTTTTTGGATTTTTGACTAAGTTCCTCTTTTCTCCTAAACTTATCTTCATCATATTTTTTCTTCTCTTTATCCTCCTATTTGATCATTATTTCATCTTCCTCTAATTATCACTTTATTATTTCATTTGATCATTAGGTGACATACTATGGAGAGAAGAAAAATATTTAGATTTTAGCCTTTTCTTTACATCATCCCAACTACAACATTATCATAAAGAATTTTGTCATACCATTGCTCATATGAATATGTCCAAATAATTAAATCCATTACTCATCAATAGTGTTGGTTTCCTACTTACCTACTTAAGAATTGAAGAATCCACAATGTCCAAGGTATAAGTTGTATTCTTTAAAGGTGAGTCTAGCCATGCATTAAATCCTAATAAAAGTAATCTCACCCATTATTGGCTTATTTGGGTAGGGGATGGGGTGAAGTAGTTAACCCATAAATTATTAAATAGGTATAATCCTCTTGTAGATAGGATTTGCCAATATTTTAATCAATTTGATTGTAACATTGCTCAACATGGGATATTTATTACAAAATATTAATCTCATGAAGAACTCATACAATTAAGTATAAATTTTCTTGTGGTTTTTTCCCATGTCATTTGAAAATACACACACAAGGAACCTCACATGTCCCAACTCTAGCTAATTCTAGGAAAGATAATAGTGGCATATATGTCATCCACTAAATATGAAGTCATATAAAATGTGGGAACAACCCCAACTTTGGCTCTATATTTTTGTGCTTTATCTAATAACCCAATGGAACAAACCTATAATGGTGATGATAGTTTTCTTAAGTGCACCTAATCGTTCATGATAAAGATGTAACTTTTCTCTCCATGTATTCAACTTATCATAGACATCTTGTATATGTAGTCATCCCTCAAATTGCTCATAGCATAACCTCCATATTTTTTTACCAAAGAATATTTTGTCCTTTACTCACCAGCCAATGATTGATATCATCATCCCTATGAATCCCATAATCATATGCTATTTTGGTTGTTGTAGTTTGTAATACTTATCTATCTTTGCATCTTGATAGGAACCATTACATCTTCCTTTATCATTAACCATTGTTCTATTATTTACATTACAATGTGAGATAATCCACTCCACTTCCTTTCACCTTGAGGTTCTCTTAGTTTCCATCCATGCATATACCTTTTGTAGGCTACTGTGTACTCTAGGAGTTGTTAGTCAAAAGGAAGCTAGGAGATTTTTTGAGTGCATAGAAAGAGAGATGGTCTCATCTACCACACTTTCTTAAGGTAATGATATTTGGGTATGATGGAGGGGAGTGCTCTAGAAGGAGATCTTTAGATTCATAAGTAGATTGACTTATACAATTCTTTGGATGTAACTTGAGGTTTTAATACATGAGATTGTATCATAATTTGTTTGTGAATTTAATTGTAGTGAAGCCATTGGTTTGGGCTATAGGGTGAAGGGCTAGTGAATTTAATGTTTTGAAGTCAATTGGGAGAAGTCTTTGGTTGAGAGAGGGTTACAAGGATTAAGATTATAGATGGAAATAGGGCTAGGAGCTTGAGAGTACTAGAAACTAGGGATTCTTTGAACTCTTTTTCCAATCTTGAAAACACAGATAAAAGATTTGTAAGAGAGTTTCATTGAAACAAAAAAAAAAAATATAAAAGTTGAAAATAACCAATTATCCAAAACTAAATTTGAGAGCAAATACAAAAAAAATACAAAGTTGAAAATAACTAGTTATCCAAAATTAAATTTGAGAGAAAATACTTCATTTGTCATTAGAATAGCTAATTGCATTTTCATTTGTGTGAACACTTCTATATATTGTTGTATTATTGGCCTAAATCCTTAATAAAATTGTAACCACTTAAACATAATATTTATTTAATAATCTATAACATAAAATTTCCAGGTAAGTAATAATGTAAAACTTATTAAAACCTTTTTTTTCCCAATCTATTCCTGAAAAAATTAGGAGAGATTAATTTGATTTTCATCAAATTAATATTTGCATGATGGATGATAATAATGTAGTGCGCTTTTCTAATTATCCCAAATCCCATGTATATAGGAGCAAGGCAATTATCCACAAAGTGTATAGAACATGTCTAAGTCGGAAATCAGTGGATTCCGATTTAGCTTGACTTATATTTAGCTACCATTATTAATTCTCTAGGCTCTTTTCTCTGCACAAAAATGACTCATTCTCCACGCTCATCATCTTCTGAGTATGCTGATGCAAAAACTGTTGTTTACGATTCTTGCAGCGACAGACCTTCACAATCTAAATCTGAAGTACGACTTTTGGAATGTGGCTGTTGCTGTGACGAGTTTCCATTTGAAAATATAGTACAGTGCAGAAGACGACATGTAATTTGTTTTGGATGCGTACAGCGGCAGGTAGAGGAAATCCTATATGGAAATTATAAAGCAAGAGGGTGTCTGCGTTGCATGAATATGGATGGCTGCAAAAAGCCAATTCCTTTCTGTGAGATTCGGAGGGCTGTTCCGAATGATCTGATCGAAAGATATGAATCCCGCCAAGCCCAAGATGCTATAATTCATGCCAAACTGGAAAACCTGGTTTATTGTCCATTTTGCGGCATTCCATGTGAAGTGGACAAGTGTGTACAAGTTATGGAATGTCCAAACCCAAATTGTTTGAAGGCTTCATGCATCCAGTGCAAGGAGCCGAGTCACCTGCCATTACTGTGCGAAGAGAATGAAAATATATCTGAGACTGCTCATCGTAGAAAAGTGGAAGAGAGGATGACAAAGGCCATTGTAAGAGAATGTAAAACTTGCAAGGCTGAGATGGTAAAGACGGATGGATGCAATAGTCTGAAGTGTGCTAGGTGTAGAACCCTAATGTGTTACCTTTGCCGACAGACCATTACGTCCGAATATGAACACTTTTGCCAACATTCTGAAATGCGAAAACCAGGGAAACCCTGCAAAATATGCAACATTACGTGTACTTTGTGGGGAGATGAGATAGAAGATAACGTGGCACTGGATGCTAAGGAGGAAGCATTGAAAGAATTGGGTGGCAAAGAACCCAGCTTGCTCGAACAGAATATCGGACCTACTCTGGTAAAGCAATCCACTTCTGGGAGGGGCCAGAATACACATCGACGACGCTAGACGTGTTGATCTCCTTGTACAGCATAGACGTTTAGCGGTGTAGAAGTTGAGAAAGATGATGACAGTGAACGAGACGGTTGTACTTGTGGACGACCACCAATTATAAGGACTATGAATTACTGAGTTAATATATAAATGGATTATAGGTTTACTGGATTCTAAGGACGAAGCATTGAAAGAATTGGGTGACAAAGAACATAATATCGGACCTACTCTGGTAAAGCAATCCACTTCTGGGAGTGGCTGGAATACACATCGACAACGCCAGACATGTTGATCTCCTTGTAATGCATTTGTTGAGACATTTAGCGGTGTAGAAGTTGAGAAAAATGATGACAGTGAACGAGACGGTTGTATTTGTGGACGACCACCAATTATAAGGAGTTATTGACTGTTAAATTTCGTTAATGAATTATTGGATTAATATATAAGTGGGTTATAGGATTGTGAACCATTTTTATGCTATAGTTCATAAGCTACAGTCATTCATATTAATAAATATAGGTTAATGAGTAAATATTTCAGTATAGAATTGTAATAATTGAGTTGTTTATATATATATATAGATATTTGGAATTTACTTATTTTAATATTTGGTTTCTAATGATTATTTTTTTGTTTAGTTTTATTTTCCAATTTAGTTTCTTTAATATCACTTTTTTAACCATCGTATTGAAACAAAAATATTTTTGAGGCCTAAGATCATTCACTAAATTGAAGGGTAAGTTATTTATCTAAAAATAGATTGAAGGAAGCTTAAGATCATGTTAAGAAATATAATAAATTGCATAAAAGGGATTGTAAATATGTGTTGAGGGATCATATCTTTCTACCATGTAAACACAAGAAAATTTCCATAAAGTATGAGAAATAATCCAAAATCCCCAATAATTTGTTGAACCACTAGAAATCACGTGGAGCATATCACCTTGTTCTACCACAAATATTACATAGTATGTGTAATTATTTCCATGTAACTATTTTGAAGCATTATATTTGAGAAAATCCTCACATTTTAAATTGGAAACAATTGAATCATTTGTAAGTCTTACAAACAAGCGGTTTCTAACCTCACGAGCAAAATAAATATTGGACAATCACTCTTGATAACTCAATCATTGCATAGTGCGCCTCCACATGGCTGGAACAATCAATGTGTCGTGACTTGAGTCATTCCAAGCCATTTAAAACCATTGTTATTGAACTGTTGTGGCTAACCTATAGGCTTACATGTCCTCATAGGTCCATACCTCTGTGCGGTAGATGGTTTTGATTGGTCCATAATATCTTGCTCATATTTCACATTTTTGTGGCCTTGATCCAACCATAGTAGCTTGGTGTTGAGTCATTCGGGCTCTCCCATGAACAATGCACCTTTCTACCTTCGCGAGATAGAATATAGGACATAAATGTCCCAATTAAGTGTTGCAATATTTCCTATCTAATGTGTCCCTCCTTAACTTCCTCACATCGCTATAAGCTTTTTGCCGGGAATCAACTCTTCTGTCAGTTAATGGATGACCTATGAATCATCCTGGCCTACTCCATGCTACCAGCCCTGCAATATTTCTCTTGTGTGACTTATTGTGGTCTTCCACGGATAGAACCTTTAGGAAACAACATCCCATTCCTCCTCTTAGCTATTTATTTCTCTCACTTACCCTTAGTGGTTGATCATGCTAGCTTTAGCTCTTGATCTTGCATTACAGTCATATGGCTATTGACCTAGATATCAATTCAACCTTCTTGCGGCCTAAGAGAATCCTGCCACAACCACACGATAAGGTCATGAGGCATGGTTTATGAGGTAAGGTTTTTCACGAACTCTACATTATGAGCCATTTGCAAAAGGTTTTGGACCTTGCTCGGATATGGTGGTTCTGAAAATTCTTGGACTTGCGATAAAATTTTGGCATCGTCGTTATAGTTTTATGAAGCATATTCTAGTGCTTTCCTTCATGAGCTTACAACAAGATTCCCTTTCTTGTGTTTCCGATGGCCACATTAGGATGTGTTGAATAGGAACTTGTCCATTGATATGAGGGACTTATACATTCAACCTCTCGACATATAAGAACAACCAGAGGGCATGAAGTGCCCAAATGGGTTGTAAGGAGATCAACACTCCACCAATAGTAGGAAGGTTCCTTCCCAATCAAAGTATATGCATAAAAATATCTCAAAGATATATATATATATATATATATATATATATATATAGCATTTTTCATAAATAATGTTAGTGTAATACCACAACAAGAAGGTACACATTCATTGTAGTTTTACCATTATAATCACAGTAAATTGATGAACCATTTACACAATAAATATAAAACTAATTTAATAGCTTAGCCAGAATTAAATAAGAAGGAATGCATTTAAAATCACTTATATTTAGTTTATACTAAAATGGGAAATTTATTTCAAGACAACAACTCTCCACCCAACCATAGACAAATTGCAGTCAGTTCTCACATGCAGTTGTCACCCCTAAGTGTGATTTCCAAGCTTGAGGTGTGGTGTTGTTGAGGATTTAAACTAAAGGATTAGCTAAAACATGATGCTACAAGGAGACACTGCCTTGATCCACTAGTTACACCCATTAGAACACAGAGTGCCCACGCACATTCCCAACAATCTCAACATTTCAAATACAAATAACTCTACCTCACTTTCAAGAGAAGAGAGTCCACTATGAGGAATGTTATTTTGTGGTTAAGTTGTGTATGGGTAAATAAATCACTACTCCACATGATTCCTTAGTGAGTCATGCACCAAATATTTATTCCCAAGGCAACTATTGGTGGTTCATCAACCTTAAGTCCAATAGGTTCATCAAACCACAAGCTTCCAATGGGTTCTCCAGCCTTATAGCTAAGCCACACTCTCCATACGATATCACTGAGCAAGCCTCTTTTACAGAATTACTCAATGGGTTCCCCTCTTTTCCTAGGGCTCAATTCAATGTTAAATATTACTTCCCCATCTCAACTCCGTGTGTGTGTTTTTTTACACAATATACTAGATGTTGCATTCTTTACAATTCATTCTTCCTAGTATCTCTTTGTGAGAGAGTGAGAAGGCATGTATTAAAATTGGTTAATTACTTTTCTTCCAAAAAACAGAGTAACTACCTTTGCTTCCAAGGTTTTCATAATGGTCCACGACTTGACAGTGCAAAACATGCTACTATTAATTTGTCCTTTTCTTTGCTTGTGTTTTGAGCTAAAGGACACATGGATCTGTCCTTCCCCTTTCAAGTGAATTCAATACATAATAAACTCATTTACATTTTTCAATCAACCAATACTGATAATTAATAATAGCCATTTCCTCAAGAAACCTCCTACCTTAAGCAAAGGAATATGTGTCCCTTTCTCATCCATTTTAAAATAATTACATTTATTTACAAGAGAGAAAATGTTAACCAGGGGATATCAGACCTTGATGGAAACAAGGCATTTCCATAGTAGAAAGAGAACATGTGATAGAAAAATTGAGAGAGAGAAAATAGAGTGATTAAACACACAACACCAAACACACTATATTTGTATTGATCTCACATACATTACATATATAGGAATACATGATACTTCTAGATCTGAGAATGGAGGATCTAGATTACTAAAAATAGCTAGTACAACTATTAACTTAGAAACTCACACAATTACAACTCACAACAACTTGGAAGTCATGGAAGCATTACTTCCAATAACATGCACACATATAAATATCAATAAACAAGAAGGTGGCATCATTGTTTTTAAATAAAACAACATTGAGTTTAACCAAAAAATATGAGCAGTTAATATTGTCTTTTAACATTGTAGAAAAGGAGAGCAAATACACTCCTAGTTGATAACCCAAAATCTATATGTTGTTTTTCCCTATCATAAGGAAAGCCTTTCTTTCATATAAAATAATGTCACGGTTTGAACCAAAAGCTCATAAAAAGGTGATGTAATTACTATACTAAAAATCAATCAAATATTATATTATCCACATAAGGAAGAGAAGTTTTTAGTAAAACCCTTGGCCCGATTGAGGCTTGAAGACATTAAAATTTACACCTGAATTATAGTTTAATCGAGGAAGAATACCCTCATGTTTATATCCATGTAGTTTATTACAATTTTTACACATGAATGTATGGAGGAAAAAAATACAATAGCCTTAATATCTCTACACACAATCTCCTAGAAACTATGGCGAGAGCCAAGCCTCGCTACCATTTTTTTAAACATAAAACATAGAGTTTAAGAAAGATTCTTGAGACACCATAGGGAAACATAGGTAGTCATACAAACCATGGCATTACAAAGAAGTTTAAATATTTATGAGAACCTAAGATAAAATGAAGTTTTAAACCCTCACAAGAAATAAACCTCGAGTGAGCCATGATAGAACTCGATGCTCGCTAAGCGTACTTGTGACAAAATCTAAATGAGGTTAGTAATAGAACTAATACCCATATTTTTTTAGAAAAGAGAAGGAGAATAGCGATCATACTCGGGTTTAGAAATTACTTGTGAGTAATGAAAGTGAAATTTTTCATTCCTGCCATTAAACCATAGTAAATAAAAAATAAATTTAATTAATTATTGATATTGGTGAGAAAGTGGAAGGAAAAGGTCTAAGGCATGTTGAAGTAGAGATATAGTTTCTTAAGAGAAATTTTACCTTGATTTGGCCCACCATAATAGTCTTTATGAAGGGATCAAAATGAACCTTTTTGACCATGATATTAGAGAACCCTCTTCAAGAATAAGAAAATGGTAACTTTGTCAATCAAACCAATAATGAAAAGTAAGGAGGGTACTAGAAATCTACATATGAATTCCTAATGGATCAAAACAAAGAATAATTGAGGTAAAAATTAAGATTTTCTTTCAAAAAATTTATGAGGGAGTAGATTTGGAGTCATACCACCCTCTTTGCGATGGAAAACTAAGCAATCTCTAGTGAAATTTGATGCAAGAGCATTCAGCTAAGAAAAATCATTGAATTTTAGTAGACATAGGGGGTCTTGTGTTTTAAGGAAGTTGGTTTCCTAAGTGTTAACTTAATGTAATTGTTTAGGCTTTTGAGTGATTTAATGAGAATAGGAATTAATTAATCGTTGTGAGAAATATTTGTAATTGTTCTCGAATGTTGGAGAACATGAGAGATTTAGGATAGTTGAAAGATTTGAGAATCAGTTGTAAATCTTAGATTAGGAGTTGGTTTCATGATTTGAGGAACTAAGGAGGAGCCTTAGGGATAAAGAAGAGATTTTAGGATTTTTGTTGAGAAAGTTATGGATCTAAACCAGGAATTGGTTATAGAATCCTTTTGTATAAATGTAAGCATAAAAGGCATAGAAAGGGGTTAGCTAGTTATAGGTTAGCTAACTAGGAATTAGTTTTAGAGTTAGATAGGTTCGACTGTAAGCCTACGGGTAGGTAGGAAAATAGAGGCTACTGATTAGAAAATCAGGCCAGAGAGAGAGACTTTTAATTAAATATTTATTTATCAATACAGAGAATTCGATTCTAAATTGTGTGGTGTGTAATTGATTAATGGAGTTTGAATTGTGTGTGGATTAGAGTTTCTGCATAGTATATGTATGCAGGTGGAGTTCGGGCATAACACAAAGTAGTGCGGAGGATGAAGGATCGTGTTGGATCACTTAAATCCATTGAAGGATCATAGTTGAGGTTTAGGAGTGAATGTGTATAAAAGTTCTTTGAGAAGAATTTGGTGTCAGAGCAGAATAAGGAAATTTTGTGTTATGTTTTAAAGATGTGTATGCAAACAAGAGGAGATCAAGTTATTTGAATCTAATAAGTAGAAGGCATGACATAAGATGAGAGTAAGTGATACTCTTAAGAAGAGATTGCAGAAGCATAAAGAAAACACAGTGATGTTTGTTTTCTTGAGGAAAATGGAGATTCACTCGAATGTGAAGAGTGGATAGAGATTGCCTGTGAAATCATACATGTATTGTTTTACTTAACTCTGGTTTGAGTTTTGCAGGTTAAAGATAGAGTAAAGATTGATAGAAGTAGACAGACAAAGAAAGCTGCATATGTTCTAAAGAACAAAGTGAATGAAAGACTGGAAAAACAAGTGGTAGTGAACCTGAAGAATCCAACTGAAGGTTGGACAAAGTAGACAAAAGTGTTCTCAGAAGGAAGCTGAGCAGCAAGATTTTGAAAGCTTGGAATGATCTTTGGTTTAAATATCATTGATATGCATGTAACAGAAATTAGTGAAGCATCTCAGCAAGAAGATCACATCCGGAAGAGAAGTGATGAAGGAAGCCAGTAAAGGTTTGTGAGAGAGAGTGGCAGAACCTAGTATTTCATTTATATTGAAATACAAGAGGATGGTTTTGTTCTCAAAAGTGCAGATGAGTTGAAGTCTATAGCATGGAGTTCTCATATGGTTCTAGAGGAGAGAACCAAAGAGTTGCCAAAAGACTGAGCTCATAGGAGAGAAGCTTAGTGAGGTATCATGTAGTAGGGAGAACTTCTTGTTGCAAAGACTTGTGCAGCCCATAGTGAGTGAGTGAGGAACTCATAGAGATGGAGAAGATGACTACTGATAGTCATAGTATAGGTTCTGAGGAACACCACAGCAGAAGAAAAGTGAAGAAGGGGGATGCCAAGGCAAATGGCAAGAGAATGAGTCAAGAGGAAATTAACAAGGATATTGCTGAGTTAAAAGAACAACTCAATGTATTGAGGATGTGTTGATGCCTCAAAACTCACTACAACAACAATGGGGCATAACCACCCAATCTGAACCTTAAAGCAGCTCATTTTCTGTTTGGAGTAGTGGCTCTGACTGGTTTAACTAGATCCAGTTACCTTATCCTTATCGCTATTGGTTTATGATGTATCTTTAACTACCAATAGACAGGGATATCAGATCACTTCTTCTTGCTGATCAGGCAAGAGAATGACCCTTAAGCTGATTTGGGTTCAGCCAAGCCACAACTAAAATTTTGCCTCTTTGAGAAGAGGACTTAAAATAATGTAGAAATTAATCTAAATGCAAACTTATTCTATAATGAAAGCAAAAGAAACTAATCTTAATCCTATCTCAATTAGGTAGATATAGATCTAACCCAACCAAGAGCAAGATATTTAAAGTATTGGGATTTAAATATGTCTTGTTTATAATGAATATCAAATTAATGAAGTAATTCAATTAACTGACATTATGGACACCAAAACACATCCTATTGAGACCTTTTAACTGAAATAATTAATCAACAACACTCAGGAAGAAATTCACAAAAATGATATTGATTGTCAAATCAGTAAATCCAATAATTAAACAATAATATGCAGAAATAGTTCACAAAATATTACTATTTAATAAATCAGTTTTATAAAATAGATTTATGAGTAAGTAGTTACTCAGAAATCGGAATTTAATCCATAAGAACAGAGATACATAATAACAACATTGAGACAAATTACTCATATTGACAAAAGTGCACAAACATGAATAAAATGACACATTCCTGTTACTATAAAAATGAAACTGATACTTGAAACAATAGTATTAAAAATACCAATTTATTGCATCCATTTCTCTATCCCTGGTCTCCAACAATTCTTTACATTGCTTTAACTTCTACTTTCAAAGCTAAGGCCACAATAGTGCAAACTTTGCCCTTCGTACATAATTCAAGATACAAAGGCAAAATCCTCAATAATCCCCAGATCTGAGCTTTTCTCTCCTCCCACCTACAATTCTAAATTCCTATTGTAGAAATGCTTTTAGAAGTTCCAAAATTGCAAAGGAGAGCAGCCTCTTATTACATTCTGCAGTCTGCTATTTAAAATCTTTGCAAAGGAATTCTTGAGAGGAAAGTTTGTTGAAGAGAAATTTGCCCAATCCAATTTTATTTGCTCAAAATTTCAATCTTTAATTGTTGGAGCATTCTCATTGATTGATATCTTTTTCTCCATATCTCTTCTACTGTTTTCCTGCAAAAAGAAATTAAAATGAATTAAGATGCAACAATAAAATCAAAATATCATTTCTGGGATTAAAACAAATCCAATCAAATTCTATTTAAATAAATAATTGAAAATAAAATATAAGCTCTTTATTGATGCCTGTAATGGTTTAATTGGCCAAGGATATCATTTACGAATGGATCTGCATTCAGAAGAGGCTTGGACAAATGAAAAATGCAGAAAATAAAACTCAGAAAATTGATTTTGTTTTAGAAATTTGGAGCTTGATCTTTTGCCTAATTTTTTACCCAATTAATGACCAAATCTGTTGGTGAAACCTCCTCATAATGTTCTTCTTGATTTTATCTTTCCAATGAGCTGTCTTGGGCCTCATTTGGCCAAGTAAAACTCAATTTATGGGCTTCCAAAGTTGATGAGTCAAATCTGGGACAATTCTGGAATTTCTGTTGCTAAGCTAAAAAATCAGAAATTTAATTAAAAATTTAATCCTAAATTAGACTCTAATTATCTAATAATTAATTATAATTATGAACTAAACCAATTATTTAATAAACTATTATTAATTAACCTAACTAATTAATCTAATTAACTATTTATAAACTAATTAATCTAAATAATAATTAAATTTTAATTTAATTAACTTAATTAAATTTTATATATTAATTAAATTAATTATTATAAAATATTAATTTTAATATTAAATACCCCTACCCTACCTTCACTCCTACTTTACTTCATATTACATTTTAACTCATTCTTATTCATTTCACTCACACGTCAAATGGAAAGCTTTAAAACTTTAAAACAAGTCATATGAAAACTATGCTTAATGCTTTAAGTCCTTCTTAACCACCGCACATTGGCTATCGGGGAAAGGAGGTCCTCCGGGGTTCGTTAAACTTGTCACACAAGAAACCTCCGATGCGATCAAAGCTTATAACGAAAGTTGCTTTAATACTTCATGTCATTTAATGATCGAGAGATTGTGATCAATAAGATTGAGTGGTCGAGGTCCTTTAAAATGTTGCAATTAAAAATCTTTGATCTGATCGTATAAAATTTTTATTATTTTTATATATATTTTAATTTTATATTGTTTTATTTTTGTTTTATTTTAATGAGGTTTATTTAAGTTATGAAACTTTCTAAACTACAGCCATTTTGAAAATAAATAAATAAACTACAACCACTTTGCCATTTTGATTTTTCGAGATTAGTAATTTGTTTGAAAATTAAAGTAAATTATTAAAATATCGATGCTTCATGATTTGGCTGTATAAGTAAAAAAGAATGAAAAATGTTAGTAAT
This sequence comes from Pinus tabuliformis, assembly GCA_031772625.1. Lineage (NCBI taxonomy): Eukaryota > Viridiplantae > Streptophyta > Pinopsida > Pinales > Pinaceae > Pinus > Pinus tabuliformis. The sequence continues at coordinate 1,451,318,532 of CM062818.1, read as the reverse complement.
AACTAACTAGGGGTTAGTATTTAAAATAAATGCATTATTGAACTAATTTATTTACAAAAATGGAATATTGTACATTTTATACATTTTAGCCCAGGCTAGATAAATTATTAGATTTCAAATGAGTGCCATTTACAAACCAGTTGAGCAAATGAGGCGAAACAAGCGTCAATGGGAAGCTTATAAAAAAACGATTTTAACAAAGCAATCAAAACAAGAATCCAAAGAAAATGAACAATTAACAAAAGCATAGGATAATCAACTAAATAAAAATCCTAAGAAGTGTTTAGCCAAAAATTTTATAAAAAGGGTCCCCATTATTTGAGGTGAACAAGTCAAAAATGGAGGGGTTGTGTTTTACCACAATAATGGCAACACATGGGAGAAAAACCAGTTATCTTTGTTTGATATGAATGAGATTTTCCTAAAATTAAAATAAAAATAATTAAAGAAGAGAAAATTAATTTTTGGAATGCCTCATTAGGTTCATTAATCTAAATAAAAGAAAGAATCATCTAACTGTAATTTTTCTTAAAATTCCTCATAAATTAAAATGTTTCAAAACTCTATATCAGTCCTTAATTAGTTGTAAGGATAAAGCAGGGGTCACTTTATAACTTAGCTTTTAAAATATACTCATTTGTCATAAGTAGAGCCACTGCTGCTAGCAAACATCTATAGTCTCGACATGGTTACATTTTAATCATCAATGATTCAGAATCCCATCTATTTAAGAATGATTTACCTAGAGATAGTACATTTATATATGTTTATTATTTTTTTTCTTAAAATCCATTGTCCTCATTTGGTAGCCATATAGTTGACAATGCCATTCACTGATTATAATTGGACTGAACAAGCTGGCTCGTGAGATCCCTTGTCTTATAATTGTTTCAAATCATAAGCCATTACCCTGGTTTGTTGAGCAATGTTGGTAATTATGTCAACCTATTTTTCCCCTATGATCATGGTAAACAGGCTCATGATGAGACCTCTTATCTTTTAAGTATAAATATATTTCTGGATTATACTCTAGAAAAATAAGACTCTTTGGGATAGGGAGATTCATTGAATCCTTAAAAGTTAAGAATGACAACTTTAGAGTTAAAGATGCTTTGCTGTAAAGTGTCTTTACTTGGTTAAAAATAACTTTTCTTGACTGATAATAGAAATTTGAAAGATCTTAATAAAGTATGAAATCTCAAAATGATTACAATTTTGATGAAAAAGAAATTTCTCCATATTTTATGATACTTTGTCAACTTCTCTTTGATTGGTAATATCTTCCTTAAGTATGTCTACCTTTATAATAAGAAAATCAAACTTTACAAAGGTATTTAAGAAAAAGATAATAAGTGACTATTAACAATTTTTCCCTATATATGTCGACCATAGTTAGGTAACAAGAAGGTCTTCCATATAAATCATGGCAAAGTCATCAAAATTAAAACTGAAAACCAAAGGAAAATAGTTCTTATGCTAAAATGAAAAAGAAATCAACAAACAAAAATAAAAATGAAGAAATTTTAAAAGTGGAAAGGAAAATCCAAGTTTCGAAAGATAAGTTCAAACAAGAATGCTTATACCAATGTCTCAACAATATGAAGAAAAAAGAAAATAATCATGTAATCATTCCTTCTTATGTTGAGATTTAAAAAAATCATACCTTGTAGGGTTGTAAGTGTTTTAGGCTTTCTCGATAGCAGTAACGATAAAATTCAGCCACAATGAAAACTTTGTCTGATATCAATCTTCTTATTTCAAAGCATCATCTTAATCATTTTCTAATAAAAGGAATGCTTAAAGAAACAAACTAAAGGTTCAGAAACTTCCTGATGTAGATGTTTCGACAAAGATTATTGCTGCTTATTGAAATAAAGCCAGGAGAAGAGTATAGGACTTCGAAAATATGATCCGACAGAGGATTGAAAGCTTCAAATGGAGAACTGCGAAAAAAAATGTATATCAACATACCTTAAAAACAAAACTAAAATAATGAAATGGAAATTAATGAAAGTGGGTACATGGATCTTACCATTGGATAATTGCATTTAATATTGCCTGAAAGGTATCAGTGTCTCCAATACTAACTGACTTCTTTTTTTATTTAACATTAAAACATGAAGAAGGCAAACTAACCAAAATCCTATAACCCAAAATCATTATTTATTTTATTTAAACTAAAGCAAGAAATAAAATCCAAAAATGGAGTGCTTATTGTTTAAGGGAAAACAAATGCATCATAAATGAGAATGAGAATTTGCAGTAATGATTGTTTCTCAAAATATTAGAAGTTTCCTATAAACTCCATGATTTTATAAATTGTCCAAAATCAAGACCAAATCCAAGATAATAAAATTTAAATATGAAGATAGACAGGTATTGAATTCCATGTTTAATTATGGAATTATATATTTAAAACTAAAATATATGAGAAATCGAAATGATTTAAATATGTTGCAAATTGGTCATTAACTGCTTTCTTACCATAGTGGTTACCCAAGCTCGCTTTTAAAATAACACATTGTCGTATCAGATGATTTGCATCACATGTTTCTTCACCATGCTTCAAGTTTAATCTACAAGACTTCACCTTTGTTGCTATGCCATATATCGATTAAATGTTAATGGCTTAGAGGCATGCATTGGAAGCTATCGCATCAGAGGTTGCAATGGCAAATTGTCGATATGAAAACATGCAATGAGATGGAGCGATCGCATCATTGAAGAAATATTATATCGGGGATCAGGGAATATTTACATTGTGCTTCCCACATCGCACAACACACATCGCAGATTTGGAATTGTGATGTGAGTATAAATAAAAATGTGATGAAGCGATTGCGATATCGGTGATACGATTGATGACGTGGCTAATGATGCGATTGATGACGTAGCTAATCAGTGATCGGTGATCTTTAGGTACCTAATGTAACACAATATGATTCGTGCGATGTCGATATGCGATGAAGAGTGAACATGATAACTTTACGATGAAAAATTAATAACATATCAGATCCGAGACATTTGCCCTTTTAAAGTTATGCTCCTACCATCATTGCAATTGAGCAGACGCAATATTTTTTCTGAATTTGATTTGAATTTCATATCGGGTCCGAAATTGTGTGGTCGTCGTAATATTGGTAAAGTCGATTATCGGAGATCGGCGATTCACGATAATGGAAGTATATTTCAACTGTAAACCTTCGATATGTGAAATGCGATATGGCATATGAGTGAGGTAATACATCAGAGATCTTTTATGAACAATTTGCTATCAAAAATGCTAAGAGGTACTTCCGATTAAATCTTATGATACAAATGGTTGTGATATGGATGATGTGATATCGAAATGAAATGATTGACGAAGATGAGTGGGATGAGAATATTGCAAATATTTTCACTGAAGTACCAGCGATATGAAAATCAAGTTACATCCTATGATATTGCTTGAAATTTCAATTGGGTTTTCTGATGGTTGAAAGCAAAGTTAAAAATGCTCAAATTCTAATGAATTACAAAATAAAATTTCCCTGAACCTGTTGCAAATTTGAAATGGGTTTGCTGCTTACTTCATGTTTTGAAAACAAATGAAAACCTACAAATAAAACATAACAAGAATAAAAAATAAACTAAGGAAAAGAGAAACTAATAATAGATGAAAATGAACTTATAAATGCGTACCTAGAAGGAAATTGTCTGTAGATTTTACCTCATGAATCTTCAAATTCTTCCTTTGATTTATCAAAATTATAACTTTGTTCAAAATCATCTCATTATTTATTCTAAATTGGAGTGAGCAATCAGCCTAAATAAAATATGCTTATTCATGTTCAGGAAATATAAAATTTACCAGAAATAAATATGAAAATAGTCTTCCCTTTTGAATTGAAACAACAATTTATTACCTCTGCTTATTCTGAATAACTTGAGAAGAATCTGTATTGTTATAGTGACTGTTCAATAATTCCTTTAGTAAATAAATATGATGCGTATTGCAGCATCAGATAATAAACTAAAGATCTGAATGGGATAAAGCCACTAATTGTGGAAGAATATCAACACAAATTTAAATGTGTGCCAGGTGCATACTCAATTAAATTATGTCAATACATTATTCGAAATAGGCAGAGATGTATTCATGGGTAGAGATATTGCTGCAAGAAATTTTAAAAAGGAAAACAAGAGTTAAAACTTTCTGATAAGAAGAAAATGTTTCATTGAACATGTATGAGAAGGGATGACTGCTTTGTTTTATTTTATTAATCTGCAAAACTGTTGAAATAAATGTTAGCTTTGCTACATGTTGCTGATGTTCAAGGAGCAGAAGTAAGCTCGGTCCTTGGTTTTGCTCAGAAAAGGCCTACACCAGATATCCTCACCCTTCTCCATTTCCTCGCCCATTCCCCTCTCATCTCCTTTACACATGCTTCTCGGTTAAAAAATCATAATAAGCACCCTCACTCTTAAGCCACGGGCGTTAAAACCCAAAACCCCATATAACCGCACGCCTTCACAAACCCTCTGCCGTGACCTTAACCGTTGCTCTCCGCCACCCCCAATCCGTCATTTCCTTGTCACATCCAATGAAACCTGCGTGATTTAAGCCCTACCGTCCGATCATCTACCACACGATAGGACGGCATCCACTTCCCCCGCTGCCATAACATAGAGGTGCATTAACGCGCGATGAAAAGTAGTTTCATTCCTCCCCGTCCGCCACGTGTCACACGATGATTGAGATCGCGTGCCATTGTACTTTTACTACCCAGCTTCCGAAGGTGGTGCAATCAATACCACCCACCACCGAAACCACTCTTCCCGCTCGATAAACTTCGTGCATCTTCGACACCCGATGACCGTTGGATCTGTCTGCCCGAGATCCAATGGCTTGCGTCCACTACCTTTCCATATCTCCTAGTACTCCCTACCAAGCAATCCCCGTTGTCGATTCACCCAATCCAACACCCGATGCTACTCCGCCATCCGACTATTCCATCTACTGAGCAGTCAACGTACCGTAACCATTCTATCCTCCCAAAAGGATGAAGGTAATCAATTTTCGGTACCAGATGCATTTCCTCCTCAACAACTACGTTCCATGGACAATATGGCCGAGAAGGAAAAGGACTGAGCCGAGCAGGTAAATGCATTCAACAGTTATAGGACTTCATCCCATACGACACTCCACCTGCCCAAGAAGGATAGCAGATCACTTGAGAAGATCGGATTTGTTCACTGAAGCAGGCAAATTGCACCAGAGACTTCATCAGATAGTTAAAGTGATTGGTGGTCAATTATGACCTCCTCATACTTAGAATGCCGAGTGCCTTTGTATTCAAACTCTATATATACCTATAAACAAGATGTAATCAAGGTTGATGGTTGTTGTTTTGATGTAAGGTTCAACTTCTGGAGACTGTAAATGCTTTGATACTTGCAACGTCTCGTCTTCATTTTCAGCTAATACAAGCTTCTTTTGCTGTTAATTGCTCACTTTCCATTTCTATTATGTTCCAAGTTGTGCCTAATATGCAGTTTTCTTGAACTCTCGATGTTTAGCACTAGAGGAGCTGTCATCCTACCTCTGTGGTTAGATTTTGCATGTATCAGTGAATGTGTTATTCAAGTTTCTTTTCACTTAATGACAAACAGCTGTCATCCTGTCTATACACTAGGGAATTAGATTTGCATACCTCTTTACTGGTTGCAGTCGGCCATCATAAGGTCTTGTGCATCTGCTGGTGTGGTCAGTATTCTCCATATTCACTCAATCCTTAAACTGTGAGTAATTGGTGGTCTAAAGCCTTGTAGTCTGGGGGTGCTCACGCATGTCTGGAGTCAAGAAAAGTAGAAGTGGTTATCTAGCTTGAACAAGCATCATTCCTTCCATTCATCCATTTCCAACATTAAGTTGAGTTTGTAATGTTCCCAAGCATCTCCGAGCTACAAACTAGGAGAGTTTCTTGGGGTGATAACATTGATTGGCGCCGTTGCCAGGGAGAGGAGATTGAAGCTCAGATTCCCTAGGAAACACACAGTTCCACGCTTTGATGATAGACAAAGTCTGGACACATTTCTGGTTGTAATCATCTATCTGGCGACTCTACTGGAGAACCAACCTTTGGCGACTCCACGTTTCAGTTCTGGCTCAGTTTGTGAGGCATGCCCGGAGAAATCCTCAGAAATCACCAGTTGCCCCAGTGCTTTACCCTAAGAAGATCGCTAAGCCAAGGAAAACATCACAGAAAGGAGCATCAAAATCAGGTAAGCCTAAGAAAACTTATGCATCTCTGAAAGAGAAGGTTATAGCTGAGGATATACAGTTTGGAGATTTAGAGCCTAGTATTGTTAGTAAAGAAATACCTTCAGAGATTCATAAAGCTCTTGGTTTAGTCAGTTCCCCTTTGGATCTCAGTCTAAAGAAAGCCTCCCATACAGTCCTTCATATTCCTTTGTGTCTGTCATCTATTTCATTACTTCCTACCATTCAATCTACCAGTATCCTTCCACTTAGCCCAATCATGGCAGGCCAACAAGCTCCCACAAATATGGAAAGAATAATAGTCGCTAGGTATGGACCCTTGGTCTTGCCTATTCCTTTGAATGCCATGCCTACAGGAGAATATCAGAAATATATGCCCAAATTCACTAGTACAGAGGGAGTAACTGCTCAAGAACACCTTGAGTCTTTTTATAGTTACGCTGATAACTTAGATATCAGTGAAGATGATGTGTGGATGAGAGTATTTGTCCAAAGCCTTGATGGAGAGGCTAGAAAGTGGTTCAGAGAATTGCCCCATAGGTCCATAGTAGACATTGAAGCATTGGATGATGCATTCCTAAAACAATGGGGGGATAGGAAAGATCTGCTCTATTACCATACAAAGTTTGGAAACCTAAAGAGGGAAAATGGGGAATCATTGCCTGATTTTAATAAAAGATTCAATCGTATGTATAGTAAGATACCAGCTGAAGTAAATCCTACTCCCACCTCTGCCAAACTCACTTATGCCAATGTTTTTTACTCTCATTTCTGCCTACTCTTAAGAAAAAGAAGATGTGCCACTCTAGCTGATATGCAAGATGCAGCACTGGAGGTGGAATCAAATATTATGGCTGCAGAAAAGCTTAAAGGTCATGTTGATAGAAGGAGGCAGAGAGGTGAGGCTTCTTCTTCCTTTGTTTCATCTTCAGAACCCAAATTAGATAATATGACTAAGATGATAGAGTCATTGGCCATTGAGATATCTAAGCTGAAGGTTTAGCAGAGCTCAGGAAAGATAAGACTTCCAAACACATTTGTTCCAAGAAATCCAAATCCATTCAGAAGAGCAAATGAACGATTGCAAATCATTCAAAGGGGTAAAGAATCAAATGAAGAACAAAGAGTTAAGGCTCCTTTCCAGAATGTAGTCATGGAAGAGGAGCAGTTTGAAGACGAGGATGAAATTCATTGCATGGAAGACAAAGGCAGTGATGCCTTTTTGACATTGACTGCATATGAAGAATCATTACTACAGGACCAAACTAGTCAAGAGTGGGACAGAGAAGCTATTCTGCAGACTGGCGAACAAAAAAGATACAATCTGAGGTCAAAAGCAAACAATGTCAAGGAGAACCTTGCCCAAAGAGCTGATGTCCAAACAGAACAACAGAATACCAGACAAAAAATACCAGCAGTTGATCCAGTGATCCTCAAAGCACCAGCTCAAGAGGTAAGAGGTCTTGAAAAGTCCCCTTCCCCTTTCAGTTTTGAGTTAGAAGTCCAGAAGTTAAAAATATTTGTACCTCTGATAGAACTAGCAACGAGTGAATTTTTTAGAAAGCCTATCCTTGGGGCTCTTGAGCTGAAAGCCACACAAACCTCCACTGACTATGTCAATTTGCAAGATGATAAGCCTGTAGTTGTGCTTAGCCCCATGGTCGAACCTGCTGATGATAATTCCCCATCATTTTATGTCTCTTTGACCATTCATGACAAAATCCTCCATAATTGCCTACTAGACACAGGGGCCAGCCACAATTTGATGCCTAAAGCTGTCATGGAAGAGTTAGGCCTTGATATCACTAGACCATATCATGACTTATTCTCATTTGATTTAAGAAACGTAAAATGTCTAGGATTAATCAAAGACCTGGCCATTACCCTAAATCAGTTGCCCATGAAGAGCATGATCATGGATATTGTGGTAGCAGATATCCCTCTCAAGTTCGGCATGATGTTGTCCGGGGGATGGATTAAGAGACTAGGTGGGACATTACAGAATGACTTATCTTATGCCACTATCCCAGTCTTTGGAGGAGAAAGCAGGAGATTCTATAGAGAAGCACAGCTGGCCTACATCATCAGTGATGAGAGTAATCCTTTTAATCATCCCATATATGCTGTGGACACTAACTTTGGAGCTTGTATTCTCCAAATTGAAAAATCCCAGAAAGCCTCAATGCAAATCAAGAAACTAGTGAATCAAGCCGAGGGAGAGTAAGGAAGTTAGATTTGGAAGATGTTCTTTGATGGAGCATGCTCCAGGGAAACTGCAGGAGCAAGGGTGGTGTTGATATCTCCAGAACAAGAAAGCACACATCTGTCTTTTAAGTTGGCCTTTCAAGTTACCAACAATATAGTAGAGTATGAAGCTCTGATATTGGGTCTCAATGCAGCTAAAGACAGAGGAATTAGGAACATAAAGGTGTTTGGAGATGTTGATCTTATCATTCAGCAAGTGAATAAAACATTCCAAGCAAAGCACCCAAGGCTGAAAGCATACAGAGATGAGGTATGGAGACTTAAAGATTCTTTTGATAATTTTTGTATCTCATATATCCCTAGAGTAAAAAATCAGCTTGTCGATTCCCTTGCTATGTCTGCTAGCATGTTTAACCCTTCCACACCTCCTAGACTAGTTTATGAAGTTCAAATGAAATACAGACCATCCTTACCTGATAATGTCCAGCATTGGAAAGTCTTTGAAGATGATGATGAAGTGAATAGGTTTCTGCAAGTCATTGATGAATTTTCTGAAATGCAAATTGACCAAGAGAATGAAGCCTTGGAAGAAAACCCCCAGTCCCAGCTTAGAAACAGAATTGGTAAAGATAGCATTGTCCAACTACCCAGCAATCATATACCTAAGGGTCTGGTTCCATTAGAAAAGTTGTTTGACCAAAATGATGTGCCTTATAAGGCTTCCCAAAAAGAAGACCAATCTGCAGTCTGTAAGCATAACATAGGGAGTCTAGATTAGCCCAGATACATAAATCTATCCACTCATCTATCTGTTGCCCAGAGTGCTGAATACTGAAATTTAATGAAGCAATTTGTTGATGTCTTTGCCTGGGAATATAGTGACCTGAAAACATATGACAAAAAGATCATCCAGCATAAAATTCCTTTAGAGAAAGACACCATCCCTTTTAAGCAGAAGCTGAGACCAATAAATCCTTTGCTCCTCCCTTTGATTGAAAAAGAAATAAAGAAGTTACTGGCTGCCAAAATCATAGTTCCTCTCAGATATTCCAAATGCGTAGCCAACTTAGTGGTAGTGAGGAAGAAAAGTGGAGAAATCAGGCTCTGCGTTGATTTCAGAAACTTAAATAAATGTTCTAAAAAAGACAATTATTCTTTACCCAAGATGGAGCATTTGCTGCAGAAAGTCTCAGGGGCCAAAGTGATGTCTTTCCTGGATGGATTTTCAGGGTATAATCAGGTTGTTGTACATCCATATGACCAAGAGAAGACTGCATTCACCACTCCTTGAGGCACTTTTATGTATTCCAAGATGCCTTTTGGGTTGATGAATGCTAGAGCCACCTTTCAGAGAGCTATGGATATAGCATTTGTGGGAGAGAATGATAAGTTTGTCCTTGTTTACCTTGATGATATAACAGTGTGTTCCAGCAGTCATCATGACCATTTACAGCATTTGAAGAAAGTGTTCATGAAGTGCAGAAGGTTTGGGATTTCAGTCAATCCTTAAAAGTCACAGTTTGCTTTAGAGGAGGGCAAGATGCTAGGATATGTTGTTCCTATTGCAGGTGTCCGGATTGACCCAGAAAGAGTAAGAGCAATACAAACCTTGTCTATCCCAAGATCAAAGAAAGATATCCAGTCCTTTCTGGGCAAGATAAATTTTGTAAGGAGGTTCATCCCAAATTTTGCAGAACTTGTAAAACACATTACCTCCATGTTGAGAAAGGGGTCGGAGATCAAATGGACTGATGCAGCAAGAAGATCCTTTGAGTCCATTAAGAAAGCTATTATGGAAGCTCCCACTTTAAGAAGTCCAGATTACAGCAAGGAGTTCCATATATTTTCATTTGCCTCTGAAGACACCCTTGCAGCAGTTTTATTGCAAGCAGATGAAGAAGGCTCAGAGCATCCAATGGCTTTTTTCAGCAAAACATTAAGGGATGCTGAGCTGAAGTATGATATCATTGAAAAGCAGGTTTATTCTCTTATCAATTATTTGAAAGCTTTCATAATTTACATTTTGCATTCCAAGATAATTGCATACGTACCCTCTGCTTCAATAAAAGATGTTCTAATGCAACCTAATGCTGATGGAAGAAGGGCTAAATGGATTGCAAAGCTTATTGAATTTAACATAGAATTGAAGCCCACCAAGCTGTTCAAAGGTCAGGGTTTTGCCAGAATGATGGCAGAAGAAAATTGCAAAATGCTGGACATAAATCTCATGAGTACGATTCCAGAGAATGGTTAGACAGAAAAAGAAACAGCTGAACTAGGGAAAAATCAGTCATTGGCAAAAAATTTAGCTTCTTGTGATTGTTACTCTGCAATCACTCAATTTTTGCTAAAGCTAGAAATTTCTCTAGGCCTTAGTTCAAGCCAAGCCAGAACTATTAAACTCAGGACGACCAAATATTGCATTCATGAAAATCTGCTCTACTGGAGGGATCCCTCTAGGATTCTGCTAAGGTGTCTAGACAAAGAACAATCCATTGAAGTCATACAGCAATTTCATTCCAGCATATGTGGAGGGCATCATTATTAGAAAACTACAGCCCACAAAATCCTTAGAGTTGGGTATTATTAGCCCACCTTGTTTTTTGATGTCTTTTCATTTATTAAATCTTGTGACAGATGCCAAAGATTTGAAAGAAAACAACAATTGAAGTCCCTACCCATGAAACCCATACATTCCATTGGCCCTTTTCAGCAGTGGGGCTTGGATTTCATTGGAGAAATCAATCCACATTCCAGTGGCCAGCACAGATAGATATTAGTAGCCACAGATTACTTCACTAAATGGATTGAAGCAATCCCTACCAAAAAGGTTGATCATAATGTGGTCATGAGGTTCTTGACAAAAGATGTCTTCACCAGATTTGGTTGTCCACGTAAATTGATCACAGACAATGCAGCAGCCTTCAGGGAAAGAGAATTGGTGGACATGTGTAACTCAATGGGCATTAAACTGGTTCATTCCACCTCATACTACCCTCAAGGCAATGATCTAGCAGAATCTTCCAATAAAAGCCTGATAAGGATAATTAAAAAGTTGTTGGAAGACAATAAGAAAAATTGGGATTCTAAACTCAAGTATGCACTGTGGGCTGACAAAGTAACCACCAAGAGATCCACAGAGAATTCTCCTTTCAAGCTGGTATATGGCACTGAGGCTGTATTCCCAATTCAATTAACCCTCCCTGTGGCAAAATTCCTACAAGAAGAGCAAGATGAAGAAGAAGACATGGCAAAAAGGATCACTGATTTAGTAGAGGTACATCAAATCAGAGAACAGTTGGTTAAGAAGTCTGCAGCACATCAAAAGAAGATCAGGGAAGCTTTTAACAGAAGGGCCAAAATGGATAATTTTCAGGTTGGGGACTTAGTCCTTCAGTGGGATGCACTGAAAGAGAAGAAAGACAACCATGGGAAGTTTGATGCTTTTTGGACAGGGCATTTTATCATTTCTCATATCCAAGGGAACAATACCTTCATACTGCAAAGTATGGAAGGGGAGACAATTTTTAATGGCCAAGTTAATGGGCGTTTTCTGAAAATTTATGTTATTTAAGGTCTTTTGGCCTTAAAGTTGTAAATATGTTGCTTTATCAGTTTTAGTGTAAGCTCAGTTAGACTCCATGCCCAATGGAACACTAGGAAATTTTGCTAATTGGTTTTCACAGAAAAGGCATTGATCTACAAGTTCTTGAGACCTCACAGGGAGGATATCATCCCCAGAAGGAGCTAGTGTTAGCTCTGCTACATGTTGCTAATGTTCGAGGAGCAGAAGTAAGTTCGGTCCTTGGTTTTGCTTAGAAAAGGCCCACACCGGATATCTTCACCCTTCTCCATTTCCTTGCCCATTCCCCTCGCATCTCCTTTACACATGCTTCTCGGTTAAAAAATAATAATAATCACCCTCACTCTTAAGCCACTGGCATTAAAACCCAAAACCCCATATAACTGCATGCCTTCACAAAACCCCTGTCGTGACCTTAATCGTTGCTCTTTGCCACCCCAAATCTGCCTTTTCCCTGTCACATCCAATGAAACCCACGCGATTTAAGCCTTGTCGTTCGATCATCTACCACACGATCAAAGGACATTCGCTTCCCCTGCTGCCATAGCATAGAGGTGCATTAACGCGCGATGAAAAGCGGTTTCATCCCTCCCCATCCGCCACACATCACATGATGATTGAGATCGCACGCCATTGTACTTTTACCGCCCATCTTTCCAAGGTGGTGTGATCAATACCACCCACCGCCGAAACCACTCTTCCCGCTCAATAAACTCCACGCATCTTCGACACCCGATGACCGTTGGATCTGTCTGTCCCGAGATCCAACAGCCTGCATCCACTACATTTCCATATCTCCCGGTACTCCCTACCAAGCAATCCCCGCCGTTGATTCGCCTAATCCAACGCCCGATACTACTTCGCCATCCTACTATTCCATTTACTGAGCAGTCAACGTACCGTAACCATTCTATGCTCCCAAAAGGACGAAGGTAATCAATTTTCGGTACCAGATGCATTTCCTCCTCAACAACTACGTTCCACGGACAATATGGCCGAGAAAGAAAAGGACCGAGCTGAGTAGGTAAATGCATTCAACATTTATGGGACTTCATCCCATACAACACTCCACCTGCCCGAGAAGGATAGCAGAGCACCTGAGAAGATCAGATTTTTTCACTGAAGCAGGCAAATTGCACTAGAGACTCCATCAGATAGTTAAAGTGCTTGGTTGTTAATTATGACCTCTTCATACTTAGAATGGCCGAGTGCTATTGTATTCAAACTCTATATATACCTAGAAACAAGATGTAATCAAGATTGATGGTTGTTGTTTCGATGTAAGGTTCAACTTCTGAAGACTATAACTGCTTTGATACTTGCAGCGTCTCGTTTTCATTTTCAACTAATACTAGCTTCTTTTGCTGTTAATTGCTCACTTTCCATTTCTATTATGTTCCAAACTATCCCTGATATGCATTTTTCCTAAACTTTCGATGTTTAGCACTAGAGGAGCTGTTATCCCACCTCTGTGGTTAGATATTGCATGTATCAGTGAATGTGTTATTCAAGTTTCTTTTCACTTAATGACAGAGAGCTATCATCTTGTCTGTACACTAGGGAATTAGATTTGCAGACCTCTTTACTAGTTGCAGCCAGGCATCACAAGGTCTTGTGCATCTGCTGGTGTGATCAGTATTCTCCATATTCACTCAATCCTTAAACTGTGAGTAATTCGTGGTCTAAAGCCTTGTATTTTGGGGGTGCCCACGCATGTCTGGAGTCAAGCAGAGTAGAAGTGGTTATCTGGCTTGAAGAAGCATCATTCCTTCCATTCATCAATTTCCAACATTAAGTTGAGTTTGTAATGTTCCCGAGCATCTCTGAGATACAACCTAGGAGAGTTTCTTGGGGTGATAACAATAAAAATAAACAAACTAAATTAATTCTACTGCTATTCTAACCATATACATGAAAATGGCTAGGTATAGTCATATTTCCAGTGTAACCATTTTCTCATTTTAATTCCTGCATGTATGTACAGTTCAACTGTTAGAAATAAAAATACAAATTTAATTGAACTAAGAAAATTAAACCTGTAAGTAGAATGCACAGTTATTTTTAGCAACTTAATTAAAATCTCCTTCTCTTGAAATTTCCTTCCAATTGAATACCAATTGGATCATAGAAATCTAGATGGATTTCTATTAATGATTGGGAAATTTTCAAAAGAGGAGATGATAGACTAGATTGTGGATATGAACTTTTACATTTAACGACCTGAAAAAAATTGTTATTGTTATGTACAAATGTTAAATTATTAACAATCTTCCTTGAAGGAAAATTTTCGAAACAGTTTTCAAATGAGCTAATGAAAAATGGATGGAAATCTTTCAAATAAAATGGAAAATTATTAATTGAATTGGATTACTGGCCGGATTGTAAAAATACATTCTTTTGTTGACATTGCCTTTAAGAAGATAGAAGCTTTTGATGAAACATTAGCATTGATTGAAATTGAAATATTAATAGCTTTTGATGCTCATAATTATAATATGAAACTTCAATTTTCCAATGAGTCAATGCATCAATTGAATGTTTGATAGTAAAGTGCTCAATATGCCAGCGTCAAGTATCAAAAATCTGAAAAATAAAAATAAAATTAAAATCTGATTTTAGACAAAAGAAGTGAGAAAACAGAAATAAAATGAAATCACTATTGTTACAACTAATGTTACAGCACAATTGTAATTGTTTTGAAATAATTCATTTTTCACAAGGATTGGCTAGAATTATGGAATTTGAATAATTGTCAATTCCAATTTGTGAATTAGAAAAATAATTATGATTATGAGTAGGAATGAGAGCTTGATCATGATATGAATCATAAATTGGAATGTTTTCTTGAATGGTGAAATCATGAAGATAATTTGCTGCTCTAAAATGAGGATTGGTTGGGATAATTTCTAAATTGAAACATCCCTCATTCTAAGATGTTATTTGAATTTTATCATGAGGATTCTCTTGAGAAGAATAATCAATATCCTCAATGTCAGAGTAATTATCATAAATGACTTCACAATATTCTCTAGAATTCTCTTCAATCTCTTCTAATATATCAAAACGAGGAGGAATAAAAATTTCATGTTCATTAATGGTAAAAGAATGATCAATAATTGTTTCTCTATCTTGATAAAAACTTATTGGTAATTCATTTAGATCATCCTCTTTATTTTCTGAAATATCATTAATACCAAGAGGGGAAAAATTACCATCATTAAAAATATCAGGATAAAGGGAAAAATGTGAATCTGAAACAATACATTTAAAACTCTCTGTTTGATAACTCTTGTACATTATGCTGATTATAAATTTCAGATCCTAAATCATTCCTTTGTGTACTCATGCTTTCTTGAAGAAGGCTGCTTTGCTACTCTAATTTCGGCATTTGTTCATCATGAAAAAATTCAGAAATTTGCACAGCAGTTTGCATGCTATTATTTACTTTGATTGTTTCTTGTGCTTGATGATTTGCAATATGATTTTCTGAATTTAATGCAAAGTAATTTTCAGATTCCAATACAGCTCTTTTTCCAAAATTGTTGTTGTTGTCTTCTTGCATTTGAATAGAAATATTTTCCAAGCTCTCTGAAACCACTTCATCACAATTTATTTGCATATACAAATTGAGATTCTCATTTATATTGGAATGGGATGGGACAAACCTTGAACTAATTTCATATGGATTGGGAATTAGAGGAAGAGAACAAATATGTTCAAACCAATCTGTTGATTCCTCTTTCGTAGTTTTATCTTCGACTTTAAATCTTAAACAATTCAAATGAAATCGAATATTAAAATCTCTAACTGACTCATTTTCTTTTCATAGATATTCAATTTCATCACATACCTTATCATAATCATAGCCGTCAAATTTACAAATGAAAATTGTAACAAATTGATCCCAACTGTGAATTGAGACAACCAGGAAAGTTCTACACCAGTTTTTGGCTTTTGTCGCAAATGTGAGAGTAAAAATTCTACATAAAATGCCTTCATCAATTCCTTGAAAATCATAATTTGAAACATTTTGAATTAATTGAAAGACATGATTAAAAGCAGAAGAAGTTTTCTTACCATTGAACTTTACCTGAAACAAGAGTCTTACCACTTCGGGTGGAGTATTGGAAGATTCACATTCATAGATATAACTTCAAATTGGAAGTTTAAGAGGAGCCATCATGATTTAAATAAAATGTTTAAAATTGAAAAGACTCCAATAGGCAACAAGTTTCAGGACCTCCTTCTAGCGTCAAAAATGTTGATGCCTCAAAAATCGCTACAACAACAATGGGGGATAACCACTCGGTCCAAACCTTAAAGCAGCTCCTTTTCCATTTGGAGTAGTGGCTCCGACTAGTTTAACTAGGTCCAGTTACCTTCGCCCTATCACTATTCGTTTATGATGTATCTTTAACTACCAATAGACAGGGATATCATATCACTTTTTCTTGTTGATCAGGCAATAGAATGACCCTTAAGCTGATTTGGGTTCAGCCAAGCCACAACTAAAATTTTGTCTCTTTGAGAAGAGGACTTAAAAGAATGTAGAAATTAATCTAAATGCAAACTTATTCTATAATGCAAACAAAAGAAACCAATCTTAATCCTATCTCAATTAGGCAGATATATATCTAACGCAACCAAGAGCAAGATACTTAAAGTATTGGGATTTAAATATGTCTTGTTTATAATGAATATCAAATTAATGAAATAATTCAATTAGCTGAAATTGTGGACACCAAAACACATCCTATTGAGACTTCTTAACTGAAATAATTAATCAACACTCAGGAAGAAATTCATAAAAATGATATTGATTGTCAAATCAATAAATCCAATAATTAAACAATAATATGCAGAAATAGTTCACAACATATTACTATTTAATAAATGAGTTTTATAAGACAGATTTTTGAGTAAGTAGTTACTCAGAAATCAAAATTTAATCCATAAGAACAGAGATATATAATAACAACATATGAGAATAAAGTCTTCCGCTTTAACAGAGCATGTGGAGAAAACTAACCATCATGTCTGCATCGAGGAGGCTAGTGTTATTGCTAGAGTGTCGCAATTCCATCACCGGAAATTCAGGGAATCCCTGGAGATTGAAAAAAGATCGAACAATCTCAATAGAGAGGATGGTTGGAAGATCAGCAGTTGCTAGATCCCAGCCCTCTCCTCCTAGTCATTTTCTTTCTTTTTCTCCTTGTTTCATCAATTTTGAATTTGGTAATTTTTTTTTTTAAGACTCTTTGACTATTAATTTAAACTTAATTTATCTACAAAAATTAATTTAATTAATTAATTTAAACTATTAATTAATTTTATTATTATTATTATTAATTACTCTGAATTAAGTTTTATAGTTCTCTCATTTTTGAAGAATTTATATTACTAACTAGTAGTTTTATCGAGCAATTTAAATTAATTTTATTCTTATTAATTAATTTATTTGAAATGATTTATTTTTATTATTATTAATTTTACTTATGCTATTATATATTTCTAACATAGTATATGTATATATATTTGAAATTAATTATATTAATTTAATCTATATTAATAACCGAATTTTCTAGATACAATATTTATATATATTTATAATAATAATAAATAAATAATCATGGTCAAACTAGCCATTATTACCAACTAATATTTTTATAATTAATTTGATTCTTATTCTTAATAATTATGATTTTTGAAATTATTTATTTATGAGTTTCTTGTATACATTTCTAACAATTTTAAATTAATTTAGGTTTATTTAAAATTAATTTATTTTATTTTATTATATATTAATTAACTGATATTTTAAAATAAATAATATAAAGTAATACCCTATCATGGTCAAACTAGCCGTTATCAGGTCAAATTTAGCTGGTGTCTTTTCAGCTGTGACCTTATCAAGGAATCTGAGTCATTGGATATTCTGCCCTGTCTATTTAAAGTGCATAGCCTGATCTGCTCATTCAACTTGTCCTGACGATGAACCACACTGGTTGGTTCGAAACGCGTTGACAGAAATTTCTCCATGTGATTTTCGCCGAAGAATTCTTCAAAAAATTGATATGGATCACAGAAGTCTCAATTCAATAACATTGAGACAAATTACCCATATTGACAAAAGTGCACAAACATGAATAAAATACCACATTCCTGTTACCATAAAAACGAAACTTATATTTGAAACAGTAGTATTAAAAATACCAATTTATTGCATCCATTTCTCTATCCCTGGTCTCCAACAGTTCTTTACATTGCTTTAACTTCTACTTTCAAAGCTAAAGCCACAATAGTGCAAACTTTGCCCTTCATACATAATTCAAGATACAAAGACAAAATCCTCAATAATCCCCAAATCTGAGATTTTTTCTTCTCCCACCAACAATTATAAATTCCTATTGCAAAAACGCTTTTAGAAGTCTCAAAATTGCAGAGGAGAGCAGCCTCTTATTACATTCTGCAATCTGCTATTTATAATATTTGCAAAGGAATTCTTGAGAGGAAAGTTTGTTGAAGAGAAATCTGCCCAATCTAATTTTATTTGCTCAAAATTTCAATCTTTAATTGCTAGAGCATTCTCATTGATTGATATCTTTTTCTCCATATCTCTTCTACTGTTTTCCTGCAAGAAGAAATTAAAATGAATTAAAATGCAACAATAAAATCAAAATATCATTTCTGGCATTAAAACAAATCCAATCAAATTCTATTTAAATAAATAATTGAAAATAAAATATAAGCTCTCTATTGATGTGTGGCATGGTTTAATTGGCCAAGGATATTATTGACGAATGGATCTACATTCAAAAGAGGCTTGGACAAATAAAAAACGTAGAAAATAAAACTCAAAAAATTAATTTTGTTTTAGAAATTCAGAGCTTGAACTTCTGCCTGATTTTTTACCCAATTAATGACCAAATCTGTTAGTGAAACCTCTTCAGAAATGTTCTCCTTGATTTTATCTTTCCAATGAGCCATCTTGTGCCTCATTTGGTCAAGTAAAACTCAATCTATGAGATTCCAAAGTTGATGAATCAAATCTGGCACAATTCTCGAATTTCTATTGTTGAGCTAAAAAATCAGAGTTTTAATTAAAATTTTAATCCTAAATTACACTCTAATTATCTAATAATTAATTCTAATTTAATTGTTAATTATGAACTAAACCACTTATTTAATAAACTATTATTAATTAACCTAACTAATTAATATAATTAACTATTTATAAACTAATTAATCTAAATAATAATTAAATTTTATTTTATTTAACTTAATTAACTTTTATATATTAATTAAATTAATTAATATAAAATTTATTATTATAAAATATTAATTTTAATATTAAATACCCTTACCCTACCTTCACTCCTACTTTACTTCATATTACATTTTAGCTCATTCTTATTCATTTCACTCACACGTCAGATGGAAAGCTTTAAACTTAAAAACAAGTCATATGAAAACTAGGCTTAATGCTTTAAGTCCTTCTTAACCACCACACATCGGCGATCGGAGAAAGGAGGTCCTCGGGGGTTCGTTAAACTTGCCACACATGAAACCTCCGATGTGATCAAAGCTTATAACGAAAGTTGGCTTGATACTTCATGTCATTTAATGATTGGGGGATCGCGATCGAGAGGATTGAGTGGTCGAGGTCCTTTAAAATGTTGCAATCAAAAATCTCCAATCGATCGTATAAATTATATATATATATATATATATATATAGTATATTGTTTTATTTTTGTTTTATTTTAATGAGGTTTATTTAAGTTATGAAACTTTCTAAACTATAGCCACTTTGAAAATAAATAAATAAACTACAGCCACTTTGACATTTTGATTTTTTGAGATTAGTAATTTATTTCAAAATTAGAGTAAATTATTAAAATCTCGATGCTTCATGATTTGGCTGTATAAGTAAAAAAAATGAAAAATGTTAATAATAGCTAACTAGGGGTTAATATTTAAAATAAATGCATTATTGAACTAGTTTATTTACAAAAATGGAATATTGTACATTTTATGCATTTTAACCTAGGCTAGATAAATGATTAGATTTCAAATGAGTGCAATTTACAAACCAGTTGACCAAATGAGGTGAAACAAGTGTCAATAGGAAGCTTATAAAAAAACGATTTTAACAAAACAATCAAAATAAGAATCCAAAGAAAATGAAAAATTAACAAAAACGTAGGATAATCAACTAAATAAAAGTCCTAAAAGGTGTTTAGCCAAAAATTTTATAGAAAGGGTCCCCATTATTTGATGTGAACAAGTCAAAAATGGGGGGGTTGTGTTTTACCACAACAGGATGATAATAGAGGAAAATCAAAGACAAAGTTGGGTCTTGAGGAAAAAAGCAGTAAAGTGGCATAAGTTACAGAAAAGGCTACAACAGAGGCAGGTGAAGTGGCTGGTGGAAAACTTAGAGAAGCTAAGTTGGAAATGGAAGTTTCCATTTGTGAACCAAAACAGGGTGAGGTTCTGGGTGAAGATGAAGATTGGAGATCTGTGAAAGATCTGGAGGATTCAAGACAGCAAGAAGTTTACTTTGCTGAGGAAGGAATTATTGATGATTTTCTGAACTGTTGGGAAAATTCAGATCAGCAGGAGGATGTAAAACCTTGTATATTTGAATCTAATAATTTTGATGTGATTACAGGTTTTGCAGAGGATGAGCAATCTTTTGAAGCTGTCAAAAGTATGGAAGAGTATCTTTCAGAAGATAAAAACTCTGAAGTAAAGAATGATGGAGAATGTCTCTTGAATGAGAAAAGCAGTGAATTATTGCAGCAGAAAGAATTTAGTAATACACTGATATTTGAAGTTGTTACAACATAGGAAAAATTTCTTGTGAAAAAAGGAGATGAAATTCAGTCTGAAGAGCTGATATGTGAAGCAACAGTTGAGATTGTTGAACCTTGTAATTTTCAAAATAATAATTTGTGTATAAGTGCAGGAATCATAAGTAATGATGAGGTACTTATGAAGTGTAGCAGAGAAATTGAATTGTTGAATTATTTGCTGAGAAATTCAAAGTATGGAAGTATGATTGTAGAGGAAGGAGTTCACTACAATGGACAAGAGCAAAAAGACATCATTGAAGCAGATGGTGTGGAGGAGAGACTAACTGATAGTCTTGAGAGTACTTTAGAGAATTCTTTAGAGAAGTTGAGTCAGCATACCGATGTGTTGATAGAGGAGGAGAAATCAGAGCAGCATACTGATGTGTTTCCAAAGGAAGAAGAGGCACAAAAACCTTATGATTTTTATTTTAACAATTGTTTTCTGAGTGCAGGTTTAGTTTCAGATAATGGAGAAAATTTGGCACATATGAGCAGCCAAGTAAAAATGATGGAAGGAAAGGATTATGTGGAAGTATTTAATTCATGGAACGGAGATGTTCAATTGTTGGAAAGAATGCTAGAAATTTAGGATTCAATGCAGAAATAGATAATCATGAAAGAGGGTAAGGATAAAATGGCAGTAAGAGTAAGAATCCGACAAATTCAAAAAGAAGATAATGAACAGCAGTTTGAAGAGTTAGTGGATAGTAGCAACAAACTGAAGCAAAGAGAAAGAGGTAGCAGTAAGTGGCAGAGTATGGACTAGCCCAAGGATATGCTGGAGATAGAGATTGAAGAATTATGGAAATTAATGATGAAGCAGTCTAGAATGAGAAGATTGACAACAACAGGAAGTGTGATCAATCAGAACTTGAAACTGATTGACAAGGAGAGGAAGATTAAACAGAAGACAGTTGACATACAGCAACAACAAAGGAGCAGAGCTTTCAGACAACTACAAACTAAAGTGTGGGATCCTAAAGGTTTCTTATCAACATATGAAGACACATGATCAGGAGATCATGAATGTTTTCTACCTTGGGAGTTTGATGCAGGAGCATTCAGCTCAGAAAAATCATTGTATTTTAGTAGACATAGGGGGTCTTGTGTTTTAAGGAAGTTGGTTTCCTAAGTGTTCACTTAATGTAATTATTTAGGCTTTTGCGTGATTTTAATGAAAATATAAATTAATTAAGTATTGTGAGACATATTTGTAAATGTTCTCAAATGTTGGAGAATATGAGAGATTTAAGATAGTTGAAAGATTTGGGAATCAGTTGTAAATCTTAGATTAGGAGTTGGTTTCATTTTTTGAGGAACTAAGGAGGAGCCTTAGGGATAAATAAGAGATTTTAGGATTTTTGTTCAGAAAGTTATGGATCTAAACCAGGAATTGGTTATAGAATCATTTTGTATAGATGTAAGCCTAAAAGACATAGAAAGGGGTTAGCTAGTTAGAGGTTAGCTAACCAGGAATTAGTTCGAGAGCTAGATAGGTTCGACTATACACCTACGGGAAGGTAGGAAAACAGAGGCTACTGATTAGAAAATCAGGCCACAGAGAGAGAGACTCTTATGTAAATATTTATTTATCAATACAGAGAATTTGATTCTGAATTGTGTGGTGTGTATTGATTAATGGAGTTATGAATTGTGTGTGGATTAGAGTTTCTGCATAGTATATGTATGCAGGTGGAGTTCGGGCAGAACACAGAGTAGTGTGGAGGATGAAGGATCGTGTTGGATCACTTGAATCCATTTGAAGGATCACAGTTGAGGTTCAGGAGTGACTGTGTTTAAGAGTACGCGGAGTAAGTCCTAGAGGGAGTTGTGTTGCAAAACAACTAAAGACCCGAAACCCTGGAGAAAACCGAAACCACAGAAGAACACTGAGAAATAACATAAAAACGAAGTAAAGGGAAGGACGAAGAAATGAAGCGACGATGCACAGGAGTCATTGGATCTATAAGATCAATGAATGAGGTTGAAGGCGATGGGTGACCAAGATTAAGTCGTGCAACATAAAGTAAAAGAGATGAACGGTGGAGATTAAACCCAAGTGCTAGCGGAATAGAGGAGTGGTTTCCTTAAAACAGACCCGATGAAGATATGAACCAAGATTGAATTGAGTTGAAGTCTAGAGGTGATCGAGCCATCCGTTGAATCGGTGATTGGAGGGATATCGCGTGCTAAGCAAGCACGGAGGAATCTTTGAAAACTGAACCCAATGAGAATTTATGCAACATGGTTACATCCTGTTGAGATCCGATGATCAGTACTGTCCATGGGTTGATGGATCAGACGGTAATCACACGGAAAAGTTTGCACAGGTTATCATTTTAAGTGGACCTAGTGTGGTTATTAGTGCAAGTTAAGTTTGTTTGAGTTCTGGAGGATGAATGGAGATCGTGCGACAGTCGTTGATCTGGTGGAGTGAAATCAACGGTGGAGGGTGAACGTGATAAAGGTGAGCATCAGAAAATGTGCAAAGTTCGTGGGAAGGCGGAAAGGTAAAGTTAAGTGGGTTATTGGTATATTTCTATTATATGAGGTTATAATAGAAATAAAGTGAATTAACAGATTTAAGTCGGGTGTAACCAAAGTCTAAGACCATGGTATGATTAAGAACGAGTGGGGAGGTGGAAATCAACCAGAGGGTTAAGTAATAAGATTAAAGAACTAACCAAAGTTTATGAAGGTTGAGTAAAGTTCCGCTCAAAGGTTAATTGAGGGTCAGACTATGGATAGTCAAATAGAATGTTTCCGCATGAGATTTAATTAAGAATCCTAAAGCCTTAATTTGTGAAGGTTTGACTAGGCAGGGAAATTAAAATTCCTGGGACAAAATAGATTATGCATTTTATATGCATACTGTGGGCAAAGTCAGCTTAGGCTAGCGCGAAAATTCAACCATTAAACTTGTAGGAAACCCCTCATGAATATTGTTGAATAGTGTTAGGGCTTAAACACGAGAAAAATAAAATAAAATTCAGAGCTTTATTTTTCTCAACCATTGTAGCACAATGAGACTACAAGAGTGGTATTGGGTAGGGTAGTTACCCTAACCCATGCTCAAGCAATCCCTTCCATCCATTAATAAGGTGTAATCTCAATCGTATAACTTTACAATTGGAGATAATACCATGAGCATTGTGAGGACCAAAGCCCATGTCAACTTCATGTGAAACTACCTAGTTGGCAACAAGCATGGTAGTAAACATGTGCATTGAATTATAAACAATATAAGCTTCGAAGTGTTAAAACAATGACTATAAATTTATGAGACCCATTAGAAAAAACCTTTCTTATAGGTATACATGGTTCCAAAGGGAATCACTGCCGAAATTAAAATGCATCCTTACCATATATTATATATATATATATATAGAGAGAGAGAGAGAGAGAGAGAGAGAGAGAGAGAGGGAGAGGGAGAGAGAGGCCAAAATGTCGAAAAAGGCAAAACTAGTCACACAAGGGTATTATATATGTATAAATGAGTTCCAATAAATTTGTACAATGTATTTAAGTTTATATGTGTGTGTGTGTGTAAGAGACACATGAGTCGGAGGAAAGAAGTAAGTATAATAATAAATAATGTCATTAAAAGATTATGTACAAGAAATACAAATACAAATACAAACTTTAAAGTGCGAGGACTATAAAAAGTTGTAAATTCTTTTCTGTGAATGTCATTATGAAGATAGTGTGAAGTGGTCCATGGTAATCGCAATGGATTCAACTATATAAGTTTAAGAAAAATCCCAAAGTAGAGTAGCTTCAACATTTGGAAAATATGTTTTTTACTTACTAGCTACTAATTATCTAGATTCTTCTTCTTCTAAATAAACTAGGATTTCCCCTCTCTCTCTCTCTCTCTCTCTCTCTCTCTCTATATATATATATATATATAAATGTACTATAATCTACATAAAATGAAATCCAATTATATAAATTTGTGTGTATATATATATATCATAAATGTACTATAATCTACATTAAATGAAATCCAATTATATAACTTTGTAAGTTGTATACATATACAGTCTCATGCAGGCTCTTAAAGTTAAATAGATAGATGGGTGGGTGATATATAATTAACCATGTCATAATAAATATAATGAATATAACACCAACATATATAAAATTAGGTTCATAATAATAATTCAGCCTATGCATGCACAATTCTATTCATAGAAATTGTACTATATGTATTCACCATAATTATTTCCTTTTATATTTCAAAAGCCACACTCTCCATACGATATCACTGAGCAAACCTCTTTTACAGAAGTACTCAATGGTTTCCCCTCTTTTCCTAGGGCTCAATTCAATGTTAAATATTACTTCCCCATCTCGGCTCCCTCTGTGTGTGTTTTTTACACAATATGTAAATATGCAAAATGTTGGTGGACCATATGATGGCAGTTGAATGCTCCTTTGAAGTGCAAAATAAATATGTGTTTGGCCTTGTACAACATGTTCCTAAGTTGGGAAATTGGATAAATGAGGGGACGAATTAGCCCCAATAGGTGTTCGTTGTACAAAATAAATATTTTCATTACTTTTCCATAGGCAAAGCACACGCTAAGTTCTGTATTTGTTGAATTCAACTAGAAGGAATCTTGGTCAAACCAAAGATTCGAGGATTTCATCGAGATTGGCTAGTAGAAATGTATGATAAATTATTCGAATCCTTCATTATTTTGTTTGTTTATGGTTTTTGGTGTGTGTGAAATTCCATTATTTTTAGAGTTAAGGAGCTTCCTCTTGAATTTACAGTATGTATGATTATCACACAAGGTATCCACATAGTTAACTTGTGTCATAGCACTTACATTCATGGGATATTAAAGAATACTCCTAATCTCACTAGTTATTGGTAAACTCTCTCCCCCACCCACCCAATCCTTTTTTTGAACCCCCTTTTCATACATATTTTTATTATAAATAACCCATATTTTTAATAGATATCCCCTATTTTTACTAAATATGTAATATCCCCTTTAAACATTCCATAGTATTTCCAACAAAAACAAATTAAATAAAAAATTTGCTGGAAATATCCTTTTTTTAATTATGATAATTTATGGACAATTTATTCAATGAAATACACCATAAATAAATTGCTAGAAACAAATAAAATTCCTGACCTTTAAATTACCAATTCAGAAAATTGGAGAGAAATTAAGGAAAAATACCCAATTTATTTATTAAATAATCTTGAGAGGGGACTACATCAACAATTTTCAGGATGGTACAAAAATTTTGTTGGTTTCTTTTGGATTACAAGAGATCTTCAAACCCTAGTAATTGCCTCAATATAATTTATCCTTCATAAATTTAGTTTCCTCCAGTGATTTTCTATGACAAAACACAACCCCTCTAGTGATGTTCTATGATAAAACACGACCTCGTCTTTTCTCTTGGTAAGCATTACTAAAGAACTTGAAGTGGTTCTCCCTCTTGACTGGCTACGGTGGAATCTTTCACCACTGAAAATAATCACCACCAGCTAGGGTGTATAGTTTGACACCAAAACTGGCAACTATACAAGGGTTTCCTCTCACACAATAAGCTATTAGAGCTCCCAAATCCAACTCACAATAATCTAAACATCATATATTCAAATGATCCCCTACTTTCCTTATATTGTGATGGCTATCAAAATACCATGGGTCCTTTTCCTTATTTTAATAAAGTGCATTTTTTATAAGTTTTCTTGTTTAATTAATTTTTAAGTCACTTCATAATCACTTTGATTAATTTAATTACTCAATATCACCTTAGAGATGACATTAAATAATTAAATTAGTTAGCTAGTCTTCTATTCTCATAAAGGAACATTACATTGCTCCCTTCCTGAGATTTCTTATCCCCAAGAAATTATAATATGGAGCTTTAGATTCCTTATGAGCTACATGGAGTCTAGAATTTGAATGTTAAGACCAATTCCTAGATCCCAACTAACTCTAATGAATTAACTACTCAACTCTTGTTGCATGATGGAACCCTGTAACTATTGCTATTTCTTATCCCAGGTGAAGCAATACATCCAACCTAAAAATTCCTAGATCCCAAAAAAGTATGTGGAAGGCTTCAACACATATCTGTTATATCATCTTAGTGTTGCTAAACTCCACATCCTAGTCACCATCTATCATACTGCAAAGATATAGGCCATGCTACCCAAAAATTCCTCACAAGTTTGAAGTGTAGAACACCTTGTGATCCTCGTATTCCTCCTAGTTAGATTCTCTTTCTTGGTCCAACCTTTCTATATGATGGAATGATCCACTTGGATCCCACTACCAAATAGGGTAGTCAAACTCTTCCATATGATGGGATGATCCACCTGGATCCCACTACCAAATAAGGAGTATATCATTTCCAACATCCAAGGGTTATTACTGTGCTATACCCCTCATTGGAAGTGTCATCCACTCAGTGGGATACCAACTCATAACCTCTCTCCAATCCAACTGACATGGACTTCTGTAATAAGGTATGTCAATCATAACCATAACATCTCTAGAGTCCATGATCTCCTAGAGAATATATTTTCCACTAAGCATCAACAATCCCTAAAAAATGCCACCATGTTGATGTTTTGCTACTCTAATTATAACTAGGATTCCCAAATGCTAAAACCCTGCTTGCATCTCAATATGCTTGTCTTCATGTAAAAGAAATTTGCAAGTTTGATACCTTCTATCAATGCCACTCCTTAAATCATCTATGTGCGACTTAAAAATATACTCAGGTGCACCTTTATTGCTACATGTCTAGTCTGTGTATGACCTAAGAGAGCTAATCCACAATTCAAGAGTGGAATTTTGTTGTGGCCCCACTAACAACTCTAACTCCCCCCAATACAAATAAGACTATCAATTTTCCTATCTCTCCTAACCTTTAACGCCTCAAGTTCCCTGTCTAATTGTAATGTTGTGTCCTTTAGTGCCTTGGTTCTCTCCTTTATTGTTGGAAATCCCCCCTTTATTTCTTGTCAAGGATGTAACTTACTTGGAAGCCCTATAGAAAAGATATGTGAAGTTGTACTATCATCCTCAACTATGGCGGTAACCTCTTCATCCCTTTCCTCTGCTTGCACCATCTCCTTGTCAGACAAGTGAAGTTTCAAATTCCTTTCACATTGTCTGGCAATATTGTGTAATAAGTTGTAAGTAGCTATAGAAATAGCCTACTATTGTTTTAGTACAACCACTAACAAGAACATTATGGGTTGGGAAATCTTGTCACTTTCAGCAATAATGGTAATAATGATCACTTTTATGTAATCCTAGATGGCTAGGTCTGGGTCTTTACTGATAGTATCAAGGAAGTGATGAAATATCTACAAAATGAGATCACCACAGTTGAAATCAAGCATGATGACACATGATTTTACCTTTGCAATAAACTCTAGAGCCTTAGTCCTTTAACTAACAAAAGGACATCTAATGTCACTTATCTCACAAAAACTTTGGATGATCACATGCAAGACCTCTCACATCTTATCATCCTTAAATGGATTTTTTGGTGTTGTCACCCTTAGAATCTCACTTAAATAATGTGCAACAGCAAGTATTACCTCCTTATCTTCATGTTTCAACAACTTGTGTTCACCCAAGTGAGTTACAGTTGAAACCATACCTACTTGCATTAACTGGGAAGGTGTTTGATTCACCTTTTGTAAACATTTTGTGACCTTCTCCAATGAGATAAGGAGGGTGTCTTTCTATGGAGACCCCTAACCCATCTTGTCTTCTGTAATAAAAAGATACTACAAATACTCCATCTTCCCAACAATCGACCAACAAGTCATTGAATTTGTTCTCAAAGCAATATGGACTCTACCTTCTACTACTAAATCCCATTAAGATAATAAAAAAAACACATGTATTTTTCCAATTTGTATATGTAACCCCTAAAAATGTAGTATTCATCACATGTTATAAGAATTTTTCATACTCAAAGAATGTCAAAGGGACACGTGGAAAGCCTAAACAATTTGCAAAACTAATCAAGCCAGTTAATGATGATTGTAACAAGGATGACCTTTCAATTATATGCATGTCAATATAATATTGGTGCAAGGAACTTAAACATTGTAGACTCAAACAAATTTATTTAATGGATATTAGGGTTGTACATAAAATCAAGGGAACCTAGTGTTCCTTTGAAAAGGTCTGCTACAACCTGGTGATGATTCCCTTTATTTTTTATCTCAGTCTTTAAAGGAAGCACTAGAAACTCAAGGCATCGTTTGATATGTTGTTCTCACTAAATGTGAAGAACGATAATATGGTGATATTTTCCCAACAACTCATCCCTTATATTAACTGATCAATTCTTCCTAAAGTTTACGACTTATACAATAAACTTGGCCTGCTGTAACAATTTTACTATTAATACATTCCTAAAGTCCCCTTATTCTTTTACACTTGTGTTTCCAGTGATCCATATTACAGAACTCGACCCACCAACTTAAAGAATGTGGCTAGAAACTCTCAGCCTCCATAGGTTGAACTATGCAAACCCTTACCCAATTACTCAATGCAATTTGATTTAGCACCGAGTGATCTTACTAGACAATAGTGACATCTTGCTCCCTGATTGGTGAATTCACTCAACTCCCTTTATTGAAAAAATGATTGGCCAAGGGTTAATTAAATTGGGCTTGGTCCTCCAAAGGTTCAAATAATCCCCTCCTTAAACATTACACTCAACACCCTTAATTGTAATCAAGCCTCATCTTCCTTCTTCAAATACGGACATAATATGGCATGGTTAAGACTTCAATGAATCATTAGCATATACACCTTCACGCTCTGGTACTAGGTCATGAAAATAGATCAGGTCGAGGATGCCCTATCTTACTTGGTTGAATTTTCCTTGAACCCTCTCCATAACACATAAAATATGTTAGACCAAGTGATGGGGCTCGACCCTTCATAATTTTTTTATTTGGCCTCATGTGATTCTTGAGTTGAGGGCTTCTTGATCTCTAGCAGTGCTAAACTCGAGTCTGGTTCCAATTCCACAATTTAAATCCTGTGTAGATATGGGTTTCACCAAAAATTTCGGCACAATCCTATTACAACACTTCTTAATTAAAAACCTTCAGGTTGGCAAGAAAATAAACTTTGTTACCACTACAATATCTCTCTTTAAACATTCAATACTAACAAATTCCTTCAAGAACTTTTCTTGTAAAACGTCAACAAATTAAATTGAAAATTAAACAAATAATTTGTTGGAATATCCATTTTTAAATTATGATAAATTCTGAGAAATTTCTTCAATGAACATACACCATAAAAAAGTTCTAGAAACAAATAAAATTATCAGCCTTTAAATTATCAATTTAGAAAATTTGAGAGAAAATTAGGCAAAAACCCAATTTATTTAATAAATAATCTTGAGAGGGGATTACATCAATAATTCTTAAGATAACCTAGTACCAAAAACTCTATTACTTTTTTTCGATTCCATGCAACCTTCAGACCCCAGCAACTACCTCAATCGAATTCAACCTTCATAAATTCAGCCTCCTCAAGTGATGTGTTATGGTAGAACATGACCTTCTCTTTTCTCATGATGAGCATTGTTGAAGAACATGAAGTGGTTCCCCCTATTCAATAGCTATGGTAGAATATTTCACCACTAAGACTAATCACCACTAGCTATGATGTATAGTTCAACATAGAAACTCGGAACCATAAAACGATTTCCCCTCACATGATAATCTACTAGAGCTCCCAAATCCGACTCACAACAATCTAAATCATCATGTCTTCAAATGATCCTTGTTTCCTTTTATTGTGATGACTATTAGAGTACCACAAGTCAATACCATGGGTCTTCTAAAAACAATGGCTCATTTTCCTTCTTTTAATAAAGTGACTTTTTATAAGGTTTATTCTTTAATTACATTTTAAGACACTTAATAATCACTTTTGTTAATTTAAATACTCAATATCACCTTATATGTGACATTAAATAATTAAATTAGTTATCTAGTCTTCTATTCTCGGAAAGGAACATTAGAAAATACCCGCTTTTATACCCCTAATACATGTAACTCACCCCCACTCCAATACCTACACTTATTGACTCTATTTTTCACAATTTAAAAATCCCTTTTATGAATGAACATGGTAATATATTGGTCAAAAATGTGAAGAACCCATGGATAACCAAACTCTCTAAGGAATTTAGGATTGTTCCTAAATAAATAATTCTAATGTTTTCGATAATGTCATTCCCTAGATTTTTTTTTTTTAATGGATCTAGCTAGGCTCATCTCCTTATCTACATGGTAGGTATTGTTCATTATGTAGATATTAGTCATTACCTACTTATTAGGAACTCTCTTGGTAGAAGCTCACACAACAGAGTTGAGTTCATAACTTTAAGGACTCTTTTAATGGTCACAATAGAGACGAGTGTCAAAAAGTTAAAGGTAATGGGAGATTCGAAGCTTGTCATTGATCAAGCCTCTAAAAAAAACTTTGTGGTGGACATTCGTCTAGGCCCTTTGCTATAAATTTTCAAGAATTGATCTATTCTTCAAATGAATTTCATTCTATCACATTTTCAATGAGCTTGATTGGAAAGTTGATGCTTTGTCACTCCCCCTCTGTGCTTTAAGTATTCATGAGTTTCATGATGGGGTGTAATTTTACTCAATGGAGTTCCAATTCTAATTTTTCTTTTAGGATTGTTGAAAGAGGTCAGATGAAGAACTGAATAACTATTTTTATTTAAATTTGAAGCACATGTGTAGATTTTTGTGGATTATATGACACTACAATTTCATTTTGAAGAAATTTAAGAAAGTGTGAAAGAATCGTGGAGAAGTAGTACTTATGGGAGAGGAAAAGTCTTCCCTAGTCCTTTTTTGGACCACAATATGTATATTCATTCCTAACTATTATAAATATTTTTTTTCCATATATATATATATATATGATGATGATGATGATGATGATTAACGTCCACTAAGACCAATATGGTCTATTGGACCTTAAGAAAGCAAGAGATTAATTGAGATTATTTAACATGTTATTTCTATGATCGAAAAGAAGGGAGAGGAGTGTTCCTAGGTCATTGTAGTTTTGTTGACTTAGCAAGTCAATAAGGTTGGTAGTCCACAAAATATTTCGAAAATTAGGACGAATGTGAGTAAGAGTTGGGTAATCTAAGAGAAAGTTATTTTCATCTTCAACCCTCTCAGTGTCGCAAAGGTGACAAACTCTTTTGTCTCAATGTGTTTTGGGAATAGACCGGTGCCTTGTTTCACTATGAAGCTCATGAGAATTAGTTCATATATGGGAAATGTTAATTTTCTTCTTAGCACTAGTCAAGATAGAAAGATAATTCTAGTTTTTAAGATTGTTTTTTATCACCTCCTTATATATATGTTACCAAGGAATGAAATCTTCCTCCCTCCAAGCCCGAGAACTAAAGTGATGATGTCGGTACCAAGCTATCACATAGGTATACTCACTTATGAGTTTACAATAATATTCATCAAGGAATTATAACTCAACATGTCATAAGAAGGGATTTCAACTTGGGTGGGCCAGATAACAACCATTATGCTCAACCACCCAAGAGAACCAAAATTGAGGAAAATTTTGGGCATTAGGTACTTTCCAAGAAAGAAAGTCAACTTCCCTCTCAGTCTGAAGGCAAGAGAGAGGTTTCTGGTATTAGGTCAACCCTCAGTATAGACTCATTTAAGAGTGCAACAAAGTTACTTTATTCCGGAGCAACAACATGTCAACTTACCAGACTTGAACCTAGGTGGGGAGGATAACAAGTATCCTGCCCAACCACCCAAGCTAAACTCAATTGTCATATATATATATATATGAAAAATAAAAATAAAAATAAAAACTTTTTTCCCTCAACATGAAGATAACATGTAACATCCAAAAGAAATATTAGTCAGCTATAAATAAAATATTTAAATATCCACCTTTAGTAATATAATTGTATATGGACTCTATGACATTTAGAAAAAATATTAATAACAAAACAAAGATAATGTTAAGCCACAAATAAAATATTTTCATGGCCACCTCAAGTGAATTAATTTTATATCAACTTTCAATATATACAAGGAGAATAAGCAACTAAAAGTAAAAGAAAAACTTACTTTGTCCATAGGTGCTTTTTACTTTGTAGTATGAAGGAGGTTTGTAATGCATTAAATTCTTAATATGGAGTTGAGATGTCCCATATTGAGAACCAACTTAAGTACATCATAAGTCCAAATCTATCATGAGTGGAACTAGATCAAAATTTTATCTCTATCAACCCATGATAAATATAAAGTTAAAATAGATCTTTTATATATTAATTATAGTATATACATACATCGAGAGATATGACATTTAAATATGTTACATGAAAAAAAACTATATTTTTGTGAATTAAGTGAAATACTTCAATAACATATGTGTGTGTGGGGATAAAACAATTGAAAGTAAAAAATTTCATATGGTTAAAATATTTGAATGATTTGTTGCTTATTATGAGGGACATACTAAAATTTATTTCATGTTTAATGTGGATTTGGCATGTAGCATATTAAGAATTGATGTAAATCAATCTTAATTTCAAATTTGAAAAGCATGTTACTGAGTGTGACAGAGATGTGTAATTTCTTTCATACTCAACATGGAATTGGCACATGACATATTAAAAACCAACATAAATATATCATAATTCCAAATATATCTCCTTTTATGTAAGTTAATAATGTATTTCCTAGAAAAAACATGCAAATCAAATACATCATTCCATAAACTAACCTAACCATGTCACTGTGTAGGTGGTCTCAATCTGCCTAATGGGAAACCAAATAATTTTTTCCACCTACCATTTGAGTAATTTGTCCAAAATTCTAAGAGTTTTAACAGTTATAACATGATTACAACTACAGTAGCATAAAACTAAATATTGTAAATTAACACGTTGAAAATCAAGATTCATAGGTGACCGATGTCAAGTCTTTAGTACTTTATCTTGGAGGAGCTTGAGGATTAGGATCACATTGGAGGTGGAACTTGATATGGGTCAGTTGTGCATCCATTCTTTCTAAACAAACCTTTTGATTTCTTTGAACTTGTTTGACATCCTTGAGACTGGAAAATATATTAGATCGTTCTTCTTTTTTGTCCTTTAGTACCCTTCCCAACAAGGTCTTCATTTGCCAATGCATTGATAAGGCATGTAAGTATTTTTTCGTTCTTCCCTTACTGTGTCCAGATTCGAGAATCCAATTGGAAACATCTTTAAGGATTTAAGAGTCCAAGAAAGCTTATCTTTCTATAGTTTCTATGGATTCCAATTAGTGAACCTCATTTCGAGTTTCAAGGGGGTACGTTGAGTGGTAGATTGCAACAGCCTCTCAGGCTTGTTGTTGGGACCAGTTATGTCCCTGGGGTCCATAACCACCCCCTCCATGGCTACTCTGCATTCTTTGTCGCTGCATGTCTAACTGAGATAGATTGGACTTGCAGTCTACACAGGGATAGTTCATGACAGAGACCTGAAAGTGACTATGTTGCAAAGTCCTAACCAGATGCAAGTTAAGGAGAT
Organism: Pinus tabuliformis; assembly: GCA_031772625.1. Lineage (NCBI taxonomy): Eukaryota > Viridiplantae > Streptophyta > Pinopsida > Pinales > Pinaceae > Pinus > Pinus tabuliformis. The sequence goes on along the minus strand of CM062818.1, from coordinate 1,451,284,014 downwards.
AAGAAAATAGGAGGGTTAGAGTTAACCGTAGGGATAGGAAGAACAAACCACATGAAGAAGGGTGACAACGAATGGAGCGAAATGAGGGCTTCATAACCCATTTTTATTTATTGTTTTTTTTTTTAATACTCAATGAGAAAGAATTAGGCGTCAGATCCCGCGTCCTTATGACATCAATTCGGACATCCACATCGTTTCTTCTAGATTGTGTAGCATATACCATATGACCGTCATATGACCGTAGGCCATACTTCCTGAACAATGTGAGAGGCTAGATGGTTCTGGAGAAACAATTACATTGGATGGATAAGGTCGAATAACAATAATACGGCAAAGTGAAAATTGACATGTTGCCGTAAGAATGCTTACACCTGTATCCTCTTGCGAGCATTTGAGAATCATCTCGAACCTGTGTTACAGAGTCGACTAGACAGTTCCTCCTCGTCTTAAAAAATAGAAAGTAACATCTCATCTGATACAATCCAAGATCGATCTTGAAATCGAAACACTGAGAAATCAGAGTGTTGTTTTTCTGTATTCATTCCAATCGCATATATTGCAGTAATTCATTACTAGTTGAAAATGTCGATAATTCCCAGCTTTTTCGGCAGGAGATCATTCGATCCCTTCTCTTTGGAAGTATGGGATCCTTTCCAAGCATTCACAGATCTGGCCAGCGGGGGACCATCGGGCCAATTTGTAAAGGAAACTTCTGCCGTAGCCAATACTCAGATCGACTGGAAGGAAACGGCAGAGGCGCACATTTTCAAAGCTGATCTTCCAGGTTTGAAGAAAGAGGAGGTGAAAATAGAGTTGGAAGAGGGCCAAAGAGTTCTGCAGATAAGCGGGGAGCGCAGCAAAGAAGAAGAGCACAAGAACGACAAATGGCACCGCATTGAGCGATCCCGTGGAAAATTCCTTCGGCGTTTCCGGCTGCCGGAGAATGTGAAGGTGGAAGAGATAAAGGCGAGCATGGAAAACGGGGTGCTGACAGTGACAGTGCCGAAGCAGCCTGAACCCCAACCTCCGCAACCCAAATCCATCGAGATCTCTGGTTGACCTCTCACGCGGTATGAAGATGTCATACTGGACCTGCTGTGGCTGTAGAAGAAGCGGTTACATAATGTATATATATGTGTGTAGGAAGCGGTTCTCCAAATGATAGAATAAACATATCCATTCCCATCCCATATGTATGTATGTAGTGTGTGTTGTATGTTTTTCAATAATATAATAAAAGGAGACGCAGGTTCAGGCTTCTGATGTGCTCTGTAAAAGATTTTCATTTTTGTTTTTGAACTGACATGTTCCACTGCTATCAAACAATATGGACCATAAAATGCTCGCATGTTTTCTGTGTAAAAGGTTTTCATTTTTTTTTAAACTCGTATGTTCCACTGCTATCAAACAATATGGACCATAAAACACCCCCAGTTTGGTTGCATGTTTATCGAGTTTGGATGATTCCCAATTTCGAGTGAAGAGCTAATTAGAAGAACTCTATGTTTCATATTCTATTTCTACATAGAATAGAATAAAGGAATTTGGTAACATTTTTATAAATACTCAAATTTTATATTTAAATCATTCTAAAATGTGTTTTTCCAAATATATATGATATAAAATTTATGCATTCTTTAGCTTAGCATAAAAACATATTTCACTCAAGGGTTTTGTTCACTTTTTAGCTTGGTATATTTAAGAAAGCCTACATAAGCATTCCTATATGTTTTGTTTCTGTCTACGTAAACATATCTATATGTTTTGTTTCTGTTTCCGTTTTCTTTGGTATTTATATTTTGAGTTATAGTTCTTTGACATTTATATTTTGAGTAATAGTTTTATTAATGAATGGCACAGGATATTTCAGTTTCTGTTTTCTTCAAAATTTATATTTATATATAAATTTTGAGTTGCAGTTTTATTTTCTGTTTCTTCCAAATTTATATTTATATATAAATTTTGAAGAAAACAGAAACAGAAATTATAGCTACAATAATAACAGAAATTATATTATTAGTTAAATCTAATAATAACATATACCACTGAAATTATAGCTACAAAAATATTAATAACTTTGTGGAGACAGGTTATGTTCTCAATATGTGAGAAGGAAACCGCTCGAAAGAGGCCTTTTAACTTGTGTATCTGCTGCTCGAAAGAGACCTTTAAACTTGTGTGTCTGCTGCTCGAAATAGACCTTTAAACTTGTGTATCCGCTCCATCCAGGGGCTATAAGTGGAAGAGCGAATTCTGTTCCTTTGTTGAACCAGTTAGTGACTTATGAGTTGCCATATATATATGCTTTTCTCGAGGTTCAGCCATCTTGCGCAGTAAAAGGCTCCCAAAGGCTTATGATTTCCAGTAGTAGTTTCCGCTGATGGTAATCGTAATGCCGCAAAAAGGGATAGTTCTGTTTTCTATATGCCCATTGAACCAAAATCTGAAACATGTTTCAATTGAATTATATGTTTGAGATTCTCATGTATCTCCAGCATCTGTAGGACATATATCCAGGTTCTTTTTGAAACAGGACAATCAATGAAAAGCTGTAGAGCACTCTCTTCCATTTCTTGACATAAAAAGCATCTACCCGGACCCTGGAATCCCCATTTGCAGAGATTGCCCCATGTCAAAATTCTAATTCTCTGGACAAACAATCCGAATAGCAAAATCTTGTGGTAAATGTCATTTCCATGCTTTTGAAAGCCAGCATTTGTCCTCATAGCCCCCACAAGATGTGGAAATATGATTGAAAATTTCCTTAACAGAAATATGACCATTTGTAGGGTTGGCATGCCAGAAAACCGTGTCTGCTTCTTCATTAAATGTGATGCCAACCAAGAATAAGTGGAAGATGTATCTGTCCCAGATTTCTGCCTGACCACCATGGAGATCCAGATTGTCTGCTGTAATCCAAATGGGGAAAAGTTCCAGGGGATCCCAACCCTTCATGATCTGCAAGAAACATGAGATATATTGGAGTTTAAGTGTTCAGTAACACCTCTGGGGAGGTTTTGATCTCCAGCAATTCCATAAACCCTATCCCTTCCAATCAGGGTCTTCCTCCCTGGGCCAATGAACCAGCAAAGGTTCTCAATTGACCATTTCCTAGTCAGTAATAGACTTCTCCAAATGTATGATGCTAATTTTGTGCCTTTTACCCTGTTTGCTCCAGTCCATAGGGTCTCTGTATTTAAGGTATTTTCCCATAAAGATGTCCATTCCAAATGCCACATCCAGAGATAACCCACCATAAGCTCATGGACAGTATATCCCATCCTCCAAATTCTATCCTCCTGGATAAAGTTTATCTATGTTAACTAAATGTATCTTCTTACCTTCCGTAACACATAACCATATAAATTTTGTGATGATAGCATCAATGCGGGAGATGATCTCTCTGGGAAATCTGAAGAGATGCATCCAGTATACAGGAATGTTCTGTAGTAAAGATTTTACAAAAACAAGCCTGCCTCCATGGGACAACCACTTGTGAGTCCAATTATTTATTTTCCTGCCGAAGATGTCCATGAGCCATTGCCAGTCTGAATTTAAACATTTATTTGGATTCATGCGAAAACCCAAATAAGTGAGGCAGGAATCCACGGGAGCATGTGAAACCCCGAAGATGTGTGCAATCTCCTCCACCTACGCATCCTCGACCGCAGAGTGAAAGATGTTTGATTTGTGTTTCTTTATAATCAAACCTCATGCGTTATCGAAAGAGTAGATGATCTGTTGAAGATGCAGTCACTGATCAAAAAAATTCAGAAATATGTCACCGACCCTACAAAAAGCATTACAGCGAGAGATGCAGAGTTTAAGATATTCCTTGTCCTTTGTTGGTTCGGCAAAATATTGTACTGCTCTCCTGGAACCAAACGCCCGGCAAAATACGCAGAGAAGAAATGCACCAATAACCGCCAAAGCGTATGTAGAGTAGATCAGGATGCGGGTACAGGAGGCAAACCATTTGATGCCATCTGTAAGGAAAACCCCAACTCCGAGGAGTGGAATATCCAATATAAAAACAGCCCAGTCAACCAATAAAATGCTTGAGCCTATTAATACTTCAAAGATGTTATTGGTTCATCGTACTCTAGTTTTTAAATGTTTATTTAGTTTCAACAAGGTTTCTCGTCAAAGAAGGTAAAAGAGAGGGTGGGAAAGCATAAATTTACTTGTTATTATTTAAAGAGGCATATGCGTTAAACACCACTTCAAAATCACCATATTTTATACAACTTCATGCTCCTCACATCCTTGCCTCGTCAATTTTTCTGCACATAAAACATTATAACCATTGAAGTTGAGGGTTTTCTTATCCCTTTCTATTAAGATAAAAGTGAAAAATGACCTTAAGATAAAAGTGAAAAATGACTTTGCTATGATGGTTTCTCGTCAAAGAAGGTAAAAAAGAGGGTGGGAAAGCATAAATTTACTTCTTATTATTTAAAGAGGCATATGTTGCGGGTAGCTCTTCTTTCCTTGCTTTGCAGAGGATTTTTGGTATTTTTCTATTATGATTTGTTGTAGTTTTCCATTCATTGTATTTTTTCAAAATTTGTCAATAATTACATAATAGTAATTTAGCATCAAATTAAATAGTTTGAAATTAATGCAGTGTAACATAGTTTTATTTGTTTTTTAATGTAGTTTTCCTTGTTTAGGAAGAATAGTAATTTAAAGTTGAATTGAGTAGTTTGAATTTGTAAGTCTTTTAAGTTTAACATATATTTGTTTTTCAGGAGGTTCTCCTCATTTGTAAGATTATTACTCCCAATTTTTCTAATTTTTTGTTTAGAGTATTTTTAGAAGTTCAATTTTATTTTATGTTCTTTTGATTTTAAAGATGAAAAAACATGGTATATAATATAAGAGTTTGGTATTTAAGATTATCATTTCAATTTTCTAACTATCACAATAGGTATAAAAATTGATAAGCACATTTTAAGACTATCTTTTTTTAATAATTTTTAGGGTTATGTAAAACACTTTGTTAACAATGAATATTGCTATGGAAAATGACCATTATAGGTACTTATTTCTTCTCTCCTTGAAGGTTGCATTGTGTGTAATATGTCATAAAATATTACATTAACATCTCCATAATTAGCATGCTCCCTTTCAAGGTTAATCATTGACAATGTTCATAATAGTTTGTAAATTGAATAAACCAAAATAGCCTTTAAAACCAACTATTCCTTTTGGTTTTGTTCTTTTGATGCACCTAAATACCTAACTAGGAGAAACCTGTATTTTAAAGGGGGTGGAAGAGAGGAGGCATTCTCTAGCATGTCGAACCTCAAAAGAAGCAAAAGTAGTCTTCGCCTCTAGCTACTATCTCAACTCATCATTTTTCTCATATAAACTTGTCATTAGATGTAGTGATGGTTTTCCCTCTACTACTCTAGCTGGCTCTTCTGGCTCATTGTGGCTCATATTTCTCCCTACCATCTTGTGTCACCATCCCTTGCTAAACTATTAGCAAATCGCTCTAAAAAAATAAGAATTTAGCGTAACAATATTCAACGTTGTAAAGTCTTTGAGTCCATTACCTCCATTAAATTACTTCTTGTGCATCTCAATGTCCCATCACTCTAGATATTCAGCCAAAATTAACCTTGCCTATCATGGCTCTATTTTTCCCTTAAAATTATGAAAGAAAGTTCATTCTTTAGTCACTTGTCAATGAATTTTTGAAGAAAATTTAAATCAAAACTCCTCACGATCAATTCCACCTCTAATAACACCATCTTTAAATTTTCGAAAACAAAAATAATAGCCACAGAGAAAAACAAAACCTTGTTTGAACAACACATAGCATATAAAACTACAAAATAGAAATAATTTCAACAAAACAATTACACAACACTAAAAGAGTCAAAGACATCCATGCTCGTAATGCTTTTAATACAAAACTTTTATCCAATAATAAGCATATGATTGGTAAAATTGAAATTTATCATAAGCTAAATTCCACTTGGAATATAAAGCAAAATGTCCCAATATGTGCTCTTTGCCTTCCTCGAGTGCCATGCATCTTCGAAATGATTTTTAGAGGATGGGTTCATTGTCTTTTCCCAGTTTTATGTATCCTCAATGACTTGTTTATGAGATGAGTTAACTACTTGTAGGGCACCAAATTTTGGGTCCAGACTCCATCTTTCTAGACAGGGCAATAAAATTTTACAATAATGTTGCAAAACACAATTGAATATGTTAGATTACATCATCTTCTCCTAAACATTGGAAAGAGATGTGTATTTTCATACCAAATGTAGTAACCTTAGGCATCTCCAACATCGCTACTACACGGAGGGGTCTTTTAAGATGCTTTTTTAAGTGGTTAAGTAAGTGGAAGCCATTTTTCCAAAAAAATGTCATTTAGGGCCTCAAAATGGCTCCAGAAGTTCAGGACTTGAAAAACTGCCAAAAATAGTAAATTATGCTACAATTAAGGAAACAGATGAAACTGATTGGGGGGTCTAGGTGGAATAGGCGGGTGGCCACCAATATTCACCTGGATCATTCCTCCCCCTTTAGGAAGCAATGGTCCCCATTGCGTGCAGAGCCTCCATGAGGTGAGGAAATTTCTGTTGAACTTAGTCCCTGGTGAGATGTTCTGCAATCTCTGATGTGTCCAGTAATGGTGGGAATCATGGTTGATGGTGGTCCACATTGAACACTCGTTGCAAGCAAAGGAAAGGGAGAATGTTGTGCTCCAAAGCATTGTTTCCCACAGCCTTGGCAATGGTGTAAGGACATATCGAAGTGGTCTGAGTTTTCGATGGGCTCTTGTAAGGCGTTCTTTTTGCAAATGTAACCAGAATTTACTGCTCACCTAAAACTTTTGTGGTACCCGATGTTGATCATGTCACTGCCTGTACTTGGCATTTTCGACAATGGAGCGGTGATATGTCCGCCCGTTGGGTAGAGGTGATCCGGGAGTTAGATCGAACGAATGCTTGACCTAATAATGCAACGGTATCCCTATGGGTGAGGAGAAGATGTCCCTGTATTCTTTCATGACTGTATCTACCTGCTTCTGCTGCATGAAAGAACCCTTCCTGGGGACCATGAATGTGGCTACGATCTTCCCCTTACTTTGAGAGCGAGCTAGAAAGAAAATAAATGTCCTAGTTTGGGAGATGATCTTACTCCATTTCTTAGCATAGATCAAAGAGGTGGCGGTAGTTGGGGCTACCTTCGGTATCTTGTATAACGTATTACCCAAATAAATAATCACAGAGTGAGGTCTAGAATCATATACATCATGTCGCTTCCATAAGTATGGTTGTACTAATAATACATCACAAACTTCGAGAGGAGAAACATCACACAATACCTTATCTGTGAAGGGTTTGATGTTGTAAGGAAGGCGACACTACTGGTTGACTCGGAGATATCGTCCTTGGTGAAGCCACCTGATTTTGTACGACTGCATGTTTAGTATGGTCAGTAGACCCAGCCACTTCACAAAATTTGCTGAAATAAGGTTCTTTTGGCTACGACTATCAACAATGAATTGCAATGGCGAACCCTTCACCCACATTTGTGAGTGGAAAAGACACTCCCTCTCCTCTGGATCTTTGAGCTCATTCTTTTGGATCTTGGTGGTTGCAACAGTGGCCCTGGGCTCTGCATCAATAATCTTCTTCCCTTTGTCATTCCTCTTGTTGGGTTGTGACTCAGGGTCGAAACATGCATCTGATTCTGAAGCCTTCAACTCGGCCACCAACGACTGCTTGGCCCGACACTCACTTGTGTTGTGAGTGGGGCTCTTATAGAATTCACACCACTTTCTTGTGACCTTCTTTGACTTCTTGGTGGTTTTATTTTCTTACAACTTCGACGGGTTGTCTTGGGTCATCCCGCCTTGGCTTTGTCCTTTGTTATTCGGATTCGTAGATCCAAAGTCTCGCTTCTTTTGTTTAAACTTATGCTCGATCTTGATAGCGTAGCGGTACATCATGCCAAGTGAGGATATGTCCAGGAACTCCATCTTGTCCTGGATGTACCTATGTAGGTAACCACGTTATTTGAGTACCAAATGCCTGTCAGAATCCTTGATACCCAACTTTTTGCGAACGGTATGAAAAATATTGGTAAACTCTAGCACATCTTGGTCCCTTCCCTACCGCAACGTGGTCCACTTTATGTATTTATCCTCATAGCTTCCAACAAGGCAGTACTTCTCCTTGATGGTTTATCTAAATTGGAGCAGATTAGTAATGTTGTGCTAATTCCCCATTCAGAAATAAACCCAAGATGCTTATCATTTTCTTTTCAAGTGCTTAAGAATTCAAAAACTTTTGCAATTAACAGATTCCCATGAGAGTTTCTTATGTAAATGTTATAAACAATTTAACATAAAAACATATGTTGAACAACAAATATATAAAATCAATATACAACACACAAAAAGAACATGATAAAGGAGTTCACCCCTCCTGGGCTACGTCTCCTTGGTCCATCTTCCAATGGCTTGGGCCTCTCTATTATGCTCAAACTACATCAAAAGAGTATTTACAATGCTCAGATGCCTCTGAAACCTGTCTCAATGAGTTCAGAATGCCCAAAACTACTAGAATTGACTATTTTTGCATTCAATTTGGATAAGAACTGAAGGAGTTATGACTTCTCCTAGTTCTCCCACTATTTGTTCCAAAAAATGCTCCAATACTGGCAGAAAACTACAAATTAGCCCCAAAATTCGCTAACCGGGCAATAATTTCGTCGCACCATGGGCCATATCATGTCGGTCTTATCGCATATCACAATCGACGAGTTCAAGCGGGCGGAAGGTCTTGTTTTAGCGACGGAACACTGCAATGCGATATAGGCAGACTTGACGAAATATTACACTGTTTCATAAAGAACCACCGCGTCCGGGGTCTTATCACTTGTCGCATTCGGTAATTGGCTATGGGATTTTTAACACAGTGAAACATTTGTGATGCGATATCACGGACCCGCCAGAACATAAAACTGAAACACAATAACATATCGCGTCTGGAACTCAAACTGTGCCGATACCTGTTCGTCGATCCCTTTCACCGATTGCGATTTCAATTTGATTGCATCACAACCCAACCTACCGGGGGCTGATTTGAGACACCTTTTCCACCTAGCACTGCGATATGAGATTTGTGAGGGCCAATGGTGAGTTGCCACTTCGTGCCTCCTTATTCGCTGAAGACTTGCCACATCATCCCAATCTTGCCATGTAGGCAAGTCAAACCAGAACTTTGACTTGCTCTAACTTATGCATACGAAATCAGATTCGAGTGTCATTTGCACCGTAGGATTCAGAATGACTAGCTCTTCAATCTAAAACTAAGTTTGACAAAATTGTAACACTTTGATTTTTGAGCATAATTCTGAGCACCTGATCACTCCTCCCCACTAGAAGCCTTTTGGACCCCAAAAGGATCACTTTCAGTTATTTGAACAGATGAGGGTACCATTCCCTCACCTTCCCCACTTCAATCCATTTGGCCTTTGATGGATGTGTACCTTTGAGACCCACTCGAAGATAATCAGTATTTCCTCTTTTAGTTGTCCTTGTCCTTCTATCAAGTATAGTGTCTTGTTGAAGCATATAAAGGTATTCTGGAGAAAAGTCTTCAATAGATGGAATTTGAACATTCTCTCCTTGATCTTCAATCAAAGGAGGTTCATACAATCTCAAATTTTCAACATTAACAATAGAATAGATTTGCATATATGAAGGAAAATCAAGCATGAAAGCACTATTACCAATCTTTTCCAGAATTTTAAATGGACCATAACAAATTGGTTTAAGCTTTTTACCTTCACCTTGAAGCCTTTCCTTGCTAATGTATAGCCAAACTTCATCACCTAATTGAAACTGATGATCCACACGATGCTTATCATGCCTTGCCTTATACTTTCCTTGACTCTTTTCTAGTTGTTCTTGAACTGTTTGGTGAAACAACTGAATTTTCTCAATGAATTTCTTTGCCCTGTATATGTCATTATGTCCATCTACAGCTGCATCTTTCTCAAATATGAAATCCAAAGGCGATTTAGGAAAATACCCAAGACATGCCTCAAAAGGCGAAGTTAGAGTATAAGAGTGTTTTGCTTGGTTGTAATGATATTGAATATAATGCAACGCTTCATCCCACAACTTATGATGTTTGCTACAATATCCTCTTAGTAAATGAATTATTGTCATGTTTACCACTTCAGTTTGACCATCTGTTTGCAGATGGAAGGTTGTATGTTTCTTCAACTTGGTGTCCATCAAGTTCCATAAACTTGACCAAAAATTCCCAACAAATCAAGAATCACGATCACTTACAATAGAAGTAGGCAATCCAAAATGAACCCATACATTTTGAAAGAAAAGTTGAGTTGTTTGTTCAGCTGTAATTTGCTTTTTACAAGCCATTAATATGCACATCTTGCTAAACCTATCCACAACTACATACAAATAATCATGACCTTTCCTTGACAAAGGAAGACCTCCTACGAAATCCATAGAAACACTTTCCCATGGTCTTGAAGGCACTCGAAGTGGTGTGTACAATCCTAGTTTCCTATTACTAGGCTTACTGGCTGCACACAATGAACAACCTCTTATAAAATGTGACACGCTTTCAAGCATACGAGGCCAATAAAAATACTTCTGAATATTTGTCATTGTTTAACTTACACTGAAATGTCCAGCAATAAGAGAAGTGTGCACTTCCCTTGTGACATTTACTCTCTCTCCTTGTGGAACACAAAGTTTTTCCAAATGATATAACAGATTATCATGTACATGGTAGTCTAATTCCTCAACTTGGTGGCCTTGAATCAAGTTTAAATATACCTCTTGAAAGTCAACATCTTGTGCGTATTGTTCAACATAACTTTCAGGCAAAACATAATTATTTTTGAGTAAAATGGCTACATTTACAATCGGTCTAGAAAGCATATCAACAACCCTGTTATATATACCTTTCTTGTACCTCATTACCAAGTGGAATTGCTGTAAAAATCCCATCCAACGAAAGTTCCTTGACTGTTGCAATTTGGTTTGAGATTGCAAATATTGCAAAGGCTGATGATCGGTGTGAATAATGGTTTCTTTTCCCATCAAATAATGCTTCCATTTCTTCATACTTTGTACCAATGAGTAAAGCTCTTTATCATACGTATGATAGTTTATAACAACACCATTAAAAATCTTAGAATGAAATGAAATGGGATTACCATGCTGTAAAAGAACTGCACCCATGGCGTAGTCACTTGCATATGTTTGTATTTCAAAGGGTTGTTTCGAATCCGACAATGCCAAAACTAGGGCTAAACTGATCTTTTGTTTCAAATCATCAAATGCTTTTTGTTGTTTGTCATCCCACTGGAAGAAAACCTTCACGCTGGTCAACACATGTAGGGGAGCTGCTATGGAGGAGAAATTTGAAATGAACTTCCTCCAATATTGCGCTACTCCTAGAAAACTCCTTACTTCTGTAACTAATTTGGGTATTGGACAATTCACAATGATCGAAACTTTAGAGGGATCAATCTTTAGCTCACCTCCTCCAACTATGTGGCCCAAATACACTAAGGAAGTTTTCCCAAATTCACATTTAGACATCTTTAGAAAAACTGTTCTTTTCTCATGATATCCAAAACTTTCCTAACATGCTTGACATGCTCTTCTCGTGATTTGTTGAATATCAAAATATCATCTAAATAGACAATTACAAATTCATCAAGAAATGATCTTAAAACATCATTCATAACTCTCATGAATGTAGATGGAGCATTACAAAGACAGCAAGGCATCACCAGCCACTCAAACAATCATTGTTTGGTTTTAATAGGTATAAAAATTGATAAGCACATTTTAAGACTATCTTTTTTTAATAATTTTTAGGGTTATGTAAAACACTTTGTTAACAATGAATATTGCTATGGAAAATGACCATTATAGGTACTTATTTCTTCTCTCCTTGAAGGTTGCATTGTGTGTAATATGTCATAAAATATTACATTAACATCTCCATAATTAGCATGCTCCCTTTCAAGGTTAATCATTGACAATTGGTTGTTCATAATAGTTTGTAAATTGAATAAACCAAAATAGCCTTTAAAACCAACTATTCCTTTTGGTTTTGTTCTTTTGATGCACCTAAATACCCAACTAGGAGAAACCCGTATTTTAAAGGGGGTGGAAGAGAGGAGGCATTCTCTAGCATGTCGAACCTCAAAAGAAGAAAAAGTAGTCTTCGCCTCTAGCTACTATCTCAACTCATCATTTTTCTCATATAAACTTATCATTAGATGTAGTGATGCTTTTCCCTCTACTACTCTAGTTGGCTCTTCTGGTTTATTGTGGCTTACATTTCTCCCTACCATCTTGTTTCACCATCCCTTGCTAAACTGTTAGCAAATTGCTCTAAAAAAATAAGAATTTAGCGTAACAATATTCAATGTTGTAAAGTCTTTGAGTCCATTACCTCCATTAAATTACTTCTTTTGCATATCAATGTCCCATCGCTCTAGATATTCAGCAAAAATTAACCTTGCTTATCGTGGCTCTATTTTTCCCTTAAAATTATGAAAGAAAGTTCATTCTTTGGTCACTTGTCAATGAATTTTTCAAGAAAATTTAAATCGAAACTCCTCACGATCAATTCCACCTCTAATAACACCATATTTAAATTTTCGAAAACAAAAATAATAGCCACAAAGAAAAACAAAACCTTGTTTGAACAACACATAGCATATAAAACTACAAAATATAAATAATTTCAACAAAGAAGTTACACAACACTAAAAGAGTCAAAGACATCCATACTCGTAATGCTTTTAATACAAAACTTTTATCCAAAAATAAGCATATGATTGGTAAAATTGAAATTTATCATAAGCCAAATTCCACTTGGAATATAAAGCAAAATGTCCCAATATGTGCTCTTTTCCTTCCTCGAGTGTCATGCATCTTCAAAAGGCTTTTTAGAGGATGGGTTCATTGTCTTTTCCCAGTTTTATGTATCCTCAATGACTTGTTTACGAGATGGGTTAACTACTTGTAGGGCACCAAATTTTGGGTCCAGACTCTATCTTTCTGGACAGGGCAATAAAATTTAACAATAATGTTGCAAAACACAAGTGAATATGTTAGATTACATCATCTTCTCCTAAAAATCCGAAAGAGATGTGTATTTTCATACCAAATGTAGTAACCTTAGGCATCTCCAACATCGCTACTACACGAAGGGGTCTTTTAAGACACTTTTTTAAGTGGTTAAGTAAGTGGAAGCCATTTTTCCAAAAAAATGTCATTTAGGGCCTCAAAATGGCTCCAGAAGTTCAAGACCCGAAAAACTGCCAAAAATAGTAAATTATGCTACAATTAAGGAAACATATGAAATTGACTGGGGGGTCTAGGTGGAATAGGCGGGTGGCCACCAATATCCACTTGGATCATTCCTCCCCCTTTAGGAAACAATGATCCCCATTGCGTGTAGAGCCTTCATGAGGTGAGGAAATTTCTGTTGAACCTGGTCCCTAGTGAGATGTTCTACAATCTCTGATGTGTGCAGTAATGGTGGGAAGCATGGTCAATGGTGGTCCACATTGAACATTCGGTGTGAGCCAAGGAAAGGGGGAATGTTGTGCTCCAAAGCATTGTTTCCCACAGCCTTGGCAATGGTGTAAGGACCATATCGAAGTGGTCTGAGTTTTCGATGGGCTCTTATAAGGTGTTCTTTTTGCAAATGTAACCAGAATTTACTGCTCACCTGAAACTTGTGTGGTACCCGATGTTGATCATGTCGCTGCTTGTACTTGACATTTTCTACAATGGCGTGGTGATATATCGGCCCGTTGGGTATAGGTGCTCCGAGAGTCCGATCAAACGAATGCTTGACCTGATAATGCAATGGTATCCCTATGGGTGAGGAGAAGATGTACTTGTATTCTTTCATGACTATATCTACCTACTTCTGTTGCATGAAAGAACCCTTCCTGGGGACCATGAATGTGGTTATGATCTTCCCCTTTCTTTGAGAGTGAATTAGAAATAAAATAAATTTCATATTTTGGGAGATGATCTTACTCCATTTCTTAGCATAGATCAAAGAGGTGGCAGTAGTTGGGGCTACCTTCGGTATCTTGTATAATGTATTACCCAAATAAATAATCATAGAGTGAGGTCTAGACTCATATACATCATGTCACTTCCATAATTATGGTTTTCCTAATAATACATCACAAACTTCGAGAGGAGAAACATCACACAATACCTTATCTGTGAAGGGCTTGATGTTGTAAGGAAGGCGACACTACTGGCTGACTAAGAGATATTGTCCTTGGTGAAGCCACCTGATGTTGTACGACTGCATGTTTAGTATGGTCAGTAGGCCCAGCCGCTTCACGACCTCTGCTGAAATAGGGTTCTTTTGGCTACCACTGTTGACAATGAATTGTAATGGCGAACCCTTCACCCACATTTGTGAGTGGAAAAGATGCTCCCTCGCCTCTGGATCTTTAAGCTCATTCTTCTGGATCTTGGCGGTTGCAACAGTGGCCCTGGGTTCTGCATCAATAATATTTTTCCCTTTTTAATTCCTCTTGTTGGGTTGTGACTCAGGGTCGAAACATGCATCTAATTCTGAAGCCTTCAACTCAACCACCAACGATTTCTTGGCCCGACACTCACTTGTGTTGTGGGTGGGGCTCTTATAGAACTCACACCACTTTCTTGTGACCTTCTTTGACTTCGTGGTGGTTTTATTTTCTTACAACTTCGACGGGTTGTCTTGGGTCATCCCGCCTTGACCGGTCTGCAATTATGAGGAAAGCGATGATGATTTGGACCAGATCTATAAAATAACAGTGCGATATCAAGACTGGGTTAATCTGATAGCTGATGCACGAATTGCATGGGACAGTGAAAGTTCGTGTACATCATATAACACATATTTCATTAAATTTGGAAGTTTTTAATGGATCTAGAATTTAGAAGTTTAACTAGATTAAGTTTTTTCAAAATGAGGAATTAGAAAGTCACTTAGTTCACTAATTTTAATGTAGATATTCACCATTTTTTGTGTAAAAATTATCATGATAAGCTTTATAAAAAAAATTATATAAACTTGCTAAAGAAAATCTTTCACATCTTAATCTTAGATTCCTTACATTATCTATTTTAATAGTTTTTATGGTTTATATTAAAAGAGAAGTTTTTTAAGGTTATTTTATGAAAATAGTGATGTGTATTTTACTATAATTAACCCATTTAATTATAATCGAATATAGTAAATCTCATGTATGTGTTAAGCTACAATTATTACTAAGAAAGTGTTGGCACAATTTAGAAGTCTATCGCCTTTGCAACACTAATAATATGGTTGAAGATTAAAAAACTCTCATAGATCATCCAATTTATACTCATATTGGAATTAAATTTCAAAATATTTGTGACGCTGCCAACCTTTTTGATTGTTTAACTAAACAAAATTATGATGGTCTTGAAACACTTCTTTTAATACTTTTTGAGCATATTAACAATAAAATTTGAAATAACTTTTAGTAATATCTTTTTACCCATTTTTGGTCTTAGTGGATGATAATCATCATTATCACCATCACAATTACATACTATTGTAGGAAGTTTTCACCATTTTAGAGTTGAGGAGAAAAAAAAATAGTATCAAATTAAATGTTTAGTGTGAGTAGTAGCATAATTTATTTTTATTTATTTTTTGTACTTTTATGTTAATAAAAAAGTTGATTGAGGCTTACCATATATGTCCAATATATACCATTATTTAGAACTTTAACTAAATTAAGTTTTTTCAAAATGAGGAATTAGAAAGTCACTTAGTTCATTAATTTAATGTAGATATTCACCATTTTTTGTGTAAAATTATCATGATAAAATTTATAAAACAAATTTATATAAACTTGCAAAAGCAAATCTTTCACATCTCAATTTGGATTCCTTACATTAACTATTTTAATATTTTTTATGGTTTATATTAAAAGATAAGTTTGTTAAGGTTATTTTATGAAAATAATGGCGTATGTTACTATTATTAATCCATTTAATTATAATCTGATATAGTACATATCATGTATGCGTTAAGTTATGATTATTACTAAAGGAGTGTTAGCACAATTTAAAAGTCTATCACCTTTGCAACACTAGTAATATGGTTGAAGATTAAAAAAACTCTCATAGATCATCTAGTTTATACTCATATTAGAATTAAATTTCAAAATATTTGTGACGCTACCAACTTTCTTGATTGTTTAACTAAACAAAATTACGACGATCTTGAAACACTTCTTTTAATGCATTTTGAGCATAACAATAAAATTCAAAATAACTCCGCGGATCAGCGCGCATGTCTCAGTCTTGTTCATAGAAAATGCCCGGGAAGATGAGGACGCCCTGGATGAACAGGGGCAGAGAACGACTGACAATCAGAAGCATGAAGCAGAGGCCCCTGAAGCTGATAAGGAGCAGGAGGTTAAAGATGCGGCCGCAGATCCGGAAAACGCAAAGCAACGCAAGCAAGAACAGAGGGCGGGAACTGGCGAGGAGGAAGACACCTTTCCCACTGCTGCTGAAAGAGAAGCCTATGGACGATTGAAGTGCAAATGGACGATTGATGACGCCCGCGCACAAGGTTCCTATGGCTTTTTGTTTGGTCTTAGACTGGTGTCTTCTGCTGTTTGTTTTTTGACTCAGTTATAGTAACCATGCTTCTGGTCTCTTTCGTGCCCTGGTTGAATGTCCCTGTTCCTGAATTTTGTGTTAATGATTTGGGTAAGGTCAGTCTCCCCTGCGTGGGATGTAATGGTTGGTGCCCCTGCGTGGGCGTGCTCTTATGGAAGTCTGGCTTTTGTGTCTGGCGCCCCTGCGTGGGCTAGTTTTTTGGATGCCTCAATTGCTCTCGGGTGACATACCCAGAGCCTGATTCTCTCTTGTTTCACCATGATGTATTTTTTACTCTTGTACATAATATAATAGTTTAGTCTTTTACCGAGAAAAAAAATAATTCAAAATAACTTTTAGTAATATCTTTTTACCTTCTTATATACCTTATTTGGTCTTAGTGGATGATAATCATCATTATCACCATCATAATTACATACTATTGTAGGAAGTTTGCACTATTTTAGAGTTGAGGAGAAAAAAAAAAATTAGGATCAAATTAAATGTTGAATGTCAATAGCAGATTGAGGCTTGCTTAAATAATAATAGATTAATATATATCATAAAGTTATTTAATGACAAATGATCTTAGTAATGTGTCCAATATATACTATTATTTAAAACATTAACTAGATTAAATTTTTTCGAAATGAGGAATTAGAAAGTCACTTAGTTCACTAATTTTAATGTAGATATTCACCATTTTTTGTGTAAAAATTATCATGATAAAATTTATAAAACAAATTTATATAAACTTGCAAAAGCAAATCTTTCACATCTTAATGTTAATTCTTTACATTATCTATTTTTAATATTTGTATGGTTTATGTTAAAAGATAAGTTTGTTAAGGTTATTTTATGAAAATAATGATGTGTATGTTGCTATTATTAACCCATTTAATTATAATCCAATATATAGTAAAATATCATGTATGTGTTAAGTTATGATTATTACTAAAAGAGTGTTAGCACAATAAAAAGGCTATAACCTTTGCAATATTAGTAATATGGTTGAAGATTTAAAAACTGTCATAGATCATCCAGTTTATACTCATATTGGAATTAAATTTCAAAATATTTGTGACGCTACCAACCTTCGAAATTGTTTAACTAAACAAAATTATGATGATCTTGAAACACTCCTTTTAATGTATTTTTAGCATAACAATAAAATTCGAAATAACATTTAGTAATATCTTTTTACCTTCTTAAATACCATATTTGGTCTTAGTGGATGATAATCATCATTATCACCATCAACATTACATACTATTGCAGAAAGTTTGCACCATTTTAGAGTTGAGGAGAAAATATTTTTTTAAGATCAAATTAAATGTTGAATGCTAGTAGCACAATTTATTTTTATTTATTATTTGTACTTCTATGTTTAAAACTTGAGGCTTACTTAATTAATAATAGACTAATATGCAAGCTATATATTAAGTATAAAGTTATTTAATGACAAATGATCATAGTATGTGTCCAATATATACCATCATAGATCCATTTTAAGTAGAGATGTAGGGATCAAATTTCTTCACGTGCAAATATTTTGAATGAAAGATACAATGTGTTATTTTTCATTGTTGAAACTGTATTTTTGAATGCTAAATTGAGTATACATATGACCAAATAAGAATTTTAACCATAATTTTTTTTTTCTTATATATAGATATATATGAAGTTGATATGGACATAAATTAGTTAACATAAATCTTCAAATAGTTCCTCTGTATCTCTAGCTGAAATTTTTTGAAAAAGTATAAAATTTAAACATCTAATTCACACATTTTATATACTTCTAAATACTTTACAAAATATTCATTTCTTTTATTTTTCTATTTAGAACATAATTTTTATTTTCCCCCCCATATTGGGTTGTAAAATGAGTCTCTCGTCTCAATTATCAATCATTTTAATGATCAAAATCAATCATGAATTAGAATAGTAACAAAGTAGTACAATTTGATTATTTTCAAATACAACAAGAAAGAGAGAAAATTGACTAAGATATTTATTACAAATGTTTAGTTTTTATTCTTGTAGTGTTTAAGGATATTATATTGAAAAGAACATATTAACATTCATCTAAAACTTAGATTAGTTACATTATTTCTATTATCATTAACATTTATATTTATGTATTAAATTTGACTCTTGAATAATAGATTTTGCAAAAAAAAAAACTTACCTATGAAGTTATTTAACGATATACTAATATTGTTGTTCTTACTATTATTGACCATAATGATCAAAATCAATCATGAATTAGAATAGTAACAAAGTAGTACAATTTAATTATTTTCAAATACAACAAGAAAGAGAGAAAATTGACTAAGATATTTATTACAAATGTTTAGTTTATATTCCTGTAGTGTTTAAGGATATTATATTGAAAAGAACATATTAACATTCATCTAAAACTTAGATTCCTTACATTATTTCTATTATCATTAACATTTATATTTATGTATTAAATTTGACTCGTGAATAATAGATTTTGCAACAAAAAAAAACTTACCTATAAAGTTATTTAAGAATATACTAATATTGTTTTTCTTACTACTATTGACCATTTTAAATTGACACTAACTATCGTTAAGTAGATATTAATTATACTAGTACAATGTTGGCACCACTTCAAAATCTATAAGAGGAAATATTTTATAATTCTAGTTGTGTTGTTCAATGATCAAAATATTTTTTTTATAAATTAGAGTGCAACAAGATAGTGAATTTGATTTATATCAATTATAATAAGGAAAATTAAGGAAAACTCGCCTCAAACATTTTTTCTAGTGTCTAGCATTTATTCATAAGTGTTTAAATGGTTTATATTAAATAGAATACTAATTAGGTACTCCATTGTTTTTTTAACAAACCAAGTTTCGAAGATGTTTTTAAGTGCATTATTGAATTTGATTATGCATATTTGATATGGTGAGAAGTCATGTTGGTCAAATAAAGCTTTGAAGACTTAAATATTTTATGGCATTGTCATGTAATTTGTATAACACATGATTACATTGAAATATTAAATAATATAAAACTCCTCCAAAAAGAATATGAAGAGAATATTTGATATACAACAAATATGGAAAAGTGTGTATGAATGTATATTAATAGATCCTTCAAAAAAAATTACATTCATGAATCATATAAACCTACTCTTAAGATATTCGCTCAAGTAGATCAAGAATGGCTTCTACACCATATTTATTTATCTTGATCTTCTTGCAATGTTTTTTCTTTGGCATCCATGCCCACAGTATGGTATTAATTGGAATAGAGCCAAGTTCTGTGTCATCAGGATTTGGTACCCAATGTTGCTCTAAAAATTTTCCATTGTATCTCCCTGACATAGGCTTCCACCAGTCAACCTTTACATGAAGATTCTCACTTTCATTATCCCTAAAGATATTTGAGATGGATTTTTCCATCCAAATCATCTCTCCTGCATCCTCATTTCCTGATCTAACTAGCAACATCTTTCCTTTCTCAACATCAATCATCGGATTGAAAGTTGGTTTTGGCTTGTTGCATTTGGGTCCAACATATATTGGTTCATCTATCACATTATCAAAATCTCCATCCATAATACTTGACATTACTTGGAGTGCATTACAATCAACATCAACAATGTGCCTTGTCCTGGGCCAGAAATCCTCAGAATATGAATCACTTCCATCTATTATTCTATGATCATTATAGATTCCATCTAATGTATCAAGAACTTTTTCCCAATACACTACTCTATTTTTCCATTCCTCCGTAACAATTGGTGAATCCTCATTCCCAATAGTGTCTTTCCACATTTTTATGTATGATGTTATCCCTTCCTTTAGTTCTTTTAAATAGACATCATTCTGTTTGGAAGCTAAGAAAGATGGCTTCCCTATGGGAATTATAGGTCGGCCTTCATCATCTATATTCCATAACTCAACTGGTTCTGACCACTCAGTATCTCTATTTGATTCTTTGTACCTTAGTACTGGAACATCATTGAGTACAAGAAATTGGAAGTATTGGACATTAAGATGTCCAACTAGTGCATTTTTTCCCTCCTTGATGTATCCATTAAGGAAACTTTTGAAGTCATAGACCTTGTCAATAAGTGTAGGTGGAAACACTCGATTTTCTTCAATTGTACGATATGTATCCATCATTTCAGGTAAAGAATAAATATCTTTACTTTTTAGGTTGGAAGACATTCTTCCGTAGGTTCCATCTATGTCTTCATGGGTGTGCCCCACAAGCAAGAACCCAAACTCAATAGTGATGAAGACACCAAGTGCAGTTAAAAGTGATAGAAACATGAAAAGATAGCGATTCTTATTATCACTTGCTGCATTGTCCAACTGTAGCAACAAATGTGGAGGAAGAGGTTTAAAATCAACATTTTGACTTTTTGAACTTCCATGAAATATAAAATCATCCTTGTACCCTTGACATTTTGAGTAAATAGATGTGTCAAGTAATGCATTTGTAAGTGGGTTTCTTGAAATTCCACTTCATAAAGTAGATCACCATACATATCCATTTGTGGTCTTCAAGGTCCCTTAAGCACTTTGCAAGAGATGTAATAGTAAATTGTGATCCCATATGGACAAATGGTAAGGAGAAATGACCAAAACCTCCTGCCTTATGCCCATGTGTAAGCATACCTGTCAATGACAAACCTAAATTTGTTCCTACAATAGATTTTGATTTGACACGTAGCCTTGGGATTGAAGTCTTTGTTTTGTCCATTTTATCATGGATAATGCTCAAATACTCCTTTGGAAACCGCTCTGACATAATTCTATGGGCATAGTAGCAATATCTTCCACACATAACAATCTTGTTATGTTTCTTCAACCTACCTCGTGCCTTTTCTTCCAACTCTTTTGTAGTTGCTGACTTCATTTGTGCTTTCAACACAATACATTCATTGCATTTACTGAAGTTGGTGTTCTTTGAAAATGCCACATCTTGAAACTTAGTATTCCAAATATTGCTTATTGTTTACTGTGATATTGATGGGTAATTGAGCTTTTGAAGAGCCTCATTGATCTCTTTTAACAAAGAATTTTGTGTGTAAGTCGAAGGAAGCAATCTTAAAGGAGCAGATGTTCCATCTTCTTCAACTTGACGTGTTTGGTTTGGTGAAAAATCGGAATTATCCATTACAATTTTGTGCAATATTTCTATGGCTGCCACTGTGTGAGCTCTTGCTTTGCATGTGTTGGTGTTACCATGAATAGCTTTGGTCTGTCCATGTTGGAAATAATGCTGGTAGTTATAGAATGTGCTTTGAGGAATTTTATGTATCTTATAACATGCTTTCTTACAAATAATATTCCCATTAAATCTCATGTCCTTTACATTTCTAGCAATAGGTGGTAAGCCATGTCCATGGCCATGGCCCTTTGACATGACTGTTTGACATGAGTGAATTCAAGACAAATTCTCTAATACCATTTTTATTTATTTGTCTCATATCCCTTCTAGCACCTGCAATGGCCTTCCTATCCACATGTTGAAGACAATCTTTTCTACAACATACATCTGCTGCCAAAACTCGAATTTCTTTCTCTTCATCTATTTTTGTTTGACATTTTGCAATTTTTTTTTGTAGCCATAACTCGTTTAATCCTTTTATATGGCCTTGTTACATGCATATCAATTGAGTTTCTATCTTTTTCATTACAAAAGAAGCCATCCCAATTGTTTAAGGGATTTGTGTCCTCTATAACATCCCATATCACCATTTCCTTGGGTGGCTCCTTGAACTTTTCCTTGACCCTTAATATCACACCTTTGTTGTCCACCAACTTATTTATTGGCCATCTAACCAAACAGTGTATAGACTTATCCCCAATTCTGCATATCTCACAATTTCCATCTATCTCTTCTAGAAAAACACCAAAATCCATTTCACCTAGTGTTTCACCTCAACAATGTCATCCTCGCGGACATTAACTAGCATTCCTTTGGCAATGCACATGCTTGTTCCCATGCATTCATGTGTAAGAGAAACCTTTGTACATATGAAGCTAATCCTATCTTGGTGAATATTTGTGGCATGATCATGACAGTGAGGCTCCAAATCTGATTCTGGCCAAATTTCATAAGATTCTAATGCACCCCCAAGTGTATGCTCAAATCCTGTTGGATGTGGTAGAGGAGCATTATGTTTTAACACCTTCTTGATTTTAACCACTATGCATCCTTTCTTTACCATCTTTCCATGCGCTTTATGCCCAAGCTCTGTATTGAATATGGAGCCCTTGCCCACCTTCACTCCATGTTGTAGAAGATCTACCTTGGCTCCAATAGAAAATGTGGAAGAAACATTTGCACCTATAAACGAATGTAAATAAGGTTAGTATTTACTCAAAAAAAACATTTATTATGCTATCAATAATATATAACAAATGCTTCAATATTTTTATTTACCTATGTTGTGTCTCAAATCCATGATCTTCCATGGATGTATGTCCCCTTAATTAAAATCCTCATCAATCAAATGTGGTTGAGTTACATCAATTATCAAAATTGTAACATAACCAGCATTAACACTTTCTCCAACATAATAAGTTCCAGACTCTACAGATTCGACCCTTCCTAGCCCAATGACTTGATCATTAATAAGGAGATCAACATAGTCCCCTTTTGCCAAAATTATATTTTCCATTGTAGCTTGTATCAATTCTGTAACAACAATTAAATCATAACTTGTAATTACAAGGTTGAACCGTGTAAAGTGTGACTTTATATTTTCATAAAAAACACATAACTTACGAAAAAGTAATATAGATGCAAAAATTAAAATAGCATGGTAGTAATATTGTATGTAATGAAACATTGTTTCCTCAAATGAAAGCTAACAATCAATATCATTCCTTCTACTACAAACATAAGCATATTGCTAGAAGCAACATTACATGGTCAAATAAATCTATCACGTGCTAGATTTCCTTCTAGGACAAACAAGCACATTGTCAATAAGAATATTGCAAGGCGAAGGAAATCCACCACATGCTAAATTTCCTTCTAACGTAAATAGAAGCATATTACTCACAAAAACATTTCAAAGTAAAAGAAATCTTACACATTCTAAAGTTTATTCTAGCACAAACACAATCACATTGCCAAAAACAACATTGCAATGTGAAAGATATCTAGCATATGCTTGATTTAATTCTAGCATAAACAAAATCACATTGCCAACAATAATATTGTAGGGGAAACCAAATCCAACAATTTCTATCAAAAACACAATCAGATTTCCAATAACAACGTCGCAAGGTAAAATAAATTTAACGCAAGCTAACTTTACATGTAGCATAAATACAAGCATACTACCAAAAACAACATTTCATGCCAGAAGAAATCTAGTGCATGTTATATTTCCTTCTAACACAAACAAAAGCACGTTACCAAGGTGAAGGAAATCTAACACGTGTTAGATTTCCTTCTATAATAAACAACCAAATTGAAAACAACAATATTGCATAGCAAACGAAATCTAGCATAACTTCTAGCCCAAACACAAGCACAACATTTCCAATAACATTGCCAAGGTGAAGGAAATCTAACACTTGCTAGATTTCCTTTTATCATAAACAACCAAATTGACAACAACAATATTGCAAAGAAAAAGAAATCTAGCATAGTTTCTAGCCCAAACACAAGCACGCTTCCAATAAAAATATTGCAAGGTGAAAGAAATTTAACGCATGTTAGCTTTACATGTGGCACAAATACAATAAAACTACCAACAACAACATTGCATGCCAAAAGAAATCTATTGCGTGTTATTTTTCTTTTTAACACAAATCAAAAAAGTGTAATGGTGATTCTCTGTTGTGAAGACCCATATTAAAAGTGGTGTAATGGTAATAAGACCAATGCAGCTATTGCCAAGATACCGATGTAAAGTTTCATTGTTCAAAAGTTTAGGGCCTCCTTGGTAAAACCATGCATGTCATATTCAGTGACTATGGCATACTCTGAGGTAGATTCAGTAATAAATTTTGTGCATCAATAGAGTTTTAGCATTTTCTAGCTAAGTTAAGGCACCAACACCACAACTGTTATGAATCACCTAGTCAGGTCTCAAGAGAGAGCTTCTTTTGTCTCATCACTATATCAATCCATGAAATGGTGGAGAGCCTAACAACCTTCTCTTTTAATCACTAAGCTAGACCAAATTGACAAGTTGTATTCCTACCTAACCAAACATTTTCCATGTTTTTGCTTCCTCATAAAAAGATAGCAATCTAGGGGTTATCCTGATGCAAAATGTACCTTTCGACAGACTATGTTAAACACTTTTTTAGGAGATTAACCCACTAGCCTTTGTTCTATAGTACAAATAAATCGGTCACACTTTTCACATTTTATTTGGATTTTATTTTCACCCATATGTAGTAGCATTGTGCTGACCAGTACGTTGGCTTTAAAAAGTAATGCAGTTCTAATAGTCAATATTGACATGGTTGGTCAATCTCTTTCTATGGAATAGATTTATGACAACAGGAAAATTATAGAAGTATCAATAGTCATAGAAAATGAATTTGCAGAGAGACTGGGAAGACCAAATCAAGTTCCCACATCCATTGGCCTGTTGAAAACATCCCAACATGAGGACTCAAATACATATTGGAAAGGAATCTTCAAATGGAACCCGATCCAAAAAAAATAGACAAACGTAAAAGAAATCGATCAAGAACCAGGAACAGATTCAAAACTCATTATGGGTATTGATATATATTGGGATAATGTGGTAAAGATGAAGCATAAGGTATTGGTGGGCCACTGGGAACACATTAGGATGTCTAGTGGACAAATGAAAGAATGGGTGCAGAAATGTTGGTTCTGTATTGTTGGAAATAGACCGAAGGTAAGCATGCTCCTCAATAGTTGGTTTGGATTCCACTTCATGACAGTGGAAGATGCAGATAGGATTGGCTCAATCTCATGTGTGAAAGGTAGGGGATTTTTATGCTTTTAGAATTAGACAGTCGGATTTAATCCTATTAAAGAAGATCCCAACGAAAATACATATGGGTTAAACTCCCTAGCCTTCCTTTGGAACTATGGACAAGAAGGAAATCATGGAAATTGCCAACAAGATAGGAAAATTCTATTATGTCGATGAAGGGAGTGCTGGCCTTCTGGAAAATGAGTAGCATGGTTTTTCATTGAACCAGATTCCATAAAAGGTCTCTCGGCTACCCTTGATATCTATTAGAGTACACAATCTATCATAAAACGAGTGGATTACTAGGGAATCCCTTTTAGATGTTTGGGATGCCATAATACCATACATCTAATAGCGAAATTCCTACGTAGACTTGGTTGGGATGACATCAAAATGTATGGTAAGGCTATAGGCATAAATCAAAATCATATTTTTCCCAAGAAAGAACATGCCCCTTGGGAGCTGCCAAATGAAGTGTAGGTGCCTACGCTAGAATAAGTTCCTATAAACAATAGTAGTAGAAAGGATAACAGTATGTCGACTCTAGGAATTAATACTCAAGAAATAGATTCCCAAGAGAGGCCATATGGACGGGGAAACTTGGCGAATAATGAGAAGAGAAGCTTAATATGACTAAGATGGAGCAATTAAGATGAAAAAGTGAGCAGGAAAGAAGGATCATGCACAGAAATGAAGAACAAGATGAGTGAGAATGAAAAAGGATGAAGAAATATCAACAGATAAATAGTTGCTTAGCAAGCAAAGGTGGAAGATTTCAGATTCAAGTAGTATCTTTGGTTGTTAGTTGTAATTGGTTCCCAGTAAATGCATATATTCGTTTGCCAGAACAAAAAAAAAAAAAAACTGTTATTTGTTTGCATCAATTTACTAAGCAATGGTATATCATCATAAATATATGATGTTTTCCTAGAAATTTGGAGCACCTCCTCACAGATCTTGTCTGCTAGAATTTTATAATTAATATTACAGAGGCAGAGTCAAGGTGCTTATGCACCAAAGTGCCAAAGTGTACTCTGCTTATGTAGAATAACAGTCAATAAATAGGAACTCATCTACAGTCATACAAGAGATCGCAATGTTCAGAAAGCCAAAAGATTTCTAAGCACCTTCCAAGCAAAATCTTAGCACGCTTATACATCTAATGGGCATTACCATCCATGGATCATTACTTCAACCAAACTACAGTAGTCAAACTTTCAAACCATTAGGTATGGAAGTCATAAAAACACCAAGTAATGGCATGGCTTACCAAAGAACAATTGCACTGCCATGACAAGAGAATCATTTGGCATGTGTTCAGACACATCCAGAGTTAATAGAAAGACAGTTTCCTATTCAGATTCTGGTTCTTCTGAACCCTCCTCAGTGTCATCATCATCATGATTTTTATCATCTTCTTCCCCTTCAATATCTTCTTCAGTGTCAGGGGCATTATCGTTATTTCTTCTAAGTCCATGAAGCTGCCTGAAATCAGGTGCAACATTATCAAGCATCTCATTCAAAGCTTGGTGCTCATAGCTTTGCCGAGAAGCTAACTTGGGAGGTGGAGAATTTTGACTTCCTGCCACTGCATCTTCAGGCACTGTGTGTTGACACTTCAAGCTACTTAATAGTAGATCTTGCCTGGACCTAATATTCTCACCTGCTACTGCAATCTTACTAGCATCAAAATCTTGATTAATTCCTTCATCACTGATCCTTCCTGTCCCTGGCTATCTGTCATCACTCCGAAGAGATTCATTGTTGCCATGAACTGAACCAACTGTACTGACTGCCCAACTACCAGCAACCTCTGATGCTAATATATCAATTGTTGCTATCGAATGCTTATCTCCCTTGTTTCTAGCATCTATCATCTCTATGTTGCTGACTGACAGGAGATTGACTCTGCCTATCCCCATTTAACAAGTTTCCAATAGGATGGGATGTTCTCACCAAATGCTGGCCACTGTTATATGTATCAGGTAATCTTTTTGGTTCAGCACCAGTCCTCGTGTTTAATGTTTCCCCTTGATTTTCACCAACTAAGTCTGTCCTCGCCCATTCCATTGGCGCTTGTTCTTCATCTTCAAGTTGCATTGTTTCTCATCCCAAACCCCCTTCACCATCTCTTACTTCATCATCCTCCTGAACCGTTTCTCTTAGATTCTTTTTTGATTTGGCAGCTCATTCCCCATAGGATATGTACAAAACTCGATCCTTCTACATCCACTTGTGCTTTCAAGCAACTGAGTTGCATCTGCTTCTGCCCCAAGGAATTTTAGTTTCCGATCATAATGCAATCTTTTTGGAATGGAATGGTGAACAAGAAGCCAAGGAATTGTCATTCAAGTTCAATCAAGTATGGCTACAAGATAAATATTTAGTGGACATGATTAAGATATCTTGGATGAGGCCTTTAGGGATAATGAAAAATAAAATGATGTATCAGGTCACTCAAAAACTGCACAGGCTAAAGTCAAAGGTTAAGACATGCATCATCAAGTGCAAGAAGACACTCTCTCGGGAATTTTCTATTATAGATAAAGAGATTTCAGAATTGATGGACCCTACAAGTCCTAATTTCCTATCTGAACAAAGCAAAAATACAATATTGGAGCTCTCTAAATTATCAGGCAGAGGAATGGAGACAAAAAATAAAAAAGATGCGGGTTTCTAGGGGAGATAATAATACTAAGTACTTTCATAAGATAGCTTCCAAAAGAAAAAATTCCGACACAATATGGTATATTAGAAATATGGACAATATAATACTAACTACTCAGAAAGACATCCTACAGGAAGTTGTAAGCCATTTTAGTAATCATTGGATTGGCTGGGAATCACATTCTTCCTCCCCCAATCATCCAGTTTCTACACAGGCATGAGCTGTTCACTCTTGCTGATATTGGCTGCCAACAATCTGTGATTTCCTCCTCTTCCAGTTGACCACATGCTGAAAATTTGTCTCTTCTGATGGAGCTCAATGTCAAATGGGAAAATTACAGATCTCATCTCTATCACACAGATATTGCTCTGTCTAAGAGGGCAGATAGGTATTCTTGGGGCGGTCTTTCTCATGGAGGAGAAATCTCTACCAAAGAAACATACAAGTACATATACAACATGCAAAGGTAGGGGAAGAAAATCAACCATATGAAAAGTATGGTGAAGATCACGCTTTCTTTGCTGATAATTTAAATCCTGAAAACACTTTTGAGGTCACATAAATACAGTTCATTAAACTAATCCTATTTTCACAGACACTGAAAGTAAGGGAGCTATAGACTCTCATGGTAATACACTTGGCACCTCAGCATTTCATTGTGAGTTTGAGTAGGAGTAATGTAACCCCCATGTTGCACTTTGATGTAGACCATGACTTTGTCCTTTCTTTCTTTTGCTTAAATATTTGGTTTTTCCTTTCTTTCCAAAGCATTGACATGACAAAACTACGGGAAATAATCCACTCTCTATTTTGAACTGGACTATTGAATAGGCTGGATCTATGAGGGAGTACAAGTATAAAAAACTGTTGAAGTTACAGTACAAGGATCCAAAAGGCAGTCAACTATGCATCCAAATATGTTCAATGGAAGGACATACATTCAATATATGCTCCATAGAATATTCATAATTCCAACATAAAGTACAAAGTCAGGGGCCCTAAAATCCATTTTTCCTAATTTGATCCCATGTGAGGATCTTACGTCATCCAACTAGCCAAAGGAATTGAGGACCATGGGAAAACACCATTCATCTAGATTTTGTTCCAAATGGGATCCTAGTGGATGTATTGATGACCAACTATAAGAGAGTAGGATTTCTTGAGAGTAAACATCCCTTTGGTTTGAGAACCTCACCAAAATTTGTCTTCATCCTGAGCATTGGATATTTTTCATTTTTGAAGCTCATGAGCTAAAAATAGGCCAGGGAGAGAAAGATGGATGTGATTGCCAATCTTCAACTGTTTTCATTCCTTCCATAGCTAGGGGATTGAATCAGTTTCTAAAATTCTTCTACAGTAAGACCCTGATGCTTTGAAGTAAATGTTATTAAATCTCTAGGATTAACAATCCCTCAATGTGGCATCTATTGCCAAGAATCTTTTGAGAATAATGTAGTCACTAGTGTGACCATTCCAGGTCTCTCAAAAAACGTGACTTTGAATTAAGGTCTAGTTGGCTGTGGCAAATTTCATATGGAAGATCTTAGAGGATGCTTGGTTGCTTGCAACTTTTTCAATTGAGAAGAGTGGCCATATTTCATATCCCATATTTGTTTCTAGAGTTCATCTCTAACCCAAAGTCAATCCCAACATAATTTCTCTCCCAATGCTTTGTTTAGGATCCCCAAGTCTCTCAATCCTAAAGCCCCACTCAATTAGGATACAAAGTTTCTCTCGATTTTACATCAAAATTTTGAAATATGGGCAATACCTACCATTAATAACTTACCTTTTGCAGTGACCACTATCTTTATATCCTCCAGAAATGAATTCAAGATAGTTTTTGAACCCAAATTTTGACAAAATCAGATCAATAGATAAGTATAACTATGCACCCAATCACAGGAGAAGAAACTATTTAAGAAACTAAAGCAACTACAACTGATACTGGAGTATAAAAATTCTTTGACATCAATTATCAGACCATCATATGACTGGACGTGTGTCCTTTGTGATGCCTAGGTCTATTGTTAGACATACATTACTGGTTCTTGGTCCAATCATGTTCGTATTCAAGACCATAACCTTGATTTTTCCTGCGATCCAAATAGGACCATGCTTAAAGAATGTGCAACCCCAACAAGAAATCACAGAGTTTCATTCATTGTGGACACTTGTAATATTATGGCAAGACATATAAGATCAACAAATCAAAAAATCCACACACAAACATTAATTTGTTTGGGAGGCAAATCAACTCTGAATTTTGTTAGCAAAGAAATTCTACACCTACAGCACATGAACAGTTTCAAGCAACCAAATAACAACATGCAAAGGTAGGGGAAGAAAATCAGCCATATGAAAAGTATGGTGAAGATCACGCTTTCCTTGCTGATAATTTAAATCCTGAAAACACTTTTGAGGTCACAAAAGTACAGTTCATTAAACTAATCCTATTTTCACAGACACTGAAAGTAAGGGAGCTGTAGACTTTCATGGTAATACACTTGGCACCTCAGCATTTCATTGTGAGTTTGAGTAGGAGTAATGTAACCCCATGTTGCACTTTGATGTAGACCATGACTTTGTCCTTTTCTTTCTTTTGCTTAAATATTTTGTTTTTCCTTTCTTTCAAAGCATTGACATGACAAAACTACGGGAAATAATCCACTCTCTATTTTGAACTGGACTATTGAATAGGCTGGATCTAATGAGGGAGTACAAGAATAAAAATTTGTTGAAGTTACAGTACAAGGATCCAAAAGGCAGTCAACTATGCATCCAAATATGTTCAATGGAAGGACATACATTCAATATATGCTCCATAGAATATTCATAATTCCAACATAAAGTACAAAGTCAGGGGTCCTAAAATCCATTTTTCCTGATTTGGTCCATGTGAGGATCTTACGTCATCCAACTAGCCAAAGGAATGAGGACCATGGGAAAACAACATTCATCTAGATTTTCTTCCAAATGGGATCCTTGTGGATGTATTGATGACCAACTATAAGAGAGTAGGATTTTTGAGAGTAAACATCCCTTTGGTTTGAGAACCTCACCA